>CM042409.1:11456435-12656435 GCA_023634145.1 Thymallus thymallus
TAGTCACATCCCTTAACCCCTCCCATCTATCTCTGAAGACCATCCAGTTTTGATTTTCTATCTGCCATATATTTTTCAACTGTGCTGTGATGTTACAAAAGTTCTGAACCTATATACATTTTACGGACAAAGTATATTTTACATTAGTTATCTTGTTTTTTTGTTATTTTTAGTCCCACCCTTCAGCTCCCCTTAACCCCTCCCATCTATCTCTGAGCACCATCCAGTTTTGATTTCTGTTTGCCATATATTTTTAAACTGTGCTGTAATGTTTCACACAAGTTCTGAACCTTTCTATTCACATAGTTTCTACAGATTGTAAATTATATATATATTTTTTAGTATTATTAAATTATTGATCGATTGAATATTACTTTTTAAATCACTCAGCAGTGCTATTTGCAGAGTTAGCTCCAGGCAATTCTTCAGCGATTCCTGAACCTGCGACCAAAAACAAGCTACATATGGCCAGTACCAAAACAAATGATCTAATGATTCTGTCTCTTCACAGCAAATTCTGCAGATCTGGGATGGTTGTAGCCCCCATATATACACTACCATTCAAAAGTTTGGGGTCACTTAGAAATGTCCTTGTTTTCCATGAAAACATACATGAAATGAGTTGAAAAATGAATAGGAAATATAGTCAAGACATTGACAAGGTTATAAATAATGATTTTGAATTGTAATAATAATTGTGTCCTTCAAACTTTGCTTTCATAAAATAATCCTCCATTTGCAGCAATTACAGCCTTGCAGACCTTTGGCATTCTAGTTGTCAATTTGTTGAGGTCATCTGAAGAGATTTCACCCAATGCTTCCTGAAGCACCTCCCACAAGTTGGATTGGCTTGATGGGCACTTCTTACGTACCATACGGTCAAGCTGCTCCCACAACAGCTCAATAGGGTTGAGATCCGGTGACTGTGCTGGCCACTCCATTATAGACAGAACACCAGCTGACTGCTTCTTCCCTAAATAGTTATTGCATAGTTTGGAGCTGTGCTTTGGGTCATTGTCCTGTTGTAGGAGGAAATTGGCTCCAATTAAGCGCCGTCCACAGGGTATGGCATGGCGTTGCAAAATGGAGTGATAGCCTTCCTTCTTCAAGATCCCTTTTACCCTCTACAAATATCCCACTTTATCACCACCAAAGCACCCCCAGACCCTCACATTGCCTCCACCATGCTTGACAGATGCCGTCAAGCACTCCTCCAGCATCTTTTCATTTGGTCTGCGTTCTTTGTGATCCAAATACCTCAAACTTAGATTTGTCTGTCCATAACACTTTTTTTCCAATCTTCCTCTGTCCAGTGTCTGTGTTCTTTTGCCCATCTTAATCTTTTCTTTTTATTGGCCAGTCTGAGGTATGGCTTTTTCTTTGCAACTTTGCCTAGAAGGCCAGCATCCCTGAGTCGACTCTTCACTGTTGACGTTGAGACTGGTGTTTTGGGGGTACTATTTAATGAAGCTGCCGGTTGAGGACTTGTGAGGCGTCTGTTTCTCAAACTAAAAACTCTAATGTACTTGTCCTCTTGCTCAGTTGTGCACAGGGGCCTCCCACTCCTCTTTCTATTCTGGTTAGAGCTAGTTTGCGCTGTTCTGTGAAGAGAGTAGACACAGCGTTGTATGAAATCTTCAGTTCTTGGCAATTTCTCACATGGAATAGCCTTCATTTCTCAGAACAAGAATAGACTGATGAGTTTGAGAAGAAAGTTATTTGTTTCTGGCCAATTTGATGTTATTTTAATGGACAAAAAATTGCTTTTCTTTCAAAAACAAGGAAATTTGTAAGTGACCCCAAACTTCTGAACAGTAGTGTATATATACAGCTCAGGATAAAATTAAGAGACCACTGCACATTTTTCTTAAATCAGCATCTCTACATGTATGGCAGCCATTCCATTCCAGTGTCTGTTGAATTCCAACACAGGCACACCTCATTCTACTGAATCAGGTTGCTTCCATCCTTAAAATTTCAAAGACGGTGGTTCATAAGAACAAGGTCAAGCAGCAGACATTGGGGGCAACAAAGCTACAGACCGGCAGAGGGCGAAAACGACTCTCCACTGACCGGAATGACCACCAACTCATTCGAATGTCACTCAACAACCATAGAATGACATCAAGTGACCTACAGAAAGAATAGCAAACGGTAGCTGGGGTGAAGTGCACAACGAGGACGGTTCGAAACAGGCTCCTAGGGGCAGGGCTGAAGTCGTGCAAAGCTAGAAAAAAGCCCTTCATCAATGAGAAGCAAAGAAGAGCCAGGTGGAGGTTTGCAAAAACACCTGGTCGTCTAATGTTTAGACGGAGACCTGGAGAGGCCTACAAGCCACAGTGTCTTGCACCCACTGTGAAATTTGGTGGAGGATCGGTGATGATCTGGGGGTGCTTCAGCAAGGCTGGAATAGGGCAGATTTGTCATTGTGAAGGACGCATGAATAAAGCCACGTACAAGGTTGAAGAAAACTTGCTTCTTTCTGCTCTGACAATGTTCCCCAACTCTGAGGATTGGATTTTCCCACAGGACAATGCTCCATGCCACACAGCCAGGTCAATCAAGGTGTGGATGGAGGACTACCAGATCAAGACCCTGTCATGGCCAGCCCAATCTCCAGACCAGAACCCCACTAAAAACCTCTGGAATGTGATCAAGAGTAAAATACAAATTTTCATTTGACACAAACACAGACCTATAAATAGTAAAACCAGAGAAACTGATAATTTTGCAGTGGTCTCTTAATTTTTTCCAGAGCTGTGAATCAGTTCATAAACCATGTGCCATGGTATCGGTACATCAAAAATATCTTCCCAACTATGATGCAATCTGTATGGCACAGCTGTCCATTTTTTGGTCCTTAAATCAAACTGGTATACGTTTTTATTCATCACAATTTTCTTTAACCAATTTTGGTCAGACAAGTTCCTTACTTTCTCTCCCTTCCACTTGCCTCTTCCATTTTTGTGGTAATGCTGCAATTAGTTGGTTGTAATTTTCGGTAGAGCAGACATTTCCATATATTTTTGTTAGCTGCATGTGTGACATAACTCCACCAGTCCTATTCATGATATAGTTTACAAAGATTATACCGTTTTTAAACATTGTTTACGAAAATAATTTTTTTATCATGTGTCAAACATGACCAAACTTGGAGTGAAAGTTGTAGAGTTTGTGATTAACTCACTTACAATGGTTTCTATGCTACTAATCTATGTTGTATTTCTCATTCTTCATGTCATATGTCTCGCTTTATACTCATATCTCCTTGTAGTACAATGGGAATAACACTTCCTTACCTTCTATATCTCGCCCTCTGCCAAAACACTCAACACACACCTGTAAGGTCCCAATTGCTAACCTGAATTCAGTTTCCTGGTAAAGGCAGAGCTCTGGAGTTTCAATAGAGCCGAGTATCTCCCACACGGTTATATCATAATGCTGTTATCTTATTATGAACTATCTACAGAATGAAGAGGGGTTTGAAGTTGACAGGCCTGGCTGACAGATATAAATGGAAGTCAAGCTGAATGTTTACAAGTCATCAGACAAATGTATTTAAATGTATACAGTATGTGGAGTAGGTGGCCATTGTGTTGTTATCTATGCTTCCATCTCCATTGATTTAGCATTTTGTCTTAAGTCAGCACTTTCTCAGGGACAAGTACGGATCTAGGCAGCCTGGAAAGGGAAACAGACAATGAGGAGGGGTAACAGAATGAGGAGGGGGTAACAGAATGAGGAGGGGGTAACAGAATGAGGAGGGGGGAACAGAATGAGGAGGGGAAACAGACAATGAGGAGGGGTAACAGAATGAGGAGGAGGTAACCGAATGAGGAGGGGGTAACAGAATGAGGAGGGGGTAACAGAATGAGGAGGGGGTAACAGAATGAGGAAGGGTAACAGAATGAGGAGGGGGTAACAGAATGAGGAGGGGTAACAGAATAAGGAAGGGTAACAGAATGAGGAGGGGGTAACAGAATGAGGAGGGGGTAACAGAATAAGGAGGGGGTAACAGAATAAGGAAGGGTAACAGAATAAGGAAGGGGTAACAGAATGTGGAGGGAGTAACAGAATGTGGAGGGGGTAACAGAATAAGGAAGGGGTAACAGAATAAGGATGGGGTAACATAATGAGGAGGGGGTAACAGAATGTGGAGGGGGTAACATAATAAGGAAGGGGTAACAGAATAAGGAAGTGGTAACATAATGAGGAGGGGGTAACATAATGTGGAGGGGGTAACATAATAAGGAAGGGGTAATAGAATAAGGAAGGGGTAACAGAATGAGGAGGGGGTAACAGAATGTGGAGATGTCAAATACTTCTACTTTGTGCGAGTTGATGTATTTGCCCCATCATTGAGATTTCATTTACATGAATGCATATATTATAATTGATATTCAGTGTGCATGTTTAGTTTGATGGCAAGAGGAGGATGACTGCAAGCCAGGGTGACTTCTCACAAATTTACATGAAGCATAGGCATTTCCCAGGTCGAATAGCCCAGCTATAAAAGGTTCATTAATTTATTTCATTTAAAGCACATAGGGAAATGAAGCACCTCCCTTGGAGGCTGGTAAAGGAAAGGAGGCCCTCACCTTAGGCAACGCCTCTCCTCCACACTCTCATTAGGGTGATAATGCAGGAGGGACTACTTCTCTTTGCCCTAGTCGTCAAGGTTAGAGACCATATGAAAGAAAGAAAACAGTTGATTTTCAAAGGGGACGTTAAACATGTGACTATAGCTGTGAAAAGGCAGCAGGATACTGTAACCTACTGTATGTCTCAACACCAGGATAATGTAACCTACTGTATGTCTCAACACCAGGATAATGTAACCTACTGTATGTCTCAACACCAGGATAATGTAACCTACTGTATGTCTCAACACCAGGATAATGTAACCTACTGTATGTCTCAACACCAGGATAATGTAGCCTACTGTATGTCTCAACACCAGGATAATGTAGCCTACTGTATGTCTCAACACCAGGATAATGTAACCTACTGTATGTCTCAACACCAGGATAATGTAACCTACTGTATGTCTCAACACCAGTATACTGTAACCTTATGTATGTATCAACACCAGGATAATGTAACCTAATGTATGTCTCAACACCAGGATAATGTAACCTAATGTATGTCTCAACACCAGGATAATGTAACCTACTGTATGAATAGTGAAGACTTAGCTCTATTGGAGGGGACTTTACCCATTATTGGTACATTTTCAGTGGAGTTAATTAGTATAACATGGGGTAATTACTGTGGTGAATTGGTATGTTGGCCGCAGCTTACCAAAACAACAGACCTGACAGAGCTGCCATGCGCGTGATGGGTATGCCAACAACCGACTGCACGTTGGTTACAATTTAAATGTAAAGAAGGAAAACACTGTAGGGTATGTCAGTGTGTACTGTAAATGGCAGAGTCGTAATATGCATGCAGAGCTACAGGGTGTGGAGAATGTAATCAGTTAATTGGCCTCTTGTGTCAGTGTAGTATTTGTCCTCGCTCATGTCAACACTGTGGGCTATTCTTGTTGCCTAAGACTACTGTATGTATAATGAAACGGTTTGGCACATAATTGGGTATAGGTTCATACAACTTATCGTTTGTCCTTGGTAGTTCTCCTCGGTATTGCTTTTACCATCCAGACGTAGTTGTCAGCAGAAAAGTAAAACTGAAAACAGTTGTGCTCTTTCACTCAGAGAGAAACACCCGCCATGGACCCGTCTTCAGTCAAGAACCAAGTGACAGCATTTTCCCCTTGAGCTTTGAGGACAACAAGGTGTTCATCAATTGTAAAGCGAAGGGAAACCCAGCTCCGTATTATAAGTAGGTGTTTTTCCCTTTAACTCTTCATGCCTTTCTTCTTCCCTCCTCTATCTTTACCTGAGAATACGGTTTTATCCTTTTGGTTTATATTGTCTCCATTTTATAAACTCAGTTTTTCACAATTCCTGACATTTAATCCTAGTAAAAATTCCCTGTCTTAGGTCAGTAAGGATCACCACTTTATTTTAAGAATGTGAAATGTCAGAATAATAGTAGAGAATTATTTATTTTAGCTTTTATTTCTTTCAACAAATTCCCAGTGTGTCAGAAGTTTACATACACTCAATTAGTATTTGGTAGCATTGCCTTTAAATTGTTTAACTTGGGTCAAACATTTCAGGTAGCCTTCCACAAGCTTCCCACAATAAGTTGGGTGAATTTTGGCCCATTCCTCCTGACAGAACTGGTGTAACTGAGTCAGGTTTGTAGGCCTCCTTGCTCGCACACGCTTTTTCAGTTCTGCCCACAGATTTTCTATAGGATTGAGATCAGGGCTTTGTGATGGCCACTCCAATACCTTGACTTTGTTGTCCTTAAGCCATTTTGCCACAACTTTGGAAGTATGCTTGGGGTCATTGTCCATTTGGAAGACCCATTTGTGACCAACTTCCTGACTGATGTCTTGAGATGTTGCTTCAATATATCCATATAATTTTCCTTCCTCATGATGCCATCTATTTGATGTGAAGTGCACCAGTCCCTCCTGCAGCAAAGCACCCCCACAACTTGATGTTGCCACCCCCGTGCTTCACGGTTGGGATGGTGTTCTTTGGCTTGTAAGCCTCCCCCTTTTTCCTCCAAACATAACGATGGTCATAAGGGCCAAACAGTTATATTTTTGTTTCATCAGAACAGAGGACATTTCTCCAAAAAGAAAAAATATTTTTTTATGGCGGTTTTGGAGCAGTGGCTTCTTCCTTGCTGAGCGGCCTTTCAGGTTATGTCGATATAGGACTCGTTTGACTGTGGATATAGATACTTTTTTACCTGTTTCCTCCAGCATCTTCACACGGTCCTTTGCTGTTGTTCTGAGATTGATTTGCACTTTTTGCAGCAAAGTACGTTCATTGCTAGGAGACAGAACGCGTCTCCTTCCTGAGTGGTATGACGGCTGCGTGGTCCCATGGTGTTTATACTTGCGTACTATTGTTTGTACAGATGGTACAGACGTGGTACCATCAGGCATTTGGAAATTGGATGAACCAGACTTGTGGAGGTCTACAATTTTTGTGGAGGTCTACAATTTTTGTCTTGGCTGATTTCTTTTGATTTTCCCATGATGTCGAGCAAAGAGGCACTGAGTTTGAAGGTGGGCCTTGAAATACATCCACAGATACACCTCCAATTGACTCAAAATTATGTCAATTAGCCTATCAGAAGCTTCTAAAGCCATGACATAATTCTGGAATTTTCTAAGCTGTTTAAAGGGACAGACCCATTGGAATTGTGATATAGTGAATTATAAGTGAAATAATCTGTCTGTAAACAATTGTTGGAAGAATTACATGTGTCACACACAAAGTAGATGTCCTAACCGACTTGCCAAAATTATAGTTTGTTAACATGAAATCTGTGGAGTGGTTGAAAAATGAGTTTCAATGACTTCAAGTATGTAAACTTCTGACTTCAACTGTACATACAAATCTGATAGTGATGAGTAATTGTGTTTGTGTGTGTTGCTCTACAGATGGAAGGTTAATGGGAGAGATATTGACATGGATTTAAACTACAACCTGGTTGAAGGAAACCTGTTGATCAATAACCCTCATGCAACATATCATGGCGGGGTTTACCAGTGCATCGCTACCAATGACTTTGGAACCATTGTCAGCAGGGAGGCCAAGGTGCAGTTTGCATGTGAGTACATCTAGTCCTCATATCTATTATGAACAACAAAATACTGCCATTTCAAACATTTACCTAAACACACTACTCCTTCTTAGACACATTCTGTTTTTCTTGTGATGACACATCGAGTGAAGGTGTGATTTGCTGTGATTTGACACACGATTGAGGATAGTAAAAGCAAATCATTCAGCTCACGAACACAAAAAGTGTTTTCCCTCTCATTCTGTGGTTTAATTTGAAAAGAGACGTTATTGGGGGTAATTGCCATGTTGACATGCACTAAGCCTGCAGCTCTATTAGTGATTAGTGTAAGTCTGAAACTTAGCATGGTTTTAACACTGGCTTAATGCTACACCCTGAGAATCACATCGTCTGGAGCATTTCAACAACACAAGGTTACTTTTCTCTTCCGCTCACTCAAATGCAGTCAGGTATTTTAATTGTCTGTATTGTATACTTGTTAAATGTTTGGAGGGGGTAACAGAATTAAATGTCTTAATTTGTAATTCTTTGTAATGTCTTATTAATTGGTGTTGGGCCACAGGAAGATTAGCTAATGTTACAAGTTCAAATGCATTGTGAAGTTCACACCCTCTATAGCTTGTGAAAAGATAAACATAATTTTAGACTAAATTTATCCTAAGAATCCATCAACATATTCACATAATCTGGAGATAATACTAAGACTAACCCAGTTGTAAAGGTCCACCAAAATTATCTTCCTTGCTGATTGCTTATTTATCGTCAGACAGTCTTTAATTGGTAGACCTGGTTGGTTGTTCATGTGTCAGTAGAACATTGATTTATGTTGTTTCACTTTACAACGCAGGTTTACTGCCAGTCTCAGCTAATTAACCAATCTAACCCATTACATTAGGGAAATTATAACCAATCTCAGGTGGTAGGGGGTTGTTATATTCATGCAAGTAGGGGGTTCATATTTGATCTTTTCATTTAAATGGTGATAAGCCTTTGGATGAGTTGACTTTATTATTCTTGATATTTGCCTGTCCCCTATTGGGCTTTGGATGATATTTTCAAAGGTTTGTGGTCCCTAGTGCTGTTTGTTTTTCCTTATGAGGCAGCAGCATTTAATGAAAAGTGATCTGTAAAAAGTGATCTGTAAATACAGTTTAGAGGAAGGTATTTACGTCTCTCCCTGTTCACACGTCACTGTTGGTATTACCAGGGAACTAAAGTGGATGAGGTATAAGCAATGTGCGTAGAGAGGAAAATGGTCTTCAAAATGTGCCCTCTCCAGAATCTCACTGCACTGTAGAGGCTGTTTTACTATAGAAATCTCTTGATGAAATCCCTTTTGTCTTTTCCTCCTCACAGTTCTACAGAATTTCAGCAGAAAGCCCAGGAACACAGTATCAGTGAGAGAAGGCCAGGCTGTGGTGCTACTGTGTGGCCCTCCACCCCATAATGGAGGTACTATAATGCTTTGTATTCTCTAAAGCTCACAGATTCTTTGCTGCTTAACTGTCAGTCACACCCTGCACATCTTATTGTTCCTCACCGTCAGTCCCACTATCTTTCCCTGACACTGCTACACCTTTGTTCTCATGCCTACTATTTCTTCTCACTACTCATAGTCTTTCAGTCTTTTCATATCCTTCCTCTCTCCTGTGGGACTGGCTTTTATGATCATTTCTACTGGACTGTAGCAGCACCACTCCTCTAGGTGAACGTTACCCAAACTCATACCTTCACATCCATAGGTCATACCCTCACACTTCATGGCCTCAAGTTCACTTTTTCCCCCATATGAGCCGTGACCATGCTCTCATCTGTAAAGCCTCCGGTGCTCCACTTCCTAGCGTCAGGTTTTTTCAGTGTAGCCTGGGTATATGTGGGTAATAAAGGCTCCTGGTGGCTGATGTGTCGGGGGGGGGGGTTACCCCGTGGCACAGCTGTGAGTCTGCTCCGTGTCTGTGTGCTGCTGATTAGCAGTCCCTTAAAGCGCCCCGCAATCCCGCAGCCATTCCACGCCACAAGCACACTTTCACGCCAGTGCACCAGCATTTCACCACTCTATTTCTAACTGAATCAACGGCCACTAGTGATTCCAACTGCACCGTTTTGCAATTTGCCCTCCTTTTCCCAATAATTTCTTTATTTGACATTTTCAAAAAGAAATCCCCAGATAGACCATTGTCACACATTTTATGGGATTTTGTTACACGATGCTGCTGTCTCCAGGTGGATTTGAAAGGAAGTCCCGTGTGGCTCAGTTGGTAGAGCGTGGCGCGTGTTCGGTTCCCACAGGGCGCCAGCATGAAAATGTATGCACTCCCTGCTGTAAGTTGGTCTCGATAAGAGAGTTTGCTAAATGAATCAAATGGCAATGCTTAAATTGGAAAACAATGCTGTGAATTTTAGATCCAAACAAATATGTTTTTTTGTTTTCTGCTATAAGTTGCAGTAATGTCAAACCAATTGAATGCAAATTAATGCTTGTACAGAAATACATTATCCATATAAATTGAAAAAAAATACATGTTATTTGAAGCAACTTTGAGCAATCAGTGTTAGATGGTTCAAAATGGCTTGTGTTCAGTGCTATGTGGTCTATAACAGTCTGTGTTCAGAGTTAAATTCTGTCTGAGGACATAAGATTATGTGCCTGCGAGTCCTCTGTTGTTGTGTGACAACAACCCGTAAGCAGAACCACTCCGTCCAATCATGAAAGGTCTGTCATTCTGCCCTGACTGTCACTATGATGATTTTAATTCACTGTTTCCCAGAAGGAAGCAATGGGATGTTTTACTGAAAGACTGACTGCAGGATGTAATGGGGTTCTGATCACAGAGGGGCTCTAATACCCCAGCCCATCCTACCCTCCCTCTCTCTCACACCTCTAATAAGAAGCTCTTAATATGACATTAAGTTCTTCAGATCCTGCTGCTCCATGCTCCATGCTCCATGCTCCATGCTCCATGCTCTATGCTCTATGCTCTATGCTCTATGCTCTATGCTCTATGCTCCATGCTCCATGCTCCATGCTCCATGCTCCATGCTCCATGCTCCATGCTCCATGCTCTCTGTCTCTGTCTCTCTCTATTTCTCTCTCTCTCTTTCTCTCTTTCTCTCTTTCTCTCTTTCTCTCTCTCTATTTCTCTCTCTTTATCCATCCCTCTCTCATTATTAATAAAGGGAAGCCGAGTCTAAAGGCTGTCAGGGCAATAGGGACCTAGCCTAGATTTCGATAATGTTTTTGAACTTATAAATGACTCCTCTGTCTGTGTGATCTGCACAAGCCTGTGGCACTGACCCTTAATACTGACCCTTAATATGTGCGGGAGGAGGATCTAGCTTTGCTAACTGAAAATGTAATTCAATAGCGTATCCAAATCTCTGCTTACTCTCTGGGATGCTTAGAGATGTGAAAAGGGCAAGGTTCAGCCATGTTAATCATAACAATTTGAATGATGCATTATTGAATTATTAACTACTTGCACATATATGGCACAGGAATTGGCAAAGTCACCTCACACTGTCTAAGTGCAATGTTTCATTGATATTGTGAAGTGAAAACTGGACTCAGCTACTGTATGTCTCCACCTTTTTTTTTTTTTGCTACAGGTACAGGAATCTAACCTGATCTCTTGTCTATTCTTAGTTTCACAACACTGGCAGATTTTGGAATGTCATTGGCACATGTATCTCTTCCTTTGTCAATACCCACGATCCTCTGCGGTTGCTGTCTGTGCTCTTCCTCTGCAGAGATCAAATACTCATGGGTTTTCAACGGACGTCCAAGTTTCCTGCTGCAGGATACCCGTCGCTTCGTCTCCCAGAGGACAGGCAACCTGTACATCGCCAAAGTGGAGGCCTCCGATGTGGGGAACTACACGTGTGTGGTGAGGAACATGATGACCAACGCCACTGTGTACAGCTCACCCACCCCCGTGGAGCTGCGCAGGGATGGTGAGCATGCTGGCTCCTGCTTTTCCTGCATGCTGAACTTGTCTGTGCCGTTGCGGGGAGTGAAAGCTAAGGAGATTAAATCAGTCGTCTCCTTGTTTTTCTGCTACTCCGGAGCAGGGTTGTGCAGTATTCACACTCTACAGAGCTGTGGGTCTGAAAAGCCCTCTCTCTCTCTCTCTGCATGAAAAGACACGTTTAAACATTTACATATCCAGAAATGCAAAGTGCACAGACACACACACACACACAACACACACACATACATGCAGGCCCACACGCAATGCACCCAAACATACTTCTGCGCAGGGAGATTCACCTCACCTAAACCCTATTACTGCTGATTATACAGTGTTTGCCACTTAAGGTCTGAGCTGAAGCAGAGATGTTATCCAAAGTCATACAACCCCTGAACAAAGTATTGCTCTAAAGCATATCAACATGCAGGCTTGCCCTCCACCATCCAATCCTGTGCAACAGTTCTTGCATTTAATTAGAATTATAGAACATTCACTTTGTGTTTGAATTAATGTGATTTTCTTTCACCTCATATAGCTGTAATGGCGGAGTATGAGCCAAAGATCGAAGTTCAGTTCCCAGAAAGACTTCATGTCACCAAAGGATCATCAGTGAAACTGGAATGCTTTGCCTTGGGAAAGTAGGTCTCAACTGGGATCATTATCAAGAACACTGTAGCAGCATCACATAGTCTTCATATGGAATTTAATATTCTGAGAATGTACTGTATTAGTCATGGTCAGACATCTCCCATGACACACACCATTGTTAGATACAGTTGCTAGTAAAGTATACACACCCCTTGCACAGTCTTCACATTTTGCTGCCTTAAAATTACATCTAAAAATGAATTAAAATGGATTGTTTTTCCATATTGATCTACACAACCTACTCCACATTTTCAATGTGAATGAAAAATTATAGAAACATTTAGAAATTACTAAGAAAATGCAAAATGAGGATGTTTTGATTGTGCATGTCTTCACACCCCAGAGTTAATACTTGGTGGAAACACCTTTGGCAGACATTACAGCTGTGAATTATTTTGAATAAGATTAGCAACCTTGCACAATTGATCCATGTTTTTGTCAAAATGGCTCAAGCTCAGTAAATTTGGTTGGATCATTGATGGACAGCAATATTTAAACCTTGTCTGTGATTTCTTAAGCAGATTTAAGACCATTCAGGAACACTCAACACCTCTTGGAAATTCATTCTGGTGTGTCTTTGGCATTACAATTTGTGTAATTGTCCCGCAGAAAAATACAACTATCCCAGGGTTAGGTTTTCAGAAGACTGTAGCAGGTTTACAGTCCTTAGTACAGGGTTAAATTACAGATAAATGCACGTGTTGCACATTCGATATACTAAAAGCAATGAAAAAAGATACAACTGACAGGATTAGGTTTTCAGAAGACTGTGGCAGGTTTTCCTCTAACTTTTTACCTGGGCTTTGCTCCTTTCATATTTATTTTGATCCTTAAAAACTCCCCAGTCCCTGCTGATGACAAGCAGCATCATATTATGGGTATGCTTGTCATCAGCAGGGACTGGGGAGTTTGTCATAAACAAAATAAATATGAAAGGAGCAAAGCCCAGGTAAAAAGTTAGAGGAAAACCTGCCACAGTTTTCTGAAAACCTAATCCTGTCAGTTGTATCTTTTTTCATTGCTTTTAGTATATCGAATGTGCAATACGTGCATTTATCCGTAACTAAACCCTGCACTAAGGACTATATTTTAAGGGAATTATTATTATTACCCTAAATTATATCATACGCACATTTAGCTATATAAGTATCTTTTCCCGTCATTTACATGTACAGTTAATGTAACCATGCAAATATTTACTTACCTGTACATTTAACTGTACATTTACCTGTACAGTTAATTTAACCATGCAAAATATTCACTTACCTGTTCATATAACCAGACTGTATATTAAGTAAACTATTATTACCCTCACTTATATCATACGCACATTAAGCTATTTAAGTATTTATCTGCCATCGACCTGTATCTATATCAACTTGCTCTATCTATCTATCTATCTATCTATCTATCTATCTATCTATCTATCTATCTATCTATCTATCTATCTATCTATCTATCTATCTATCTATCTATCTATCTATCTATCTATCTATCTATCTATCTATCTATCTATCTATCTATCTATCTATCTATCTATCTATCTATCGTTCAGTGAGAGAATTGTTATACTCAAAGACACACCATCATGGCTATCCAATAGGTGTTGAGTGTTTCTGAGTGGTCTAGTCTCAGTCCTGAGAGAAAATGTGAATATTGCTGTCTATCAATGATTCCCAAACAAATTTACTGAACTTGAGACATTTTTACATTATTTAAAATGATTCACAGCTGTAATGGCTGCCAAAGGTGACTCCACCAAGTATTAACTCTGGGGGGCAAAGACATCAAGACATTTTCATTTTTATAATTTTTTCTTTTTTGGAACATTTTCTATAACTTTCTTTCACTTTGAAAATGTGGAGTAGTTTGTAACCCCTTTTTAGATTTGATTGTAAAGCAGCAAAATGTGAAGACTGTGCAAGGGTTGTGTAGACTTTCATTAGACACTGTATCTATGTCTGGCAGCTATCGTCTTAATACTACGTGACCTTTACTACCTGACCTCTTCAGCCCAGTGCCTGCCATCACATGGAGGAGAACAGATGGGAATCCCCTCCCTGGCAAGATCAAAATCAACCATTCCAACGGAGTCCTGGAAATACCATATTTCAGACCAGAGGATTCTGGTGCATATGAGTGTGTTGCAGAGAACTCCAGAGGAAAGAACATCGCCAAAGGGCAGCTTATATTCCAAAGTATGATCGCTCACAATGTATATAAATGAACAGTTGTATGTTGCTTTTGTGATATGTCACAATGAATTGAACCGTACAGAAGGTCACGAACAGTCAAAATCATGTTTTTTATGAAATTGGATGATATTTGGATGAAACCAGATCAAAGTATGATGACCAAAGTATGAAAAATGACTGTTGTTTTAACATTGATAAAGTTTGATCATAAAGTTACTGGTCCCCAATCCCCATGTCAAACACTTGGATTCAGGAGGCAGAATTATTAAGGGGATAAGGTGAAATCATCTTAACCCTCTAATTGTTACACACCAATGCCTAACTTAAGTAACTATCGTCTGGTTATATATAGCTAGATACTCTACTGGTGCCAAAATTTGTCTGTAGGGTGTCAGCAAATCTAATTAAAAGTTTACCTAGACATCTATGGCAAAGATACCTTTATTGTTTCCCTTTCGACTGTGTCTGGGGTAAGCTAGTTACTGGCTAGCTAGTTCTTCAGCTAGCATGAAACAAATTGGGGGGGGGGGGGATTTTAGTTCAAAACTCAGATGCAGTTTTCAAGTCAACACATCCGTCAGTGCTGCCGCAACACAAGAGACATGCCATGTTTCAAAGAGCTGACATTCAAGGAGAGCTCATGAATATAAGCTCCCTGCCCACTCAGCCTGTCTTTTCATACTTCCTGGTAGTTAGCAATGAGAGAGAAAAATATATATCACAAATATTGAGCATTTCTATACAAAACAAATATTATGGGTGATATTTTAGTCACTCAAACGGCTATTTTACATGGGAATCAGAATGACTAACTTTATTTCCCATCCTTGTAGTTGCTTCTTAATAATGAATCAATTAAAACCAATCAGTTGTTTTCAACTTTAAATTCTTAAAATAATATAGAACTAATAATAACTAACACATTGTTTGAATGCTAATGGTTTTATCTGTCCTTTGTCAATGTTTACCTAAGCAAGTCTAATTAAAATATCTGGTCCATAAATTATGGAGAAATTATGGTCATAAATCAGCCCCGAACACCTTTTGCTCACTCTATGAAAGGGCATTATAAAGACAGGATAATCTGGAATTAATGTGTACCAATTAACCTTTATGTTTAGTCATTCTGAAGTGGCTAAGTCGTTGTCTTGCCAACTTGAATACTGCCTCAACCCAGTTGGTCCTTAGAGAAAAATACAAATTGCATCCCAAGCTAAGGGCAGCTTTCAGCTGTGCCATACAGCTATTCGTTGTGCCATTAATTTGGGGATGATTTAGGCAAATAAAGACCAGTTTTACATGAAAACTGTCAATATAGATGTTGACATTTTGAAACTAAATTGTGTTCTTTATTCTCCAGATGTTGAACATCTGCACTGGGTCCAGACGTTGAAAGATGCTCATATGGCTATCGAGGCTAATCTCCAGTGGGAGTGTAGGGCGAGTGGTAAACCTAAACCTGTGTACAGATGGCTGAAGAACGGGGAGCCCCTGGTGATGGAGGTGAGAATAACTAGAGCATTTTAATGTGTCATTGTGCAATTCCATTAAGAACTATTTTAGCCATCTTAAGACCCCTTTTTCATCACAGATCAAAGACATGAGATCAAACATTAAGCCAATTTTTATTTCAAAAGTCTACCCATCACAAAGTTTGCTGCAAAGGTCACACACAATCATCAGAGATATTACAGGGCATAAAAGGCTGATTGACAATTGTTCTTCGAAATCTACATGACCAAAACATCAACATTCTAGACAGTTGTATTGTTTATATACTGATCTGCCTAGGTTCTATGACAGTATCTGGCCCATGTTGACTCCAATGCTTCCCACAGTTGTGTCAAGTGTTAATCTACACTGATTGAAGTGGATTTAACAAGTGACATCAATAAAGGAGCATAGCTTTCACCTGGTCATTCTACAGTATGTCATGGAAAGAGCATTCTTAATGTTTTGTATACTCAGTGTATATTTGGAGTTTTATCACACATCACACATCCCATACTGAGATGTGTTATTGAGGGTGTATCTCTCGTGTTACCAGGACAGGATACTTGTAGAAGGTGGACGATTGACCGTATCCAGGATCAACTTGTTGGACTCTGGGATGTACCAGTGCCTGGCAGAGAACGAACATGGAGCCATCTATGCCAGTGCTGAACTCAAGGTTGTAGGTAAATATGTCTGGAGGACTCTAGTCTGAAGTGTTTGTTTTGTCTTGTTTAGAATTCTGAAGCCAGAGACACATGAGCGGTCAAGACATCTGTGTACTAACACTGTCAGTAGAAAAAACCAACTCCAAAAGCCAATTAACAGAAAGTTAATATCAGCTGAGCCATGGTTTTTAGCCACATTTACATAATTACTTGATAAAGAAAGCCAGCCAGTGGTTTTTCATGAAATTACATCTTTATAATTGACTATGATGCGTTTGACAGTTTGGCTGATGCATACATGCGGTAGCTACCTACTGTGCAACTGCCTCGTCAAAGAGAACAAAATGGTTTCAACAGGGGTTGTTCTGTTCCCCATGCAGCCTCCGCACCCGACTTCTCCAAGAGTCTTGTGAAGAAGTCCATGTTGATCCAGAGAGGGGGGGAGGTGATAATGGAGTGCCGTCCCCATGCGTCCCCTAGGGCCTCTATCTCCTGGCGGAGAGGGGGAGAGTTTCTGAAGGATAGCAAGAGGTACCGTCGCACCAATATTGAATTTTAAAATCCTGTTATGTTAAATGAATCACCCTTTAGTACAGATGACAGGGATAAATTAATAAATCTAAATGTTAATATGAATAAAGGCTTGCTAAAGCCCCCTCAGCCCTGTGTCACTTCTAGGAAGACTTAATCCCAAAATGTATCCAAGTTTCACCATCATTGTAAAGCCCTAGTTATTTTGCTTTGAAAAAGTAATTTCTGAAGATTAATCACATGAAATGAATAGGGATTCATTTACATCAGTCCCTCATTTTAAGGTCAACCCTGTTACGTGAACTGCACTCTCGTTTTAATGTTGAAACCAGTGTTTCTTAAAGTATGGGTCGCGACCCAAAGAATCCCTGGTTTAAACTATTCCTTTTTTTATTTATTTAAAAAACATTTAACTTATAGTCGGGTCATAGAGTAAACGCAGGTGAGCTGGTTCTACTATTTTTGGCCATTTTCTGGTGTTTTGTGGTGGAAAACTGAGCGTGATGAGCATAACACAACATCAACCCTCTTACCCATAGATAGACAGCTAGAATTTTATTAGCAATTGCATTTTTTTGGGACGCTTGCATTCAATTGCCTCTCCCTGTTGCACACAAGCTTCCATTCCCTCTGTCACAGGGGAATTTATAGCTGATTTAGGAAGAAATCGTCAACCCTGTTACGATCAAACCTGTTACTTTATTTCACCTCTTGAGATGGGATAATGTGTTTTTTTTATGAAGTTGAAGGTTAAAATTAGATGAAATATACAGCACCTGTCACGGTTGGTGGTAGGCAGGACCCAAGGCTCAGAGCTGTAGTCAATCGACATACTTTATTTTCAGGATATACAAAACATCAAAAGGAAATGAAGCAACCATGAATTGATGTGCGACATGCACAAACAATAAAAAACTGGGAAACTCAACAACTTAAGTAGGATCCCCAATTAGAGACAATGCAAGCAGCTGCCTCTAATTGGGGACCAACGAAACCAAACAGAGTTTACTAGAAACCTCCACTCTGTCAGGCCCTGACAATCACCTCTAGACCAACATAAAGATGGCTAGAGGCCTCACTATGGTCAGGACCTAACAACACAAGTCAAAAGTTTGGATTCACCTACTCATTCAAGGGTTTTTCTTTATTTTTTACTATTTTCTACATTGTAGAATAATAGTGAAGACATTACAACTATATAATAACACATGGAATCATGTAGTAACCAAAAAAGGGTTAAACATATATCTAAATATATTTTAGATTCTTCAAAGTAGCCACCATTTGCCTTGATGACACCTTTGCACACTCTTGGCATTCTCTCAACCAGTTTCACAAGGTAGTCAAATTTGAGATTTTTGGTTCCAACCACCGTGTCTTTGTAGGTGAACAGATTATCTCTATATGTGTGGTTCCCACCGTGAAGCATGGAGGTTGTGTGATGGTGTGGGGGTGCTTTTCTGGTGACACTGTCAGTGATTTATTTAGAATTCAAGGCACACTTAACAAGCATGGCTACCACAGCATTCTGCAGCAATTTTTATTTTATAAATGTTTTATTTAACCTTTATTTAACTAGGCAAGTCAGTTAAGAACAAATTCTTATTTACAATGACGGCCTACCCCGGCCAAACCCAGACGACGCTGGGCCAATTGTGCCCCGCCCTATGGGACTCAGCCTGGAATAGAATCAGGGACTGTAGTAGCGCCTCTTGTACTGAGATGCAGTGCCTTAGACAACTGTGCCACCCGGGAGCCATACCATCTGGTTTGCGCTTAGTGGGACTATCATATGTTTTTCAACAGGACAATGACCCAACTCTTACAAGACTGTTGGAAAAGCATTCCAGATTAAGCTGGTTGAGAGAATGCCAAGAGTGTGCAAAGGTGTAATCAAGGCAAAGGGTGGCTACTTTGAAGAATCTCAAATATATTTTGATTTGTTTAACCCTTTTTTGGTTACTACATGATTCCATATGTGTTATTTCATAGTTTTGAATGAGTAGGTGTATCCAGACTTTTGACTGGTACTGTATATATATCTTTTTACCAAGTTACACTTCTCAAAAGGCACCGAATTGGTGGAATGACCCAATAACTGTACCCATCGCTGCTTCTGCCATTGATGGGTTGTGTATAAGGGCCCTTCTCCTAGGGATGTGCTAGTCTCTAGGGATCAACGCTGTTTATGTCTCTAATCAAGGGGACTGACGATGACATGGTGAGGGGGCTTTTTGCTAACACTCTTTCTTTTGCTTGTAGTTCAATAGAGATGTCCAGGACCTTGTTCGTTGTCTGTATATCTCTGTATTCAGGGATGTTCTGTACAACACCTTCACAGTTATGGTAGGGTATTTCATGTTCATTATGATGACCTTGGTCTTTCAAGCTTGTATTCAGCAGTGGCTATAAATGATTCCTTGTAACCTCTCATGCCAGCCTCACAGCTTCACAGGTTCACAGCTGACAAGTTCAGTTGAGGTACTGGTCATAGCCCAGAAGGTCTGTGGGGACAGTGGAACTGCTGCATAACCCTGCTGCAGCTACACTAACCTACAGTGAATTACTGTACTGCAGTCCTCTAAGAGAAAGACTCCGCCAGGAGCACGCTGTGGACCAAGAGCTGGACCTTATGAGAGAGAGAGAGAGAGAGAGAGAGAGGCATAATGTTTAGTGTACTCCTCTCACACCCCCTCTAATTCTGCATCTTTAATTGCACGGTTGAGTCAGATGGAGTGTGAACAGGAGCCTTGGTGATACTGCTGCTTTTGGGCTGTGGCCTGAATCAATATGTGCTGCCACATTTCCATAGTCTTTCTGTAACTCAGTGGACCTGCCTCAACATGTAAGCAGAGCGATTGATTAGTTATCATATTCCACGGGGCAGTCATGGGGAAAAGGAGAAAGAAGTGATTACGCAGGCTGTGCTTCTGGACGAGAATAGAAACTGCTCGGCGTGGAACGGCTTTTCTTTCTTAAAGCAGATAGTTCTTTACGTTTTTATTTGTTTTTCAGCTCATTGCCCCTCAGGTCATGTTTTTAGCACGCCTCCATCACTCAATGTTTGATATTTTTGTCAATAAATCAGCGCAAAGCACCCTGTGTCAGACATGCTCTCTGGCTCTCAGCTCAGCCGGAGTGAATACATATTTATTTTTAAGAGCTGCAGTGAAATTGTTTGATTTCTGAGCATGCAGTTCACAGCTTTGGTTTTTGATTTGCTAAAAAAAAGGTCATGAGTTCATAGCATTGTTTATGCAGGTTTACATTTGTTACATTTTGTTAGATTTGAAAATAACTTACAAGCATTAAAACCCCAATGTTTGTGGAGTTTGGCAAATAGAAAACCACTTTTTTGTTATGAGGTTGCTTTTTTATGTTGTATAAAGTAAACCACTTTTTAATCTAGATAGTTTGTGAAACTTCCTCTTCACAATGGAAAATGTTGCAAGTAGATGTAGTCTACAATCGTCCCTGATTAGTATTTCAGTCATGTGCCTTTTAAACATTGTTGCTCGAGTTTCCTCGGTTTCTCACTGTGTCCAGACAGCCAGCTACAAGTGAGATGGCTCTTTAGTCATATCTGCTTTCATTACCATTTGGAAATGGCTTTTAGTGTGACGATAGGATCTCACACATGCAGGTAAAGATTCCTCTATGTTGTTCTGCTCTCTTCCCCTGTCCTCATTGGCCTTAGTGTCCCACGGTGTATTCTATTAAAATGCACATTTCATCTTTTGTGCTTTCAATAGCATGTCGACCCTACAGCAAATCTGTTCCGCTTCAACTAAGATAATTGCTCTGTTCTGAAATGTGCAAATGTGCTTGTAGAGAATTCAGTCTTCCAGACAATTCAGTTTTTAATTCAGGAAATAGTCATTGAAACTACAACATGGATGTAGGGTATTTAAGCAATAAGGCCAGAGGGGATGTGGTATATAGGTAGCAGAGTGGTTAGCGTGTTGGGCCCGTAACTGAAAGATTGCTGGATCAAATCCCTGAGCTGACAAGGTAAAAATCTGTCGTTCTGCCCCTGAACAAGGTAGTTAACCCATTGTTCCTAGGCCGTCATTGTAAATAATAATTTGTTCTTAACTGACTTGCCTAGTAAAAATAAATGTTAAATAAAATATGCCACAACTAAGGACCTTTCATATGCACGACATAACGTGAGTATATTGGCCATATATCAAAAACACCTGAGGTGTCTTATTGCTATTATAAACTGTTTACCAACGTAATTCGAGCAGTGAAAATAAATGTTTTGTCATACCCATGGTATACGATCTGAAATACCATGGCTTTCAGCCAATCAGCATTCAGGGCTCGAACCACCCAGTTTATAATTGAAATGTGTTGATTTATTTGTATGCTAATCATCATTTAGAATTCCTATATAACCCAGTGAGTGCTATCAAATCATTATTGATCCTGATAACAACAGTTGTCTGTTCTTTTATTCTTGTCAGACGGACTATTATGGAGGATGGAACTCTCCGTATCACCAACATCAGCAAATCAGACGGAGGGAGGTACACCTGTGTGGCCAGGAACCCCTTTGGGACATCAAGCAGTACTGGTACTCTGGTGGTGAAAGGTACTTTTCCGGACACAGATTTCACTACGTTTTAAGCAGATGTTTTAAACCTGTGTTTAGAGGGGGGAAATACTAAGCCAAGCATGAAATTGATAATGAAATATATAGTTGTTTTATGTTCCTGCCTGTTTGACAGAAACATAACTCATCATCCTTGGTTTTGTCAGCTGTGAGTTATTGGTCACACAGCGGAGGGGAGAAAATCCCTGGCATCTAGAGTAGTGAGGAGAGAGATGTTATGTTCTGCCCAGACATTTCATGTTCATTTACAAAGAGCTGCTGTTTAAATGTGTTGATTTGGCTGTTTTAATACCTGTACATGGAGTATTACGTTGACACCATGGTTGCATTAGGTTGAATTATTCAGTCTCAAGACTATATCAATAAAACATGTTTTCTTTCTCCAAACCTGTTAATTGGATTGAGAGGAAGAAGCATTGCATTGAAAACATATTGTCAAGATGAACAGGCCATTTTGTCCAGCAGCAGGCCTATATTCAAATTCAAGTCATGTAACACGGCTCCAGTATCACATGATCCTGTGTGTTTGTTTTTCTGTGTTGTCAAACAGAGCCGACCAAGATAACGGTTCCACCGCTGAGTGTGGATGCCACTGTGGGAGAGAGCATAGTGTTGCCATGTGAAGTGTCCCGAGACTCCTCCCTGGATCCCACCTTCAAGTGGTTCTTCAACGGCAAACTCATTGATTTCAACAAGCAGGACCACTTTGAGATGATAGGAGGGGTATGTACCTACTACTTACAGTGCCTTCGGGAAGTATTCAGACCCATTGACTTTTACACATTTTGTTACGTTACAGCCTAATTCTAAAATTGATTGAATAGTTTTTTCCCTCAATCTACACACAATACCCCATAATGACAAAGCAAACATTTATTTTTAGACTTTTTTGCTAATATAAAAAAATAAATGATTAAATATCCATTTACATAAGTATTCAGAGCCTTTACTCAGTACTTTGTTGATGCACCTTTGGCAGCGATTACAGCCTTCAGTCTTCTTGGGTATGACGCTACAAGCTTGGCACACCTGTATTTGGGTGTGCCAAGCTCTGTCAGGTTGGATGGGGAGCGTTGCTGCACAGATATTTTCTGGTCTCTCCAGAGATGTTCGATCAGGTTCAAGTCCGGGCTCTGGCTGGGCCACTCAAGGACATTCAGAGACTTGTCCTGAAGCCACTCCTGCGTTATCCTGGCTGTGTGCTTAGGGTCGTTGTCCTGTTGGAAGGTGAACCTTCGCCCCAGTCTTCAGGTTTTCATCAAGGATCTCTCTGTACTTTGCTCCGTTCATCTTTGCCTCAATCCTGACTAGTCTCCCAGTCCCTGCCGCCGTGATGCTTGGCATTCAAGCTTGGTTTCATCAGACCAGAGAGTCTTTAGGTGCCTTTTGGCAAACTCCAAGTGGGATCTCATGTGCCTTTTATTGAGGAGTGGCTTCTGTCTGGCCACTCTACCATAAAGGCCTAATTGGTGGAGTGTGCAGTGATGGTTGTCCTTCCGGAAGGTTCTCCCATCTCCACAAAGGAACTCTAGAGCTCTGTCAGAGTGACCATCTGATTCTTGGTCACCTCCCTGACCGAGGCCCTTCTCCCCCGATTGCTCAGTTTGGCCTGGTGGACAGCTCTAGGAAGAGTCTTGCTGGTTCCAAACTTCTTCTATTTAAGAATGATGGAGGCCACTCTGTTCTTGGGAATCTTCAATGCTACAGAAATGTTTGTTACCCTTCCCCAAATCTGTGCCACGACACAATCCTGTCTCGGAGCTCTAGGGACAATTCCTCATGCACTGTCAACTGTTTTTATTTATTTGATGAGAAAGTGTCGAGACTAAAAGTTCAATCTAAGAATTCATACTTGCCTTTAAACTTTTCATTGTGCTAAAGATACACCCCTGGTTAAAAGTTTGGAATATTACTCATTCAAGGGTTTTTTCTTTATTTGCACAAGTCTCCTATTTTTTACATTGTAGAATAAAAGTGAAGACTATGACATAACACATATGGAATCATGTAGTAGCCCAAAAAGTGTTAAACAAATCAAAATATATATATTTTATATTTGAGATTCTTCAAATAGCCACCCTAAACCTTGATGACAGCTTTGCACACTCTTGGCATTCTCTCAACAAGCTTCAACTGGATGCTTTTCTATCAGTCTTAAAGGAGTTCCCACATATGCTGAGCACTTGTTGGCTGCTTTTCCTTCACTGCGGTCCGACTCATCCCAAACCATCTAAATTTGGTTGAGGAAGCAAAAATCTCAAATTTGGACTCCAGACCAAAGGACAAATTTCCACCGGTCTAATGTCCATTGCTCCTGTTTCTTGGCCCAAGCAAGTCTCTTCTTATTATTGGTGTCCTTTCGTAGTGGTTCCTTTGCAGCAATTCGATCATGAAGGCCTGTTTAACACAGTCTCCTCTGAACAGTTGATGTTGAGATGTGTCTGTTACTTGAACTCTGTGAAGCATGTATTTAGGCTGCAATCTGAGGCTGGTAACTCTAATGAACTTATCCTCTGCAGCAGAGGTATTTCTGGGTCTGGGAAGCTGGTTGAGCGAATGCCATGAGTGTGCAAAGCTGTCATCAAGGCAAAGGGTGGCTATTTGAAGCTACTACATGATTGGGCTACTACATGATTCCATATGTGTTATGTCATAGTCTTCACTTTTATTCTACAATGTAAAAAATAGTGCAAATAAAGAAAAACCTTTTGAATGAGTAATATTCCAAAATTTGGGCCCCCAGTGTATGTGCCTTTACAAATCATGTCCAATCAATTGAATCGAGTCTAATAGCAAAGGGTCTGAATACTTATGTAAATAAGGTATTTCTGTTTTTTATTTCTAATACATTTGCAAAAATGTCTAAAAACCTGTTTTTGCTTTGTCATTATGGGGTATTGTTTGTAGATTGATGAGGACATTATTTTATTTAATCAATTTTAGAATAAGGCTGTAATGTAACAAAAGTGGAAAAAGTCAATACTTTCCGCTGAAGGCGCTGTATATCAGTGCTTCCCACCCCTGGTTCTCCAGTACCCCCAACAGTACACATTTTTGTTGTAGCCCTGGACAAACACAACTCATTCAGCTAATTGAGGGCTTGATAATTAGTAGACAAGTTGAATCAGGTGTGCTTGTCCAGGGTTACAATACAATTGTGTGCTGTTGGGGGTACTGGAGGACCAGGGTCAGGAAAACACTGACCTGTACTGTAGAGGAGATAGACTATACACAGCCATCTCTGCTCACAGGCTTCATAGCTTGTACAGTAACAGTACACCTACACCTATATGTCAGACAATACTAGGGCATTTAACATGGATGCCTGGCCAGGTAAAACCTGTAGCGAGAAATGAAAACCCACAGCCTGTAGATGATCTTAGTAAACCACATGATACTCCTGTGAACAAGGAAAGGGAAAGGGAAATGTGGGATACTAGTCAATTGTACAACTGAATGCATTCAACTGAAATGTGTCTTCCAAATTTAACCCAACCCCTCTGAATCATAGAGCACAAATCTGTCTGATTACAGGGTGTATCCTCTGGTCTGCTGAGCACACAAAGACCCTGCACTAAAATGGCCTGTATAACACTGACATTTTCACTGTGAGCATCATTTAGCAGAGCTCTTAAACTTCAGGAAGTTGTTTGTTTAACACAAGGAGTGATAGAATCCGTGTCACTCCATTTTCTCTAACTAGAGACCTAGCCTGGCCTAGGTCTTTCTGCTAGGGCCATAGCGTACAGAGAGTTGAAACGTTATCATAATGAATATTGGTACACAGCTGGAAAAATAGTTATTGAATGTTTTTCTGTTCTATTGTCGTCAGGAATCAGCTGGTGATCTGATGGGCAGGAATATTCAGCTAAAGCATTCTGGGAAGTATGTGTGCATGGTTCACACCGTGGTGGACAGTGTCTCAGCAGCAGCCGACCTCATTGTCAGAGGTACACACGCACTTCCTTACTGTGATGCTACTTTGTATTACTGACACACTGTAGCACTCATCTAAAGAGGACTTAGAAAACCTCAGACATTATCAACCTCTATTCATTCTCTTTACTTCAGCCAACTATTCTGGGTGACCTTCATTCAGTGTTAAATAATGACTACATCATCATCTCTAAATCAATACATTCATTTTCCACTTCTTCTTCCTTTTGGAATCATTTTGTATTTCCCCTCATCAATTGAAAGATCTTTAGCTCTGCTGGGTGAAATATTAAATGTCTCTCTATTTTGTGGGCAGACTTGTTAAACTGCTTTAACCTTGCCATCCTTTTTTGGCTGACACAATAGAGCTCTTTGACAGTGGCTCTCTCCCTGTTCTGTCAGGGCCGCCCGGTGCCCCAGAGGGCCTCATGGTGGGGGAGATCACTGACTCCACTGCCCAGCTCTCCTGGGGGTCTGGGCCTGACAACCACAGCCCTGTCACCACATACACCATCCAGGCCAGGACCCCCTTCTCCATCGGCTGGCAGGCCGTCAGGACAGGTAGCTACAACACCAGCCCATCCGTCTGTTTAGACACTACAGAGTTTTTCTAAATAGTTTTCTACAGCACATTATATTCAGAGAATGTTTCTGTTATAGAGGTATATAATTCGGTGGTTTCTGTACTATGATAATACTGTGAAAAGAGACAGCTTTTGGGATGATGTGAACAAGAGTATTGCTTTTTTTTTACTCATTCGTTATCTCGAGGGCCTTCTTGGATAAGTTATATTGACTGAATTATATCACAGGCAGTCTTTGATAATATGGATGCTTTCTGAAATGTGATTTGTTGGTGGATGAAAATCAATGTGTATTTAAATTCTAAATTCTTTAATCCTAGTTCCTGATTCTGTGCCTGGACAGATGTTTCATGCAACAGTGATAGATTTGAACCCCTGGATGGATTATGAATTCAGGGTGGTGGCTATCAACAATGTGGGTGTTGGAGAGCCCAGCATGCAATCCAAGCAGATTCGAACGAAAGCAGCAGGTACTTTTTAATTTATTTCTGTCCTCTCGTGGTGTATCTATCAACCCCACAGTGGAAATGGAATTTAACTGTCTGATTAGTTTAACTTGTATTGAGTGTTCTGTTCCTCTCCTGATAGATTTCAGCATGTAGGTCCCACAGTCACTTTTATTGTGCCTTTCTCGTCACTAATTATGTGTAATGAAGAATCAGCTTTGTTCCAATTTGACAGACACCGAGACAGATGTTAATGATTTACCTAATAGGCAAAGAAAGTGAGAGATAATTTAGTCATATGTTTAGATGACACAGACATGTGGATATTGACGCTATTGATACTTTTGCCTTTTGCTCGTCAGATTAGAACCACCCGAGCAGGATGCATCATACCTTTTAAGCATTTAGATGCTATGTACATCAGCACTCAGGAAAATCCTAACGTGATTAATCAAGCTGTATCAACAGCAACCGTGTGATATACCCACGCATGCCATAAGGCAATGACTTTAAAGTGTCTATTTTGAGCGGGTTAGCAGAGTGGGTCCGCCTGGCTCACAATAGAGGAGTACACAGGGAGGTGACACACTGTAGTAACAGCAGCAGAATGCATAGGCGCTTGTGCCAGTATCAACCCACATTTAATTGGATAAAAAAAAACAAGCCTTTGCTTTGAAAACTTAGGAAACCGTATTGGGATTAGGGGCACTATGATAGTGATATCAAGGCTTCTGTATGGTTTTGAAGTAGTAAGGATTCAAAAATGCCTTTGCTCCCCCCTCTGAAGGAATACACGCCCTTATATTGGAAACTGTTGTTGTTTCTGTCCAGTTCCTAAAGTAGCACCGGGTAATGTGAGTGGAGGAGGAGGAAGCAGAGGACAACTGGTTATCCAATGGGAGGTAAGCTTGCTGATCATCACAGACTTCTTAAAATATGTCTTCATTGTGACAGACTGTTTTCAAATCACTCTCCGACATGAATGGGGTTTTGACAGAATTCTCTACGGCAATGTGACTTCAATCAAATGGGTTTTAATTAAAACAAGAGCTGTCTTGCCTAGCTATTTGCCTCCTCCAAACGGCTCCCCTGGTGTGTAAATCAAGATGGTGTAAATTGTATGTGCATAAATCTAGGATGATGTCTCAGAATGGGTGTTTCTGTGGGTCTCTTAAAGTGATTTGGCTTATCATTCAGAATACAGGTAACTGCCAAAAATAAAGGAAGCACCTTGGTATTAATTCTACAAGTGTCTGGTATATATTGGAGGGATGCGACACCATTCTTACAAGAAATTCCATAATTTGATGTTTTGTTGATGGTGGTGGAAAACGCTGTCTCAGGCGCCACTCCCAGATGTTCAATTGGGTAAAGACACACACACACACGCACACACACACAATATTGTCTGAGATCTCTTCTTCTAGCCATGGTAGCCATGACTCCAATCATGATGGGATGTTTTAATTGCTAAATTAACTCAGGAACCACACCTGTGTGGAAGCACCTTCTTTCAATATACTTTGTATCCCTCATTAACTCAAGTGTTTCCTTTATTTTGGCAGGTACCTGTACAGTAATTATCTTGTTGGTGTTGTGGTATTTGGCTGTTCAGAATTTGACACTTCCAGTTGATATTGTCATATGATATTCAGTTCACAACCAATGGGAAAAAAACTCAAAATGTCTTTGTCTCATAGCCGATACCAGAAGAACTACAGAATGGAGAGGAATTTGGATATATTGTGGCTTTTCGCCCTCTTGGTACAAACACGTGGAAACAGACTGTGCTGGCTTCACCTGATGCATCAAGATACACCGTCAGGAACGACAGCATCCCACCCCTCTCCCAATTTGAGGTGAAAGTTGGTGTCTACAACCACAAAGGAGAAGGCCCATCTAGCTATGTGGTTGTAGTGTATTCTGCAGAGGAAGGTTAGTTCTTTAGACTATTGGTCAAGTTGTTAATGAAAGGGAAAGTTTGGGTTAGTTTGACTTGAATGTTTTCCATTCTTAATAATGTTCTTGGTCTCAACTTTTCATGTTCAGAGCCCTCTGTAGCCCCGTCCAGAGTGTGGGCCCGGACGCTATCAGCCTCTGAAATTGAGGTGTACTGGGAACCCATCCCCCAGAAAGCCAGCAGTGGGAAGATCCTTGGATATGAGGTATGACAGATATCCCAACATTCATTATGCTGGTAGAGAGCAGAAAACAGCATGATAGATATTATACTCAATATGATTGACTCTGCAATGGGTCGGCATGCATTTAAAATGAACTGCCAGTGGCAAAAAGTAGGAATTTGAAAAATTGAACAATTGCATGGGATACGGGTAGATTTCTCACCATCTAAGCTGGAGAATGAAGAGGTCTGTCCCCAGCTGTTCCAGTCTCCCAAGGACCCTTATACCCTGGCTGCTACCCTGCCTGAGTAGTGTTCTATAAATCACCCCTCACAAGTGTAAACATCATATGTCAATTTCCTCCACAACAAACATTGTCCCTCCTGACGGAACACCCTGAAGATTTTACCCGTTCTTCCCTCAGTATAGCCCAGGACTGGCTGGCTATATTGTTTATTTTGATTTTTTTTAACCTATAGGAACGACCCAGGTTACTTGACCTTCATTGTTCACTCACAGCCCCTGTTCATCAGGTTCATCAACCAACAACAGTGCTGGAAGTGTTTCTAAGGCTGCCGGGAGGTCTGGAATAACCTTCATGTCTTTGGTTCCAGGTCCTTTGTTGGGAGGAGGGGTTGCAGGAGAGCGATGCTGAGATGGTGAAGGCCACAAACTCTGTGGCCCTTCTCTCTGGACTCATGGGAAGTACGTTGTATCTGATCTCAGTCAGGGCCCAGAACAGCGCTGGAGCAGGGCCTTCTAGCCCCGCAGTCAATGTCACCACCAAGAAACCACGTGAGTTTTTCTCTGAGATGGGATAGCTGTCACATGGAATTTGAGCATTTCTCGCTTTACAAGTCTGCTTTCACGTTCATGAAGCCTGCATATCCCGCAGAGGTTTACATGAATGGAATTGTGGTAAAATGCAGCAGGATACAGTACAACTTCAATGACTTTAGAGCCACTGTGAATACTCTACATCAACAGCACTGCTGAGACAAAACACAGTCATCTAGGTATAGGCTTGACTGCATGTTGACTGCAATACTAACGGATGGAATTGGATTTTGTTATACCTACAACATGAATTAGAATTAGACTCAAGGAGAGGATGCGTGTTTATGAGCTTATCAGAGTTAGAGGCAATTATTCAACTCTATCTCAAAGCAATCAGCTCTCTTGTTCCCTTCTAGTCCAGATTTCCTTCATACACCAGCGATAACGGGATGGTTAAAGTGAGAAAGTAATTTTGGAGTGATTTCAGCTATTAACTGAATTTTTCGTGACTAACTCGTGTGGCTATATGATTGCATATCTTTCAGCACCAAGTCAACCTCCAGGGAATATTGAGTGGAACTTGACCAACTCCAAGATCTTTTTAAAGTGGGAGCATGTCAAGGCAATGGGAAATGAGTCGGAGGTGACAGGATACAAGGTGAGTGTTGTTAGTGGAATAGCAGAATCTTTGAAAACTAGGAAACAAATGCAGTTTCTTGGCTAACCTGAGCAGCTATGTTCTCTATAAATGACTCCCTGGTTGCAGTGGAAATATAAACCTCAGCACTTTCAGTGTCACATATGGATTGTCCCTGTCTGGCTGTACAAAATTAAAAAGTCTGTTCCCAGTGATATGACCCAAAACAAAACTGTTTCTCCATTGTGCTGGTTTTGCACTGAATAGGTTGATTGAACATCTGCAACATTTCGATAAGTGAACAAGCAAAATGTGACCTTGTTGATGGTTGTTGATACATTCAGTGAAGATTTCCTGCCTCTCGATCTCTGTGAATGTGCAGTAGTAAAAATACCTGCTGTGTTTGAACCTGCGTAACAGGAAGCATTTCATGTCATCCTGGGTATCATTCAGCAAAGGATTATGACCCAGAAAAGGTCCTGCTTTCTTTTAAAGTATACATTTTCTAATTGACTGATCGGATGTGGCTCAGAGATATGAGATAGAAGGTGAGGAAGCAGCTGGGAGCCTGTATAGCTCCACATTCAGACACCAGTCTCCACTGAGTGCCAAAGGGGGCCATACCAGCCTCCACAGAGCACCACAAGGGGACACCAGCCTCCACAGAGCGCCACAGGGAGACACCAGCCTCCAGTGAGCGCTACAGGGAGACACCAGCCTCCACTGAGCGCCACAGGGGTCCACCAGCCTCCACTGAGCGCCACAGGGAGACACCAGCCTCCACAGAGCGCCACAGGGGTCCACCAGCCTCCACGGAGCGCCACAGGGAGACACCAGCCTCCACGGAGCGCCACAGGGAGACACCAGCCTCCACTGAGCACCACAGGGAGACACCAGCCTCCACTGAGCGCCACAGGGAGACACCAGTCTCCACCTAGTGCCACAGGGGTCCACCAGCCTCCACTGAGCGCCACAAGGGTCTTTCTTCAAAGAAACAGTACAGTGGCATTATCCATAAATCAGTAATTTCTCGTTAAGGTCAAACTACTGTGTCGCTTAAATCAATATTGTTGACATCAGATACTCGCCATGATATTCCCTCTCCCGTCTCAAGGTGGTGTACCGTCAGAACTGGCTTGGGAAGACCAGCATGGTGGAGACCAACAGGACCAGCGTGGAGCTGCAGGTCCCCTCTGGTGAGGACTACCTCATTGAGATCAAAGCCTTGAGTGGTGGAGGGGATGGCAGCAGCAGTGGCCCCATCAGGATACCAAAGATGTCCAGTAAGATATGACTGTTTTTGTCTTTCACCATTCACAGGATGAACTTTTGGGTTTCCAAAGTGCCTTCAACAAATGTCTGTCTCATAATTGCGAGTCACCCAGGTATGCTTGTTAATTAGTCTTTGTCGTTTTTCAGGTCTTAACTCAAAGGGCCATTTCATCTCAGCTCCAAGGAACATTTGTGTAGTTATATTATTTATACTTTCAAGGTTAACTTTATAACTTAAACAGTCATTTTATGAACTTTGAGAGTCATGTACTCAGCCAAGGATGTGGCAGATGATAACAATATTGTTATTTTACGTGTAGCATTCACTTCTCAAGAATGTGAAATCAACAGCTTACTATTTAGAGTATTCAACGCAGCTGCATTGCCTTATAATTGTATGCATTTTTGTATTCATTTGTCAACCAAGCTTTTGAGTGTTTTATTTCTAGATTTTATGCAGAAAGGATAGGCTTTGCATATGAAAAGATTGTCAAACATTAGAACAATCTACATGAGCCTTGCCTATTTGTGCCTCATCTCTGTATTCTGTGTGCCCTGTTTGTTTGTTATTGTACAGTAAACGTTCTGTAGGATGACTCAACTGCTGAAACAACCATGGTTCACTCAGAGGTTGTCCTTTAATTTCTTCATGAAGTACAGTTACTGTATTTGGTCTGTCTGGCGGCCTTCAATATTCAGCAAATTCTGTGAAAAAGAATCCCAGTTCTGTGGTATTTGGACGTTCTTGAGGTTTTACATATTCTATCATCAACATTTGACAGTATCATCATGGTCAATATGACCATCACAGACATCTTGGATCAATATACAGAACTAGACAAAAAAAAAAAAACATCTTAATGTTTGTTGATACCTGGGGAAGATTGTCTCTAACATTTTCCATGAACTCTTTCTTCATTTTCTAATGTTTTGTAATCAGGATATTTCAAGTTGTGTGCTTGCTAGCTTCTTATTTTGTTGATTTACCATAAATGTGATATAGGTGTTGCAAAAGCCTTTTAATACTATTGTATTAACAAACTAAATGTATCTCTGTGAGATGTAATTGAGACTGAATAAAATGTTTCACATTGAAATGTCGGTTTTAAATGTGTTTTCATTTTAAATGTCTGTACCCTTTTGAAAGTGTCAGGGAGAACGACCACCATCATTCACAGGAGTCAGTGTGACATCCCTCTGCATTAATGGTTACCATTAAGTTAGCATGAGCAGGTAGCTACACGACATTGACAGCATGGCTGCTATGCTTTCCTTCAACCAGGTTTTTTTTTCGAACATGATCAACATTTAACTGAATACTCCTTGGCTAGCATAAAATGAACAAATCTAACTCATGTAGAGTCAGTCCATGCATGCAATTTGGATTGTTTCAATCAGAATTGAATTACCTGAATTGGATTTGATGTCCTGCAACTGGCAGAGAACACTGACCCGACTAATGAAAAGTGTCAGTTACACCCGCAAACATAGTCCAGTGCTTTCCAGAGTCTAACAAGTCAGGATTATAGTGGATTTTAGGGTAAGGGTTAATTGTGCTATGTCTATGGAGAATATCACTGAATCTTACTTGGGTTAAACCCAGAACATATTCCTTGGGAATAACTACCTTCATGCCCTTGCTAATATTGCCCTTTTATCAAATGCACTGAGGTCAAAACATCGAAAAGTAACAAGAGAAAATGATGTCTCCCTTCATGCCATCCCAGGGTGGTATTTGTAAGCAGCTCAATACGGCTGAATGTATGTGTATTGTGTGAATGTACCTTCCCCACATGAAACCAATAAATATGTGAATCTTAGGCTTCAGATCTATATGGTTGCCAGGAGACGATCCCTTCAAAGCATTGTGCATACTGATTGTTAGTTATCAATAGCTCATGAATACAGAAATTACAGATTATTTTCCAGATAGTTTTAGATTACCTGTGAGAAAGGAAAATCAACCTTTGAAATGCTAATGCAGGAACTCTGTTGAACTCTGTACTACTATATGATTGAAGCAGTGTGAGGATCGACGCTGGCAGACGAGAAGCAGGTACAGGAAGTAAAGATTTAATGAATGCCGGCCATGACACAAACACAACAATTAATGCTACCACAGGGAACGACACAGAGGAGCAGACATATATACAGGGGCAATCAACAAAGTGAGGGAGTCCAGGTGAGTCCAATGAGCGCTGCTGCGCGTAATGATGGTGACATGTGCGTGTAATGAGGGGTAACCTGGCGCCCTCGAGGGCCAGGGAGGGGGCGCGGGAGCAGAAGTGGCAAGCAGGTTGACTTTATTGTCATGAATCTTGCTCTGGAGGCAGACCTGAACGATTTCCGCTAGATGTGCCAGCTAAAATTGCCTATATTGGAAAGATTCATAAAAACAAAAATGTGCTTTTTTGTTTTAATTTAAGGTTAGGGTTAGGCAATATGGTTAAGGTTAGGGTTAGGTTTAAAATCTGATTTTATGACTTTGTGTCTGTGCCAACTAGTGACCACTCTGCAGAGCTGCCTCCAGAACAAGATTCATGACGAAAAAACACTACCCTGCATGATTGAAGGCTCACCACATCTTTTTCAGAGAAAACAAAGATTGTCTCCGAAAACTAATGAACTTGCAGCAGGCAATTAGAATGGCAAATACAGAGGTAATAGGAATAGCGTGTGTCAAAGAGAATCCACAATTCCATTTTGAATCAAGCTAAATATTTGTTTAATCGTTGTTGCCTTCTGCCAAATCAATTTATCATGTTGAATGCATGATATTGGAATGCTTATATCTGATATTGTTTTATTTTTTTTGTTACTATGTTACACGTCAACATTACCAGCGACAAATTGACCTGCTCACACACGGGATGTACTCCATAGTGTGCCAGGTAACATTTTAGATATTTTATTTAGGTCAGCAAATTATATACTGTGTATTATATTATAACAAAGTACTGTGTATCAGATGACAAACGACATTTCCAAGAAGAGGCATGACATGAAGACTGCGTGAAGTCTACACCTTAGCAGAGTAAGTGTATTCCAGCCAGCCACACAAAGGAATAATCTTGTCATGTTGGCTGACAGGTAAGTGTCTGGACATGGACATTAATCTCCTGATACCTGCTCTAACTTTGAGGAGTACCCAGGGATTTCATAGCAGACACCAGGCCGTCTGAAAACAGAAGTAGGTGTATTGTATGAACTAAAGTAGAAACAGTAAACTAACCTGGTTAAATAAAGGTTAAATGTCCCTTACGTTGCACAAAGGTGTGTCTCAAATAAAGCACAGAGAATTAAGGTCACTTTTAACAGATTATTTTTCATCACAGTACACCATCAATATATCGATAAGGAACTGTAAATTAAAAGTGAAGATGTCTTATTGTGATAATTCATTATTCATAGCCTGAGAGGGACATACAAAAAAAGGTATTTATCACAGTAACATTAACTGTGAAGAGATATGATCTAGACCTCTAGGTGGAGTTATATTCCTCACTCTGACAGAGTTGATCTTTACTGTCATATTTGAGAGAATAAGTCTGATGTGATTGAGGGGAGAGATACATTTTATACAGCTAACAGTGAATGGGGAAAGTAGACATTGTTCAATCTACCAATAATTCCCATCAATCAATCACGCAATAAATAATTTGTTACTCCATTACTAACGTTAAAACATCAAGAAACAATCTAGATTAATAATATATCATCTTATAAGGAACTGCATGTTGTAATTGTCAGACTATAAAAAAATTATGATCTGTGACATCAGTTATTTCTGCACCATTTTCTACTGGCCTTCACAGCCCAGTCATGCTTTTCTTGGATTCCCTGCCCCCACCATCCACTATCAGTCTTAAATCATACACACAGCAGTCTTATTCTTGACAATACTTAAATAGATGTAAGATGGAGATCAGTTAATTCAAGTAGGGACAGATTAGACAGACCCTCCTAAAGCCATGTAACGGATCTAATGCAGTAGAGCCAGAGAACATTTGGCCCAGATTTCCCACAGAAGTGATGAAAGGTCACTGCATATACACAAAGGAGAGTCAAGGTTTAAAGGTTTTTTCAATGAGTTTGTCAAATAAAAAATGTGGATGTTGAAAAACACGTTTTTGAATTGTTGAGGTGTGTTGAATATCGAAATCAGGCCCAGTACCGTAAATAACGGGATTTCCTGTGTTTTATAGATACCCTGAGTGTACAAAACATTAGGAATATTGAGTTGCACCCTCTTTTGCCCTCAGAACAGCCTCAATTCTTCGGGGCATGGACTCTACAAGGTCTTGAAAGCGTTCCACACGGATGCTGGCCCATGTTGACTTCAGTGCATCCCACAGTTGTGTCAAGTTGGCTGCATGTCCTTTGGGTGGTGGACCATTCTTGATACACACAGGAAACTGTTTATTGTAAAAACCCCAGCAGCGTTGCAGTTTTGACACACACAAACCGGTGCGCCTGGCACCTACTACCATACCCTGTTTAAAGGCACTTCAATCTTTTGTCTTGCCCATTCACTATCTGAATGGCTCAATCCAAAATCCAGGGCTACCGAGTGGCGCAGTGGTCTAAGGCACTGCATCTCAGTGCAAGAGGTGTCACTACAGTCCCTGGGTTGAATCCAGGCTGTATCACATCCGGCCATGATTGCGAGTCCCATAGGGGGCGCACAACTGGCCCAGCGTCGTCTGAGTTTGGCCGGGGTATACTGTCATTGTAAATAAGAATTTGTTCTTAACTTAGTTATATAAAGTTAAGTTAAATAAAATGTCTCAAGGCTTAAAAATCCTTCTTTAACCTGTCTCCTCCCCTTCATTTGCACTGATTGAAGTGGATTTAACAAGTGACATCAGTAAGGAGGGATCATAGCTTTCACCTGGATTCACCTGGTCAGTCTGTCATGGAAAGAGCAGGTGTTCTAATCTTTTTAACACTAAGTGTATATTTCCACACTATGAGGTTGGAATAATGAAAATTATGATAATGCCCTTTTAGTGTAAGAGCTGACTGAAATTTCAGCCTGTTTTGGTGAGATGGAGTGTTGGCATTTTAATTGAAAACAATCACAGTAAGGTACTTAATTGTTACCCAGAAAACGGCTGCATTGGACCTTTTAATAAAGCAGTTAATCTCTTTTAGAATTATGAAAATAACCAAGACCTGATCTCAAATCCACACATAACATCTGCAAGTATTTTTTTCAGTTTAAAAAATAAATAAAGTTCTAAGATCCAGGTTAAAGCACTCAATCTGTAAAGTAGCACCTTGAGCTACTTGGTCTGCAAATTCACATGAATAGTCAAGGTGCCGTACTGATAAAGTTGGTCTCAGGACTGGGAGCTATAACAGAGACATAATCTTTATTTTAAACAGGATTAGTACTCAAAGGCACAGCATCACCTTACTGACAGCGAGATAAAATGTTTAAAGTGTGTCAGACACTTTATGTGGACTTAGCATGCTCAGTTCAGGACAATGTATACCCTATGTTTGTATTGGATGTACTGTATGTGTCTGTGTTTATGGGTGTATGTGTGTGCAGTACCAAATCAACTGATGGTTATCTCAAATAGAGGAATGTGGATCCATTTGCAGAATGGCAGGTGTGCATATTTTCAATCAATCTGTAAGGTCAACTCTGTAGGGTTGATAGATTGAGATTTTGATAGTTCCATGCCTGCATTCTGATAGTGCTCTCTATTTGTGCTTTAGCTAATAAAAGTATTATATTATGTAACTTACTTCGTAAGGCTCAGAGAAGACCATGAATCCCAATAACATATAAAGTAAACCTATAAAGAAGTAGTTGTTGAAACAGGTCTCTTTACATTCTATTTTAAAATGGTGTTTAATCATCTTTTTTTTCTTCACAGACACACAGAATGAGGACAGGTGTAGAACATTCATGCAACACTGCTCCAAATAGCAGACAGAAGAGAATGTTACTCCACATTATAAAGCTATGCTTTTCATATCAACAGGATACTGCATAAAACAGACAGTAATAATGAGAATCATATCAAGGGATTTTTATGTACAGTAGACCATAGTAGATTTGCATAGAGCTGCATAGTTTTTTTTTTTTTTTGCAAGAGCTGGATAGATTTGTATTAATAATATGTTGAATAACTGATTGGTCTGGGTTACAGTTGAGGTTTTTCAACCACTCCACAGATTTCATGTTAACAAACTATAGTTTTGGCAAGTCGGTTAGGGCATCTACTTTGTGCATGACAAGTAATTCTTCCAACAATTGTTTACAGACAGATTATTTCACTCAAAATTCACTATATAACAATTCCGGTGCGTCAGACGATTTAATACACTAAGTTAAATGTGCCTTTAAACAGCTTGAAAAATTCCAGAAAATGATGTCATGGCTTTAGAAGCTTCTGATAAGCTAATTGACATCATTTGAGTCAATTGGAGGTGTACCTGTGGATGTATTTCAAGGCCTACCTTAGTCAAACTCAGTGCCTCTTTGCTCGACATTACGGGAAAATCAAAAGAAATCAGCCAAGACCTCAGAAAAAGAATTGTAGACCTCCACAAGTCTGGTTCATCCTTTCCAAACGCCTGAAGGTACCACATTCATCTGTACAAACAATAGTACGCAAGTATAAACACCATGGGACCACGCAGCCGTCATACCGTTCAGGAAGGAGACGCGTTCTGTCTCCTAGAGATGAACGCACTTTGGTGCGAAAAGTGCTAATCAATCCCAGAACAACAGCAAAGGATCTTGTGACGATGCTGGAGGAAACGGGTACAAAAGTATCTATATACACAGTCAAACGAGTCCTATATCGACATAACCTGAAAGGCCGCTCAGCAAGAAAGAAGCCACTGTTCCAAAACAGCCATAAAAAAACCAGACTACGTTTTGAAAATGCACATGGGGACAAAGATTGTACTTTTTGGAGAAATGTCCTCTGGTCTGATGAAGCAAAAATTGAACTGTTTGGCCATAATGACCATTGTTATGTTTGGAGGAAAAAGGGGGAGACTTGCAAGCAGAAGAGCACCATTCCAACAGTGAAGCACGGGGGGTGGCAGCATCATGTTGTGGGGGTGCTTTGCTGCAGGAGGGACTGGTGAACTTCACAAAATAGATGGCATCATGAGGAAGAACAATTATGTGGATATATTGAAGCAACATCTCAAGACATCAGTCAGGAAGTTAAAGCTTGGTCGCAAATGGGTCTTCTAAATGGACAATGACCCCAAGTTTACTTCCAAAGTTGTGGCAAAATGGCTCAAAGACAACAAATCAAGGTATTGGAGTGGCCATCACAAAGCCCTGACATCAATCCTATAGAACATTTGTGGGCAGAACTGAAAAAGCGTGTGCAAGCAAGGAGGCCTTCAAACCTGACTCAGTTACACCAGTTCTGTCAGGAGGAATGGGCCAAAATTCACCCAACTTATTCTGGGAAGCTTGTGCAAGGCTACCCGAAAGTTAAACAATTAAAAGGCAATGCTACCAAATACTAATTGAGTGTATGTAAACTTCTGACCCACTGGGAATGTGATGAAAGAAATAAAATATGAAATAAATCATTCTGACCTAAAACAGGGAATTTTTACTAGGATTAAATGTCAGGAATTATGAAAAACTGAGTTGAAATATATTTGGCTAAGGTTTATGTAAACTTCAGACTTCAACTGTATGTTGGCTATGCCTTCTATAAGTATAAAAAAATCACCTTATTAGAGTAACATACTGTAAATATGCTATAGGCTGTGCAGTGCCGTGGTCGGGTCCACTCGATGACAATAAAACAGGACCCGACCCAGACCCAAGGGAAAAGTAGGAATTTTGGTCCAGGACCTGCTCGGGTCCCGGGTCAATCCTCGGGTATTCAGTTCGGGTGGACCCGTGAAGACCTCTTATGGTTGACTTGGAATGCATGCCTGGAGTTAGCTTTTGTCTTCCATATAAGATATTACCAGAAAGGGATTACTTCTATTTAATGCCCATCACCAGAGTTTAAGCTTATTTTACTTCGTCATGGCTACTACATAATAACATCTATATAAAAAAAATATTTGGAACAAATGTTCTGAACATTTATAAGTCTATTCTGGGTGTTCTGAAAGCATCCCATTTGGAGTTGAGCCTGTCGGGATCAAATCCAGGACCACTTGACATTTGCAGTAATTAAAATATGCTAAACTGATAGGAGTGCAAATATCAGTCATGGTTAATTTCAGGCCACATTTTTTACTCTGGGTGTAACATCTACCTTTGTAATGTGGTGCACCACAGCAACTTGGTGCTCCACAGCAACTTGGTGCTCCACAGCAACTTGGTGCTCCACAGCAACTTGGTGCTCCACAGCAATTTCAAATTGAGGAGGAGACTGTGCTTAAATGGGTTTCCTAACTAACTACAGCGTAACTACAATTCTAAATCATATTACAATGCACCTTGTCATGCTTCAGACATATGTTCCTGTCTTACACGTGGATAAGTAAATGTGTTTTGGAAACTAACATCACTCAAAGTCTACTTTTAAATTTGTCCAAAACTTCAATCCCCTTTGAGTTTAAGCTGGCTGCTCTATAAGAGGGAAACTCAGATTTAAAGTAATTGGTATAACCAGAGCTTGACTCATGGATTGTAACTAATCTGTTTTTCATGGAAATCTCATAAGAACCTGTATCATAAAAAAAAAGGATTATTTACCTCTGGGAGCTCATAGACTTAATATAGGCCAAAGTCAGCCTTCCTGATTGTAGGAGTCATTTTGGCCTAGGTACATATTTGTTGTTTTGTCTATCTTTGTATATTCCACTTAAGCGACTCTGGGTCCTAGAAAAGCACTATATAAGTCCCATTTATTGTTATTATTATTATTATTATTATTATTATTTTGTAGTCTACAGTAGAGGGCACTATATGTGGGGTCATGAGTCACTGGTCACATGTTGGCAAAGGTGACCAGGAAGTAGAGCTGCTCATGTATGGTGGATAAATGAAGATGTCTTACTCAGCCAGTTAACAGTTGGAAAAAATGGTCAAGGTTCCTTTCTCTGTAAGTGGGCGTTCCATCTCTCGCGTGAGCATGCTTTCCCACATGAGACCATTGGCTCTGGTCTACTTATTGTCCCCTCCCCGTTCTACCCACCTGCTCTGACCAGAAAAAAACTTGCCAGTGAGATGTTGATAAGTAGACCAGAGTGGCCGCAACCAGACCTGAAAGTGGGGTGTCTCGCTTTCTCTATCGTCTCTGGTATGGCAAGCATACCAAGGATGGTGGATTAAAACTTGATACTCAAAGATGAATTAACAGTTAATTTAATAAACCTAAACCAACTTTTTGTTTATTCACAAGTCATCTAACATTAGTAAGGCCTAGGCTACGCATTCATTTAACTCACTGCTGAGGATCAAGGTCTGGTGACCAATACAACTAATTGACCAAGGGTGGAATTTAAAAATTAAGATAAATAATTAAACTTCTAGCCAGAGCAGAAATGAGAAATTGCCATAGGATGATTTTCAATTACTTAAAGATAATCAATGCATTTTTTATATTTCCTGTACTTTACAATGCAAGTGACATGTTACAGTAGTGTATTATTGGCCATAGCACCATAGGCAATATTCAACGCAGTATCTACAATGGGTGTTCCAGCTCAAAGAAACCATGTCGGGGGAATTAGATATGCACTAATATGCAACTGCTTCATGCTGCTGTTGTATAACTTGCCACTGAGGAGCTACATCAATTAAAGTGTCTCCAAAAGTAACTTAGTTCTAAGCTAGGAAACTGAAGAAAAAAAAAAAACACGTCTTTAGAATCCTTAGTTGCTAAATCCATTTTTGGACTTATAAATGTATTATATACCCATTGGTTCTTTAAGAATTGGACTTGCATCATGATCTTAGTCAAACTTTTATACCCCATCAGAACCCAAACAAACACTGTGTAGCCTCAAAACATGGTTAAAACGTACATTTTTGGATCATGGATCGTCAGTCCTTGCATCCATAGCTCTGTCCGTGAATTTAAGACTGGTAACATTTCTCTAGGCCCATCCCTAATTTTTTTACCAAAACAGAGGCAGGGTCTTCACTTTGTTATTATTTAAATTAAGGAGTCTAGCTTTAATGTGGATTTGTAACTTCCAAAATCTTCCACTTGTTCCTATAGTGTTTTTATTTTACTTTTGACCACTTCTGAGGTGGCATTCCAAACAAAATAGATATATGTATATATACTGTATATATATATATATATATTCATGGCTCATATGCAAATTAGTATATAGTCCCATATTACAAGGACACATTACTTAAATCCATAATGAAGCTGATTGTCTGAACATCCCTTTTTTATTTCAGTAAAGTTGCGCTGACATATATTTTCTGTTATTGCCGAGATGTAGGCTGTGAGACATGTCAGACAGTGACAGTGTGTGGACCTGAACTGAGCTCTAAAGAAGGGATAAAGTCGTGTGATGGACAGAAGATTGGCTGAGAATTAAAAAAGCAATGAGCCCTCTCCGAGCACCACAGGACAGCTGACAGGCAGCCTGTATAGCGCTCTCTCTCCAGGTCCACATGGAAGGCCACTAGTGAGCTTCGACTGATAAATATGGAAAATAAAGACTGATAAATATCCTTCCAGTGGCGTACGGTTATGTCGGTGCCTGGGTAAGCACTGGCTATTATCAAAGCCAGATTTACTCACAAAGTAAACCTTGATGAAGCCCAAGTTCACCATACAACAGATGGCTCCAACAACCAGAGTGACATAGGTTATAAACCGAATTTGACAAAAAAAATATGTAGCCAAATGTAAATACCAATGTAGCCAAGATAGACAAGCTATTGTCTCTGATGGCGGCATATTACATATCATCCGACAAAACTACACACTGCTTAGGTCAGCAACAGACCGATGTTGCATCCACAGTTACAACTGATAGGTGGAACTAAAAGACCAATATTTAATTCGATTAATTTGCAACGCAAACTCCATAGCCTTTCACAATGTCTTCCAATGCACAGTGTGCACAATACACACATACACACACACACACACACACACACACACACACACACACACACACACACACAAACACACAAACGCACACGCACACGCACACACACACACACACACACAATAATATGATTATGTTAAATATTATTACACACAAATAAATAAGCTCCTAATGAAATTTCCATATCAACAATCGAAATGACAGAAAAATTACATTAAAAAAAAAACTGTATATATATATTATTTTAAGCTAAATTCTCCTTTAACCTTCATTATAGCTGACATTCCACTCTTTGAACATTATTCTAACTCGGAAAATTGTTTGAGGTGCAGTATACTATAGTATCCATTTGTCATGTTATTTTTGCTAGATAGCTAGCCTGTAGACACGCCCAAATGTGCACAGTTACCCCAGGCAATACCCACACAACATGGTAAGGCAATACTCATGGGCAAAATATGAAATCCACTCAATGCAACGAATGTCAGCTAGGAAAAGCAGCGAGGTCTATGCTCCATTAACAGTGACTGGAGTCAGGAATGGCTGTGCATGTTAACGATTTGAATTGGGGAGGAAGGCATGCATACCCTGGTTTGATGCAATTTTTGCAACTTTCATTTTGAGCATGAAAACCACCAGAATCATTGCTGAAAAAATATTAGAAAATAAAAAATAATATTTTTGTTATATATAATTGTATTTTTCATAACTGTAAAAAAATTAAAAAAAGATTATTACAGGGTAAGCACTAACCTACCCTGCCAACCCTGACTGTACGTCATTGCATCCTTCCTATACAGTGACTTGTGTGTGCGAGACCACGCTAGCTAGAAAAGCAGTGTTAGTATGGCACTATTCTAAAGGTATAATTGTATCTTGTCCAATTAAGATTTGCTTAATTTAATAGAGGTGGCTTACAAGACTACCATCTGCAGGAACATCATAGTCACCCATTAGAAAATACTCATGTGAAAAATGTGGAACATGTTTAAGCTGCCTGTGAAGAAACTCTTTGATTGTGTGTTAGAGAAAATATCAGTCTGTAGAGAGACAGGTCTTTTGATTTCAGTTCCTACTTGGAACTACTTATGACAGAGGTATGACATTTTAATCAACACACATGTAATTCAATTTGGATGAAGATGTTTCAGACATGAACATGTTTCTATTATTTCTATTTCATGTTTGTTGCTTGATTGACTCTGGAGGTGCGCTTTTTTTCTCACATGAACAGATATATGAACACATACGTAAGCATAAAAAAATCTATCTTAAGTCAGTGAACTTGAGCCAAATCAACCTGTTTTGTATTCTCCCAGCAGAATGTATGACAGTAGAGATCCAGTTCATTGACAGTATTATCTCACAAAACATGACATTCCTCAGTCTCAGGGATTTTATTTTAATCTAATTATGTCAGGATCAAACAATGGCAGTGTTGATCGACATGTCTCTGATGAGATCAAAAGTATACGATGGAGTTTATGACCCAGGTGGATCATAGTGTCATGATGTTATATTGACTTCTACCATGTTTGCCTTTGTCATCCGTCCTGACATTTGGAGTCTAATGCCAGACAGCATCATAGCAGTCTTTAGCTATCCAGCAAAAGTGGACAAATTGCAACAAATACTGGCGCTATTACAACAGCTGCAAATTTTATTTGGTTTAACCCATAAGAGTCTAAGCCCTGATGACGATGAAAAAAAAAGGCCTTACTACTATTAGCCCATACAAACGCATTGAATAACAGATTCAAAACGGAGAACACCATCGTGTTCGTGAGAGTCTCTGTCACATTGTACGAAAAGGATCGGGAGACAGGCGCAGGAATACATAGTTTTTTTTTAAATACACCACCCACACAAAATAAATTTCCCCCTCGGGGATCAATAAAGTATCTATCTATCTATCTATCTATCTATCTATCTATCTATCTATCTATCTATCTGTCTGTCTGTCTATCTATCTGTCTGTCTGTCTGTCTGTCTGTCTGTCTGTCTGTCTGTCTGTCTGTCTGTCTGTCTGTCTGTCTGTCTGTCTGTCTGTCTGTCTGTCTGTCTGTCTGTCTGTCTGTCTGTCTGTCTGTCTGTCTATCTATCTATCTACAACAAGTATGCATGTAACGGCATGGGGACGAAGCCCAAAACAAAAGAGCGAGAAGTACCTCGAATAAACACGCAGCACGAGAGCCAAAACAACAAAGCACAGGTACTCAAAAGCCCAACGGACATGGGAACAACGGACATGGGAACAATAATCGACCAGGACAATGAGTAACAGCGGGCACATTTATAACAATCCTAATCAGGGAGGAATGGGAACCAGGTGTGCGTAATGAAGCAGTTCAAACACACCTAGTGGACCGTGACATAGACATCCGGAACTGGTGCACGGAATGAGCAACAGTACCGGAGGGATCCGTGACAGTCTCATCTTTCCATAGAGAGGTCATAATAGTTTGACCCCTCTATGCAAACAGTTCGGACTCAACAGATGATTTTCTGATAAGACCAATTTTCGGGCTGTCTCATGGTCTGACAAACACCGTTCTAGTTCTGTCACCTTTCAGGTAGTGCAACATAGGCGGATGCGGTGGATTGAGACACATTGAGACGAAAGATATCTCTCGCTTAAACTGACAGAATGTATTTTTTTCCCTCCTTTTTCGTGATATCCAATTGGTAGTTACAGTCTTGTCCCATCGCTGCAACTCCCGTACAGACTTAGGAGAGGCGAAGGTCGACAGCCAGGCGTCCTCCGAAACACGACCCTGTCAAGCCGCACTGTTTCTTGACACACTGCTCGCTTAACCCGGAAGCACCAATGTGTTGGAGAAAACACAGTACAACTGGCAACCGAAGTCAGCGTGCATGTGTCCGGCCCGCCACAAGGAGTCGCTAGAGCACGATGGGACAAGGAAATCACGGCTGGCCAATGCTGGGCCAATTGTGCGCCGCTTCAGTGCTTAGACCGCTGCGCCAATCGGGAGGCCTAACTGACAGATTTTTATGGGCATGTTTTTATTATGCTAATTCAATTTCAGCAGGGGTGCGGACATCGACTTTAGGGGATTGAGAAAAAACAATGAAAAGATTGAACAGACATTGAAGATGGTCAATCCAGACTGACAATTCCAAGCAAATTCTTACAATTGTGTGTTAAATATGATTAAAAGTGAAATAAATTCTCTAGGCTTAATGATTATGTGATTAAACTAACCATCTAAACATTAATTAACTAGAAAGTCGGGGCACCACTGGAATCGGTTGTTTACAGAGTTATCAATTCCAGAAAAATAATAACTCTTTGGATATTTTATCTTATTACAGTCACTTATTAATAGTCACCTTATCTCGATCAGTCTCATTTGCACGAACCCAGTTTTACTTATGAATCATCCATAAACAAATTGCCTCAATTATTTATTTACTAAAGGCTAAAATCACATTGTTATCGTTTCAAGAGTATTCTCATACGTAGTCAAACATTTATACACTATATTTCAGATGCAAGCCTTGTAATTGAGGGACCTGTAATCACAGACTTGGGGTAATGTGGCTGTGCTGACAGAGTGGACAGGACCGTAGTAACTGGCAATTCCACTGACGGTCTCCACATTCTCAAAGTGAGAAATAATGTTTAATTGATCCATTAATTGGATTAGGAATCTTGGCGGGAAAAGTTCCTTTGTCTTACTGTGAGATCCTCTATCTCAATACTGCATGGGCAGAGTCGTAAAACTGACCCCCTGCTAGGGCTAGTGTCATGACAAACCTTTGTCAAATATATTCATATAAAATCTAACTGCAGCAGACACACACAGCTCTCCACTTGTCTTCTGTCATTTAAAAGCAATTTACTCTCATTCAACAGAGCTTCAATCCATCACCATATGAGCAATCCTCAAGAACAACAATGCTTCCTCATCTGTTCTCCTCTGTCAAACATCCTCTTGCCTTTCAGTCCATTAATGCATGTCTGCCATTAACCCTGGGCGGTCACACTGCCATATGCATCAGGAGCATCCTCTCCTCTCTCCTATAAATTATTGATTAGGAACTGGGAGGCTATCAGGTCCAGCCATTTGAAGTAACCCATTGTTTATATTAATATTGTCTATGTTAATACTGTTTAGTAGTACTGTAGTTGAGCAAAATAATCAACGCAACCAGTATCAGTGCTAAAAAGAGGTCAATATTTGACCGGTGAAAATTGGAATTGTGCAAATACATAGTCATAAAACAGACAGTATTTTGGAGAGTTCAGTACTTGTGTCCCTTTCTTTCTAAAGAGCCGCTTTGTATCTGTAGGAGGGCCATGTACAGCAGATATTCTCTATCATGATCCAAACAGTCTAAAACTGCTGAGGCCCTTAATGACAAACTCAGCTAAAGTATTATGTGGCTGTGACAAAACCATGCAAGCCTGATTAAAGAAATCATGTTATTATTACAAAACAGATAAGAGGTCTGCAAGTCCTTGATGATGTCAAACATTATCTCTTGAGAGCACCTGGCTACTCTTTAAAAGAATGAACGTCTGGTTACTTGAAAACCACATTGTTTCCTGTGAAATCAATGTTTAGTGAAGTACATTATATAACCAATATGTACCCAGATTCATACAGATTATAGCTGCTTCATTAGGCCATCCTGTGTTAGCTGTCATCACTTGATTATGAAACTATAGAAATACAAATGACAGAATGCACGGGAGGAATTAGGATGTTTTGTTTAATACCCAAAAAACAGTTATTGTGCTCATGAATATGAATATCAGCAGGGCGATTAGTTCATATGAATAAAAGCAGGGTTATTAATTAATATGAATACAAGTAGGGTGATTAATTAATATGAATACCAGCATGGTGATTCATTAATATGAATACCAGCAGGGTGATTTATTAATATGAATACCAGCAGGGTGATTAATTAATACGAATACCAGCAGGGTGATTAGTTATTAACTGCCTTGTTCAGGGGCAGAACGACCGATTATTTACCTTGTCAGCTCGGGGATTCACTCCATCAACCTTTCGGTTACTGGCCCAACACCCTAACCACTAGGCTACCTGCCGCTCCAAATTATTAATGAATATGAATAGCAGCAGGATGAATAGTTATTATGAATACCAGCAGGGTTATTAATTCATATGAATACCAGCAGGGTGATTAGTTACTATGAATACCAGCAGGGTGATTAGTGTTCAGTGATACATGGCTCCTTTAACATGGTTTGCTCTTGTTAAGATAAAAAAAAGACACCAGTCTTATCATTGGCACTAGAACATGAACTCCCTAGTGCACAAATATCATACATATCCCTAAGGACAAACTGCTAATCGAATATGATGTACTGTATGATGTGACTTAACTATACATTTCCCCATTAGGTTTATTCCCCTGGGATTCATGTTTACAGTTCTACAATTCGTAATACCTGTTAAAGCTATTTTATTTAGATAGTCTCCTATAAAACACATGTCATAACACATAGTATAAATTGGATTCATAACATATCACCCTAATAAAAAATGTAAAACATTTGCAGGACGTAACATATCATACAAAATGGACAACGTAGTACAATACATTTTTTTATATAATAATAATAATGTTTACGAGAACCACATTTGGCTTTTGAGCACCACTTCTAAAACTACTGGCTGAAATTATGCAAAAGTTTGAGATTGCATCTTTAATGAAGCAGATGCTTGCTTGCCAGGGGGATATATCAATGTATCAATATTAAATCAAGGATAACTGTCATTACATCCAAAATGTTGGACGTTCCTTTTTCTGAAGATCTACAGTATATTGAACAACATTAATATGTCACAATATACCAGTTATAATTATTGACATGACTATGTGCATCTCAGCCTCCAAAACTAAAGCATAGCTGAGAATGAGTCAGGAAACATCGGACACAACGTCACTCAAGCTGTAGGAGTTTTGAAACTTTATATTTTTGTAACATGAAGAAACTATTTTAAAATGTTGGAGAGGTCCTACAAGGATAAATGGGGCAAACAATTAAATGGAGGTAAAATCAGGAGAATGCAGCTGAAAGCTGGATATGCTGACAATTGCCTAGTATGTACAGTGCCTTCGGAAAGTATTCAGACCCCTTGACGTTTTCCTCATTTTGTTACGTTACAGCTTTATTCTAAAATGGAATTCAATATATTTTTTCTCAGCAATCTACACACAATACCCCATTGTGTGTAGATAGCAGGTTTTTTGCCATTTTTGCTAATTTGTTAAATATGAAAAACAAGCATTTATATTTCTTTAGCTTAACTTTAGCATTAATTATGAAACAGGATTACTTGCTGTAATTTTATTAAAAGAAATGCATGAATGCAAATAGTAATATAGTGTGGAGCCACAAACAAAAACGTTAAAATAAATTGGCATAAGCGACTTCAAACTTATTTTTTGTTTTTATCGGTGATCAACAATCAAAATATAACTGAGAACTTTGCCGCTTTATAAAAACAACTGGTTTGATGAAGTTGCTTTGTGATGACTGTACACTTATCTTACTGTTCTGACCTTAACAAGAGAAGCTTAAACATCTGCCAAGAGACTGTGTATAAATCCCAGCATTTGTGCAGAGAGGGCTTATTTAAACTGGTCTTCAGGGATGCAGCAACCAACCATATGGTGAAAATAAACAAGTGAATTTACCCATAAAGGTGAGGGAGGCATGGAGCTGTTATGAGCTGCTTCCATTAGCCTCAATGAACTCTGAAGGTGAGGGGGAACAGTGTATTAGGAGCGAAACCAACAGCACTTTCACTTTGCAACTTTAATTGAGGAAAGCAGGTGTGCTAAGGATCAGTGTCATGTAGCAGCTTAGCGATAATAACAATATTTTTCAAGCACTTCTCATTACCAACTTATTCTCAAAGAGATAGATATTAACAGATTACAAAAGGCTAATATTTTTGGTACTACGAAGACAAGAAGCAGTAAAAGTTGGTTTTGAGGCCTATATAATGTTCCATGCGAGGAAGGGGCTCCAGTCTATGGGGGTTAGGAAGAGCATTGAGTGATACATTTTAAGGCAAAAAATAAGATACATAATATATTTTACCCATTGTCACAATGCGTTTCATACCATTAAACACATATATTGGGTGTTAACAGGTGCTCATAAATGATAATACAATTGGATGATTATGTTATGTCACTTAAAATGTAATTCTGAAATGAGAATATTTGTAATTATAGACGTACAGTATAGCCAATTTTTTGGCTCACTCCTTTGAGAGAATTGAATAATGGAGTGGAACCCACCAAGAGATTAATGCTGTTGTGTTGTTTGCAACTTGGCAACTAGGCCTTATTATTGCTGGCAAGAGGGAAATAGTAAACAACAGTGTGTAAACACAGATCTGATTTGATGTAATGATCCCAGTTTTCCCAAATCACAGTAAACTCTCTGAAGAAAAGTACGCTCATTTGTTCCAATTTTTCCCATGCTCCTGCGGGCAAAGTCTGGTTCCAAGGAAAATTGTGTCTAATGGAGTGTGTGCCCCAGTGGTATGACCTCAATTAATGTTGCCATCCTCAGTGTCTGTACAGCGGTGGACCCGGTTCTCTCCTTATTTTAGGGGGAGATTTTTATGAAAAGCTCAGATGTTCTTTGCTGCTGTTTTCCATTGCTTCCTGGTCTTCAGTCTTTTAACCACCTAGCTACCTATATCATTATAGGGACACTCAAGTCATGTAGACAAACTGCTGTCACATTTCAGATTTACATCTTTTAATTTAGCCACTAATTAGAGTACTAAAAACAAAGTTGTTTTTACATGATCATTATTTTGTTTCACTGGTGTGTAGCTGGACAGGACTCAAATATACACTGACTATACAAAACATTAATAACACATGCTTGACATAGACATAGACTGACCAGGGGAATCCAGGTGAAAGCTATGATCTCTTATTGATGTCACTTGTTAAATTCACTTCAATTAGTGTAGATGAAGGGAAGGAGACAGGATAAAGAAGGATTTTTAAGCCTTTAGACAATTGATACATGGATTGTGTATGTGTACATTCAGAGGGAGAATGGGCAAGATAACATATTTAAGTACCTTTTCACAGGGTATGGTAGTAGATGCCAGGAACACCGGTTTGAGTGTGTCAAGAATTGCAACGCTGCTGGGAAGGGGTTCCTAATGTTTGGTTTACTCAGTGTATATTATCATTGCACAAGAGGAATGTTGTTCTTGGTGTAGAAAACCGCCTACTGGTTTTGATTGAAAAGGGCTCCTGGACAGATTCTAAATTGCCTTGAGGAGAATATTATAAACTATTTTGTGTTGCTGATCTGGAAGGGCTGCTGCATGACACTCTTGTACATGTTACTATGAATGATCAGAATGAATGTTTTCACTGCTTGATAGAGAACGTATCTCATCCAAGAGGCCCCATTTTGAGACTTGGCTCACGGCCATGGTTTAACCAACCTGGCACAGGGACTGGACTAAGAGGCGTAGCTGCCATGTGAAATCATTCATATGGATAACTAGGCTGGAAAGGACAGCTATTTCCTGAAATACTCCTTTAAAAGGGAGGCAGTTGCCATGCAGAAGCTGAGAGAACTACACAGGACCAGACAGGCTGAAGCCTCAATGCATCATTGGGCCATTAGTAAGGACAGTGTTGTTTGTGTGTGTGTGTGTATGTGTGTGTGTGTGTGTGTGTGTGTGTGTGTGTGTGTGTGTGTGTGTGTGTGTGTGTGTGTGTGTGTGTGTCATTGTGGTTGATTGAAAATGGAAATAAAGTTAGTGTTATACTTTTGGTTTTGTTTGATTGACACATGTTCCTCAGAGGCATCCGTCTCCAGAGAGTGACATCCCAGTGGTCAGGAGAGCCAAGATGCCAGACTTGATGATGATAGATGATGCCAATGGGACATGCTTACCCCATGGATCAAACATAAAGGAATGTGACACTGAAAAATGGCTTGACCAAAAAGTGTCCTTTGATTGAATAGTTCTGGATTAGTCTCATCATCTCACACAGAGAACTGCATGATGGTTCTTACATCACCACACTTCCATGAAAATAGGATAGAGCATGCAGCACTGACATTCTACAAATTGAAAATAGTCTTTCATGTCATTAACTTGCATTAACAGGCTACTATTATGGAGAGCGTTCCTTTTTTTGCTGTGGTATTAGATTTCTCCATTCTTCCTTAAACCCCTGTTATTTGAATGCAGCTGGCCTCTTAAATTAAAAACAATTTAGACCCTTTTTGCAATATATTTGCGACACCATTACAACAATTTTCTTACTTGTTCGGTTTCAATTAGAATCAGTTGCATTTGACAATCTTCGTCTGGGCTACAGAAGAGCGTCATCTGGGAAGCCAGTAAACACTGTTGAAGCATCGCTGAGCAAATACATCCAACCAAGTCACAGCTATTTTGTTCAAGGAAATACAATCTGCGGTCCACTGACAAATCAGAGAAAAGGGTTGGGTAAAATTGAATTTGTGATGCCAGCAATGTCTCTTTATAGAAACAGAGTCCAATTTATTTACATATAAATAGTTTAAAGGCATCACCCACAGTATCACATCTCTCTGTACTCCTCCATGTGCGTCTTCCAGGGTTTAGTTGAGCCTGTCAGCAGGCTGGAGTAGTCGGAGCCTGGAACCCAGTATTCATACGCCGAGACAGCCTTATTACTGTAAGTTTACTTTTTTTGAAATCTAGCAGACATCTATGTTTCAAAAATCTACCTGGCCAAACCAAATATTAGTTGACGCAACAGCATCCAGCCCATACCAGGGTCAACATGTTCACGTCTGGCTTTTCCTTGGATTCATCAATAGCTAATTCCTCACTTAACTAATGTGCAGCTAATGCTATCTGACAGATGAGTCCTGCAGAATTTCTAAGATAGAAATATTCCAATAGAATATGTTTTTCTATTTACTGCATTGGTCAATGCACTTACCTTTTAATCTATTCCAGGATGTCTCATGAAGACCATGGTGTTCCTCGGGCCTTATTGCCTGGATACTGCTCTAATTACTAATTAGCAATAAGGCCCAAAGGGGTGTGGTAAATGGCCAATATACCACAGCTAAGGGCTGTTCTTAGGCACGATGCGAAGCGGAATACAGCCCTTAGCCATGGTATTTTGGACATATACCACAAACCCCCGAGGTGCCTTATTGCTAATTAGTAATTAGAGCAGTATCCAGGCAATAAGGCCCGAGGAGGTATGGTATATGGCCAATATACCATGGCTGTCAGCCAATCAGCATTCAGGGCTTGAACCACACAGTTTATAATATTTCAATACTTGTCTTGAAACAGACTTTTTCAATTGAATGTACTGTAGTCCTTTGTAGTGTAGAAGGACAGTGGAACAGTGGGATTGTGGTAGGCCTACTGCATTAAAAACATGGCAGCTGGTGGGTTAAGAAGCAGCTCTGTCAACTGCAGCACCAGTCCCCTTCAAGCATCACAGCTCAATCTACCAACCCAGTGGACACATTTTTCACACAGATATACAGCTCTGTATATGCTGTAACGCCTCATGGATGTGGGCCTGCTGGAACATCTAATAGAGTCAACAATGGGATAATTTATGGAATAATGATAATAAAAAATGTGTATTGGTGAATGGGAGCTCTACATTAATAGGCGATACATGCAATTGTGTTCATTGTGTCACAGTGATACAGTGTGTGAGTGCTCCTCTGGCATTCTTCAGGGTGGCTGTTTCATCAGGGCTTCTCTGCAGACAGCCCCATGGAGAGAACAATCATTTGGGCTTGTGACTATCAGAGCCTATTGTCAGAGAGATCCGACTCGCACCCGTTGAGCCATCAAGCCCTCACAGCCTGAGCGTCTGTTATCGTCGAAGCAGGGGTAAAGAGAAGCAGGAGGTAAAACCTGGCTCTCTGTAAAAATATATTTCATGCAATGTGTTGTTGGGACATATTGTGACATTTTTATGCACCTAAACACTACGGGTTGTGTTGTGCTGCTGTGTTAATGCTGAGGCTTGTATTTATTTGCCCAGTGATTGCGTTTAGTGCCGTTTTAAACAATGTATACCATTTACCTTGGAGAATGTCTGCTCCTCTCCATGTCTGTGTATGAGAAGTGGATGGGAGGTGGGAGAGCGCATGTCTGAATGAGAGACTAGGGCAGGGAGGTTTATAAATAAAATTGACAGCAGGCACCTTGCTGAACCATGACTGGAATGTTTAAAGGGTGGCAGCGCGTTTGTGAGAGGCCAGGGAAATCTCTAGCTCAAAGGCGTAGCAGAGGATAACGCCTCGTCACTGGGTAGGAATATGGAAAGGGTGGTCTTTTTAGAGGGGTCGTCAGTGGGCTTGCATGGTTTTTGCAGTACACGTCTAGGGTGGGGGAAGAGGAAGAAAACCATGGCGTCATTGGAGACAAGCGTGACACCAGAGAACTGGTTCCAAGCTGTGTTACCGGAAGCCAAAGGCTACCTTTCGCAGACATGTCCTGGCTGGACGGAAAGCAATGTCACTGCTCTCAATTTGACAAAGAGGACAAATGAAATGAAATATCGAAAACAAATATACAGTATATATAAGGTTATGCTTTTGCATTCCTTAAAAAGACAAGAAAGAAGAAGAAAAAAAGAAGAATGAGAAGAGAATATGTACCTTTTCAGGAAGAAAATGAAAATCGATTGTATATCTGAAAGGATAACCTCTTTAATCTTTTTAGTTTCCATTTTTTTTTCTTTGGGTTTCATGACTGATAACCTTATCTCAAGCAAATAACAGTGGTGTCAAAGATTCTTGATGCACTGTACAGCAAGAGTGAGGAAAATTACCTTGGGTCAATCAATACTTATCAAATTCTGTTATCACCTTGAGACCCCATATGACATGTTTGAGTGTCTGTTTAATCAAGTGCAGAGGGGATATGCTGGTGGTGCACATTTCACCTCTGCTCTGTAACTAGCTTTAAAGAGCTGACATGGCTGCCTGCTGCAGATTCCCCCCTCTTCTCTCTCACACGGACACAAACCTATGTAGAAATGGCTCCAGGGAGATACAGCCTTGCTTGCTCTTCGCGGCAATAAATCTCAACACGTTAGGAACTTAACCTTTGTTTTTGGCCTAGCTGTCCCCGTTGTGAAATCTCTAGGTCAATGGAGATGAGCCATCCATCAGATGTAGGTTTCACCTATATTGAAGATTACGTACACTCAGCCCTGCTCTTCTGCTCTGTGCACAAACGTGTGATACCATTATGCCATTGAGATGGAAGAATGACCTGGAGCACAACATCAAACGTTGATAGAATTGCTTGCACCATCCATGAAACCAGCATGAATTTTCATCACAGCATATGAAATTCTTGTCCTTCACATTGTTCTGCACTCTGATATCATTTAACTAACAACTTCTGAGAACACAGCACCCTCTTAGAGTGAAAGCATATTTTATCATCTAATTCCAAGGTACAGCACAAATGGTTTTTACACTAGTTTGATACTTCAGTGAAGCAGGAAAAAACACTGTACTGTATTTTTCTATGCATGCATTGCTGTGTATCTCTTAATTTTCCCACTTTACAAGAAATCCACGTTACAGTGTTTTACATAACTGCATCTTGAGATGTTGCGGTAGGTGTGTCTTCATGGAACAGAGTGCTTGTGGCAGCATGATCTTGTTGTTGTCCATCTCAGTGCTCAAAGTGCCCTCTTTGGCTTCATGGGTGGAATGTTATTAATATTTTCATACTTTTATATTTCAGTCTTCTGTGATGTGCATATAAAGTGTAATATTGGGATGCAAACTCAAAATTGAATACATTTCAACTCTATAGCTGACATGGTACAGGTGATTTCTTTTTTTAAGCCCATAACCAAGGTGTATACTTTTGTTTCAAAGTAGATTTGTTTAGATCTGTGTGACCCTGATTTAGCCCACTGCAGTAAAACGTTAAAACGACTCTCCTCTCCTAAGGTAAAATAACCTATTCTGAGAAAATAAAGTGAGAAATATAGTAATGTCTCAATTTCTCACTGGTTGAGGCCTCCATAGCCTGCCTCTCCTGCTTCCTCAGGGGATCCACCACCCCTGTCCTTGAGTTTCAAGTCATGTCTCAATTTCTCACCGTTTGAGGCCTCCACAGCCTGCCTCTCCTGCTTCCTCAGGGGACCCACCACCCCTGTACCTGAGTCTCCAGAGGTTGACATAGACCTGCTCATTGCACATTTCCTCTCCCCCTTTCAGCCTCTCCCGGGCTTACTGTCAACTGATTAGTACATAGCATCATAGCCCACTTATTATATTCTGGCAGCTACAGGGACACGCTCCAATAAGTTCTCAGTAGGAAATGGGGGATTCTTTTGCATTTTAACAACCTACAGTACCGTTCGTTTTTAAGATTGCTTTTGTGTGGAAGGAAATGACTACTAGAATTACAAAGGAATGGAAATATGAGCTTTATGTATTCGCATGGATCATTTTATGTTTTGCATAAAGGACGTTTAAAAGCTAAAAGTATGAATCCCAGACATTGGGTAATTTATTTGATTGACATGACCCAGTACCATGAAAGGTATACCCTTTCAATAAAAAGGTAACTTTATCCATGTTTCCTTGTCATAATAGATGATGGGGACGCTGGTAGCAATCCAAAAGCACTTTATGTTTTAACACGGTCAATAACTTAGACAACTGCTATGGTGCCTCAGGGCAATATCAAACCACTTGAGAAGGCACAGGTGGATGGATATCTATTGAATCAGTTCCCCACCACACCAGAGCAATTAATGACCAAAGTACAAAAAATACAAGGAGGAACTGAACTGACCTTAGTGTCCAGGTGAATAAAAAAGCACTCTGATATCTCCTGGTTCATTTTCCACTTACCCAGTCTTGGGATTGTGGAATAAGGTGTGACTTGGTTTGATTTGATAACATCAGTATGAATGTCAATGGAGAGGCACTCTAATGATTTCCACACAATAGCAGCATGTCTCCAGGGACCTGATTAGGTTAGAGGAATGCATACTCACCAGGTAGTCCACTTGCACTGGCCGTAATGAGTGGAAGCTACACAGGGTATTTGAATGTCAACTCATTATGAATGTCAAGGCATTTTAAAGTACAACATAAGGGAAGAGCTGTGAACTACGGATGCCGTTTCACAGGCAAGACATGAATATTTCCGTTGCATGTTCCCGTGTCAAAAACTGACGAGCGAAGATGATATGTCACTTTCTCCTGCCAATTTGAGCAGATATGTCTATAATGGGATCCTAGTGTGCTTTATTTGTAAGGATGATTAGAAACGTCAGATTTGAAGTGAATTAAGTGTCAGACCAGCAGGAAAGTATTTAACTCATATGTTTATTTAAATTATTCATATAAATATTCTGATGAGTGAACATCAACAACCTCAGATGACCTATTAATAACTGTATTTCTAGCTGGTGTTGTTGAAGAGTGTAAGCAGATATAACCAGATGAGAAATATCTACATCCGTTCAGCTGTCAGTACCTGCCTGCATGCCGTCTCTTCCGATGGTGCTCCTTTGACAGGCTCTGGCTCATTGACTGTCAGACAGTGTATTGTCAGTAGAATCATTATGAATCCTCTCCTCGGCCCTGACAAGTCCTCCATCATGAGGCTTTAGCCCTGGTTCTCTGGCAGGGATGTGCCCCTGTCGCCTCGGCCTGATCTCACAGACAATCTACAGTTCAGCCAGCCTCATGTTGCTGTGGTATTGACCTGTTATTAGCCTCGCTACTCTTTTAGGGAGCGTGCAAAGGCACCTTGGGCAATCCGACAGCTCAGTGGCTTGAGCTTCATTTTGGTGCTAATGCAGGTAATACAGCTGCCAGCAGGACTGGATCCCGGTGCTCAGAAGGAGATGAGGGTAAAGGTAGGCCACCCTGTGGCCCCAACCTCTCCATTTGGGAATTTTACATTAGCCAAACCCCTTCAAACTCCATTCTAGTATAGCCTGGCGACATTAGTGTCTTCCCTGTCTCTTCCATGCTTAGGATATCCCTGACATCGTGTTTGACTGTGGCTTGGATCTGCTGGGAAATTGTAAATGCAGCATGTTGAAACAGCATTTGCAAGCTAAATGACGATTGTATAAATGTAATTTGATGACAGACTTTCTCTGGTGCTTTTCCTTTATGTTCCATTGGGACTGGCCGGGTTTAAGTTGTTTACATTTCTGTGTTTGCCAGTGGAAGCGTGTGTAGGAATATGAATGCATGTTTGTATTTCAGTTGTAGAAATCATGATACTTTACCTTAGCTGTGCCTTAATCAATTTAAAACATAACGACTTTCCAAATAAGCTATAAAGGTACAGTAAACGATCATGTTGTTTTTTACATAAAATCACTTGTGCTTCCTCGCATACATTTTCATTTAGTGTCAAAGCTGATAACATGCCAAAACGTGAATCAAAAAAATATTCATATTTTCAGAGCTTGATGTTTTGCCCTTTTGTCTTTGTTTTCTATGCAGAATAATTGAATATACTTAATTAACCTAATTACACATTACCAACAGGCCTAAGAAGAATATCTAGATACAATTTTACATAATCTGTGTTGTTTTAATTCAAGCCACATTGAGCTTTATATAACCTTTTCAATCAAGCAATCAATCAATCAATCAATCAAATGTATTTATAAAGCCCTTTTTACACCAGCCAATGTCAAAGTGCTGTACAGAAAACCTCAAACAGCAAGCAATTCAGATGCAGAAGCATGGTGACTAGGAAAAACTCCCTTGAAAGACAAAAACCTAGGAAGAAACCTAGAGAGGAACCAGATTCTGAGGGGTGGCCAGTCCCCTTCTGGCTGTGCCGGGTGGAGATTATAACAATACATGGCCATTAAAGCCAGATCTTTCTACAAGATGTTCAACTGTTCATAGATGACCAGCAGGGTCAAATAATAACCACAGTGGTTGTAGAGGTTGCAACAGGTAAGTACATCAGGAGTAAATGTCACTTGGCTTTTCATAGCCGGGCATTTAGATGTTGAAATAGCAGGTGCGGTAGAGAGAGAGAGTTGAAAACAGCAGGTCTGGTACAAGGTGACACATCCGGTGAACAGGTCAGGGTTCCATAGCCGCAGGCAGAAGAGTTGAAACTGGTGCAGCAGCAAGTCCAGGTGGACTGAGGACAGCCAGGAGTCATCAGGCCAGGTAGCCCTGAAGCATGGTCCTAGGGCTCAGGTCCTCCGGTAGGGGAGGGAGAGTGGGAGAGAGAGAGAATTAGAGGGAGCATACTTAAATCCACACAGGACACCAGATAATAACACCAGATATAACAAACTGACCCTAGCCGCCCGGCACATTGACTATTACAGCATAGATACTGGAGGCTGAGACGGGGGGGTCTGGAGACACTGTGGCCCCGTCCGACAATACTCCCGGACAGGGCCAACCAGGCAAGACATAACCCCACCCACAAATCCACCAGAGGGATATCAACAGACCACCAACCTGCTACCATGAGACAAAGCTGAGTATAGCCCACGAAGATCCACTCCACTGCCCAAGGCTATTACGCACAGCTCATGTAAGCCTATTACATCAATGATTCAAAGTTGGCCTCAGTGGGAGTGACCATAGAATTCTATGGGAATGACCTCACTGAGTAAAGAATTTGTTATTTAATTTTATTGAATCACACGACTGCGAGGCGTGGCTCTGTGCTTGTGGTGTATGGGAGATGATTGGTTTGTAGATTAAGCAGACTAAGTCAATGCCTATGTGCCGGGAGTTTCTCCTAGTTTTTCTGTGTTGGTTAACTTGAAGGCCAAGTTTGACACGTTGGTCCACGTTGGTTTTCACGTCTTCATAAACTCATAGAATGTTTGGGAATGAATTGAGACTTTTCTGAGGGCATAAGGGGTGGGGGGGTAACAAGAGTTAGTTGACTGGATAAATAACATTTGGCAATCCACTGTACAATTGCAAATGCCGGCTTTGGGCTTCTGTCTCTTTACATTTTATTTAGAGGGAGACAATCCTAATGTTTATTTTCCTTCTTTCCAATTATGCTTGTTACAACAAGCTGCAGAATAACTCTAGGAATGCCCTAACAGGACCACAAGAGTTACTTCAACAGTGCTAAGAAAATCAAACTTCTTTCATCAGCTGCATTCTATGTTCGTCACCAGGCACTAGCCAGCCGGGCTAATAGACCACAATTTTGTTCTTCCCTTGTCAAATGGACGGTTTCTTCACTGTATTTTTAAGCAATTTGTTCAAGCTGTGTGTAGGGCAAGTGTAATTGTAGCTCTGCTAATGAGATGCTGACTCTCAAGCAAAAAAAAGTAAGAAAACCCTTGCCTTTCATTAAAGGCATGACCATGTTAACTTTGTTTTTCCCTTTTCTCTATGAGAAAACAGGATTTTTGAGATGTGGATCATTTCTGCATGAAGGTGAACCTGACCTTCTTGAAATAAAACATCTCTGTATTTGAATCTTTTCATTAGGGCCTAGTAGAGAAACCACATTCTGTAATTATTTGAACACTTGTTCAACACATAATATTCTTCCATGTTATTTGTAACAGCTTTTCATTAAATTATTACTTATTCAAACACAGAGATGTATTCTCAGAATGGCTCGCGATGTGAAACATCTTAATGAAAATAAGAGCATATACAGTGGGGAGAACAAGTATTTGATACACTGCCGATTTTGCAGGTTTTCCTACTTACAAAGCATGTAGAGGTCTGTAATGTTTAACATAGGTACACTTCAACTGTGAGAGACGGAATCTAAAAGAAAAATCCAGAAAATCACATTGTATGATTTTTTAATAATTAATTTGCATTTTATTGCATGACATAAGTATTTGATCACCTACCAACCAGTAAGAATTCCGGCTCTCACAGACCTGTTACTTTTTCTTTAAGAAGCCCTCATGTTCTCCACTCATTACCTGTATTAACTGCACCTGTTTGAACTCGTTACCTGTATAAAAGACACCTGTCCACACACTCAATCAAACAGACTCCAACCTCTCCACAATGGCCAAGACCAGAAAGCTGTGTAAGGACATCAGGGATAAAATTGTAGACCTGCACAAGGCTGGGATGGGCTACAGGACAATAGGCAAGCAGCTTGGTGAGAAGGCAACAACTGTTGGCGCAATTATTAGAAAATGGAAGAAGTTCAAGATGACGGTCAATCTCCCTCGGTCTGGGGCACCATGCAAGATCTCACCTCGTGGGGCATCAATGATCATGAGGAAGGTCAGGGATCAGCCCAGAACTACACGGCAGGACCTGGTCAATGACCTGAAGATAGCTGGGACCACAGTCTCAAAGAAAACCATTAGTAACACACTACACCGTCATGGATTAAAATCCTGCAGCGCACGCAAGGTCCCCCTGCTCAAGCCAGCGCATGTCCAGGCCCGTCTGAAGTTTGCCAATGACCATCTGGATGATCCAGAGGAGGAATGGGAGAAGGTCATGTGGTCTGATGAGACAAAAATAGAGCTTTTTGGTCTAAACTCCACTCGCCGTGTTTGGAGGAAGAAGAAGGATGAGTACAACCCCAAGAACACCATCCCAACCGTGAAGCATGGAGGTGGAAACATCATTCTTTGGGGATGCATTTCTGCAAAGGGGACAGGACGACTGCACCGTATTGAGGGGAGGATGGATGCGGCCATGTATCGCGAGATCTTGGCCAACAACCTCCTTCCCTCAGTAAGAACATTGAAGATGGGTTGTGGCTGGGTCTTCCAGCATGACAACGACCCGAAACACACAGCCAGGGCAACTAAGGAGTGGCTCCATAAGAAGCATCTCAAGGTCCTGGAGTGGCCTAGCCAGTCTCCAGACCTGAACCCAATAGAAAATCTTTGGAGGGAGCTGAAAGTCCGTATTGCCCAGCGACAGCCCCGAAACCTGAAGGATCTGGAGAAGGTCTGTATGGAGGAGTGGGCCAAAATCACTGCTGCAGTGTGTGCAAACCTGGTCAAGAACTACAGGAAACGTATGATCTCTGTAATTGCAAACAAAGGTTTCTGTACCAAATATTAAGTTCTGCTTTTCTGATGTATCAAATACTTATGTCATGCAATAAAATGCAAATGATTTCTTAAAAATCATACAATGTAATTTTCTGGATTTTTGTTTTAGATTCCGCCACTCACAGTTGAAGAGTACCTATGATTAAAAATTACAGACTTCTACATGCTTTGTAAGTGGGAAAACCTGAAAAATAGGCAGTGTATCAAATACTTGTTCTCCCCACTGTATATTAATTTCAGGTTTATTTTACACGAATGGGCAGATGTAATCAACTTTATATCTTTATATCATCATGAGGTGCACAGGAGGAATGCTAAAAGTAACTATGAAAAAAACATGTTTCATTTAAAGTTAATTTCAACAATACTCAGTGCACGTTACAATAAAGAAGATACAGTATATGCATTTGTTCTAATTAAAAAGAAAACAACATACAACAAAGAAATCAAAAACAAAGAAACAGCAGCCATACAGACAGTAGATTGACGCAAAAAGAGACATATATAACAATAAGAAGATTAGGACATCCAGTAGGGAACGAGTGACAATGAGTCCAGTGATGACCAGGAGGAATGGTGAAGGGATTGCAGGGTAAAAAATGTTTATTTATTTTTTTATTCCCACAGGGCACTCATGGACACTGAAATGCATAGGTATGGATGGCTAACATAAAACAAAATAACAATTACACACAATTTATATTATACATTGCAGTGGATGGATAATGAATGGATTCTGGAGTATGGTGGCTTGATCGCAGGGGTTGTTTCAAGTTTTATTAGTCCTATGTACGGGATACACATGGGACTCACCATACAATGAAATGCTTACTTTCAGATTCCTTCTTGACAACGTAACAACAATAAGAAATAATAAAAGGTAAAAAATACCAACATAAATTAAATGGCTCAGTAGAATAGCTGGGTGGTCAGGTGGGCGTTCAAGTGGGTTGGTCAGTGGGATCCTGGGCCGAGAGGATGGGGGAATCACAGGCTTGTAGGCTCCTGGCCCTCCAAAGCGGGGAATGGTGAGGGCAGGGAGTTGTGAATTATACTGCCCAAACTCTAGTGGATTGCACACCGTCCATGCGTTATTAGAGTGGTGAAGTTACGTGATGACTTATCGTTTTATTTCCATGGCAATTTCCAACCGTCCACTAGGGTCAATGCGAATGCATGTTACCATCTAGTATGCCGCGACCTACATCACCAAACATCGTGGGTTCAATCCAACCCAGTGTAAGACCATGTTTTTTTATTTGAGTTTTTCTGTTAACCCTAACCCAAACCTTAGTCCTAACCTTAACCAGTCTGAATTAATGCCTAAACGTAACCCTAATGCCTGCAATTAACCCAAATCTCTGAATTAATGCCTAAACCAGAGAGGAAAAGGAAGAGAGTGGCCCTCCAGCATGTGGCATTCTTTCATTGTTTCACCCACCAAACAAGGAGTTTTTGTATGGAGGTCAATGAGACGGTGTATAATTTGGTCAACCATAAAATGTATGGCTTATTTGCTACGTGAAGTTTATTTGATCGAATAGAAGTTTCGGAATGCTTAAGTTGTTATGAGTGTACTGATTTAAGTAGGGCATGTGCAGTGGCCACTTTAGCATGTACATCTTGGTGGGGCATACTCCCATCATTTATGCAGCAGCATACAATACATTTTTGTTCTGTGCTCACTTGAACAGGAAGGTGGCGCGGCGGACATTTTGTCATCAAACTTTGTCACCAAAGTCTGTCATTCTCTGGATTTATGGTGCTTTCAAAACAACTGGGAACTTGGAAAAAACCAAGGTCGAATCATGACGTCAGACGAAAACATGAGAGCACACCCAGAGTAATTATTATGTATGGAGGTGCTGACTAACGGAGAATAAACTATAAGCTTCTTCAGAAGGCACAGTGATGCTAAAACGTTGGTGATTTACGAATAAATTATTGGGAGTTTATACATAGAGTGTGCGACTCTCTTCATAATTTTTTTAGAACGTGATTTGATGTCATTTTATCAGTGGCCAATGACATTGAGCCTTCTTGGATGAGCAATTCTAACGTAAATTCTAATGTAAAATATCACTTTGTGATATAGAGAATATTGTCTACATTAATTCTAAACAACATAATTTTTTGAAACTTTGGAAAAGGGTCAAGTCTACAAAATGTAGTCCACTCTGTTACAGATTGTAGTCTTGTAATTTGTATTAAAGTACCCATTTATTCAAATGATAATAGTGATTTATGATTTTAGCCACAGAGTTCTTTCTAGGAACAACTATTACACCATGTAACACGGACAATGGTATCACCATGAATATGAAATATTGATCCTGGTGCTATAATAAGCATGTACTGTAGTCATAGTGTCTGGAGGAAGTTTAAATATTTATTCCAGGAAGATGCACTTCAGGGATCTCCCGTTAAGCTAGAGAGCAGGGCTAAGAATCTCTGAGCCTTTGGTGATGTCAAATAGATGAATGAACAATAGTGACTGTCAAAGTGATCACTCTGTTCATTAAAATTAGCTTGCGTAGTACAGTAATTTGTATTAAATTATTTTAAACATCAATTGACTGTTTTGAAAACATAAAGGTACTGACACACTAGCATTCCTATGGTAGGCTATTTAAAGCTGGGGAATTTATAATATTGTCAGTGAGCTACATGCTATGACAGTGTGAACGTTCTGATGAGTGCTTAATATCAAGGATAGAAATTGAGGAAATTACAGTTCCTTTCAGATCTAAACTGTTATCTGGCACTATTTAATCTTGCAAACTTCATATGCCCTTTAATCAACAAGGTTTAGTTTAATAGTTCTGATGTCTGTCAAATCAATCTGTTACATCTTATTAATGAAGTTAGAGTGTTCCTCATTTTCACCAGATTAATTTTGATCGAGGAGCAATTTCCCTCTAGATTGAATGCCAATCAATAAGCACAAAGCTGCAGATTGTTATTGATCTTCCTAATGGTTTCAGTGGACATACTTTTTATTGAACAGAGACCCCAATTCAATCTAAAGTTTGTCTTAATGATTTGAAAGGATTTATCTCATAAAATCTGGCTTTAATTAATGTATTTATTCATTCATTCATTCATTCATTCATGTATTCATTCATGGATGCTTGCCTGGTTCTGGCTGTGTTTTCATTACAGACAGTAAATATTTCACAAATAAAAGTATAATTCTATGAAAATGATGATGCAGAGAACCACTGGCTTCAAGATGTGCCACACCATGGACACCAGATGCCAAGACCATGCTGCTGCTCCCTTCCAACATATTCAATATAAGATAAGAGCCTATATTATTACCACAGGTAATTTAACCTACATGGTGGCAGGTAAAAATATTTATTGTCTGATGCAGTTAATTGAATACCAGTCAGGAGAGCAAAATTTAGATTCTGTCTTGCCATACAAGTGCTGCACGTAGACCTCTTGCATTTCCTTTCTGAACCGTTACAATGCATTAAAAATATCCATTAGCATGACTAATAAGCCTTATAGATAGCTAGCCTTTCCTGTTATACTATATTCGTGACCTTAAGATGTCCATCCACTTACCACTGACCCATAGCTTTTAGCACTGAAGCTCTCTGTGAGTGATGCATTTAATGAACCTGAACGCTTTAGTGAATTAGATGCTGGTTTTTTAGTCCACATTAAATTCCTCTCTTGGGTTGTGAAACAACAGAATCATTTCCTGAGCTGGCTGGAAATATTCAGAGGCTCAATGCTAACCACTCCGCAAACTTAAGGGCCAGAACTCTATCACATGCCATTCCTATGATGCGCAGCACACAATGTGGAGGCCAGATTATAATATGTTTTTATTTATTATTTATTGTCATACTGTATGCACCGGATACTGTAGGTCAACAAATGTTTCACCTTGTCGGCTCGGTTATTCAAAACAGCGACCTTTCGTTTACTGGCCCAACGCTCTAACCACTAGGCTACCTGCTTCCTTGTTTTACCCAGTAATCCAACGCCATTTTAGAAAAAGGAAATGATGTAACATTTATATTAGCTCTTCAGTTTAGCTCAAAAGCCAAGAGGAATGCTTGATTAGAAAAACCTCTGAGTTGCACAAACACGTCAACTGGATTAAGATCCATCTGTGCTTGAAATAGGAAAAATGAAAAATAACAACATAAGTGACATGTTTAACAATAAGAGTGCAGATGGTGGAATGAAGCGAATGGTTCAGTACCTGTATAGGAAGAAGGAGCATATGTTGCGCAACGCCTCTTTCTATGAAGTGTTCATGCTAACCATTAATAATGAATATTATTTAATTGTGAAATTGTCTACGTGTTAATCAATATCTGTAATATCTGGTTCAAAGGTTAATTGCCTCTGCTCTGCTAATATTATTTAATTTAATTAAAACATTGGAATTTTGGAGGAACTACTATTTTTTGTCAGGAATTAAACTTCGCTAACTGTCATAATAGATAGATAGATAGATAGATAGATAGATAGATAGATAGATAGATAGATAGATAGATAGATAGATAGATAGATAGATAGATAGATAGATAGATAGATAGATAGATAGATAGATAGATAGATACTTTATATAAAGTGCTAAAACCCTAAGATACCATGCTAGAATGTCTTAAACTTTAATTAATGCACACTCACTGGCAAGTAACAAACTGTTCAGAGGAAGATTATAGTTCAGTAAATGGCGGTCTCACCTGAACTGTGTTATTTTACTAATTTAACCTTTATTTAACTATTTGTAATTATGATTTCTCAGGTATTGAAGAGTCAGGATGCAAGGAGGAAAGATATATGGCTGGTTGGAGATTGGAGACAATATTTATTCAGATCTGAGATCCGTGATCACAAGCCGCACATGCTTGCAACGTTGTCACCCCGAACATTGAACCACACACATCATTAAGCTTTTATTTAGCACGAGTGAGACATAGAAGGTCATACTTCAGCATGCTTCGATCAGCAGAGTTCCCAATATATTCTATACTAGCCTGTCCTGCGTTTCCAATGACACCATATGCTTAGGATCCACATTCTATGTAAAGGGCTGTTACATCCCCCTCGCTCTCCCTGCCTACTTCTCGGTTTGTGTTTTTTTTTGCAGATTGGGGACAGGTGGAGCTGTTAGGGTCGTTAAGATGACAAGTTGCACCTGGGTTTGGGATCAACTAGGAGATAAAAGTTCCTGGTGCCCAATCCTGGCTCTTTCTCTCCACAAGCACCATTTTGATTTGTTATTTGGTTGATTATGCGTTTTGATTAGGTGCACCCTTCAACACTTACACACACATTTTACCTTCATCCATGCATCTCCATTACACCCCTCAAATGCCTACTTTCACACTTCACAGGTTAGTTTTCCTTTGTAGTTTTATACTTTGTTAGTTATTTAATAAATATTTATTACTCCTTAACTGTCAACGTGTGGACTCCCTTGCTTGTCACCATCATAGTTACACCCATAGCAACCACATACCACAGATGAGCCACCTAGACCTACTGTTGCTTCTAAGACCTAAATACATTAACTCACATTCCATAGCTACTTCATATCCTACAGAAACGCAGCATATCACTAGGCAAGTCAGTTAAGAACAAATTCTAATTTACAATGACAGCCTACCCCTGCCAAACCGTCCACTAACCCTATAAGCTCCCGATCACAGCCAGTTGTGATACAGCCCGGGATCAAACCAGGGTCTGTAGTGACACCTCTAGCACTGAGAGGCAGTGCCTTAGACCGCTGTGCCTCTAGAGAGCGGTCTAATCGACCTATGTGGCACTATGAGTCAACAGTAATTGTAGTGTCAATATTTAATACAAATTGACTACAAAGTGTAAATAGGATAATTTTGGTCATAAATCGGAGTTTGGAACAGGTAAATGAAAGTTGGGTTTTGATTTGAAGATGTCCATTGCGCACTAACATGGGGTGAACAGTTGATTGCTCTCTATTCAATAGCATAGACAGTGTGACAGACCTGCCCAGCAGCTCTGACTTTGTTTACATAAGACAACATGTCGGAAATTGTTTTTACTTGAAAACTACTGCACCAAACACCTTAGTTTTGTGCAACTAAAACATTCTCAGCAAAAACATCAACATTTATTTTAGATTCATTCTGGGGATTTTGAGGAAGTGAAATAGTCTCATGGGGCAGAGTCCCACCTGTTTTGAGCCCCACCTTTTTTTTTTGCCTGTTTAGCATGTTAATTTGGCATTAATACGTGTCACCTATCAGTTTGCAAACAATGTAAAAAAAAAAAATTGAGTAAATTAAGCTGCATACAAACATGGTCTTTGATTGGACTGATCATGTCAACATCCTACTTTCAATAACTTAGCTAACAGTCATCATCGTAAATCAAGTAGACAATCTACTGGTAAATAATTTTCAATCCGCCGCGACACCTTCCTGTTCAAGTGAGCACAGCACAACAAGGTGAGTCCAAAAATACTTTGTATGCTGCTGCATAAATTATGTAATATGCCAGGGAGATATGTATACTGTACTGTAGTTAAGAAAGTAATACTAAGTGTATGTTGTGTAGTAAGCTGTTAGTAGACCATGTGCCTCACCCCAATAATTTGATCCCTTTCCTACTATTCTGACTTGGTGGTGCACATGTAGCCTATTGCCTGTTTTAGAGAATTGTCATCATCGAATATTGTAAGAGCTTTCATTGTCTGCTTATATGCCCCCTTTATTTATCATACGGTTCTGACTTGGTGTTCAGGATGAATACTGTAAGAAAGGCCTATGTTCTGAATTCTGTCGCTGTACATTTCAACAGTGCTGAACAAATAGTTATATTGACTACGTTCGTCTTAGCTCGCTCATTAATGTCTTAATCGAAAATACGGATTGCATCTTATCCGCTCATCCTTCCCTTATGCCATACGTAGTTTGTACATCTCAATTGTCAGTAGAAACCACATTTGTTTAAGCAAGTCAGCCATATCAGCTATGTTTTTTAAAAAGTCAGTAAATGAGGCTGAATTAACTCTTTCGCTGCCAGACAAGGCTCCGCTAATAGCCAGATGTAGCAGTGGTAAGGTTTCACTCCATGGTGCTGAAAATAAAGCTCTGCCGTTGGGACAGCTTTATGTATTCCCTAACAGTTTGTGGGCATTGTTTGTCACCATTATAGTGCAATTCATGTATTGTTTAGTATTGTGTTGTGTAGTGGCTTTGCTGGCATGCATCAAAAACTTTTGGGGGGAGTTTGCCCCACCAAAATGTACATGCTAAAATCGCCATTGGTATTCTCCTTTGCAATATCACAAACAAATGCATGATTGGAAACAGACCACAAACTCTCTTGCATGTTTTTATTTTTAGGGGATCAACAATCAAAATAACGGAGACCATAACTGCAAGTGGGGAAAATTGTACTGTCCTTGTCTTTCTCCACACTGCACATCCACCAAGAGGGCCTAACTCACAACAATGTATAATTGGTAAGTACTGCATTGATTGTGCATTCTGTTCCTTCACACCCATTTCATTTGGTAATTTCTTAGCAATCTTTTACTACCTCTGTAGTCTAGCTAGCCCTTACAGATCAGTGTTTCTTCACACATCGCAAAAACACATTTTGATAGAAACACATCACCATTCCAAAGTGATCCTCAGGTCAAATAGGATAAATGTCCTATCACATATTTTGGCCCATGCAGCCTTGTGGAGTCGGATCCAAATTGCATTAATATGACTGTGCTGTGGGCTCTGACTGCTATCCGACAGAAATGGACACCTACCCAAAATGACGCCTGACACTAGAGAGATCAAACTGTGTTGACAGCACCTGCTGCTGCAGCAATGAGGGGATAAGATGGGGGAAGGGAGGAATGGGAATCTCATCAGATTAGTGGAAAGAGATAACCTTCAGGTAGAACTGACATAGACTCCATTTAAATCTCAGCTGTCACTTCTCCCTCTGTGATGGAAACCAGAACAGTGCAGACAGCACAAACACAGCTCAGCTCATGTTATGCTTTCTTATCTTGTTTCCCATTATGTATTGATTTTGTATTATGATTTTGTATATATCATATAATGCTATGAGGGTCATACATTTACTATTACATTTGACACATTTTGTTGAAACGTCAATCATCCGGGATTCCTCAGAACAAAATATGTTGCCTGGATACAGAATGGCTTGCATTCACTCAACAATTGACTGAAAGGACCAGTGTTATTGTCTATTACAGACTTGAGGGTGTCCAATCCAGCCTGCCGTGGTTTAAGGTAATATAACTTATAATGTATCTACTGTACATTCATACAGTCACTAATAATCACATAAATGAAATCTAGACAGTCAGGGAGCATAGAACATTTTTAAGAAGATGGATAGAGGACTCTTTTCTTTGCAAATTTTGAAGGTGAGGAAATATTACACATTTTCAGTGCGGCCCTCCAGAACTCGTTGAAGACCGAATGCGGCCTCTGGAGCAAAATGAGTTTGACACCCCTGCCTTGGTGTGTAGAATTTTGACATTAAATTGCCTCCATGGAGCAGCCCCTGGCAACCACAAGTTTAATGGGCCGTGATGACCAATTGTCATACCCAGCAGTCACGGCTGATAAGTTTAGAACAGGGAGCCATCTCCATGTAAGCATTTTGAGGGTCTTTGAAAACCCCTGTGTTGCCACACAGAGAGGATAAATGCTCACTACACTATCCAACCTCCCGTTCATCTCAGAATGGTCCATTGTTACAAATTAAACACAAAGGTTAAGGGTCAACAAAGATGAGAGCAAAACACTCATCCTTTAACTACTGTCATAATCATAATAAAATATTGTTTACTTGAAATTTGGTAGACAGTACTGTTTTATAGATTTCTGTAGCAATACTGTAGTAGCACCACTGTATCATTTGACATACTGTAATATCCTGACTGATTCAAGTGGAAGTTGTTTTCTGTCAAACTGAGAGATATGTAAATGTCAATTCTGAAAGCATGAGAGGTGCTGTTTCTCCTTGGTGAGATTATGTCCCATACCAGCAATGCTTGCCGTGCTTTCTCGCAGACTGTTTTTGGCAGCGAGTGTACATTCTGTCGAGCTGTCCACTGAGTGAGATTGGTGACTGGTGTGCCAAAATAGTTCGCAAAAAGGCAATTTTGCTCACCATGCTTGACAGGGAGGCAGAGTGAAGTACTAGAATTGTCTCTGTGGCGCCTGGCCTAAGCGGCAATCTGTGGACCAGAGAGAACAGACCACTAAGCCTGGTGCCATTAAATCCAAAATGAACACGTGTATAATATTGGAGGGGAATCAGCTTGTGCATTTTCCTGACGTGAAAGACATTGGCAGCACGTGCATTCTCAGTATAGCTATCACAAAAGATATAGGTACAAAGAATAGGATAATGTACTATGAATTCCCTTTACCCTTTAAAGACATTCTTATGACAACCCCTCTTAAGTATTTTCCTACTCTACCTTTTCAGAAGAAATGTCCTTTGACATATGCCTTGGACATTCTTGAGAACCTAAAAGTTGCAACATGACAGCACTAATGCAAAGTTATGGTATTAACCGTATATGGGCTATCCAAGATATGTTTAATCTTTCTCCAAAAAGGCAGGAGTGATATCATATCATTCATCTTTACTTTACTCTTCATTCCCTAACCACAGTATCCTCCAGCTCATTGTAAGGTTAAGTTAAGAGGAGAGGTGGAAAATTCTGCACCCTTGAGCACCAATAGCATGATGTAGGGTTCATTCATGCATGTTGACTGCCACAAGGCCCCCTGTACCTGGGGCCTGATGATCCCGTAAACCAATCATAACCAGTAATGACCATTTCTCAAGGATTGTTTTTCACTGCCAAGACGATAAATGTACAGTATGCAAAGAATAGTACAACATATATACCTTTTTGGTGATTCCAACATACACTACACCAATGCGTGTCTTCTATGGTTACACATTCTAATGAGCACAGCAGTGAGAACACATCAGAGAAGGGAAGGTTCTCTCTGAGCTGGAGTGCTGCTTATCTAACACACTAACATCTCATTGTCAGAGGTCCTGTGTTCCGAGGCATCTGCATTGCCATTATACCTCCTCTGAGGGATTAGGAAAACACGTCCCATTAAAACGTTTTAATTCTAATTACATCAGTGACAATATGTGCAGCCTATGAATTTGATATAATAATAACCAAATACAATCATTGTTAAAAAGCTGAAATGGAATTAGAACTGAAAAGACATGTTCAGAAGTACTGAAGGTGAGGCGATCCTTATTACAAAAAAAGTTTCATTAATATTCGTCAGTATCATTTCTCATTTCACTGTTTGTCCGTTATCATAGACCTGTTCCTTTGAACGCTGATACATTATGTAGTGACTGTGTAAACAGCCCGGTCTGTAAGAACCTGAGGAGGCCGAAGGAGATGACTTATTAAACAGCACTAAATAGACTTACTACACATCCTGTTTTCAGACCAGCACTACAATAGGCTTACATTAGGTCCTATTCTGCCATTTATCTTTTGTTTTTGAAGACAGTTTATACAAATGTTCATGGATACAGTAGTTAATATAAAGTAAGAGCTGCTTAAAACAAAAGTGTGAATCATGAGCATATCCAATCCTATAGCCCTCCAAGCCAGTGTTTGAATCATGAGCATATCCAATCCTATAGCCCTCCAAGCCAGTGTTTGAATCATGAGCATATGAAATCCAATAGCCCTCCAAGCCAGTGTTTGAATCATGAGCATATGAAATCCAATAGCCCTCCAAGCCAGTGTCAAGCTAAAAACCTAGTCGTTCGCCAAACATTTCTGATTTTCAGATTTATCTGCGTTAATGTAGCAGTTGTAAAAAACAGAAAGCTACAGCAAAGTTGATACTGTGAGATTTAAAAACGTTTAAAACCATGACTAGAAAGAGACTGTCAGCAAAGATCTGCGGTTTTTATGAGTGAGTTCATGTTTAAGTTCTTACACAGTACTGTCAACATTTTTTATTCAACACTTAGGCTATATAAGTCATAAAACACTACAACCAGCACTGCAGCTGTAATGAATGAGTAGGAAAGTGTATTGATAGGCTTGCTTTGTTATAATTAGCGGCTTGGGTCTTTTATAATATCAAGGAATATTTCACTTTCTCTGTTCATAGGAGTAAAAACATTAATATTTGCATGAAGCAGAAACAATGCTGTGCAACTCGAGTTTTGTCATAAGCTGGAAGACGGTGTCGGTGAAGGAAAGGAACATAGGGACAGTGAGAGGTGGACCCTCAGTATGCTGCTCTCTCCCTCCACTGAGACTGACCATCAGATGCAGGCAGTATCAGCCAAGTAAAATACAAATAAAAAGTGAATTATTTAATTGTATGCACACTCAGCTGTCCCTCACAAGTAATATTACAGCTGATCTATTACTGATCATATAGCTTACTTGACATTTTTAAATATTATTTATATTTTTTTGTCCGAACAAAAGTACATTGGAAGGGCAATTCAAGCAAAGCCAATATGTGGTAATAATGTATTAGGCCTTTAGCTTACTGCATATACCTACAGTACTGTTTTAAATAGGTTAATGTTGCACAGGCTTATGTTTTTAAGGTCATGTTCAAACCATATCTGAGGAATAGATCTCAGCTTGCATTCTGACTCAGAAAGGGATGTGACCACTGCTCCAGGCCATAGCCTAATAAAATACCTGGCTTTTTCTACCTCTGATTAAAAATAGATTCAGTACATATGTTATGTACACTGAGTGTACAAAACATTAAGAACACCTCCCTAATATTGCCCTCAGAACAGCCTCAATTTATCAGGGAATGGTGTTGAAAGTGTTCCACAGGGATGTTGGCCCATGTTGACTCCAATGCTTCCCACAGTTGTGTCAAGTTGGCTGGATGGACCATTCTTGATACACACAGGAAACTGTTGAGCGTGAAAAACCCAGCAGCGTCGCAGATCTTGACACAAACGATTAAAATTCATTTTTTTTAACCTGTCTCCTCCCCTTCATCTACACTGATTGAAGTGGATTCAACAAGTGACATCAATAAAGGATCATAGCGTTCACCTGGATTCACCTGGTCAGTCTATGTCATGGGAAGAGCAGGTGTTTTCTATGCTCAGTGTGTATTCTAATGTATCCACATTAGTGGAGGCTCCTCAGAGGAGGAAGGGGAGGACCATCCTCCTCAGTGAATTTCAGAAAAATTGTGGAACAAAGTTATCCTTTTTAGATAAAACTATAGGAAATATATTCACGTCCTTTTACATGGATTACAACACACTGTTTTGCAATGAAGGTCTACAGTAGCATCAACAGCATTCTGTAGGGTAGCACCATGGTGGAGCCGGAGGACAGCTAGTTTCCGTCCTCCTCTGGGTACATTGACTTCAATACAAAACCTAGGAGGCTCGTGGTTCTGACGCCCTTCCATAGACTTACACAGTAATTATGACAACTTCCGGAGCTCTTGCAACATGAACTGACATGTTCTTCACCCAACCAAAGGATCTAGTACTGAAAACATAAGCTAGCACTGCATTGCAAAAATGTGGTGGGTAGTTGACTCAAAGAGAGTTTTTAACAAATTAATTTATTCAAAAATAAAGGAGAAGCAAGAGAGAGAGAGAGAGAGAGAGCGAGAGAGAGAGAGATTTTTACTTTCAATTACTTAGCTAGCTAGTTTTGCCTACTCAAACACCCGGGATGCTATGTTAGCTAGCTGGCTATGGCTATTCAACACTGACCAAGTCAAGTTAAGCTTTTGGTTTTATTAATTTATTGCCCTGGGGCCCGCCGGTGTAACTGCTAAACTGCTTGCTGCTGACTGTACATTGTACCGCGTGATTGTAGCGGGTTTACTAACGTGTTAGTTCTAGTAGCTATGTTGACTATGGCATGTTGACTATGGCATTAATATGGTGACAACGATGTAGGCTGTGTGTAGCGATTAGTGATTACAATATGTTCTTCAATGGAAGCTTCTGTAACTTTTATTTACATTTTTTTATTTTATTTAATTAGGCAAGTCAGTTAAGAAAACATTCTTATTTACAATGACGGCCTACACCAGCCAAACTCGGACGACGCTGGACCAATTGTGTGCCGCTCCCAATCACGGCCAGTTGTGATACAGTCTGAATTCAAACCAGGTTGTCTGTAGTGACGCCTCTAGCACTGACATGCAGTGCCTTAGACCACTGTGCCATTTGGTAGCCCAGATATGTACAGTGCGGTGTCCCTCAAGGCAGTTTCTTGGGCTGTTACTCTTTTTACAAATGATTTGCCACTGGTCTTACACAAAGCTAGAATGACTATGTATGCGGATGATTCCACACTCTACACGTCAGCACCCAAAGCCAGTGAGCTCACTGAAATTCTAAATAGTTACGAGAGGGAGTTTTTATGAGAGGTATTACTGTAATGAATATTCCAGATTGTCTGCATAATCAAATAACATTCAGCTCAGACACCCATACCTGTCCCACAAGATATGCCACCAGGGGTCTCTTCACAGTCCCCAAGTCCAAAACAAATTCACGGCAGTATTACAGTATTATGCATAGCCATGATTGCATTGAACTCCCTTCCATCTCCAATTACTCAAGCAAACAGCAAAATTACCTTAAACAAAAAGATGAAAAAAAATCACAGAATGGCGGGGACTATGAGGGCACACACACAAACACGTGTGTCCCCTCACAGTCCCCACCTTCACACAGAAAAACACATACTTTTTTGTTGTACTATTATTATATTTTGGGTTGTTGTTCTATTGTTTGTATATCGTTGTATTTAACGATATTTAAATACAACGATATTTAAAATATCGTTGTATTTGTTACTTGTCATATTTTGTGTTTTTTGTGGATTGGGGTTTCTAATAAACCAATAGTCAACCATTTATTAGAAATAAAAGCTGTTATAAAGTGTTACACATAGTTAGACTTAAAGTATTCAGGCTTAGTCTGTTCCTCAGTGAATACTAAATGTTTCTTTATCAAAGGTATCTTTTAAGCAAATACTAAATAATAGCCTTTAAAACTATGCCTTCATAAAGATGCTTGAAATGAAAAGATGACAATCTGAGATGTTTTGATATGCGTAGAAAGTGTTTTAAATGGTCAATTTGGACTCCCAATTAGTCTGGAAATATGTCCGAGCTAGAAAAGAGTGCCAATTACACACTAACAACTCCATAACATTCATAAAGACTACTCACAGCAAGTGTTTTGGCAGATTTTATTCAAAGATACAGTATATTCAACATTATGTTCGATTCATCATGTCTGTCCTTGACATTTGGGGAAAGTGTTTCTGAATCATCTCAGATTTGTTTGTGACTTGTTCCATAGTTTCCATTGACCATTGCATCGGACACGACTCATTCCAATATAGCCCCTACAAAGCCCCTACGTAGTATACAGCATAGCCCCTAAGTAGTGGAAAGAACATAGCCCCTAAGTAGTGTACAGAAATCAATACACTTGAGGAGAGGTTGTAGGGCCTTTATCTTTGGCGGATGATGATTTGGCCCTATGAATAATTAATTGGCAGAAAGCCATGGCTGCTGGTGAGACGTGAGGGTTTGAATAACAGCTTTGGTCATTTCCATGTAAAAGGACCCATGAGCACCAACATGTGAAGTTTATAGGAGCGTATAACATTTGGTGTCAAATGAAAGCTAAGTCTATATTTTGGGGAAATGAAGGGATAGATATGTTTTTCAACCATTTTTCATACTAGCAATTAGGAATTGGCAAAGGCGTTGATCTACTAGAAAAAGTCTTAAAATGTATTAGAAAGACATCAAACACAATAATGTTGAAGTTTTACCATATTTAGTTTTACAGAAATGATTTACCTTCTGTAAGTTTAAGAAATAGTGCCTAGCGGAGGGAGGATTATGAAGGTTCACTGAAGTCATAAGTAAAGGTATTAGTTAGCAATAAGTTAGTGTTTTTACAGATAGCTATTTTGTTTATGAAAAAACACGTAATCTGTTACCAAATCAGTAGCACAGTGACCAAATAATAATTAACACAATGACTGCAATTGAATTGGCTGCAATGGGAAATCATTGTAGTCACGAACCACAGTTGCACTAGAGCACAGTACAGCATAGTACAGTAGACTACAGTAGAGCACAGTAGAGTACAGTACAGTACAGTACAATACAGTAAAGAAAAGTACAGTATAGTTCAGCAGTTTGTTGTATTCTTCTATTGAATCAGAAGTTATTATCCTGGGTGACCTAAATTATGATTGGGAAATGCAGGCTTCAGACACTCTTAAAGATGTGTGTAATGATCTGAACTTAACCTAGCTGCCCAACCCTAAAGATCCTTGAAAGTCAACTCTGATTGATCTTATCTTAATACACCAGAGAAATATGTTTCTACGTGTGTGTTTGTCCAAGACATTAGTGACCGTTTCCCAGTTGTCTGTGTTTATGATGTGAGAATACAAAAATCTAAGCCATGTGTCATCACAAAGAGGTACTTAAACAACTTTAGTAAAGAAGCTTTTTTACATCTTTATTTTAGTGACCTTGATTGCATTTCACCTATTCCTGAACCTGATTTAGCTTTGAGCCTTTTTGCAGATTTCTTCAATATTATTGTGGATAATCATGCTCCCTTCAGAAAATTAAGGGTTAACGGTAGATCGAATGCCTGGTACACTCTGGAATTAGAAGAAGTAATTCAGAAAGAAACAGATGATGCTTGGGTCAAGGCCAGAAACACAGGCTTAGGTCCAGACTGGCAAACTTGTAAGCAACTGAGAAATCATTGTGTAAGACAAATCAGAAAGGCTAAATCTGATTAATATGTAACTGCTCTTTCAGATTGTAATGGGAACCCAGCTAAATTCTGGAACACTGTCAAATCCCAGAGGGGTTCTATTTCCTCCTCTCTGCCACAACAAATTAAGTCAGACACTGGCCTTCAAAACTTGTCCTGGATGCTTTGCTAGCAATTGACAACCAGAAATCCACAGGGGCCAACCAATTGGATCCCGGTCTGCTTACTTGTGCAGTGCCCATCGTTGTTGGCTTAATAACCCACATTTTTTATTTAACATTGTTATTAGGAAATATTTCAAAAGTATGGAAATCAGCTCTTATGCTGCCACTCCATAGGGTGTTCTGGTGCCATTCAGGCTATTTAAAGTATTGATTGGGGATTTATTTGTGGAGTAATGTGATTTGTGATGTTTTATTTGTACTTGTGTTTTGTATTTTATTGTGTATATAGTTTGGGTATAATGTGTATATTTATGTTGTATATACATGGCACATTTGTTAAAGACACATAGGTCTCAATATGTGTTTGCTGTTCAAATAAAGGTACAAAAAAAAAAAAATATATATATATATATACACCGCAGGTCAAACGTTTGGAATATTACTCATTCAATTTATTTATTTGAAAATTACATTGTAGAATAAAAGTGAAGACTATGACATAACACATATGGAATCATGTAGTAACCAAACATTTTTTAAACTAATTATATTTTATATTTGAGATTCTTCAATTAGCCACCCTTTGCCTTGGGGCGGCAGGTAGCCCAGTGGTTAGAGTGTTGGGCCCATAACCGGGTAAAAAATACAAGGTAAAAATCTGTCGTTCTGCCCCTGAACAAGGCAGTTAACCCACTGTTCCTAGGCCGTCATTGAAAATAAGAATATGTTCTTAACTGACTTGCCTAGTAAAATAAAGGTAAAATAAAAAATTTAAAAAATGACAGCTTTGCACACTCATGGCATTCTCTCAACCAACTTCATGAGGACCGCCACAGGAATGGGAGACCCAGAAATACCTCTGCTGCAGAGGATAAGTTAATTAGAGTTAACAGCCTCAGATTGCAGCCCAAATAAAAGTAACAGACACATCTCAACACGATTCTCTGCCTCTGACCCTATAACGAGGAATGAGTCACTGGCTTACTGGTGCTTTCCATGCCATCCCTAGGAGGGGTGCGTCACTTCCTGTCCGGTTTGTCGCCCCCTCTGGCTTGTGCAGTGGAGGGGATCTTTCGTGGACTATACTCAGCCTTGTCTCAGGGTAGTAAGTTGGTAGTTGTTGATATCCCTCTATTGGTGTAGGGGCTGTGCTTGGCAGAGTGGGTGAGGTTATATCCTGCCTGGTTTGGCCCTGTCCGGGGGTATTGTCTGGGTATTGTCGGAGGGGGCCACAGTGTCTCCTGACCCCCCCGTCTCAGCCTCCTGTATCTATGCTGCAATAGTCTATGTGCCGGGGGGCTAGGGTCAGTTTGTTAAATCTGATGTTATTATCTGGTGTCTTGTGTGAATTTAAGTATGCTCCCTCTAATTCTCTCTCTCTCCCACTCTACCTCCTCTCCCGGAGGACCTGAGCCTACCCGGAGGACCATGCTTCAGGAACACCTGCCCTGATGACTCCTAGCTGTCCCCAGTCCACCTGGTCGTGCTGCTGCACCGGTTTCAACTCTTCTTCCTGCGGTTATGGAACCCTGACCTGTTCATTGGACGTGCCACCTTGTCCCAGACCTGCTGTTTTCATCTCGCTCTCACTCTACCGCACCTGCGCTCTATTGCACTGAAAAACCAAGTGACATTCACTCCTGATGTATTTACCTGTTGCAACCTCCACAACTACTTTCATTATTATTTGACATTTGAACATCTTGGAGAAAGAACTGGCCTTAATGGCCATGAATTGATATAATCTCCACCCGGGAGTTTTTCCTAGCCACGTGCTTCTACATCTGCATTGCTTGCTGTTTGGGGTTTTAGGCTGGGTTTCTGTATAGCACTTTGTGACATCGGCTGATGTAAAAAGCACTTTATAAATACATTTGATTTGATTTGATCAACTGTTCAGAGGAGACTGTGTGAATCAGGCCTTCATGTTCAAATTGCTGCAAAGAAACCACTACTAAAGGACACCAATAAGAAGAAGAGACTTGCTTGGGCCAAGAAACACGAGCAATGGACATTAGACCGGTGGAAATGTGTCTTTTGGTCTGGAGTCCAAATTTGACCTCAAACAAATTTAGATGGTTTGGGATGAGTCGGACCGCAATGAAGGAAAAAAAACGAAATTAGACAGGTGCATAAATTTGGGCACCCCAACAGAAAAATCACATCAATATTTAGTAGAGCCTCCTTTTGCTAAAATAACAGCCTCTAGACGCTTCCTATATCCTCTAATGAGTGTCTGGATTCTGGATGAAGGTATTTTGGACCATTCCTCCTTACAAAACATCTCCAGTTCAGGTAGGTTTGATGGTTGCCGAGCATGGACAGGCCGCTTCAAATCATCCCACAGATTCTCAATGATATTCAGGTCTGGGGACTGGGATGGCCATTCCAGAACATTGTACCTCTGCATAAATGCCCGGGTAGATTTTGAGCAGTGTTTTGGGTCGTTGTCTTGTTGAAATATCCAGCCCCGGCGTAACTTCAACTTTGTGACTGATTCTTCAACACTATTCCCAAGAATCTGCTGATATTGAGTGGAATCCATGAGACCCTCAACTTTAACAAGATTCCCAGTACCGGCACTGGCCACACAGCCCCACAGCATGATGGAACCCCCACCAAATTTTACTGTGGGTAGCAAGTATTTTTCTTGGAACGATGTGTTCTTTTGCCGCCATGCATAACGCCCCTTGTTATGACCAAATAACTCAATCTTTGTTTCATCAGTCCACAGCACCTTATTCCAAAATGAAGCTGGCTTATCCAAATGTGCGTTTGCATACCTCAAGCGACTCTGTTTGTGGCGTGTGTGCAGAAAAGGCTTCTTCCGCATCACTCTCCCGTACAGCTTCTCCTTGTGCAAAGTGCGCTGAATTGTTGAACGATGCACAGTGACACCATCTGCAGCAAGATGATGTTGTAGGTCTTTGGAGGTGGTCTGTGGGCTGTTTCTGACCGTTCTCACCATCCTTCGCCTTTGCCTCTCCGATATTTTACTTGGCCTGCTACTTCTGGCCTTAACAAGAACTGTGCCTGTGGTCTTCCATTTCCTCACTATGTTCCTCACAGTGGACACTGACAGCTTACATCTCTGCGATAGCTTTTTGTAGCCTTCCCCTAAACCATAATGTTGAACAATCTTTGTTTTCAGGTCATTTGAGAGTTGTTTTGAGGCCCCCATGTTGCCACTCTTCAGAGGAGAGTCAAAGAGAACAACAACTTGCAATTGGCCACCTTAAATACCTTTTCTCATGATTGGATGCACTTGTCTATGAAGTTCACGGCTTAATGAGCTCACCAAACCAATTGTGTGTTCCAATTAATCAGTGCTAAGTAGTTACAGGTATTCAAATCAACAGAATGACAAGAGTGCCCAGATTTTTGCAAAGCCTATTTTTCACAACTTAATATTGCTACACTAAAAATCTTTGTCTGGACAATACCCCAATACTCAGCTTTTATTAGAAAATGAATGGCATGCCACTGTGATCATTTTCTGTGACTACAGAGTAAATTATTATGCAGCCTCAGAGGGGTGGCCAAACTTTTTCATACGACTGTATATACAGTACCAGTCAAAAGTGTGGACACTTTTACTATTTTCTACATTATAGAATAATAGCGAACACATCAAAACTAGGAAATAACACATATGGAATAATGTATTAACCAAAAAAGTGTATTTATATTTGTAAATATATAAATATATTTATATTTGAGATTCGAGATTCTTCAAAGTAGCCACCCTTTGCCTTGATGACAACTTTGCACACTCTTGGCATAGATAGAACTTCAATGCCCCCTAGCGGCCATACGCAATAGGACCAACATATGCAATAGAACCATATCCTGCATTGTGAATTCACATGGAACTTCATGAATTTTAACGGAACACCCCACCCCCCAAAAAACACTGAACAAAAATATAAACGCAACACGCGACAATTTCAAAGATTTTTCTGAGTTACAGTTGCAAGATTTTACTGAGTTACAGAAAATCAGTCAATTGAAGTACATTCATTAGGCCCTAATCTATGGATTTCACGACTGGGAATGCAGATATGCATCTGTCACAGATACCTTAAAAAGAAAAGTAGGAGCGAGGATCAGAAAACCACACATTTCCTTCGCATAGAGTTGATCAGGCTGTTGATTGGGGCCTGTGCAAATTTTCCCACTCGTCTTCAATGGCTGTGCGAAGTTGCTGGATATTGTCGGGAACTGCAACACGCTGTCGAACATGTTGATCCAGAGCATCCCAAACATGCTCAATGGGTGGTGACATGTATAGTGAGTATATAGGTCATGGAAGAAATGGGACATTTTCAGCTTCCAGGAATTTTGCACAGATTCTTGCGACATGGGGCCGTTTATTATCATGCTGAAACATGAGGTGATTGCAGTGGATTAATGGCACGGCAATGGGCCTCAGGATCTCGTCACGGTATCTCTGTGCTTTCAAATTGCCATTGATGAAATGCAATTGTGTTCGCTGCCCGTAGCTTTTGCCTGCCCACCGGCAACCGTTGACATCAGCAAACCGCTTGCCCACACAACGCCATACATGTGGTCTGCGGTTGTGAGGCCGGTTGGACGTACTGCCAAATTCTCTAAAACAACGTTCAAGGCAGTTTATGGTAGATAAATGAACATTTAATTATCTGGCAACAGATCCGGTGGACATTCCTGCAGTCAGCATGCCAATTGCATGCTCCCTCAAAACTTGAGACGTCTGTGTCATTGTGTTGTGTAACAAAACTGCACATTTTAGAGTGGCCTTTTATTGTCCCCAGCACAAGATTCACCTGTGTAATAATCATGCAGTTTAATCAGCTTCTGAAGAAAAATATAAACGCAACATGTAAAGTGTTGTTTACATCCCTGTCAGGTGGATGGATTATCTTGGCAAAGGAGAAATGCTCACTAACAGGGATGTAAACAAATTTGTAGAATAACCGTTTGTGCGTATGAAACATTTCTGGGATATTTTATTTCAACTTATGGGACCAACACTTTACATTTATATTTTTGCTCAGTGTAGATTTGTTTAAGACTACCAAGAATCAGGGCCTCCCGGGTTGCGCAGCGATCTAAAGCACTGCACAACCGGCTGTGATCGGGAGTCCCATAGCGCTGTGCACAATTGGCACTGCGTTGTCTGGGTTAGAGGAGGGTTTGGCCAGTGGGGCTTTACTTGGCTCATCACGCTCTAGTGCCTCCTTGTGGCAGGCCGGGCGCCTGCAAGCTGACTGCGGTCGTCAGTTGAATGGTGTTTCCTGCGACACATTGGTGCGGCTGACTCCCGGGTTAAGTGGGCGGGTGTTAAGAAGCGTGGTTTGGAGGGTCATGTTTCGGAGGACGCATTAATCGACCTTCGCCTCCAGAAATTGGGGAAAAAACGGGTGTAAAATACACTAAAAGAAAAGACTACCAAGAATTACTCTGTGTGACCCTGATTTAGCCCACTGCAGTAACAGGTTTAATAGAATCAATAAAACCCTAACCCCTAACCCCTAACCCATAACCCAAGAATCACTCTGTGTGACCCTGATTTAGCCCACTGCAGTAACAGGTTTAATAGAATCAATAAAACCCTAACCCCTAACCCATAACCCAAGAATCACTCTGTGTGACCCTGATTTAGCCCAGAGAAACAACTCTATCAGGTTTAATAGAGTTGTTGGAAAACATGGTCAGATAAAAAAACTGAGCGAGTTTTTACTGCCATTCTGTTACCAAACTTTGCATCTGCACTGTTCCTCAAGTACATGTGTTTTAGTATAATGTTCAGTGGCAATTGTTAAAAGTAGACTTCTGCATATAGGTTTATGGTCCGTTAAACTTTGCAATCAATGGTCTCAACATCACTCTGTTACCGTGGAATTTCCCCTTCACCTTATCACTCTTAATCTTAGAAGCTGCTGTAATGCAATTCCTAACATTTAGCACTTAATGCATGGCGTGTCTGTGAGGGAACATGATCTAAGACCATTAGCAGCATTTTGTGCTGAGGCTGAACATGCATTTCCCCTCTTATCAGTCCCACTGAGTAGACTGAGGAAGCAGAAAACCAGGGTAGATGTTGGAACGGACTGAAGTTTCCATTTTGTACAGGGAAACTGTCAGCCTGAGTCTTTTAGTCTCTTTAGTGAGTTAACTATATCAAGTTAGACAATAGACAAACAAAGTAGACAAACAAAGTGTTGTATTTTCCCAGACAATCCGATGACAAAGCTGTGACAGATGATGGATAGGGTTCAACAGCATTGATTATGACACGTGTTAGCATTGATTATGAGACGTGTTTGATTAGTAAGTATACTTTTGACATGGTCATGAAACAAATGACTACATGCTCCTGCTATAATTTATTGAAATTATGAAGAGACTGTTAATTAATTCGTATTAGCGTCTGTCATTTTGATATTTTCTGGGGGTCAGCCCATAAATAAATAGACCAATCCAAGGGGCCTGAGAAGAGTTTTAACTGGCTGTCTGTGTTGAATAGGCAAATAAGGCTTAAAAAAAACAAACACTCATGTAGATGCCAACTGAATTTTGCCAGTGGTTTTCCGTTTATGATCAAGCACCTCTTTAAAAGCAGATGAAGTCACTTTGAGGTTCTGAGTTGAGCAATCACAAAGTCCTCTTTAATTATTTTTACCCATGGACACACAATGTACTAGGATGTGTCTGCCATTGGAAAGTGTAAGCCTACAATTATTTCTATATTACCAAGTCCAGGAAACTCTGGATAGAGATTGCATATCATGTACGTTTAAACTCATCAATCAGCCGTGGCTGAATTGACAGCCTTGCATTGGATTTAGAGCAACAACAGCAAAACACAATAACAAAGACATAAAATAATTCAGGTTTCATTATAGGAGCTTTAACTTCCAAAGGGACATCCATATACAGTGGGGAGAACAAGTATTTGATACACTGCCGATTTTGCAGGTTTTCCCACTTACAAAGCATGTAGAAGTCTGTAATTTTTATCATAGGTACTCTTCAACACAATAACAAAGACATAAAATAATTCAGGTTTCATTATAGGAGCTTTAACTTCCAAAGGGACATCCATATACAGTGGGGAGAACAAGTATTTGATACACTGCCGATTTTGCAGGTTTTCCCACTTACAAAGCATGTAGAAGTCTGTAATTTTTATCATAGGTACTCTTCAACAAAACAAAAATCCATAAAATCACATTGTATGATTTTTAAGTAATTAATTTGCATTTTATTGCATGACATAAGTATTTGATACATCAGAAAAGCAGAACTTAATATTTGGTACAGAAACCTTTGTTTGCAATTACAGAGATCATACATTTCCTGTAGTTCTTGACCAGGTTTGCACACACTGCAGCAGGGATTTTGGCCCACTCCTCCATACAGACCTTCTCCAGATCCTTCAGGTTTCGGGGCTGTCGCTGGGCAATACGGACTTTCAGCTCCCTCCAAAGATTTTCTATTGGGTTCAGGTCTGGAGACTGGCTAGGCCACTCCAGGACCTTGAGATGCTTCTTACAGAGTCACTCCTTAGTTGCCCTGGCTGTGTGTTTCGGGTCGTTGTCATGCTGGAAGACCCAGCCACGACCCATCTTCAATGCTCTTACTGAGGGAAGTAGGTTGTTGGCCAAGATCTCGCGATACATGGCCCCATCCATCCTCCCCTCAATACGGTGCAGTCGTCCTGTCCCCTTTGCAGAAAAGCATCCCCAAAGAATGATGTTTCCACCTCCATGCTTCATGGTTGGGATGGTGTTCTTGGGGTTGTACTCATCCTTCTTCTTCCTCCAAACACGGCGAGTGGAGTTTAGACCAAAAAGCTCTATTTTTGTCTCATCAGACCTTATGACCTTCTCCCATTCCTCCTCTGGATCATCCAGATGGTCATTGGCAAACTTCAGACGGGCCTGGACATGCGCTGGCTTGAGCAGGGGGACCTTGCGTGCGATGCAGGATTTTAATCCATGACGGCGTAGTGTGTTACTAATGGTTTTCTTTGAGACTGTGGTCCCAGCTCTCTTCAGGTCATTGACCATGTCCTGCCGTGTAGTTTTGGGCTGATCCCTCACCTTTCTCATGATCATTGATGCCCCACGAGGTGAGATCTTGCATGGTGCCCCAGACCGAGGGAGATTGACCGTCATCTTGAACTTCTTCCATTTTCTAATCATTGCGCCAACAGTTGTTGCCTTCTCACCAAGCTGCTTGCCTATTGTCCTGTAGCCCATCCCAGCCTTGTGCAGGTCTACAATTTTATCCCTGATGTCCTTACACAGCTCTCTGGTCTTGGCCATTGTGGAGAGGTTGGAGTCTGTTTGATTGAGTGTGTGGACAGGTGTCTTTTATACAGGTAACGAGTTCAAACAGGTGCAGTTAATACAGGTAATGAGTGGAGAACAGGAGGGCTTCTTAAAGAAAAAGTAACAGGTCTGTGATTGCCGGAATTCTTACTGGTTGGTAGGTGATCAAATACTTATGTCATGCAATAAAATGCAAATTAATTATTTAAAAATCATACAATGGTGATTTTCTGGATTATTGTTTTAGATTAGTTGAAGTGTACCTATGATAACAAATTACAGACCTCTACATGCTTTGTAAGTAGGAAAACCTGCAAAATCGGCAGTGTATCAAATACTTGTTCTCCCCACTGTATACAATTAAATGTTATTTTCTGTCCAAAGCTGCTTGTGTATAAACCTACTGTAGATTACAACAGAGGAACTAATTAACTTGAAAAGAGATGAAAAAATTATATATTTTAGCATTTTTACTTTTAACAGATTAAATTAGATTCTCTTTCATTCTCCATTCTCATTTGCATAATATGCATTTCTATATCAGTATACTGTATATAAAAAAATACTTGACTCATCGTGCTCTAGCGACTCCTTGTGGCTGCCCAGGCACCTGCAGGCTGACCTGGGTCGTCATTTGAACGGTGTTTCCTCTGACACATTGGTGCTTCTGGATTAAGCGGGGGTATTTGAGTAAAAATACTCAAATACTCTACCAGTTTGCATTTCCTGCTGTGCAGTAAAATTCTCAAAAGATTGATCAAATTAAGATCCTACATCTGTATCAGGTTATGATATGATATGATGGTATGGTGTGGTACAGTATGATATGGTTATTTCTGTGGTAGTGGCAATCCAACTCTGACAACCTCAATGAGGAATTTCCCTGAAGACTGATTACAAAAGATCTGCATATGCCCAATTACTTTTTAATGAAGCCTAGTGGTGCACAGACCAATAATGCACTCCTGTTTTGCTGCTGTCTGCCTGTTCTATAGTGTATTGCTTGTTCATCAGTGGGTTGACTTACAAATGACTGTTTTTCAGATTAATTAGCGTTTTAATTAACATTACACCGCTATTTGATACCTGGCAATGGGCTCTAGGGCAATTATATCTGAATCCTTTTCTTACAGGTACAGTGTAGCCATGTTCCTGCCAATACAGTTTGTGTTTGAACAAAGACTGGTGTGATCATATGCACTTCAGTGGATACACTCCTGAGATTTAGCCAGGCCCCACGTCACACACAGCATGTCCCCTGTGTACTCTGTGAGCATTAGCACACGTAACCTCCACATACCCTTGTTAGCATGTCCTCCACCAGCCAGCTCCGTCAGGCAGCTCGGGGAGGGACTGCTCAAGAGCCTGCACCTGGAAAGGCCTGATGAGATGAGATGTGCTACAGTGAGCAGGGAAATGAAGATCAGCGCGTCACTCGAGGGCGATGGGGAGGCACGCCTTAACACAGTACTTTTTTTCCTACCACCTACTTTCTGCCACTGTTTATGATCTTTTCCCGATCTTGAAAAACCATCACTGTATTCACTGGAGCGACATGGGTTTATCAAGGATATATCCTGCTGTCTTTTCTCCAGCTCCACGGGTTGGAGGCTTTATCTTCAAAAAAAGTATTCCATGAGGCTTTATTTTAAAAGTGTTCTGTGTTTTTTTGCTCAAAAACATCCTTAGTGGAAAGATACTGCACAATTCGTACAATTGTGTTTTGACTAGTAATGTTAATTTGCACATAGAGTATGCGACACAGAGCTATAATTATGAGGTGCACTGTGACCTGTGTCAGTTTCTCTCTAATTATTTGTCTGTAATATCTCAGCTTATCCTTGAGTTAATGAGTAATAATAGAAGATAACAAATAGCTTCATAGGCCATTACATCCTTTTTCAAATGTGTTTATTGGAGAAAAGAAGAGGGTATGATGATCATAGTATATCACAGATTGCAAAGCTCTCATAATGCTTTTAGAACTCAGTTTATTGCACCTCTTAGAAACAATAGTGATGAGAGACAGGAAAGACAAATTGTGGTCCGTCCTTTTTGCTAAGGGTCAAAATTCAACTCACACCGTACAGTGGTGGCGCTTATATTTTATTTTCAAATGGTCCTTTCCAGCACAGTTCCAGCTACTATGGTGGATGCATAACCAGGCCAGTGCAGTACAGCTCGGCTTGGGTCGGTTCTGCTCAGTAAGGGGAAAAGGTTGTTCAATTATTGTTATTCTTTTGGGGATCTGATTCCCATTCAGAGATCTATTTGGGTGTCATTTGTCCTCTGTTCTCACATTTATAAACATGCCTTTTAAGATGGCAAGCACCAAAGTTATTATCTAGGGTGAGAACTATTCAAATTAAATTAAATGTCATTAACTTATCATTTCCGTCATTTAGTACATTTTCCAAAAAGTTATACTCTTTGAATAATGTAGGTACTTTGAACATAGCAATATTTCTATGGCAGCAGTATCTCAAGAAGCTTGTTTCAAGTACTTCAAGAGTCCATATACGTTCAACACTTCTTAACCAATCAGGTCTACTTTTAATTTAGATGTCTAGCTTTCCACTTTTGTTTCTAAATTGATAGCAAAACCCTTTCATGTAAATGACTGACAATTTCACTTGAAGCTAGCTAGACTCCTCAGTTGCTACATACATTTCTTTACTTATAAATTAACGATATATCCATTGATTCTTTAAGATTATAACGTACAAATGCGTCAGGAGCTTAGTTCAACTGTCGTATCCCATCAGAACCCAAAATATAAGCTTGTTTTACTCCAATGTTTGTAAACAATGTCAATATAAAATCTGTATAGCCTCAAAGCATGGTTAAAACTGTAATTTAGATATCATGATAGCTTCAAGTGATATCATGGCCCATCCCTGAGCTTTTTACCGAAACAGAGGTGGGGTGACCCACTTTGTTATTGTTTCAATTAAGGATTCTAGCTTTAAGAAGAAAGTATCTTTACTGTGTTTGCCTTGAAGATATTTTTTCTCTCATATCGTTCTAGCAAGGCTATTTCTTTTTTCCTCTCTCAAGCTGCCATTTAGTGTGTCACATGGTACATCCATGTGAGTAATGTTCCCCATTATATCTCTAGGAGTGAAGTCTAGACGTATGAGACAGTGCCAGCTCTCATGCAATCAATGCCACAATAGATAATAACATAGCGGAAGTCCAAATGCCATCTGTTTGCTCAGCCCCCCAGGTTAAAAGACTCTTATGGTGTTCAAAGGCGAATGCATGTTGTATAGAGCCTCTGGCATGACCTAGAGGGTTTTATTCTGCCTCTTCAAGTGTGCTGTGGTTCAACAGATTAAAGCCTGTGAGACTGGACTGAGGTCTAAATTCATGCTTGATTGGCTCTATGGTAGATGGTTTGTGTGCTTGAGCTTCTGTATAGTACCCACATTAGGAAAATGGAACAGTGTTGTGGACTTGCCCTAAAAATGATTTGTATACTCTCTTCACGTTCACTGAGTCCACAGTCCTAGACAGGAAGAAAGCTTCAATTCAAACAGACACAAACAGATTTTGGTCTCTATGAACAACAGTATTTTCCACCCTCATCCTGTGTTGGGAATGTGCCAATAAAAATATTCTACAGAGGATAGTGGGTAATATTGGTCACATGGGGTCATGTCACCCTATAAAGGAACACATTTTTTCAGGAACTAATTTTCTGCATTGAGGTACAACAAGGTTATTTCTCCCATCCAGGGATAAATAGAGATTTAACTGTCTCTTCTGTTTATTTTCTTCAGCAGCACACAGCACAGGTTTAGGAGACTATCTCTGTAGGCTTATATTGTCCAGTGACTTGCGGCCCACAACTGTTTTGTAAATTATCAGGAGGACCGGTAGGTATCCACTGAAGCATTCAGTATATATTCCAGAACCAATGGAAGTAGTTATACTAAAGATGTCAACATACAACATAAGAATCCTTAAAGGTGCAACACCTAGAATTTCTCAGAACTTCTTTCCTATGTGGAAGCTAGGTGAATTGCAACAGCACTAGGCTGCATTGAAAACAAATCTCCCCCCTCCTCCGCATCCCATTTCCACGTAAAGCTTGAGCCTTTTACTTTCGGTTGTGTTCCGCCAGCTTCAAACGGCTGTAAAAACTATATTTTATTTCATCGAAAACATATTTCACAGAGATTTAGATGGTACAATAATCTTCTACACTATTCAGTGCTTGTTTCCTCGCATAAACTGAAATTGCACAAACAGTGTAGAATTCTAGCAACTAGGAAATGACAGAGCTATTTCTACATTGGCCTCATTTCAACTAGATAACACAGCCACAAGGTCAAAACAGCTTTCCAATTTTGACAAACGAAATCAATAGGCGACCAATCGCAACCAATCACAACACTGGCAGGAAAGTAATACTGTAAAATCCACTATTATTGCAGATATATTATGGACATTTTCTGAAATTACAATGCAGAAATTAGAAAAATATCCTGTGTAGCACCTTGAAACTTGCCTGTGTCAAGATTTCTCCTCTTCACAGAAAAGCACACTGAGAGTATTTATCGTTAAATCTACCAAGCACCTTGTTGTGGCCCAGCCTTTTAACGACCAAAACAAGGTGACAGCAATGCCAGGCAGACAAAATTTGCTTAAATGCTGAGCTGCTGGTGACATAGTCCTCATTAATATACAGTACATGCACCACCCCCCCCCCCCCCCCCCATGCACCTAATCCTCCTCCACCCCATCTCAGCAGCCACCACTGTCCCCTAAACTCCAAGTGTGGGAGACAAGATGAATCAGTCTGGCCTAAAAGCAATTGCCATGAATTCCAATATATTCTATTGGTGGATGGTTCAGGAATCTATACACAAGGGCTGCAATACAAAATACCATACCATAGCAAACATTGCAGTCTGCTTTTTAAACAAGCATGGCATTTCACTGTCTAGACAACATTTCAAGTAAAATGAGCTCAAAAGGTATTTTTGGGGGCCAAAAGTGTTGGCACAAATTCACTTATGTGTATTAAAGTTGTCAAAAGTTAAGTATTTGGTCCCATATTCATAGAATGCACTGACTATATCAAGCTTGTGACTACAAATGTGTTAGATGCATTTGCTGTTTGTTTTGGTTGTGTTTTAGATTATTTTGTGCCCAGTAGAAGTGAATGGTAACTAATTGTGTCTTTTTAGAGTCACTTTTATTGCAAATAAGAATATAAGATATTTCTAATCATGTATACATTAATGTGAATGCTACCATGATGACAGATAATCCTGAATGAATTGTTAATAATGATGAGTGAGAAAGTTAGAGTTATAAATACCTTACCCAGCCAAAACAATGCTAACCTCCCCTGCTATTGTAACAGTGAAAGGTTAGCATGTCTTAGGGGTATGATATCTGTAACTTTCTCACTCATCATTATTCACGATTCATTCAGGACTATCCGTGATCATGGTAGCATCCATATTAATGTAGAAGTGTTTATAAACATATTCTATTCTTATTATAAACTTGGTGGTTCGAGCCATGAATGCTGACTGGCTGAAAGCTGTGGTATATCAGACCGTATACCATGGGTCTGACAAAACATTTATTTTCACTGCTCTAATTACGTTGGTAACCAGTTTATAACATCAATAAGGCCCCTCGGGGGTTTGTGATATGTGGCCAATATACTACGGCTAAGGGCTGTGTCCTAGCACTCCGCGTTGCGTCATATTGGCCATATACCACACCCTCGGGACTTATTGCTTAAATAAAAATAAAAAATATAAAGAAACTCACTGTATATACCACTGGACACACACTGGTTAACATTGTTTCTGTGTCATTTCAATGAAATTACATTGAACCAACGTGGAATAGATGTTGAATTGATGTCTGTGCCCAGTGGGATGTGGTATTGTTAAAAGTCAATCCCTACCCCACCCCAGCCTTTTCAGAAGGCTTTTGTCAGTTATGTCTGTCAAACTATAACCTAAACGTTGAATGAATGCAGCACCATGACTTAATAATGACTGGACAGGAAATATTGTCCATTCCTAGTAATGACCCCATATCCATCTATAAAAAGGCCTGACAAACTAGAACTTCCTGAGCATGGCTGGATAAATGCAGCTTGACTAATGAGACCCTAGCTAATGAGGATGACAGCTCTGCTCTATCTCATGTGTTTGCTCTGTGGTTCAGAGGCTGGAATGGGATGCTTTTATCCTTTCTTTAAAAATCTCAGTGAGAGCTTGCTTGTTCACACTTGGGTTTCACGCAACCCTGGATGTGATATCTCACGGCATTTTCATAAGAGTTGCTTCTATTTTGCTTGCATTGTGCTAATGTCTACTAAAGTCTAAACCTTCATATGGATAGTAATAATAAAGATCTTATATCTGGTAAATCAAAGCTGTGTCAGGGTTTCTAACATAATCATCTAGTGGCAATCCTCTATGGCATACAGGAGGTAAGTAGGCTATGTTACAGTATATCTATACAGTAAGTCATAACAGGAGAGGCAGAGCCCTCACCCCAAATCAACAAGAGCTCAGCTTAATTGACAACCCCTTGGGTCCAGATAGTGCTGTACCTCCATACAGTGTCAGCCTAGCTAGTTTAGCACATAACTGATGCTTCTATCAATGGATATTGTACTTAATAACCCAATCTAAAGTATTTATTCTAGTGAATAAAAAGCTCTTCCATTTGTGGAGTAAACTGGCTCTACTTCTTGGTTCAGAGACTTCTCTATCCTTAGCAAGAAGACAGATAGTCTGGGGGTTAAATGTCTTGGCAAGGCAGTCATTACCAAGATCAGAGTGAAAACACACAAAGATGTTGCTTACAGCTCTGTAAAAAAAACAACATAGATGCACAAGCATATGGGAAACATCTAAAATCATCTGAAAAATGTAAAATCATATAATATTATAGTCAAATATGTTTTCAAACAGACAATAAGAACTATGTTGGTTATGGTCATTCTTCTCAGTTCTCTCTGTCTTCTGTACTGAAGCTCTTTTCAGTACAAACTTCTTTGCAATGCCTACTAGGAATTTTATCTACTTCTCCTTAATTATTGGCTTTTGTTTCGATTGACTATTTTAAAACCAGTATATTTAACACTTCTATGAGGACTTACGCGTTTAATTTAATTCAATATACATCTATAGTACAAGTTTGGAAATATTACTCATTCAAGAGTTTGCCTTGATGACAGCTTTGCACACTCATGGTATTCTCTCAAACAGCTTCACGAGGACAGCCACAGGAATGGAAGACCCAGAAATAACTCTGCTGCAGAGGATAAGTTCATTAGAGTTACCAGCCTCAGATTGCAGCCCAAATAAATGTTTCACAGAGTTCAAGTAACAGACACATCCCAACATCAACTGTTCAGAGGAGACTGTGTGAATCAGGCCTTTTGCTGGTCAAATTGCTGCAAAGAAACCACTACTAAAGGACACCAATAAGAAGAAGAGACTTGCTTGGGCCAAGAAACACGAGCAATGGACATTAGACCGGTGGAAATGTGTCTTTTGGTCTGGAGTCCAAATTTGAGATTTTTGGTTCCAAACTCAACCAAATTTTGATGGTTTGGGATGAGTCGGACCGCAGTGAAGAAAAAGCAGCCAACAAGTGCTCAGCATATGTGGGAGCTCCTTCAAGACTGATGGAAAAGCATTCCAGGTGAAGCTGGTTGAGAGAATGCCAAGAGTGTGCAAGGCTGTCAAGGCAAAGGGTGGCTATTTGAAGAATCTGAAATATAAAATATATGTTGATTTGTTGAACACTTTTTTGGTTACTACATGATTCCATATGTGTTATGTCATAGTTTTGATGTCTTCACTTGTAATGTAAAAAATAGTGCAAATAAAGAAAAAGCCTTGAATGAGTAATATTCCAAACTTTTGGCCCCCAGTGTAGGTATAGAGCTAAATAGACAAGCAGACAGAGACAAAAACGTGTTAAGTACATTCTTACTCTATATGAATGAATAAGTCAATAAGTTAGTGCATATACGTCTAGGTGAAAATAAATATACTGAATTTCAGTATTGTAGGCTACTGAAAGGGGTTTCTTTTGACAACTCACTTGAAAGCTTGTTGCCACCTAGTGGATTGTTGTATGTTCCCAAGAGGATTATATTTTGTTATAAGCGTAGTACACACACACACACACACACACACACACACACACACACACACACACACACACACACACACACACACACACACACACACAGATAGAGGGGGAGGGAGGAAGAGAGAGGGGGGGAGAGAGAGAGAGAGAGAGAGAGAGAGAGAGAGAGAGAGAGAGAGAGAGAGGTGCCTATGGACTGGTACTAGAGCATTCCACTAGGATCAGTTAATTTATTAAGATATAGATTTAAAGGTTTAAGGTTCTCCAACTGACCTCATGGACCTCCTGCTTCCGAAGTACAGCCATATATCCTTTAAACCGTCTCATTGTTGTCAATGAAAAATATCGATTCCATCAGCCAATTCTTCTTAATTGAGGGGAATTTCATTGTATTGAATGGAAAATGCAATATTCGGATGGTGAGATGTGATCTCATTAAGAAGAGATAAATTCTTGATAAGCTAATGCATTCTGTGTGTAGCCTTCTCAGGGTTACAGACTGATCCATTTAGAGTGAGGACACTAAACCTTGCCTCTAAAAGGATAAACCTCTGGTTATTACCTGCCTGCTTGTTGGTTTCAGACACTACTGAAAATATTGTTTATAAAAATATGTTTTAAAAAGTTCAAAGACAAGGTTTAAATTAACAATTGTCATAATTGTGTTGGTAGTCTCTGGATTCAAGAATACCTTTGTAACATTTTAATAGAAACTCGTTATTTCTTTCATCTATTAGGGTAGCCTAGCTATCACATTCTTGTTAATATATCTAGTTAGACTACTGTTTTATAACGATGCCAGTGAACTCTAAAGTTATTGTACCAGATATTTCCTCAAGACAAGTCCTAAGTATGTGGGAGGTGCCCTTCTCGTGCCAGCGCACGCCACTGTATAAGAAGGTAGAATTATTCATGCGTTGATGGCATGACGCTGCATTCCTAATCAATAGGAAACATAGTATTTTACGATACTTCCCGGGTAATGCTGAATTGGGCTGCTTTACAGCTAGCGTAGTTGTTTTGTATTATAGCCCAACTGAAAGAATTGTTCTATTATATCCCGACCACTTAGACTACCCAGAAGGGTCTGTGCCGCTTGGATGCTCGGTGCAGTGACTGAGTGCCTCGCCGAGAGACAGCTCGTGTACCTGCTCTGCTCAGGGTAGGGGAGGGAAACTGGTGCATCACTGTAAGTACATGTTTAGTTAACAACAGTCGCGGGGAGCTCCGTAAAGCAAACTGCTAAACTGTGCCCTCTTTACCTATAATGCAAACAACGAACGCGACATTCATAGAGTAGGCTACTATTTGAATGTATTCGGTAGGTGATACCATACATTTTGCACTCTTGAGTGAGGTACGGATATTCATTGTGCATAGCCGCCTTACTCACTCACCGACAGCGTCGCCAAGATTCAACACTGATGTCTGTGTACAGAATTTTGTTAGGAGTATCAAAACACGGATTATTTAAATGAAATACCAATTGCAAGGATAATTACGCATACGGTAAGAGAATTTGTTATTATTGTTATTATTAGCCTGTTATTATTATAATTATAATTAAAAGACCCTAGTAGTATTTAGTAGGCTATTAGTATTAGTAGGATATTATTGCCATTATTAGGATAGAGTAGACTATTAGTCTAATCGGTGTGTTGTAACCTAATCGAATAGACTCTTGTCAAAATAGTTTGTTTATTTATTTGCTTTAGCCTGTTTGTAACTGTATTTCATTCAAGTGGAATTGTTCAACCAGTGTTCGAAACTACTGAAGGCTAGTCCATAGACCACACTGCAGGTGAAATGGAACCACTGTAACTTTTCCGTGAATAGCCTACTCATAGCCTATTAGTCTACTAGTGTTATCCTATATTTACAACATTTGAGTAGGCTTTCTTTTACGTCAGTAAACAGGATCCCCCGTGCATTTTACACCCGCGTAACCCACTTGGTGTTATAGTGATATGATTTGCCCGTGTTGATTTTGTTAGGGAGCTATCATGCTAGAAGTAGGCTACGAATTCTGAGTCAGTAGCTGTGTGCGACCACACCGATCAGTGCGTGCAGATGTTTGGCAACCTAATCCCTTGCGTCGACTCCCTATCATAATCCATGCCGGATTTATTACGTAGTTGACTACCAACTGCAGTCATAGTGTCCTATGTCTAGCCAAACATAAGTATTCCACAAAGTATTATCTTCTACATTCTCTCCATCATGTATCAGCTATAAAAGTACACTTTTTTAGGCGTAGTGTTAATCAGGAAACTTAAATATATATCAATATATTGTGGTGAGCTTGGTCGGAAGAATAGGGCGTTAAACAGAGACTGGTATTTAATGCAATTCCTGTGTTCCTTACACCACACAACCCCAGGAAAAGTCACACTTTATTTAACAACTCAACAAGGAAAATGAACCCCAGCTATATAAGGCTTGGTCACGGTATCCACATTGTTGAAACTCACACTGTCCCAATCCCCTGAACACAAACAACCCATAACTTCAATAACCACATATATCAACTAGAATAACGAAACATGAACACACCACATCACTACTTTAGTGCTGAATTTTGATTGTCCCATAATCCTTTGCGCCCCCTTCAGTGCATAACAATTAGTACTAACGATCGCTTCTTCGGATCACTACATAGCCCCCACCTCAGGGGTCAGTCGTCCCCGACAACCCCATCACCCAACACAAAGTCCCTCAAATGTCCAGGATGCCGTCGCTTGCAGAAGGCGCACTTAGAGGAGAGTCACCCTGATCAGCACATGGAGTGCTGCTGTTGCCCCCCTCCCCAGCAGCAGGCGAGTCGAGGGGGCGGTATGGTGAAACCCCCTTCTTGCGGACGGGACAATACACCCAGACCTTGTCCCCTGGTACGAGTGCCTGTCCCCTGGCACGAGTGCCTGCCCCCGGCCCCTGGGCCCGGAGTTCCCGCCCGAACACTAGGACAGCAGGCGTGCATTGGCTGGACTCCTGGACGGCAGTCCGGTAGGGGCAGGTGGCGGTCCCAGTCCCGTTGATGTTGACTGGTGAGGTTGGCAAGCTGGGTGGCCAGCGTGCAGTTGAACCGATCCACCAACCTGTCGCTCTGGGGGTGGAGTGACGTCGTCCTCGTCTTGTTGACCCCGAGCCGCCGACAAACCTCACCGAAGACCTGAGACTCGAAGTTCCGCCCCTGGTCAACCCCAAAGCGGGCGAACATCACCTCTACAAGTCTCTCTGCGGTCTTGATGGCACTCTGATCTGGCACCGCATAGGCCTCGGGCCACTTTGTGAAGTAGTCCATTGCCACAAGGACGTAGCGGTTGCCGGAGTCAGTGACCAGGAAGGGCCCAAGAATATCCACCACTACTCACCCCATCGGGGCCCCCACCAAGTACTGCTGCAGTGGGGCATGGGAGCGCTGAGTTGGCCCCTTCTTGGCGGTACAGGAGTCGCAGCAGTGCACGTGTAGCTCCACGTCTCGTCGACAGCCAGGCCAGTAGAACCACCCCCGGAGACGGTGCAGGGTCTTGCCGTTCCCGTAGTGCCCCGCCCCCACCGAGCCGTGGACGAACTGGAGGACCTGGGGACGGAGCACGCGGGGTCGAGCTTGCTACCTCCGGTACGTCCCCCGTCATGGAGCTCGAAGTTACCCCATTGAAAGTGGTAGGTCTTTACCTCATGCCCCAGCGCTGACACCCCTGCCCGCTTGGGCCTCCGCCCCGTCTCCAGCTAGCTTCTCACCAACGCCAGGGTCTTGTCTGCCTCCTGCTGTTGCCCCAACTGCTGAGGGGTCAGCGGAAGCCACCCCTCCTCGTTGCTGGTGATGGGCAGTTGCGGGCTACGTGACCAGGCTCGTCGCATCGGTAGTTTAACAATTAGGCATCCATCCGTGAGTAACTCTCTGGTCTGTAATCACTCATTCACTCAGGACCTATTCATTCAGCACTCATTCATTCAGGACTGTATGTAAATATTAATGTACAGTTGTTATATCATATCACGTGCAATATTGTAAGTAATTCTTGGACTGAACTTATGTAGTCATTCACTCAGGACTGTATACTAGTATCCTGTCAGTAGTATCTTTTTTTCCCCATTGCATTTAGTATATCGAATGTGCAATACGTGCATTTATCTGTAATTAAAACCTGTTCTAAGGACTGTATTTTAAGGGAATTAGTATTACTACCCTAAATTATATCATATGCACATTTAGCTATTTAAGTATCTCTTCCTGTCATTTACCTGTACAGTTAATTTAACCATGCAAATATTAATTTAGCTGTACATTTAACCAGACTGTACATTAAGTAAACTATTATTACCCTCACTTATATCATACGCGCATTTAGCAATTTAAGTATCTTGTATAATAATTGTATAATTTTTTCACCTAATGCTATAACAATGTATAGTGTACATATTCAGTCATTCACTCATACTATGCAATGCTTTTCTATAGTTTTTTGAACTCCAGACGTTGTGTATTTTTATCCTTTTTCAAATTGCTGCACTATGTGTCATGTATCGTGTATCTGTCTTTTGTGTATTTCGTTCTGGCATTCTTCACCTGCCCTGTGTTTTTCGTAGCTGCTTGACAAAGTAATTTCCCCACGGGGATCAATAAAGTCTATCTATCTATCTATCTATCTATCTATCTATGGTCAGTCGACCAGGGGGAGGGGGGGGGGGGGCGTCGCCTGGGTGGTAGAGGCCTGCGCTGGGACCGTCGTGGTGGAGCCCGAACTTGGCAGACCTGTTCTGTCTCTTCCTCCTGATCGTAGTCGGCTAACCTGACACATGGTTGTCGAGCGGGAACCTTCTGCTGGAGGGGCCACGTGGATAGTACCCCTTCAGCTCGTTCGGCCTCGTGGAGTGCTTCACCGAGGGTCTGGGGCCTGGCGAGGCAGACATGCTGGCGCAACTGCTCCGGTGCGAGCTGTTGCAGGAAGGCGTGGAGGGCCAGCTCCTCTTGCGCAGCTGCTAGGAACTGTGGGTAACCTTGTCAAGCGGGCAGCTGCACATCTGCAGCAAAGGTGCTCGGGCTTTCTTCTCCTTGGCGGCGACGGCTGGCTAGTTGCTCCCTGCTCTGATCCACGAAGAGTCGCTGCCCAAATCTCCTCTGGCGCCATGGTCAAGGCCTGGAGATCCCGCTGTTCCGCTGGAGCTAGGTCGAGAAGCACCTGCACTGATTTCCCTTCCAACGCCAGAGCTAGGTGGGTAGCAGCCTCTTCACTGCTCCAGCCGCTGTTTCGGGCCGCTAGGTGGACTTGCGAGAGGTATGACTCTAGCTGTGTCATCTCGTTGTACTTGGGCAGTTTGGCTGATGACCTGGGCACGGCTGCGGGACGTGGTAGGATGGGTGTGAGGACCAGTGGTTGTGGTGGTTCGGGATCTGTGGCAGGCAGCGTGACATCGTCAGTAGTAGCCCCCCTGGTCATTAGGGAGCAATCAGTAGCCACAGGTTGTGGGCGTTGCCTTGTTGCAGTATTCTGCTGGTGTAGCCATGGGGCACTGGAGCCATCGGGTTGCAATAGGTAACTTCCATCTCTGGCAGGCTCCATCTTCTGCCGCCTCAGATCTCTTAAGTGGGTCTGCTCGAGTGCTCTCTCCAGCTCTTCAATCTCTCTCTCCGTTTTTCTTCCGCTTGCTTAATCCCACTTCTGACACCAATGTGGCGAGCTTGGTCGGAAGAATAGGGCGTTAAACAGAGACTGGTATTTTATGCAATTCCTGTGTTCCTTACACCACTCAACCCCAGGAAGTGTCACACTTTATTTAACAACTCAACAAGAAACATATAAGGCTCGGTCACGGTAACCACATTGTTGAAACTCACACTGTCCCAATCCCCTGAACACAAACAACTCATAACTTCAATAACCACATATATCAACTAGAATAACGAAACATGAACACACCACATCACTGCTTTAGTGCTGAATTTTGATTGTCCCATAATCCTTTGCGCCCCCTTCAGTGCATAACAATGAGTACTAACGATCGCCTCTTCAGATCGCTACAATAATCAATATCAATATCCTTCCTACAGTAGTTCTCTTCAGCCACCAGCAGTGGAGTAGTGCTATTTTTTTTTTAAATTGCAGAGCAAAACATTTTTTTTTATTGTAGTGATCATTTTGTCAATTCAAGTATGTACAGTACCTACAGGTAGCCTATAGAATAATATGATTTAAAAATATGCATAAAATGCGTCCTCCTAATGCAAGTCTGCCTATGCCTACACATACTGTAGCCTATATTGGCTCAAAGAAAATTATATATTTCTATTACCATTAAACACCAAATTAGGGCATCATCACTGTCGATTGTGAAGGATAATTCATCACATTTTATGGGTGAAATGTCCAAACTGCATCTGCATGCCAGCCATTTGATCTCAATCAGTTTCATGTAGTTTTCGTAATGATATAAGTAGGTACTGTTTCAGCTGATTTTAGAGCAGATGGTGTTAACAAGCTACAGCCTACCTGTATGTTGTTTCAATGAAAACACATTTAGCCTAGTAGCGCACACTGTTGAGTTATTCAGCAGAACCATCCTAAAATTTCCTAAGAAATTAAGTGGTGCTTTTTTGTCTAACAGTAACGTTATGCTAGTATTATTTTCGGTTTGTTAGGCCTATGCAGAATACTAATGAATCGGTAAGTGATTTAGCTAAACATTGATTCAGCTTTGATCTAAACTTTAATAAACAAGCACCATTCACTTTTGTGTGCTCCAGCAGCACTACGCCCCCACCACTCAAACTAATTTCCTAGTGATCAACACAGGACTAATCCTAGCATCTGTCCATCAGCCTCATGATTCTCTGCTACTGTTGCCCAGTGCCCTTATCTAATGTTATCTAGATGGGGGCTTGCAGATGAGTCTGCATACTCTCACTGTAGCCAGAGGCATAACTAAACCTGCTCCTTTAATAGATAGATAGGTAGGTAGGTAGGTAGGTAGGTAGGTAGGTAGGTAGGTAGGTAGGTAGGTAGGTAGGTAGGTAGGTAGGTAGGTAGGTAGGTAGGTAGGTAGGTAGGTAGGTAGGTAGGTAGGTAGGTAGGTAGGTAGGTAGATAGGTACTTTATTGATCCCGAGGGGAAATATCTTTGTCAAGCAGCTACGAAAAAACACAGGGCAGGTGCAAAACGAAAATACACAAAAAAATACACAAAACATGATACATAGAGCGGCAGTATGAAAAAGTATCAAAATACAAGAAGTCTGTAGTGCAAAAAAGCAATAAAAAGACATTGCATAGTATGGGTGGATGGCTGAATACAATATGCATACTAGATAGTTGAGCATCTGTATGGTTTTAGTCTGCTCTTATATTAAATAATTATTACTGGATGACCAAATGTGTTATTTGTATCATGTTAGTGCTAATAGTGTATCTGCTTTCTCCATGGCTGTCAGAGTCCTCTCCTCTGTGACTTCATTTGAGTTACTGGTAAGGTGTGCTCTGAATGTGGAATGTGTGATAACGTGGGATATCTGATTTGCTGTGGGAGATGCAAAGCATCCTTGTTAATTTAGATGAGTGATATAGATGAGGCTATGCTGCAAATTGCCACAGGGTTTGTCTGATAGCTATGAATGGATCCTCTGTCCCCTTGTGCTTCACATGGACATTATCGAGGACATTTCCTCAATCATGAATTCCACAATAGTGGAATGGCCAGGCAGTTGGCCAGGCAGTTCTGTGTTGGAAATCTTCACCACTTCCTCCTCCCTTGTGCATTCTTGATGAAAGTAATCACCTGCCTGACATGCTCGACAGGCACCCTGCAGAGACAAACCAGGCTTGGAATGACTTAGCTATCTGGCATATACTGTATGATTTGCTATAGACACATGGTTGGTTGGTTTATACATGTGTGTGTTAATTGTTGCCACACATTCCAGTGACAGTCTCTCAGACATGCATGTGTGGTGGTTTCTTGATGGACTGGAGAGTGCCCTGGCCTTTAATGGTTAGCATGCAGTAGGCCAACAGACTGTCAGAAGGTATGTAGTGCATAAGTGACATTAAAACGATTTTGGGATAGTTACATTCAGAGACGTCTCACTGTATGGTTCCTGCTGGTAGAAGAGAAACGTGTCATATTTTCTCTCTCCAGGAAAACTTGTTAAACAAAAGGGGTAATTCTTTTTCCATAGTAGCCTTTCGAATCCATGTAAATTGTGTAACACTGCTGTAAAAAAATGGTGTTCCCTACAAGCGACTGAAGTGTGTACATTAAGGTAACTGCTATTTCAGCATTGGAGATCAGTTCCTGTCAAACTATCTCAGTCCAAAAGAGACGCATTGTGCCTGTTTCACATGCAAGGAACTCTTCAGCATTTTCTCCTCATTTGATCTCTTATTGGAGCTGTATCAATACGGTTCAGAGACACTGTATCATTCAACATATTGAAATAAAATAGATCTTTAGACTTTTTCCTAAATTCACGCTTGATAACGTGCTGAAATTATAATTGGGTTCTTTATAGATGTTATCAACACACCATGAAAGAAAAGTTTCTCAGTATTAAGTCATTCCCTCATATCACACTTCCCAGTAGAGGCACAGTGAAGTGAGTGACTGGTCCTCTGCATTTTGTGCTTTCATTTTCTGTCTCCACTTACTTATACCCTGGTTCTTAGCAAGTATATGAATGAAAGCAGGCCTATCACTGTGGCAGGAGATTGTATTTTTGCATAAACCATTTTTTTATTTACAATGTTTTGGGGAACTCAAAAAACTCAACTTACTATTGAGAGTAAGAATAGTAGAATACACCAGGTGTAATTTGTCAGTCACTGACAGTCACTCAATTAGCCATGTCAACTAACAATTTGTTGATTGTTAATTAGCCTAGCCAGCTATCTAAACTTGTAGCAATCATGGCGAATACCGACCGGCACGCAGGGCCCCTAATCAGGGTACCTGACCTCAAAGGGACCCCTATTGATTTTGATGGTCATTCTAACTCAGATATCACATTAACATGGCATAAGTCATTACAATTTGTAGAATTGCAGGAAATGTTCTTTACAACTGCAAAATAAATCTCTCCACCCCATTGCAAAATGAGTAGAACTGCAGGAAATTAGCTGTAAAACTGCAAAAATGTTCTCTCTGGCCCATGGCAAGATTTGTAGAATTGCTGAAAACTAAAATGAGGGGCTCTCCCGAGTGGTGCGGCAGTCTAAGGCACTGCATCGCAGTGCTAGCTGCATCACTACAGATCCTGGTTTGATCCCAGGCTATGACCGGGAGACCCATGAGGCGGCGCACAATTGGCTCAGCGTCGTCCGAGTTAGGGGAGGGTTTTGTCTGGCCGGGATTTCCTTGTCCCATCGCACTCTAGCGACTCCTGTGGCGGGCCGGGCGCATGCACACTGACACGGTCGCTAGGTGTACGGTGTTTCCTCCGACACATTGGTGCGTCTGGCTTCCGGGTTAAGTGAGCATTGTTTCAAGAAGCAGTGCGGCTTATCAGGGGTCGTGTTTCGACCTTCGCCTCTCCCGAATCCGTACGGCAGTTGCAGCGATGGGACAAGACTGTAACTACCAATTGGATATCACAAAATTAAACTAAAATGAGGGGAGCCACTAAAATGTTTTGCCACGAGGTGGGGGGCCCCCAACTAATTGTCTTGTTTATGATTAAATCATTTTTCAGTAGTGCTTTATTATGATAAATATATCTCATAGCTCATTAGTACACCCTTGTGGTTAAATATATACAGTACTAGTCAAAAGTTTGGACACACCTACTCATTCCAGGGTTTTTCTTTATTTTTACTATTTTCTACAATGTAGAATAATAGTGAAGACATCAAAACTATGAAATAACACATATGGAATCATGTAGTAACCAAATAAGTGTTAGACAAATCAAAATATATTTTATATTTGAGATTCTTCAAAGTAGCCACCATTTGCCTTGATGACAGCTTTACACACTCTTGGCATTCTCTCAACCAGCTTCATGAGGTAGTCACCTGGAATGCATTTCAATTAACAGATGTGCCTTGTTAAAAGTTAATTTGAGCCAATCAGTTGTGTTATAACAAGGTAGAGGTGGTATACAGAAGACAGCCGTATTTGGTAAAATACCAACTCCATATTATGGCAAGAACAGCTCATATAAGCAAAGAGAAACGAAAGTCCATCATTAAGAAGGAAAGAAACTCAGGGATTTGTAGTGTTGCATGATGTCTAATTTGATGGTAATTAGAATTTTCTAATCTGAGAGTAAATAGAGCTGATATATTGATAAAAGCCACCTTGTCCGAGAAAGATTTACATGGTAATTAAAACGTCACGCCAGGGTAAACCTACATGAAACACAGCCCTTATTTTTAGTGTTTCCAAAATTCCCTATGGGAAAAATGAATGGTGGAAAAACGATTGGAACTGTTTCCTTGTTTGACTGCTAGGTTTTATGGGTATTATGACACCTCCACTGTGGGGCTCTAGATGGTGATGACTCCACCCTGCTGTGTAATGGGCTCCGGGACACTTCTGCCATATTACTTACACAAATATAGAACCTCCAGATATGTAAACACTAACCAATTCCAAACCAACCCTGGCCTACAGTTTTATTTGGAATATTTCACAAAAGATTAATGGCTATTAATGGAAATGCTTACTTACAAGCACTTACTGGCCAAAACGTTTGATACGGTAGACCATTCCATACTTGTGGGCCGGCTAAGGAGTATTGGTGTCTCTGAGGGGTCCTTGGCCTGGTTTACTAACTACCTCTCTCAAAGAGTGTAGTGTATAAAGTCAGAACATCTGCTGTCTCAGCCACTGCCTGTCACCAAGAGTGTACCCCAAGGCTCGATCCCATGCCCCACACTCTTCTCAATTTACAGCAACAACATAGCTCAGGCAGTAGGAAGCTCTATTATCCATTTATATGCAGATGATACAGTCTTATACTCAGCTGGCCCCTCCCCGGATTTTGTGTTAAACGCTCTACCACAAAGCTTTCTTAGTGCTTTCTCTGCCCTGAATCTTGTTCTTAACACCTCCAAAACAAAGGTCAAGTGGTTTGGTAAGAAAAATGCCCCTCTCCCCACAGGTGTGATTACTACATCTGAGGATTTAGAGCTTGAGGTAGTCACATCATACACGTACTTGGGGTATGGCTGGACGATACACTGTCCTTCTCTCAGCACATATCAAAGCTGCAGGCTAAAGTTAAATCTAGACTTGGTTTCCTCTATCGTAATCGCTCCTCTTTCACTCCAGCTGCCAAACTAACCCTGATTCAGATGACCATCCTACCCATGCTACATTACAGAGACGTCATTTATAGATCGGCAGCTAAGGGTGCTCTTGAGCAGCTAGATGTTCTTTACCATTTGGCCATCAGATTTCCCACCAATGCTCCTTATAGGACACATCACTGCACTCTATACTCCTCTGCAAACTTGTCATCTCTGTATACCACTGCAAGACCCACTGGTTGATGTTTATTTATAAAACCCTCTTAGGCCTCACTCCCCCCATCTGAGATATCTACAGCAGCCCTCATCCTCCACATACAACACAGGTTCTGCCAGTCACATTCTGTTAAAGGTCCCCAAAGCACACACATCCCTGGGTCGCTCATCTTTTCAGTTCGCTGCAGCTAGCGAAGACTCAATCATGGACACTCTTACTGACAGTTGTGGCTGTCACGTGTTGGTGGAAAGAGAGACCAAGGCGCGGCGCAATCATAGTTCGACATTTATTTACTTTCACAAATTCCAAGATGACGAACTAACAAACCAAAACACGGTATAGAAAAATGTAACACTTACTTACTTAAACAGTGACCTGATGATAATGACCCACACCTAGGATGTGGGACCTATAAACATATGTAGGATCCCTAATTAGAGACAATGCACAGCAGCTGCCTCTAATTAGGGATCCAACACAAAACCCCCACATAGAAAATAAATTATAGATCTGTCAGACTCTGACCATGGCTATATAGAGAAGCAATAGGCTTCTCTATGGCCAGAGCCTGACATTGTCGTGCGCCGAATACAACAGTTGTAGACCTTACAGTGAAATGCTTACTTACAAGCCCTAACCAACAGTGCAGTTTAAATAAAAAATAAGTATTATGTAAACAATAGATGAGTAAAGAAATAAAATAAAAACTGTAAAATTACAGTAAAAAATACATATCTACAGGTGGTATACAGGTGGTATATACAGGTGGTACCAGTACAGAGTCAATGTGCGGGGGCACCGGTTAGTCAAGCTAATTTAGGTAATATGTGGGTATAGTTAAAGTGACTATACATAGATGATAAACAGAGAGTAGCAGCAGCGTAAAAGAGAGGGGTTGGGGGGTGGGGGGGGACACAATGCAAATGGTCCGGGTAGCCATTTGATTAGCTGTTCAGGAGTCTTATTGCTTGGGGGTAAAAGCTGTTGAGAAGCCTTTTGGACCTAGACTTGGCGCTCCGGTACAGCTTGCCATGCGGTAGCAGTCTATGACTGGGGTGGCTGGAGTCTTTTGACAATTTTTAGGTCCTTCCTCTGACACCGCCTGGTATAGAGATGTGATGTACAGTGATGTACTGGGCCGTACGCACTACCTCTGTAGTGCCTTGCGGTCGGAGGCTGAGCAGTTGCCGTACCAGGCAGTGATGCAGCCAGTCAATGTATTGTTGTCTCTACCTTCTTGCCCTTTGTGCTGTTGTCTGTGCCCAATAATGTTTGTACCCTGTTTTGTTTTGCTACCATGTTGTGTTGCTGCCATGCTGTGTTGTTGTCTTAGATCTCTCTTTATGTAGTGTTGTGATAAGCTTTTTTTCATTTGCCTCCATATACTCTGTTTCTTAGTAAGTACAGTATCTGAATGAAATAGGCCCTTTACTGTGGCAGGAGATTGTATCATTTTGCATACATTCAATCAGGTATAGGCCTTTGCTTGTTGGTCTATGGTTACAAATCTTGTTCTAGCTTCTTTTCTTCCCTCTAATGTACTATTGTACAGCTCTACTCTGATCATATGATATGGACTACATTTAGAGAGCCAGAAAAACCTCCATCACTTGTTGTCATTAGAGTTTAGATAATGCCACAATCATTCTGAAACGCCCTGTAATTCCATGAGACTCCAGACCTACACGGAAGGTTTGACAACACTATTAGGCAGGCCCCACTAGTTGTTGACTATGGAGTTGAGTTCTAAGTCTGAGATTTTTTCTATGGAGCATCACGACTGTGAAGGAATGACGTTTATGAGGTTGTCTCCACACCGACGCTTTAAAGCACAACAGGGCAAAGAGCAGCAAATACAGACAAATGCTCTGTGTCAGTTATTTATCACCGTTTGTTATGGCAACTGCTTGTCATTCGACTGCAAGGCGCTACAGAGGGTAGTGCATACATTTCAGTACATCACTGGGATCAAGCTTCCTGACCTCTATACCAGGCGGTGTCAAATTTTCAAAGACTCCAGCCACCCAAGTCATAGACTGTTGTCTCTGCTACCACACGGCAAGCGATACCGGAGCACCAAAAGGGTCCAAAAGGATCCTTAACAGCTTCTATCCCCAAACCATAAGACTGCTAAACAGCTAATCAAATGGCCAACCAGACTATTTACATTGACCCCCCTTTTTTACGCCGCTGCTGTTTATTATCTATGCATAGTCACTCAACCCCTACATACATGTACATATTACCTCAATTACCTCGACTAACCTGTATCCCCACACGTTGACTCGGTACCGGTACCCCTGTATATAGCCTCGTTATTGTTATTTTTTGCAAATATTTTCTTACTTTAAAAAGAAATGCATTGTTGGTTAAGGTCTACACCTGTTATTTTCAGCGCAGTTGACAAATAAATATATTACAACTTTTAAACATCTGAATACCGATATCAATCATCTTGGCGCAAGTATAGCTACTCTATGCTTTGTTTCAGAAGGATTTGATATGAGAGAGATATTTGGCACAGCCAACCCCTCAGGTCCATTCTCCAGTATAGTGTGATGTCCAATATTTTATTAATAGTGTTTTTAGACAGCAGTGTGTGGGACTGAGGGACCAAAGCGTTCAACAGAGGGATTCTTTCCAGAGAAAGAGGACATCCCTGTCTGACCATCCCTGTCAGCTCTAAACCTCTGACCTTCTTTTACACAAATTGGTTGTTTGTACAGCATCATGTTTTTTTCCATGTGTTCTAAAAACATGAACTTGCTGACAGCAGCACATAACCCAGCAGTGGGTGTTTTTGTGGAGCAGCACTTTCGTATAAAGGCATTTCAAAAGTCTTGCAACGCAGTGGTGAATCTAGCAGCATAGCTGAGAAACATTGAGCATTGAGCATTGGCTTCATTCATATAGTTCAAGCAGACAGATAACATGCAATTTCTAAAGAAGTTATGAATACATCCGTTGAAACATGTAGACCAGGGCAGAGGGTCCTTGTACTTCAGCTTAAGCATTGAGCTTGTTGTACTGTCAGTATTCTTGAATAAGTAAGAATTCAATAATACTGAATACCACAATGAACCACAATAGTACTGTATCCCAGACAGCAACACTACAATGGCCCGTCTGCAAGTGGCACGAGGCAGGCCCACCGCACTACTTGTACTTAGAAATCAAATAAATTATACGTGTATGTGCATCTATTTCAAACGCGACAAATCATCCCCATCTCCTAATGGATCTGTCTGCACTCTCCTGTTTTTTCCTTCATAAAAATGCAATTAGTGTAAAAAAGCTTTTTATTCACTGAGAGGCATTTGGTCAGCACTAAGAGATCAGTCCACAGCTGGAGGTGTTGTGGTCTCTGGATTTCAATAAAACAAATCTCCTATTCTCACAGGATGGTAAATCATGCCTGCCACCTTTTACTTCCTGCCTTTAGGGAATGGAAAAGGAAAGTTCTGTCCAGATCTTTCCATAAAAGTATTGTCTGAATTGAAGTGTGGTTTTAGCAGGCTTTGAAGTTGGTAGTACAGTGTGTTAATTTGTAATGTAATTAAATAGTATATAATATCATCCAATATTTCTACATTTGCAAGTAAATAAAGTGAGATTGTTAATAAGTTTCACTCCTGTACAGTAGTTACACCATGACAGCTTCTACATCAAGGCAGCTCCTGCTGTATTTCTTGCTTCATCATTCAGTTAGTTAACACTCTAGCTCTATTCCACTCATTTTGCAACAATATTGTGCTTTAGCTATGTTTGATAACATGTTACATTAGTTAGATGTGGGTTTTTGGCTTAGAAGCACAACAATCCTTGGGGTACGGTACAAACTGTGTTATGCCTGCGTCGTTTCCTTACTCAAACATGGTGCGACACGGTCCCTCCCTGGGAACGGCTTTAATTGCAGGCTTAATAAGAGCACCACCACCCAACAACCAGCTTGTGGAAATATCTGAGCATTGGGACTATTGCATTATTAACTATGCTTTATGTGAGGGCTGCTAACAACTGCTTTCCAAGCAATCACAGCAAGAGGTCAGGTTTGTGTTTCTTGAGGGAATTATTTTTTATCTTTCAACACTTTGTTTTTGCTGTACCACAGGGGGAAATTCTGTAGTGTTTTTGAGAGCAATATGGCACCCCATTATATAAGGCTGTAATGTGTGAGCCTACCATTTATTAGAATACACACTCAATAAAAAAAAAACACACGCCCCAGAGTGCATTGTTGTTTTCTTTTCACATAGATTAAAGAAAATTCGATGAAATGGTTTCACTAGTAGACACAACACTGTGCTGGCACTGTAGACACAACAACAAGTTATTGTTTAAAGTTTCACATTTTAATGGCATGTGCACAAGTACAGTGAAATGCCTTTCTTGCAAGCTCTAAACCCTACAATTTAGTAATCAATAACAATAAAATACAAAAAATAATAAAAGGTAGAACAAAAACACACAAGAAATTAGAATAAGAAATAAGAAGAACATACTATAGGCTCAGTCAGTTCCAGTACCATATTTACATGTAGATATGTACAATATAGGGGTAGGGTGACAAGGCATCAGGATATATTATAAACAGAGAAGCAGCGTATACGATGATTGTATGTGACTGTGTGTGCGTGTGTATAGAGTCAGTATAAATGTACAGTTGAAGTCGGAAGTTTATATACACCTTAGCCAAATACATTTAAACACAACAATTCCTGACATTTAATCCTAGTAAAAATTGCCTGTCTTAGGTCAGTTAGGATCACCACTTTATTTTAAGAATGTGAAATGTCAGAATAATAGTAGAGAGAATGATTTATTTCAGCTTTTATTTCTTTCATCACATTCCCAGTGGGTCAGAAGTTTACATACACTAAATTAGTATTTGGTAGCATTGCCTTTAAATTGTTTACCTTGGGTCAAACGTTTCGGGTAGCCTTCCACAAGCTTCCCACTATAAGTTGGGTGAATTTTGGCCCATTCCTCCTGACAGAACTGGTGTAACTGAGTCAGGTTTGTAGGCCTCCTTTCAGTTCTGCCCACAGATTTTCTATAGGATTGAGGTCTGGGCTTTGTGATGGCCACTCCAAAACCTTGACTTAGTTGTCCTTAAGCCATTTTGCCACAACTTTGGAAGTATGCTTGGGGTCATTGTCTGTTTGGAATACCAATTTGCGACCAAGCTTTAACTTCCTGACTGATGTCTTGAAATGTTGCTTCAATATATCTACATCATTTTCCTTCCTCGTGATGCCATCTATTTTGTGAAGTTCACCAGTCCCTCCTGCAGCAAAGCACCCCCACAACATGATGCTGCCACCCCCGTGCTTCACGGTTGGGATGGTGTTCTTAGGCTTGCAAGCCTCCCCTTATAGCCAAAAAGTTCTATTTTGTTTCATCAGACCAGGGGACATTTCTCCAAAAAGTATGATCTTTGTCCCCATGTGCAGTTGCAAACTGTAGTCTGGCTTTTTTATGGCGGTTTTGGAGCAGTGGCTTTTTCCTTGCTGAGCGGCCTTTCAGGTTATGTCGAAATAGGACTCGTTTTACTGTGGATATAGATACTTTTGTACCCGTTTCCTCCAGCATCTTCACAAGGTCCTTTGCTGTTGTTCTGGGATTGATTTGCACCACAGTAGGTTTGTCTCTAGGAGACAGAACGCGTCTCCTTCCTGAACAGTATGACGGCTGCGTGGTCCCATGGTGTTTATACTTGCGTTTGACAGGTCATTGACCTCTACCCTGTAAGCTGTCTCATCGTCACCGGTGATCAGGCCTACCACTGTCGTGTTGTCAGACAACTTGATGATGATGATGGAATTGTGCATGAACAGTCAGTACAGGAGAGGACTAAGTACACACCCCTGTGGGGCCCCCGTGTTGAGGGTCAGCGTGATGTTGCCTACCCTCAACACCTGCGGTAGGCCCATCCGGAAGTCCAGGATCCAGTTGCAGAGGGAGGTGTTCAGTCCCAGGGTCCTAAGCTTGGTGTCGAGCTTGGAGGGGATAATGGTGTTAAACGCTGAGCTGTAGTCGATGAACAGTATTCTCACATAGGTATTCCTCTTATCTAGGTGGGTGAGGGCAGTGTGGAGTGCATTTGAGAGTGCGTTGTCTATTGATCTGTTGGGGCGATATGCAAATAAGGGTCTAGGGCCGAGGACCGAGTTTGGGAAAACCTGGTCTAGGGTGTCTGGGATGATGGAGTTGATTTGTGCCATAACCAGCCTTTCAAAGATATGAGTGCTAAAGGGCGGTAGTCATTGTAGAATGAAGCCTTAGAGTTCTTGGGAACAGGAATGATGGCGGTCATCTTAAAACTTGTGGGGATTACCGATTGGGACAAGGAGAGGTTGAAAATGACAGTGAATATGCCTGCCATCTGTTCTGCGCATGCTCTGAGAACACGTCCTGGAATACTGTCGGGCCCCGCAGCCTTGCGGGTGTTGACCTGATTAAATACCATACTCACGTCGGCCTTGGGGAGCAAGATCACCCAGTACTTTGGGTTGGTGATGGCCCTCACGTCCGGCACAATGTTGTTTTTGTCGAAGCGTGCAAAAATGCATTGAGTTTGTCTGGTAGAGTGGCATGGTTGGGGAGATCAGGGCTGGGTCTTCTTTTGTAATCTGTAATTGACTGTAGCCACTGCCACATGTGTCGGAGCTTCTGTAATATGTTTCAGAGCCATGTTTTGAGAGCCCCGTTGGTAGCAAATCCACGATGGGAGGTCATCCATCTTATTGTCAAGTGGCCAATAAAATGGAGGGAAGAGGTGGCCGGTATTCCCTTCGCCTTAATCTCGCTAGGACCCTCCCCTTTCTTGCCTCTGTAACGCCAGCGTTTTCTTTTGGTTAGCCCGAAATTTGGGTCGGAATTACAGAAAGAGCCCGGGGCAGATGAGTCGAAGTTAAAGTTGAAGCCGGAATTGAGTTATTTAACTGCCTATCTCAAAAGTTCTTGTCGGTTGTAATGATAGCGGATACATTTAGTGAAAATAAAGTAAAATCAAACGAAAAAAATGACAAAATAGCAAAGTTGGTTCTGAGTTTGCAAAACGACAGGCATCCAGTACTTCGCCATCCTGCTTTACTGTCCATTTTATGGTTTCTGGTGGAATGAATACGATAGAATACGATCTTGTAAAACAATTTGGACCGTAAACAAAAATGCAAGGCAAATTTTATATCCTGATTCAAAACCGTCTGCATTCTGTAGACTTCAGACAATTCATTTAGAAAAATATAACGGTAACAATTCATATAACATGGACTGCTAGTATTCATCCTATGAATAGCATGTTGAAAAGCATGTTGTATCAGAAGCCTGCATGTGTATTTGTTCAATTATGACTATTGAGAGTAAAACATGTTTATTGGTAGAGGTTTGACACACTGTACAGCATAAGTACTATTTGTGCACTTCTTTCATTTATACAGATAGTAAAATGTCCCCTGTTGCTCTTATAAGGGGAAATGTCTTCGCTAATGTTTTCAGAGAAGCTCATGAAATATACAGTACATGCAAATAGCAAAATACTGACCTCCTAGTGCTGCAATTAAGCAGTAAGGGGAGTTCTTGTTCATTCTGGTGCATTTCAAACATGGGAAATTACCTGGGTGATTGACAGAACGTCAACTGAAAGGGCAGCAAAGGCAACGAATGATATGAACACATTTGTACAGTGTTGAAATGCAATGCAGGAGGAGCACACTGGTGGACACGCTATGCCTGCTAGAAAGGCTGAAAATAAGACTCTTGAGGTGAAATAATTGACCGCTGCATTCAAGGGAAATATGCCACCAGAATGGCTTAGTGTGTATATCAACTGCTATGCCGCAAGCAGCCTTATCTCGTCGGCCTTACAAATGTACAAAGCAACACACCAACAAGTATCCACAGTCAAATACACATCAATCACAGCAGGTTATGAAAAGTCTACTCTGTGCTGGACATGTTAAAAAGGTCAGCAATTTAACCCATCTTGAAGAATCCAAAGAGTCTGTTTCATAATAATTGTATAAATGGAAATGTCCATATACTGTATGGCAGGTGAGTTATGTACTGTGCAGGTATGATTCAGTTTTCTTATTAAATATTTTATTATTTCTATTCTATATTTATCCATGTGAATCTGGATGAGATAGCATCCTTGTCAAGTATAGTTGAGGGAGAGGATTGGTGGGGGCTCGGTGGTTAACAAGGCTTTGGCACTTCTAGTTTGAAAAATTAATTGATTTCAAACCTTCTTTAACCTCATATTGATGTTGATGTTGTATTCTTGACCTCACAGAAAGGGTAATAATGCATACTTTGACCTCATTATATGGAGTTCAATTACTGCACATGACTCCAGTTGTTCAGCTTCTACTGGGTTTTATAATGAGGAAACACATTATATTGTAATCCGGCTTGTGCGCGACAGCCCAGTGAGCAGGGGTTTGAGAGACTGATGTACGAGTGATGGAGCCTGTAATATCACTCCCCTGGATGCTCTACGTGCCTTAAAGTAACTACCCAGTGTTTCCAGATTTCTATGAAATATTATCTATAATTACTTAGAATATGAGTGAAATAGCTTTCCTTCCAAAACATTTGAATTAAGTATGTTAAAAAGCAGCTTTTCTGTGTTGGAATGGTGTGGGCGTATACCGGTCATTAAAGATATTCATGCAAGTAGTCCGCTGATTGGCCAGCTCATCATCCTCTAGACCAGCTCCTCCTCCTCAGGGAGATAACTCATGTTCTATGAGGAAATAGCAAGCATTTTTTAAATAGTCTGCTGAGATACAAGTTTGAGGTGGGGGTTTTTAAGAGTTTTTTTCTCCAATTTATACTTTAGCACAAATACAAGTATAGGTCGAGTCAACAAAATTATTTGGATATGCTCGGGCGACCCGAGCAAATTCACATAGAAATGTTTGTTTTAGGGCAGTCATTGAAAGCAAGTCTAAGAAGCGGTAGATCTGTTCTATGTGCGCTATTTTGCTTATGGAAAATATATTTCACAGCAGTTTAGATGGTACAATGGTTCTCTACACTATACTTGCTTGTTTTATCATATAAACTGAAATTAGGTGAACTGTTAGAACTGATTTTTGACCTGGAAATGGCTGAGCTATTTCTGCATAGTGCGTCTTTAACAGAATATGAATTTCTTAAAGTGAGATTTTCACTGGGCAGTTACTTTAACTGCCCACTGCCAACATCTAGTCACCACTGATAACACCCACTGTGTTTCAGCTGGTGCTTTTATCAGGAGTAGATACCATTCTGTTAGTAATATGATACACTGATGTTCTAGCCCAGTCTCAGATATGTTAGTGCTTTAGCCAATCCCTCTGACAGTGGCTTTCATGCCATTTGCATGGCATAGCATGACATGACAACGATAGTCAGAGGAGTTGGCTACTAAAGCTCATACAGATGGGACCAGTCTACTGACATTCTGTTTGATTTAACTTTGAGAAGTGATTAATACTATTAGTTGATACTTGTAGCCTGTACTTCTAGTCAATACTTCAATCAATATTATTGTGAATATTACTGGAATATTTATTAATCAACTTACTTCTAAATGAGGATCAGAACAGGCTTTGTGAATCACTTCCGATAGATAGATAGATAGATATATAGATAGATAGATAGATACTTTATTGATCCCAGAGGGATCAGACCAGAGAGTTACTCACGGACCAGAGAGTTACTCACGGATGGATGGATGCCTAATTGTTAAACTAGGTCCTAACACCCCAACAGTTCCAGGTCTATGTTGCCGACGGCACGGCACCCCGGCGAGGCATTAAATAGTTTAATAGCCGCCGGCAGGAAGGACCTCCTGTAGCGCTCTCTGGCACACCGTGGTGGGATCAGTCTTTGACTGAAGGTGCTCCTCTGCATCATAACCATGGGTGGGTGACGTTGTCCATGATGGCCAGCAGTTTGGCCTCCAAACTGAACCTCCGAACAGTACAGCAATTGTGTCAGCAACAGCGCTCTTGGACGTCTTGCTAGTTGAGCAGTGTTATAGTAGTGTCTCTGTTTATTGTGCTCCAAACTGGCAGAGGCTGCACAGGACTATTCCATTTGAGAATCTGCATGAAACAGTAGCTTATTATAAGGTTAAGAAAGGGATTTGTGTGCTGTGTTTTAGCTCTAAACTGTCTGCTCCTCTGTTCTAATGTTCGTTATGGTAGTTATACAAGAAGTCAAGCTAAGGCAATGCACTGTGTCCAGACAGAGTAGAGCAGAGTATAATGGGATTCTTACAGACAGGAAGTGTTTTAGCCAAGAAGGTTACATCCAAATTCAAAGAACCAGGCTGCTAATAAGGAAAATGTAAGCCTATGTATTTTTGGAAGTTGAAGGCCTAGCCTTACACTGTGAGCTTTTAATTTTTTTAAATTTAACTAAGCAAGTCAGTTAAGAACACAATCTTATCTACAATGACGGCCTACCTACAGGGTCAGCCCCTGGAGCAAGTTAGGGTTAAGTGCCTTGCTCAAGTACACATCAACAGGTTTTTCACCTTGTCGGCTCAGATATTCGAACCAGCGACTTTTCGGTTACTGGCCCAACGCTTTAACCGCTAGGCTACCTGCCATGGTAGTTCCAGTCTCTTTTATAGGTAGCTATTGTATGTTCTTCACAACAGTTTTGAACGTTTCTGTTCCCATTGATGAATGTGCTTGACCCTGAGAGGGACTGCTGTAATGCTGCCATTGTGTGAACTGGCTCTTGGTACCCTGTGTATCTTTCTATTCAAGCAATAGACTGCTTGTGGCAGGACAATGAGAGAAAGACATTCAAGTTGAACATCCATAGTAAAGAAATGTCTGGTAGACAATGTCTGTAAAATCCTTTATCGCTGTTGAAGTTCATATGACACCTGTAGTCATTACTCAAGCATTACAAACATACGATATCTGATCATTATACAATAGTTTATGCAATAATTCATTCTCTCATTCTCTTTACTGTTGAGGCTTAATTTATTGTCAATGTTGAACCTACCTAAGTCTGTGCTATTATTACCATAATAAGATATCACCATAGTGTGTATGCTATGATGTATGTATCCCTGTTAAGTATAGGTATACATCATTCAGGAAAGCTAATCAATGGTCAGTTATCTGACCTCCATTGCTCATCACGTGTCATTTGATACACTATCATGCCATGTCTGTCTCCATTTTACTGAGTCACACTACATCTTAAAGACATTGCCCGACAACGAAAAGCCACTCATAGAACAGCCCTTAGGCTACAAAGCTATTTAAAGCTGCAATATGTAACTTTTTGTGTCATTCTCATTGAAAGCAAGTCTAAGAAGCGGTAGATCTGTTCTATAGCATTTCAATGCTTCCCGTTCTTAAGTTTAGTTTTTGCGTCTTTTACTTTCGGTTTTGTACACCAGCTTCAAACAGCTGAAATTACAATATATTTGATTATATTATATTTTTTGCTTATTTTGTCGCATAAACTGAAATTAAGCGGAAAAATTTGAATTTTTGAAACGGTGGAGAGATTTCTGCAAAGTGCATCATTAAATGGTGCGCATGTCATTCATTTGTAATGTTCGGTGGTGAAATGTTGATTAGGAGACAGATAATCCAGTCATGGAGAGGATAGCTTCTAGTGTGGTTTATATGAGGGAGGCGGAGCTTGGAGTGTCTGTGCTTGGTCACGCCAAAGGTGTTTCCCATAGTGAGATACAGTACCTAACTCTGTTATTAGAGAACTGGGGTTATGCAAGTAACCTTACGTCTTCATAAGGTTATGGTTTGTGAATGAGGTGGTCCAAATAAATGGCTGATTTTGCAACTAGCTCATCCAGCTGTTGCTAAAGGAAATACATCTTGTCAATATACAAAGTGAGGAAATATAGCTTGAATCTTCAGGGAGAGGGATTCATTAGAGAACGCTGAACGCTGACAAATCTCGGCTTAAGTCTCAGACCTTATTTTTCCAGAATGTGAAGAAAATACTATATTCTGGTCTCATATTGATTTCTTGCTCCTAGTGAGACTTTGGAACCTATGCTTATTGCGTGGCTCAAGCGTGTCTTTGAAATGTAGTACTGCAATTCAGTAAGCAAGAACTGAAGAATGCTGCTTCTGCCTCTGTTTAGATAGTGAAGTGCCAACAAGAGCCTGTTTGCGGCGTAATGGGATGGTGTGGGTTGTTAGTTTATACTGTAATCCATGAATAAACATGTATTTACCCAGGGGACATGGGATCATTGCAGCTTGTTTTCTAGAGAAGCTTTGCAAATTGTACATTGCAGTACTTAGATTGTCTTTTTGCTGTATTACCTTTGTAACGAGTATACACAACTTTTCCAGAGGCAGCTTCTGACATTTGCTCAGACTTTTTCTGCATACTTCTCTCAGACTCTGTGGCAAGCTGCATACTGTACATCCTACTGCCTGCCCCCACTCTGTTCCATTTACATCTCTACTTCCTCTCCGTGCTACTGAAAACCAAATACCTATCCCAATTAGGCACTTTTTATGCAATGACAAGGCCCATAAGAGGAACAGCTCCAAGATAGTGTAAACATTATAAGATAACCCTCAGTGCGGTTTTACATGTATTTGTAATTGATTGAATTGATGACAGAACTCTCAGCCACAGAGGACCCAGTAGATAATAGTCCATCACTGATTTAAACATACCTTTATTTTCACTCAAGGAAGTAACAAAGTCTCAAACATCAGCACATGAAACAGTTAGCTGTTGACCATGTCCGTGCAAACCTTTGAGAGACCCTAAAACGAGGGACTATCTTATAAGCTTATTGTTCAATTGTAGTTACTTTGAATAATCACTAGTTTTGAGATGCACATAGATATTATTACGTCCTCTGCAAAAACGTGTTGTTTTTTTGGGTTGGTGTTGAGCAGGGGAGATGAGGGGGACATTTGTAATTAAAATTTAAACAATGCAGCAATTAATTGTGTCAGCTGCTGAATAAATCCGTAATTTGATCATATTTGTCTTTCAACAGCAGAAGCATGACTATATGAAAAACATATTCAAAGACTGACAATAACAAAATGACCACGTTTGAAAGTTCACCATTAACTGCTTTTCAACTAAACACAGCAGTTTCCTGTCCTGATTGAAATGAGCAAGTATTATATTGTCTGTAGGGCAGCAGGGTACAGTAAGCTAATGTTTTAAAAGTACTGCCTTGGGACACTGTGTCTTTGGATGGCATTGATTTTATTTGACCCCCCCCATTCCCCCTATTCCCCCCCCCTCTCTTCTGCTCTCTACATCGATGGCCTGGAGCACTCCGATAATTACTATCCCTCTGAAACAATGCAGGCTCTTCAGGTTTGGGTACTGATGCCATGGCGATACCCCTGGTATTTCTACTGGGGAATAAAACACATCTGACACTGACACTGTGGGATCACTGACAGGTTTTTTTACACCTTATCTCCTGCTGTGGCATGCAACGTTTATAAACATAGAAGTGAATTGGTATTATTATGTGTACAGTAGGTGTACCAGTGTGTGTTCAAGAAAAATATGTCTGGATTTGTTTTTTTTCATGGGTATGGGAATATATGTCAGTAGTAATTACTTTTTGACAAACATTAAAATCAGTGCTATTTTTTTTGTTTTTGCTCTGTAGCTTTTCAAGAAATAGAATTGGCTCCAGCTTGACTCTGGGAGGGAGAAAAAAGGAGTAATGTATATTTTTTTTAAGAAATGTCTGAACTAGCCCATCAGCACTTCTCTATAAAACCAATGCTGTGCAATGACAGTTAGACTGTACATGTAATTTTTTTGTGTTAAAGAGAATATGGAGTCAGTTGTCAGAAGGTTAACATTGTGTAAGCATTGCCCTAGTCCTTGACATGTTGTCAGAAGGTTAACATTGTGTAAGCATTGCCCTAGTCCTTGACATGCTGCCGTTAAGGTTAACATTGTGAAAGCATTGCCCTAGTCCTTGACATGCTGTCAGAAGGTTAACATTGTGTAAGCATTGCCCTAGTCCTTGACATGTTGTCAGAAGGTTAACATTGTGTAAGCATTGCCCTAGTCCTTGACATGCTGCCGTGAAGGTTAACATTGTGTAAGCATTGCCCTAGTCCTTGACATGCCGTCAGAAGGTTAACATTGTGTAAGCATTGCCCTAGTCCTTGACATGCTGTCAGAAGGTTAACATTGTGTAAGCATTGCCCTAGTCCTTGACATGTTGTCAGAAGGTTAACATTGTGTAAGCATTGCCCTAGTCCTTGACATGCTGCCGTGAAGGTTAACATTGTGTAAGCAATGCCCTAGTCCTTGACATGCCGTCAGAAGGTTAACATTGTGTAAGCATTGCCCTAGTCCTTGACATGCTGTCAGAAGGTTAACATTGTATAAGCATTGCCTTAGTCCTTAACATGCTGTCAGAAGGTTAACATTGTGTAAGCATTGCCTTAGTCCTTGACATGCTGTCAGAAGGTTAACATTGTTTAAGCTTTGCCCTAGTCCTTGACATGCTGCCGTGAAGGTTAACATTGTGTAAGCATTGCCCTAGTCCTTGACATGCTGTCAGAAGGTTAACATTGTGTCCTTGACATGTTGTCAGAATTGAAGCATGCCATCATATTCCTTCAATTCCCTTAAAGCTAGAATCCTTAGTTGCTACATCCATTTTAGGACTTATACGTTAATGATATATATAAATCCATAGATGATTAATTATATAAATTCATAGATAAGGGCCTAATTAATAATACCTATTAATTATTGAGGATTATAACTTATAAATGCCTCATGAGTTTAGTCCTCTGTCTTACCCCTTAGAACCCAAAATATATGTTTGTTTTATGCCAACGTTTGTAAACAAAGTTAAAACTATAATTTTGATATAATGGATGGTCAGGGGCAATTCCATGGTAACACTGAGACTCAGATGTTTCACTTTCAAATGCATGTCAAACAAAAAACAATGATTGCAAAGTTAAACATTGGTCTCAATGTTTCCATACCTCATCTTTTTACCAAAACACAGGTGGGGTCAAAGCTTTGATATCGTTTCAATTAAGGATTCCAGCTTTAATGTTTAACCAATGTGCAGTAGATAGTCCTTTATTAGCACTTGAGAAAAGTACTGTCTTTGTGTTAAAGAGAATATGGAGTCAGTTTATATCTCAATCATCTAATTAATTAAATGATGTATACGTTCAAAGTAATGTCTTTGTTCACAATCAAGGCTTAATTTCTGATACATTCATATTTTATTTTAGATCTGAATATATATAAGAAAGATGGTCTACAGTAGGCTACACACTGCCGTGAAGGTTACAATTTTGAAAAGCATTGTTCTAGTCATTGACATGCTGCCGTGAAGGTTAACATTTTGAAAAGTATTGCCTTAATCCTTGGCATGCTGCTGTGAAGATTAACATTTTGAAAAGCATTGCCCTAGTTCTTGACATGCTGCCGTGAAGCTTAACATTGTGAAAGCATTGCCCTAGACCTTGACATGCTGTCAGAAGGTAAACATTGTGAAAGCATTGCCCTAGTCCTTGACATGCTGCCGTGAAGCTTAACATTGTGAAAGCATTGCCCTAGTCCTTGACATGCTGCCGTTAAGGTTAACATTGTGAAAGCATTGCCCTAGTCCTTGACATGCTGTCAGAAGGTTAACATTGTGTAAGCATTGCCCTAGTCCTTGACATGTTGTCAGAAGGTTAACATTGTGTAAGCATTGCCCTAGTCCTTGACATGCTGCCGTGAAGGTTAACATTGTGTAAGCATTGCCCTAGTCCTTGACATGCCGTCAGAAGGTTAACATTGTGTAAGCATTGCCCTAGTCCTTGACATGCTGTCAGAAGGTTAACATTGTGTAAGCATTGCCCTAGTCCTTGACATGTTGTCAGAAGGTTAACATTGTGTAAGCATTGCCCTAGTCCTTGACATGCTGCCGTGAAGGTTAACATTGTGTAAGCAATGCCCTAGTCCTTGACATGCCGTCAGAAGGTTAACATTGTGTAAGCATTGCCCTAGTCCTTGACATGCTGTCAGAAGGTTAACATTGTATAAGCATTGCCTTAGTCCTTAACATGCTGTCAGAAGGTTAACATTGTGTAAGCATTGCCTTAGTCCTTGACATGCTGTCAGAAGGTTAACATTGTTTAAGCTTTGCCCTAGTCCTTGACATGCTGCCGTGAAGGTTAACATTGTGTAAGCATTGCCCTAGTCCTTGACATGCTGTCAGAAGGTTAACATTGTGTCCTTGACATGTTGTCAGAATTGAAGCATGCCATCATATTCCTTCAATTCCCTTAAAGCTAGAATCCTTAGTTGCTACATCCATTTTAGGACTTATACGTTAATGATATATATAAATCCATAGATGATTAATTATATAAATTCATAGATAAGGGCCTAATTAATAATACCTATTAATTATTGAGGATTATAACTTATAAATGCCTCATGAGTTTAGTCCTCTGTCTTACCCCTTAGAACCCAAAATATATGTTTGTTTTATGCCAACGTTTGTAAACAAAGTTAAAACTATAATTTTGATATAATGGATGGTCAGGGGCAATTCCATGGTAACACTGAGACTCAGATGTTTCACTTTCAAATGCATGTCAAACAAAAAACAATGATTGCAAAGTTAAACATTGGTCTCAATGTTTCCATACCTCATCTTTTTACCAAAACACAGGTGGGGTCAAAGCTTTGATATCGTTTCAATTAAGGATTCCAGCTTTAATGTTTAACCAATGTGCAGTAGATAGTCCTTTATTAGCACTTGAGAAAAGTACTGTCTTTGTATCTTATCATGGTATTCATTTCACCTGTCTCTTGTTATACAGAGTGAAGACCCAGAAAGGTACCAAAAGGATTCCATACATTTGTGATTGGATGTGAGTCTACTTTGACCCCAGAAATCTGACAATGATGTTGCTATGGAAACTGCTGATGCTGCAGCCACTCATGGGGTGCCTGGCAGGTAACGTACCTTATTAAGAACTTTAGACGCACGCAAGAGCTATTTTTGTGAAGTTTTGTGTCCTTATTTTTATGTATTTAGGGCAGGTTGCAGTGTGAAAGCCATAGTTTCGAATGAAGCTAACTCAAGTTACACCTGCCACAGGAAAACATAAATCATTTTTTTTCCCATTACGATACAAATAATGAGGTTGTTAAATGTATAATAAGAAAGGGGGTTGTAAAGTAAATAATTGTACGGAAGGAGTGTCAGTCAGGAAAGGTTGACTGCAGTTAGTGTAATCCCTATGAATATAAAGGAGGAGCTTGTGTTGCAGATATGAAACTAAACATGAAAATATTAAATTGGATGCATTGATTGAAAACAGTGTGAGATTGAATCATTAGAGGAAAAAATTGAAATGACATTGATTATTTGGTAAACTAACACTGCACCATGCAGTGGGAAAAGAAACTCACAATGGGCAATGAAACTCAAAAGGAATGATGATATTAATTAATAACAATTTCGATCCAAATGTGCAAACTGTCCAAACAGATATGCAAGGAAGGTGTATCCCTTTTCAATATGCTATTAGACGTGGCTAATTAATCTACATGGTCCAAATAATGATGATACACACTTCTTCAAAAATATATATACTAATCTATCGAGATTACAAGCAACAAATGACTCTATTATTATGGTGTGAGATTATAATACATTTTTAAGTACCCCAATGGATCGTAAAGGAAATCACACTACAAACTATCACCCTCATGCACTTAGGGAAGTTATGAATATCATGGACACATTAGAACTAGTGGATATATGGAGGCTTAAAAATCCAGACCTATTGAGATCTACATGGATGAGTCTTAATTAAGGTAGTCGTCTTGACTCCTTTCTTGTATCATTCGCACTGGCACCAAAAGTAAAAAAACAGTTTTGGCAGAATTTGGTTGGACCATCAAATAATTGGCGTCCATTACTCTTACAGAATTTCCACAAATGGGCGAGGATATTGGAAGTTTAATCAAAACCTAGTGGATGACAACCTGTTTTTAACCAAGACAAAGGATTTTATATCTGACTTTTTACAGCATAACATATGTACATCAGATCCCCTTATTCTATGGGACACTTTTAAAGTCAATAGTGGAAATAACAGTACAAATGGATAGCAATACTAAACTGTACCATAGAGGCACAGAATAAGTTAGAGGAAAAACTAAAGAAATGGAAGAACTTATTCGGGAACGATCAAGTAGAATATATTATTACAAATAAAGCTAATTAGATGGAACATTTAGAAAAATTCTACAAATTCTTTTTGAATCTTCATCATAGAAATACTACCAAAAATAATTTACAGAAACTTACAAATCATCCATGATTCACCAAATTATATTTTAAAAGAGGGGATGACGTCATCGAAAAAAAAAATGTACCCTACGAATAGCACTTTTGGGAGATTTAGAAATCCATAGTCAATCAATCAACAATATAATAATACTTTTAGTAAAAATATATCTTTAATTTACAATCTGTATATACTATGCGATTAGAAATACGGTCAGATTACGCAGATGCTAAGCTACAGGACTGTTTTGCTAGCACAGACTGGAATATTTTCCGGGATTCTTCCGATGGCATTGAGAAGTACACCACATCTATCACTGGCTTCATCAATAAGTGCATCGATGACGAGATCCCCACAGTGACTGTACGTACATACCCCAACCAGAAACCATGGATTACAGGCAACATCCGCACTGAGCTAAAGGGTAGAGCTGCCGTGGGACTCTTAGAAGAAATCCCGCTACGCCCTCAGACGAACCATCAAACAGGCAAAGCGCCAATACAGGACTAAGATTGAATCGTAATACACCGTCTCCGACGCTCGTTGGATTTGGCAGGGCCTGCAAACTATTACAGACTACAAAGGGAAGCACAGCCGCGAGCTGCCCAGTGACACAAGCCTACCAGACGAGCTATATCACTTCTATGCTTGCTTCGAGGCAAGCAACACTGAGGGACGCATGAGAGCAACAGCTGTTCCAGACAACTGTGTGATCATGCTCTCCGTAGCCGATGTGAGTAAGACCTTTAAAGAGGTCAACATTCACAAGGCCACAGGGCCAGACAGATTACCAGGACGTGTACTCCGAGCATGCACTGACCAATTTGCAAGTGTCTTCACTGACATTTTCAACATGTCCCTGATCATTAAGTTTGCAGACGACACAACAGTGGTAGGCCTGATCACCGACAACGACGAGACAGCCTATAGGGAGGAGGTCAGAGACCAGGCCATGTGGTGCCAGGATAACAACCTCTCCCTCAACGTAATCAAGACAAAGGAGATGATTGTGGACTACAGGAAAAGGAGGACCGAGCACACCCCCATTCTCATCGACAGGGCTGTAGTGGAGCATGTTGAGAGCTTCAAGTTCCTTGGTGTCCACATCACCAATAAACTAGAATGGTCCAAACACACCAAGACAGTTGTGAAGAGGGCACGACAAAGCCTATTCCCCCTCAGGAGACTGAAAAGATTTGGCATGGGTCCTCAGATCCTCAAAAGGTTCTACAGCTGCAACATTGAGAGCATCCTGACTCGTTGCATCACTGCCTAGTACGGCAACTGCTCGACCTCCGACCACAAGGCACTACAGAGGGTAGTGCGTACGCTCCACCACATCACTGGGGCCAAGCGTCCTGCCATCCAGGACCTCTATACCAGGTGGTGTCAGAGGAAGGCCCTAAAAATCGTCAAGGACTCCAGCCACGCCAGTCATAGACTGTGCTCTCTGCTACCGCATGGCAAGCAGTACCAGAGAGCCAAGTCAAGGTCCAAAAGGCTTCTCAACAGCTTTTACACCCAAGCCATAAGACTCCTGAACAGGTAATCAAATGGCTACCTGGACTATTTGCATTGTGTCCCTTTTACGCTGCTGCTACTCTCTGTTTATCATCTATGCATAGTCACTTTAACTATACCTACATGTACATATTACCTCAATTTGCCAGACTAACCGGTGCCCCCGCACATTGACTCTGTATCGGTACCACCTGTAGATAGCCTCGCTACTGTTATTTTTGCAGTTTTTTATTTCTTTACTTATCTATTGTTATTTTTTACTTAAAAACGGCACTGTTGGTTAAAGGCTTGTAAGTAAGCATTTCACTGTAAGGTCTACACCTGTTGTATTCGGTGCATTTGACAAATAGTAACTGCTCATAGTGTGGAACTGAGAAAAATTGCTTTTATTTACCTTGGTTTCACAGTAACCTTGTGCAGTTACTGTTCATGATTAAGCATGTATTTAATTTAGCAAACATGACAAACTCATTTTCGACCAAATTAGCAGTTACTGCCTTTTTACTTGGTAAGGCAGTATTGTGGACCAATATATTGTACACTAAGGGAATAAGGCCTTACAAAGAACACTGCCCATCATGGATGCCCTCCTGTGAGGACTCAAATATCTACTCTCACCCCCTGAACACAAGGGGAATTATAGAACCTGAAAGCATTACCTCATGTAGAAGTGTAATGGTTTATATCGGTTTCTTTGGTGTGCATAGATACTGTATACTAGGCTTTTAAACAAACTGTTGACTGGATTATTTCATAAAATACAATGGAGGATGGTAATCAGAAAATGATCAATGTCTAATATCAGTGTCATATCATTGATTTGCAGTGTCATATTATTGATACTCAGAGTCATATTTCGATAAGAAGTTTCATATTTTGGATTATTTGCTGATGTTCATTACATATTTGTTTTTATATAATAACACTGCACCATGCGTAAACAGTAGAATTTACTGAAGAGTCAAAGGCATAAAGGTTAAATATTAGACAATAACAGATGAAAACAGAAGCTGTGGACTTCTACTGTCATGATTGAATGATTGCCACTTTAGCAGTAACTCTATTTGAAATAATTTGATTTGTTGAACAGCTCTCCTCTGATTCTGGCACAATATACATCATTAGGTTAAGTATAGATAATTGATAGCATTAACATTGATATCAAAGTTGAATTGTTTTGTAACTCCTGTCAATATCTGTTTTGATGTCAGATGCTAGTTCTTTAGGTTATATAATAATTAGGGGCTAAGGGGAAAGTAGCAAATGTCGAAGGTTGTTGGTGACGTCTGCATTGTGGATGGTGACATTTTTAAAAGTGCACACGACTGCTGACCTAAGTGAAGGGGTGAGTAGATTGCGTTCTTCCAGTCATAACAATGCCGGTTAAGTCAGTGCAAACTCTGTATGAAAGACGTTGGTTAGTTCTTGTGAAGATTAAAGATGCTTTGAACATGAAAGAACCCCTGCTTTCATCCATGCTTATCCGTAATGGAAGTGTGTTTTTGTTAATTGAATTAATCCCTACATCAAACCTAATACAATAATTAGAAGAGGTATTATAATACCCCCCTTGAAGCCAGTCATCACTGTCCACAGAGCCATTGAAAATCTTTCAGGGGGAAATATAGACTCATGGGGAGTAGTTATGTTCTCGCTCTCTGCCTTTAAAGCTGCAGTGAAAGAAACACAGTAAGACTTCATCCCTAATTGATATACTGTATAACGGGAACATGGGATATGAATCACACAGAGATCCTTGTTGTGCGTTTTGGAGTATCCATCATTCATGTACAGTAAAACTGAATTATAGTTTCATCATACAATGGGTGCCCGTTGTTCCCCCCCAGGGCTCTCCTGCATTGATCACATTTTGATGGAGGGCTTTAATTAGTCTTTCTTACTAATTGGTGGGGTCAACAGTGAACATCAGTTGGATTTCTCAGAGTGTTTAATCAAGAGGCATTGTCCTAATCAAGATTAAGAAAATGCTGATAAAGCATTCAACTCTGGCTCTAGTATGCCCCGCCCATTCATTACTCAATCCAACACCAGACTGTTTTGAGACAGCAAACCTTTCTTATTCTCATGATTGGGAGTTGGGATTTGATTGTAAAGGAGGCTGCCCACTGGGCACAGACGTCAAATCAACAACTATTCCATGTTGGTTCAAAGTAATTTCATTGCAATGACATGGAAACAACATTGATTCAACCAGTATGTGCCCAGTGGGTGCAGACTGCATACTTGTTTTTGATTCTTATAATGTCAGACTCTGGTGGTCACTCACTCAGTAGTTGGCACTGGCTGTTTGACCAAGATCTTATAAGCACAGGTTGTTGCCAGCACAGTACTCATAGAGTAAAGCTAGCATAGCCACTGCCGCTATTGCGAGAATTAATGATTTGTGAGAAACCGTTTTGCCCTTGATGTGTTTGTCTTTGAGGACCATCGCATAAACTATACTGTACTGTAATTATATTGAAAAAATTAATACTTCACCTGTTCAACATTACAAGACCACTGTGGGCAAAAAGTCCAAATGTCATGTCATTATGTCTTTAATGGTAATTGTCCTTTTGGTGTAACAAGCACATAGCATTTTATCCCTGTTGAATTTCTCCTAGGTGAGACCAGGTTCTAGAGTTATTTTTTATATTTTAAAGGCGTGATCCCAGTTTGCCATGTACTGTAAGGCACTCGTCTTTCATTATGTGCAGTAGCTGTCTGAATACAGCTTGCGAAACTGACAGAAAAGGTCAAGCAACCTGGCAAATGCCAGTGAAAGGGAAGGTTACCACTGAAAAGGCAAGGATTCACTGTCAGACTGCACTGAATGTGTTGAGGGGGGCTGTAATGATCTCTGTCCCCTGCTAGGTGCGTTCCTTTGTTCTGCTATTGTGCCTCAACAGTGCTGCTTCCTGTTTCCACCGACCGCGCGTCACTCTCACCCTCCCTGTTAGCGTCTGATTAGCCCACCGTAGCCCACCCCAGGATACGCTCAGAATCCTGATGCCCTGCCTGTTACTCCTGCTTACTCCACCATGATGACGACCCATGCCCTTACTTAAATTCATCCTTTAGACCCTTAGCACAGTTACGCTAAGCACCACTAATGGTACTCATGAACTCAGCCCTGATGGCTTGACGTTTTGCTGCTTGTCGCAGAACCATTTGATTTCCACACCTGAGATGCTTACTGTGCTCGTGGAGAATAAAAATATCATACTCCAGATGGACTCAGCGTTTTACAGAGGTCTTTACAAAGGTTCCAGTGCCTTGTAAATGAAAAAAACATTAAAAGAGACATTGTGCACACAAAGGAGTTCTCTATGGTTAAATGGTGAATTGTTTTGCATTTGAACATCCCAAGGTCTGAGTGAGATGACCTTCACATCTCCAGGGACATTACTGTAGTTGTATTCCTGTCTCAGTGGAAGTTGACCTGTTGTTAGAACCCTAACCTCATCCCTAGGCTATTTCGCACAGCGCATATAAGACTGGGATATCAACCACTCAAAGTTGGCCAAAGGTGGGAGTGACCATAGAATTCTATGGGAGTGACCTTACTGAGTAAATTATTAGTCATCATAAAATGTTTGTGAATCACATGACTGCAAGGCATGACTCTGTGCTTGTGTTGTGCTAGCGTACAGGGGAGGGTTAGAGGAAAGGTGTTGTAGGAGATGGTTGGTTGGTAGATTAAGCCGATTAAGTCAATGCCTATGCACCAGGAGTTCTCCCGGCTCTCTGTATTGGCTAACAAAGGCCAAGTTCTCTTAGCGCAAGTGTCTGGGAATTAGATTATTAGAATCCAGAAAAGAACATGGAACAAAATAATAAGCTTTGTTTGCTCTCTTATGCTTTCTCAACTATATATAGTTGATATATATACAGTGGGGAGAAGAAGTATTTGATACACTGCCGATTTTGCAGGTTTTGATATGATTTTAAGTAATTAATTTGCATTTTATTGCATGACATAAGTATTTGATACATCAGAAAAGCAGAACTTAATATTTGGTACAGAAACCTTTGTTTGCAATTACAGAGATCATACTTTTCCTGTAGTTCTTGACCAGGTTTGCACACACTGCAGCAGGGATTTTGGCCCACTCCTCCATACAGACCTTCTCCAGATCCTTCAGGTTTCGGGGCTGTCGCTGGGCAATACGGACTTTCAGCTCCCTCCAAAGATTTTCTATTGGGTTCAGGTCTGGAGACTGGCTAGGCCACTCCAGGACCTTGAGATGCTTCTTACAGAGTCACTCCTTAGTTGCCCTGGCTGTGTGTTTCGGGTCGTTGTCATGCTGGAAGACCCAGCCACGACCCATCTTCAATGCTCTTACTGAGGGAAGGAGGTTGTTGGCCAAGATCTCGCGATACATGGCCCCATCCATCCTCCCCTCAATACGGTGCAGTCGTCCTGTCCCCTTTGCAGAAAAGCATCCCCAAAGAATGATGTTTCCACCTCCATGCTTCATGGTTGGGATGGTGTTCTTGGGGTTGTACTCATCCTTCTTCTTCCTCCAAACACGGCGAGTGGAGTTTAGACCAAAAAGCTCTATTTTTGTCTCATCAGACCACATGACCTTCTCCCATTCCTCCTCTGGATCATCCAGATGGTCATTGGCAAACTTCAGACGGGCCTGGACATGAGCTGGCTTGAGCAGGGAGACCTTGCGTGCGCTGCAGGATTTTAATCCATGACGGGGTAGTGTGTTACTAATGGTTTTCTTTGAGACTGTGGTCCCAGCTCTCTTCAGATCATTGACCAGGTCCTGCCGTGTAGTTCTGGGCTGATCCCTCACCTTCCTCATGATCATTGATGCCCCACGAGGTGAGATCTTGCATGGTGCCCCAGACTGAGGGAGATTGACCGTCATCTTGAACTTCTTCCATTTTCTAATAATTGCGCCAACAGTTGTTGCCTTCTCACCAAGCTGCTTGCCTATTGTCCTGTAGCCCATCCCAGCCTTGTGCAGGTCTACAATTTTATCCCTGATGTCCTTACACAGCTCTCTGGTCTTGGCCATTGTGGAGAGGTTGGAGTCTGTTTGATTGAGTGTGTGGACAGGTGTCTTTTATACAGGTAACGAGTTCAAACAGGTGCAGTTAATACAGGTAATGAGTGGAGAACAGGAGGGCTTCTTAAAGAAAAAGTAACAGGTCTGTGAGAGCCAGAATTCTTACTGGTTGGTAGGTGATCAAATACTTATGTCATGCAATAAAATGCAAATTAAATATTTAAAAATCATACAGTTGAAGTGTACCTATGATAAAAAGTACAGACCTCTACATGCTTTGTAAGTAGGAAAACCTGCAAAATCGGCAGTGTATCAAATACTTGTTCTCCCCACTGTATATAGTATACCTATATCTAAAGAAGGTTGCACGACTCATTTCAAAGGTTCCTCTTCCTCTTTTTTTCTGGGATTTCAATAGGACTGAAGATGTTCTTTTTAAGATCTTGAAGGACAGAACATGAATGGACTGAATAGGTTATTTTTAAGATCTTGAACGATTATAGTGACCAAAATTGCTGGAAATGTTCTAAAAGTACTGATACACACACACTGAAATCATTTCAGTTTTATATTGAAAACCAACAAACAACAAATAAAATGAGCAGCGCTATGCACGTTTTGTGTGCATAAACATTAAAATAATAACATTAAAGATGGCACCATGTGGCCATGAGAGGTAAAGGTTTCCCTATTGCAAGTAAGCAAATCAAATGTGCATATAAAAGCAACACGAGTAAAGCAATGTGCATGTAAGAACAATAAAACCATATGGAAACAAATCCAATGTACAGGTGTTGACATTAAAATAACACAAAATATGTAAACAAGTCAAATGAACAGCACTGATTGTATGTCCGTTCTCTCCTTCATAAAGAAATAAGGTGCTGCTGGCCTAACATCTTGTATGTATGCATCTTTGTTCACTTGAGATGTATCATGTCCTTTGCAATGTAATATGAAAGGTCTTGAGCATTTTTTGATGTGGGTGCATAAGCAGCCTGCCTTTTTTAAATGCTTGCTCTAGTGTCTGTGTCACAACTGTAGATGAGGAGGAACCAGTAGCATCACTGGGTTTGCCTATTATTGATGTTGATACATTATAATTATTATTATTCACTCACTCACGCACGCACGCACACACACACACACACAGTCTATCTTCTGTGTTGCATTTGAGTATATGCAATGGCCCCATGCACAATTTACATAAATACAAATGAGTCTTATGAAGACATTGATAGTAATTGCAATGAGCCGAACAATTGACACTATAGTGTTTCTCCTGTTGAAATACTTTTACAACCAAGTCGACGACTGCCAGATTTTAAATGAACAAAATACAGTCGCGGAAAAGTAAGTAAACCCCCTGGAAAGTTTTTTTACGTATTTGGACAGATATGTAATCTTCACTTCAACACTATTGACAGATAAAGGTTACCCAATTTAACAAATCACACACAAAAAAAACTTTGAAGGAAGAAGCCTCTGCTCTCAAAAAAGAATAGACACAATTGACTTTACCCAGGTGTTGTCTGGCAAAAGTCAAGTGGTGTCTTGATATTATTTTTTGAGAGCAGAGGCTTCTTTCTTCCTTCCTGACCTCCCATGTAGGCCAAGTTTGTGCAGTCTCTTTCTGACAGTGTACCAATGCAATTCGACATTGATTGTGGCAAGAGAGGCCTGTAAATCCCTTGATGTTACCCTGGGGTTCTTAGAGACTTCTATAAGCATCTTTTGGTCAGATCTCGGGCTAACTTTGGTGGGACGACCTGTCCTAGGTAGTTCGCCAGTGGTCTGGAATGTTCGTCGGACAGTGGAATGATGTACTTCGAATTGCTTGGAAATCACTCAGCACTCTTGTAAAACCCAAAATACGACCACACTTCAGATTTGGTCCTCTTAGAAGACTGAAAAATCTCCCGAGTGCTGTCACTGCTTTCCGCCATGTTTTCACACAAAACAAAACCCACGTTGCATGCTGCGCCTGCATCAGACTGTTGCTAACTTTGGATGATGCTGGACAGTATTGACCATGAGTTTTTCAAACCGTGGTAATCAAACACTTGAAACGGTAATACTAACCGTCGGGAATTTTACCGTGGTTAATCGTGAAACCGGTAACCATTTCATCCCTAGGACAGAACATGAAAGGACTGAAGAGGTTATTTTTAAGATATTGAAGGACAGAACATGAAAGATCAATAGACATGAATCAATGAGACAAAGAGGAAAGCCAGTTTTTCCACACCAGCTGTTCTGTACATCCTGGTGTTTACTGTACAGGAACAGCAGCTTAGGTAGGACAAATATTTTCAGGAGAGGCCATCCAGAGTAAAATACAGTATGTGTTATATATAAACCTGCACAGGCAATGTCTAAAATACAAGCCCACTGCAAATACATTAATTTGACTTTAAAAAGTAACTTTACAATGCATCGTTTCAGCTATTGAGGTCTTATATTATCTTGTAGTTTTTATCAAGCTCAGTACAGTCAACTTTTCCAGGCAACAAATTAAACAGCAGGATGCCACAACAGTCATTTGATGATCAAGTTATTCCTGGCTTGTATAACAAACCCAGTAGGTGGCATTTAGACAAAGCCAATGTTCATAAAACAATTTCATATTCATGTAAGAGTGCTGTCTCTCCGACCTACTGCTGCTGTTGTGAATAAGTATACTGATATAGCAGTAAATGGCTCGCTCCGGTTACTCTCCTAACCCAACATTGAGAGGGGGCATAATGGTGTATCTATACCTTCTGTTACCGTCTTTATCTTTCCCTTGCATTGGGACCCCAAGGCAGGTGCTTCATAACCCTTATCACTTTACATTGCATGGAAATTTAGTTTTTTTTTGTTCTCAACATATATCGCTAATAGAAATCTTAATAGATTTCTTTTTTAATGTCACAATCACCTCTAAATCAAAAGCTATTCACATGCCCAGACATTTACATTGCGTATGTCTAAGGATTGATTGAATTGCTCTTGACTTTCCTTTCAGTTTAACAATTGATAAATCAGTTCCTAAATGTTCACAAAATAAGATTATATGGAGGGATATTAGTGCCAACAGAATTCCATTCTATCACAAATAATATATTTTATGGAAATTGCTTTCTCTGCAATGCGTCTATGCAACTGAAAACCTATTTAAAGTAATTAACACTTAGCATCTTGCACATTAGTCAGAATCTCATGAAATTAATTATAGCAGGTCAGGCAAAAGCTCCAGTATTATCTCAAGGAAAAAAGCATTTAGTTTCCTAATGATCGGCTAATCGAAAGCGTGAGTTATAGCATTATTATTCTATTAAACTCATTGATCTCTCTAAAGACAGAGGATTAGAAAACAATCCTTGTGTCTATTAGAACTTAAAGTAATTTTAGGTGGGATACCTTTGTCAACTGGCCCTGAAATTGGCCTGCAGTGTGGTGTGGTAAGCAGCAGTGCTCTTCTCTCACTGATTGATTGAGTTATTAAAGGTGCAATATGCAGAAATCGCTCCACCATTTCCTGGTTGCAAAAAATCGGATAGTTTGCTTAATTTCAGTGTATGTGACAAAACAAACAAAGTCATTGTATATGGTACAATTACAGAGTAATTGTACCATATAAACCGTGTGAAATATATTTTCCATAACCCAAAATATTGTATTTTCAGCTGTTTGAAGCTGGTGTAGAAAACCGAAAGTGAAAGACACAAAAACGAAATAGCATAGAAATAGTGCATATAGAACAGATCTACTGCTTCTTAGAGTTTCTTTCAATGAGATTCATATTTCTACGTGAATTTGGTTGGGTCACCCAAAAAGTTACATATTGCAGCTTTAAATCGACAGCGCTCTAGGCTGTGGTTTGTGCTTACACCATAAGCAGGTGAGAGGGGCCTCTATGCTTGAGATGGAAGGACCAATGGATGGTACAAAGTAAGCAAATGTGAATATCCATGTACCATGTAAATGCATCACCACCACATCTGTGACATGGAAATCGCTGTCACTCATGGAAACAAATGGAAATCTATTGTCACCTCATCATTATGATGAGGTACTGCTTGTTACTGGTTCTGTACTAGCATTTCTGGCTGTTGATCGTCTGTGTGACAATGGTTTGACTTCCGAAATGTTCTGATGCAATTTGTAGCAGTGCTTTCCTGTGTACTGCTTATCATATTCATCTCCAATATGCATTGTGGTACATACAATATTGGGCTGCTTCCTGCCAATACCAGATTTCAGAATGATAAGGCATTGTCATCTGAGAGTCTCTAATTATGGGCTATTTGTTTTCAAATGCAATGGCTTTTGAATGGGTTCATTTTTAAATGATTTTCACTATATCAGTGAACAAGTCTGAAAGGGGTTCTACCTATAAATGCATTTCCTATATCTGTGTCCCATCTACGGGAATATGACTATTCCCCTGTCCTACTCTAGTGCAGGAAAGAACTATCCTTTCTAATAGCTCAGCTGAAGCATGAAAGATATGGGCAGATTTAGCTTTTCCTTGACCTTGAACCCATATACTGTATGAAGTTTCTTTACATTGCCTTTCTCCGGAGAGGCTCGCCTAGATATCCACTCGGGATCCCAGAGCATGGAGAAATACATTCCCTTGAAAGATCATGTTTCCAGCAGTGTATCTGGCACACCTGTATCTGGTATTATCTCCATGGAGGAGAGAGGAGGAAGAGAGGACAGTATCTCTATAAATTAACTCCTATGCAGAAACTCAGGCAAACAGCTATTGCTTTTCAGCATTGCCACCAGACAGTCTTGGGCGGTCAAAGGCAACCCTAAATATTGCATGGCAGGTGAGAACATGGATGGATAGGGTGGATTCTGAAAACCCCAGTCCGCCTTGGAGCATGTAAAGATCCCCCAAAATATATTTTGAATGAATGTCTTGACTCATTGTCAAATAGCAAATTGACTTACGTGTAGCTGGGCAGGTATTACACAAACACCAGGGACCAAGTGCATGTGGGTGTTTATTCAGCTGAGAGTTCTAGGAGGCACTTGTAGCTCTACCTGCACAGTGGAAAGCCTGCATGGCATTAATTGGGCAGTTTCATGTTTGGATAAATGGAAAACACAGCAATCTTTAAAAAAAGAGGATTCTTTCTTAGCAATTACAGCCATAATAGACTTTTATGCAATATCATGCAATTATTTTACAATATCATCACAATTATTACCTTGTATGTTATTCCATTTTTGTATAGGTCTAACCTCAGCTGTGTCAAAAACTCTGAGAAGGTAATCAATGGATGTCATTTCCATTGTATTCAACTGACCCCACAGCATAGCTTTGAGGACACAATATGCACTAAACATTCAGCTCATTGGCTTGTTCATAGCGATAGCTATTGTGGCTCGTGCCAAGGTTGTATAGATCAGGAAAATGCGCATCTAGGGGAAACTGAGTTTTCACAAAACTATTGGGAGTCATACAGTCCTGTTGAATATTATATGTTATCTTTGGCTACTCTTTCTGTTTAGTGTCTAAAGTTTGAATTGGCGTGTGGTAAACATCAGACTATCATTGATAAAACATTGAAACGTTTTTTTTAGGACATGTAGGAGAAGTCAACACCAACACCTAGGCTCTGTGAATTTGTATATCTGTTCTGCAGCTCAATGAAAACATTCACAGGGTTGCTAATGCTGTTTGTACATGCATTGTTTTAAATTGTGTACTTCTGTAGCTTCTATGTACATTCTAACATTTGTAAAAAAAACAAATCTGAAATATATTAAACAATAATACACTACATGACCAAAAGTATGTTGACACCTACTCCTCGAACATCTCATTCCAAAATCATGGGCATTAATATGTTGGTCCCCCCTTTGCTGCTATAACAGCCTCTACTCTTCTGGGAAGGCTTTCCACTAGATGTTGGAGCATTGCTGCAGGGACTTGCTTCCATTCAGCCACAAGAGTATTAGTGAGGTCGGGCACTGATGTTGGGCGATTAGGCCTGGATCGCAGTCTGCGTAAAAAATTCATCCCAAAGGTGTTCAATGGGGTTGAGGTCTGGTCTGTGAGCTTGTGTGGCCTACCACTTTGCGGCTGAGCCGTTGTTGCTCCTAGACGTTTCCACTTCACAATAACAGCACTTACAGATGAGCGGGGCAGCTCTAGCAGGGCAGAAATTTGACAAACTGATTTGTTGGAAAGGTGGCATCCTATGGCAGTGCCACGTTGAAAGTCACTGAGCTCTTCAGTAAGGCCATTCTACTGCCAATGTTTGTCTATGGAGATTGCATGGCTGTGTTCTCAATTTTATACACCTGTCAGCAACAGGTGTGGCTGAAATAGCCAAATCCACTAATCTGAAGGGGTATCCACATACCTTTGTATCTATAGGGTATATCTTGATTAGATAAGTATTCAACCCCCTTATTCAATACATATTAGAGTCACCCTTGGCAGTGAATACAGCAGTGAGTCTTTCTGGGTAAGTCTCTAAGAGCTTTCCACACCTGGATTGGGCAACATTTGCCCATTGTTCATTAAACAATTCTTCAAGCTCGGTCAAATTGGTTGTTGACCATTACTAGACAACCATTTTCAGGTCTTGCCATAGATTTTCAAGCAATTTTAAGTCAAACCTCTATATCTGCCACTCAGGAACATTCACTGTCTTCTTGGTAAGCAATTCCAGTGTATATTTTGCCTTGTGTTTTAGGTTATTGTCCTGCTGAAATGTGAATTCATCTCCCAGTGGCTGGTGGAAAGCAGTTTTTCTCTAGGGTTTTACCTGTGCTTACATCCATTCCATTTCTTTTTTATCCTGAAAAACTCCCCAGTCCTTAACAATTACAAGCATATTAAAATGGGTGTACTCCTGAACTCATTTAGGCTTGCCATAACAAATGGGTGAATACTTATTGACTCAAGACATTTCAGCTTTTCATATGTGATACTGTTAAATTAAACTGGACTTGGTAGTGTACTTTTTGTTTTGGCCATTGTGAGATTCATACTGTGCTTGTCTCTGCTCTTGTCTACTGCCATGAAGGACGTAGCTACTTGTGCTTGTGCCTAGACTGCCTTGCATGTCAGATGGTCTGGTTGGATGTTAAAAGTCCACTGGAAAGGCATACTCTGCAGGTGGTTTCACAATGGAAGGCTGAACATCGACCTCTGTCATTCATTCCACTGGGTGAGCAGCTTCTATAGTATCCTACCCCCTGGTGCAAGGCCAGGCCAGCTACTGGAGAGATGCTGCTGCTGGTTAGATTCTGTGGCCCATGGCCCATGGCCCCTGGGTGTCAGTCCAGATGTGCCTCCTAACCAGCACAGCTGTCCATGCTTCATTACAATGTGTTGGATGCGAGGTGGACTAGAGTCTATCGCTGGCCAGTAATTCAATAATGTATTAGAGTGGATATAGGCAGCTCTCTTTTTTGAGTAAATATAGCCATCTCTCCTTTAATATTGTGACAGATCTACACTGAACCAAGCAATCCATTTGTTTTTGTATTTTTAGACTTCCTCTAAGGTAATATGCCCTTCCGAACGGACTCTCATCAACGTTCCTCCTAAAACACGGCTATGGTTCTACTCCATTAAGGTATTCATTAGCCAGGGTATCTCGTTGATGGTAGTATTAGCGAGAGCTCAGCTCCTGTTGATTAAATCTATCACGGTGTCTCAGTAACAGGGAGCCTGCCTGCCTGCCTCTCCAGGTGCACTCACCTGCTCCTCCTCTGGAGAAGCAATTATTCTTTGTGTGGCAGGATGAAGGAGGAGGCACTCCCCAGACGCTCATACAGCCAAGCCCCTGCTAATTGGTGATGTTAGGGATTCAGACCAGATGCAAGGAGCTCCTCCTTCTCCTTCTGCTTCTTTTTGCTTAACTTTTTCTCCACTTTGGTTTTGTTTTGCTTTGTCAACACTTTCCTTTGATATGCATATCAATAAATGTTTTATTCATGCAATCTAGGAAATCAGACTGGTTCTCTTTATTTATTCCCACTGTGATTCAACATGTGTGGGTTCACAGTTACAAATGAGATTTTCTAAAAGGCTTACAATTAAACGACCCGAGTGAAAATGAATGATTAATGCAATTGTCACACTCACACCTGGAGAAAACAGCGCAGGTGAAAACTGTAGATCCATGGCATTCTTCTTCTGTTTTTCTGACAGCTTCCAGTCTTTTTAATGAGTCTGTGATGCTAATTGAGTGGCTAGGAGGGAACATTGATCAGCGATGCTCCCAGCAGAACAGCTTAGAGGCATGGGCACTACAGTTCCTGTCTCCCAAAGGGCGTGTGCACCAGTTCCAGAATAACGTCTCTGGCTCTTCCCGTTTATCATCACTCTAAAGATGTGAAGTTTAATTAAAACTTTGCTAAACTACAATCATGTCAACGTTTATTAAATCGCATGAGGGTCGTTCCACCTCAAAAAGCACAAGAAAGAGGATTTCGACACCATCTCAGATTGTTCGGAAATTGTTTTTGTTGTTAGAAACAGATAATATTAGCATTCCTGACACGTTATTTTGTTTGAATATAATTTGATCTCTGAGAAATTAAGCAAATTGATTGCACCCAAATTGGCCAATTTTATTTATAGGATTCATATAATAATATAGTACCCAACATCTGATTTCGACCAAAACTTTTTCTAACAGGAATAAAAAAAAAAATGTCAAAAGGATGCAGTGGTGGATGTCAAAACTGTCAGGTTTTATAAAATTAAATGCGCTATCAAATCAAATATATTGGTCACATACACATAGTTAGCAGATGTTATTGCAGGTGTAGCGAAATGCTTGTGGTTCTAAGTAATATCAACAGTTTCACAACATATACCCAAATACACATAAATCTAAGTAAGGATTGGATTGAGAATATATACATATGGGCGGCATTGGACTAAGATGCAGTGGCATAGTAAGTTTTATAGTATACAGCAGGGGTCACCAACACGGTGCCCGCGGGCACCAGGTCGCCCCCAAGGACCACATGAGTCGCCCGCAGGCCTGTTCTAAAAATAGCACTTGTGAGCTGCGTCTGAAATTACATTTTATTCTGTTGCTATTCTTTTTTAATCACACTTGCATTTATATATATTTAAAAATGACAATATCTTAAAAATATGTTCATTATACATGAGTTTAGATAAGTTTAGGTGAACTCTGACCTACTCTAGTACAAAAGTATTTTGCGCGAGACAAAACCAGTGCTCGTGGAGAGTAAGCTAGCGGGCGCGCGCAACGAAGATGGTAGCTGAATGCAGTTTCTTGACCCAAAAACATGGCAGAAAAAAGGAAGAAAACGTATCACTTTCACAACGAATGGGAGGAGGAATTCTTTTTTACGACTGTGAAAGAAACCTGCGTGTGTCTCATTTGCGGGGCGACTATGGCGACGGCAAAGCGGCACAATGTGGAGAGACACTTCACTACGTGTCACAAAAGCTACCATGCAAGGCAAATGTAAGACTGTTGTTGATATGATGTGCTTTAAATGCATTACAGACAAAAAAGGTGCTGCACTTTCCCTCTGTGCAGTCGGTGCTGAAAGACAATGCTTCTGCATCTGAGACATTTGACAAAGTTGCAGAAAAGTACTGTGAAGTCATAAACAGACTTGGGCAAGAGTTTGAGAATAGGTTTTGTGACCTTCATCAGCTTGAGCCATGTGTGTCGTTCATTTCCAATCCTTTCATGAATGTGGACACAACATGGTTTGCTGAGCAACTAAGTGCAACGTTCAAATTGGATGCTGGACAGGTGGAGATTGAAATCATAACATTGCAAAATGACCTCCACCTCAAAGCCTACCAGGCTGCACCAAACTTTTGGTCCCTTGTTGACACAGAGAAGTACAGTGGAGTATGCACAGCAGCTATGAAGGTTGCTAGCCTGTTTGGTTCAACCGATCTCTGTGAATCAGCGTTTTCTGACATGAACTTCATCAAGAATAAACACAGAACACTCCTCACTGATGCACATCTGAAAGACTCACTCACAGTTGCAGTGTCAAGTTACACACCAGATTACAATACACTGGTGAACAACATGCAATGCCAGTCTTCCCACTAAAGAAACAGATACCAGATGTTGTCAGTGGCAACATGGCAGTGCCATGGCGAAGTTTAATTAAAATAATGAAGAATTGTGTTCAATTTAAAAAGTGTTTTAAAAAATACCACAGATTTGGTCATTAGTTCAAAATGTGACAAGATTTATTTAAAAATATGTAAGTTTCTAACATTACATAATTGATAACTTTTTGAAACAACATAGTTCATGATTTGTTAAAAGGGTTTGTCATTGGCTAGTGAAAATGGGACATTTTTCCTATGAAATGTAGTGATGTAAGTGATCATCTAAAAATGTAACAATTACTGAGATTAAAGTGCTGAATATTGATATCTGTTTCCCTCCTTATTGTCATTGTTGCTAATTATTGTGAGAAATCATTTACGTGATTAGTGTCTTCACATAGATGAGTATTATTAATAATGTATAACTAAAGGCAAACTGAGCAAATGTGTTATTTCAGAAGAGTGTATCAAACTGGTAGCCCTTTGTATGACTCAGTACCCATGAAGTAGCTCTCAGTTTCAAAAAGGTTGGTGACCCCTGGTATACAGTATACACATAAGAGATTGGTGATGCAGTATGTAAACACGATTAAGTGATTAAGATACCGAAGAATAGTATAGCATACAGTTTATACGTATGAGATGAGTAGCCAAGATACAGAAACTTTATTAAAGTGACTAGTGTTTCATTTCCTTCAAGTGGCCGGTGATTTCTAAGCTATGTCTATAGGCAGCAGTCTCTGATGTGCTAGAGATGGCTGTTTAGCAGTCAGTTGTGTAGTATAGAGTACAATACAGTATATAAATATGAGATGGGTGATGCAATATGTACACACATTAGAATGACTAAGATACCGTAGAATAGTGTAGAGTGCGTTTTATACATGAGTGATGCAGATACGGATACATTATTAAAGTGGCTAGTGTTCTATTTCTAATCAATGTCTATAGGCAACCACGTCTGATGTTGGCCTTTTTTTTCAGTCTCTCGGTCCCAGCTTGATATTTTTGGCCTTCCTGTGGCATTGGGTGCTGAGACATCGGGTGCTGTAGGTGTCCAGGAGGGCCCACAGCAATGCGTTGGGTAGACCGCACCACCCTCTGGAGAGCTTTGTGGTTATGGGTGGTGCAGTTGCCGTACCAGGCAGTGATGCAGCCCGACAGGATGCTCTCAATTGTGCATCTGTAGAAGTTTGTGAGGGTTTTAGGTGATAAGCCAAATTTCTTTAGCCTCCTGAGGTTGAAGAGGCGCTGTTGCGCCTTCTTCACCACACTGTCTGTGTGGGTGGACTATTTCAGTTTGTCAGTGATGTGTATGCCGAGGAACTTGAAGCTTTCCACCTTCTCCAATACGGTCCCATCGATGTGGATAGGGGGGTGCTCCCTCTGCTGTTTCCTGAAGTCCACGATCATCTCCTTAGTTTTGTTGACGTTGAGTGAGAGGTTATTTTTCTGGCATCACACTCCCAGAGCCCTAACCCTAATCTCATCGTTGTTGGTAATCAAGCCTACTACTGTTGTGTCATCTGCAAACTTGATGATTGAGTTGGAGGCATGCTTGGCCACGCGGTCATGGGTGAACAGGGAGTACAGGAGGGGGCTGAGCATACACTTGTGAGGCCCCAATGTTGAGGATCAGCGAGGAGGTGGTGTTGTTTCCTATCTTCATCACCTGGACCCAGTTGCACAGGGCGGGGTTCAGACCCAGAGCCTCAAGCTTGATGATGAGCTTGGAGGGCACTAAGTTGTTGAATGCTGAGCTATAGTCAATGAACAGCATTCTTACATAGGTATGCCTCTTGTCCAGATGGGTTAGGGCAGTGTGCAGTGTGGTGGCGATTGCATCGTCTGTGGATCTATTGCGGCGTTAAGCAAATTGAAGTGGGTCTAGGGTGGCAGGTAGGGTGGAGGTGACATGATCCTTTAGTTAAATTACCTTTGCTTTCTTAGGTACAGAGACAATGGTGGCCATCTTGAAGCATGTGGGGACAACAGACTGAGATAGGGATTGACTGAATATATCTCTGTACACACCAGTCAGCTGGTCTGCGCATGCTCTGAAGACGTGGCTAGGGATACCATCTGGGCCAGCATTCTTGCGAGGGTTAACACGCTTAAATGTCTTACTCACGTCTGCCAGTGAGAAGGAGAGCCCACAGTCCTTGGTAGCGGACCGCGTCGGTGGCACTGTATTATCCTCAAAGTGAGCGAAGGTGTTCAGCCTGTCCAGAAGCAAGACTTCGGTGTCTGCGACGTGACTGGTTTTCCTTTTATAATCCGTGATTGTCTGTAGACCCTGTCGCATGTGTCTCGTGTCTGAGCCATTGAACTGTGACTCAACTTTGTCCCTATACCGACATTTAGCCTGCTTGATTGCATTGTGGAAGACATAACTGCACTGTTTGTATTCTTCCATATTCCCAGTCTTCTTGCCCTGGTTAAATCCAGTGGTTCGCGCTTTCAGTTTTGCACGAATGCTCCCATCTATCCAAGGTTTCTGTTTGGGGTATGTTTTAATAGTCACAGTGGGTACAACATCTCCTATGCACTTCCTTATAAACTCATTCACAGTGTCTGTGTATGTGTCAATATTATTATCTGAAGCTACCCTGAACATATCCCAGTCCACGTGATCAAAACAATCTTGGAAGCGTGGATTCCGATTGGTCAGACCAGCTTTGAATAGACCTAACCACGGGTACTTTATGTTTGAGTTTCTGCCTATAGGAAGGGAGGAGCAAGATGGAATCGTGGTCCAATTTGCCAAATGGAGTGCGGGGGAGGGCCTTATATGCATTTTGGAAGGAGGTGTAACAATGGTCAAGCGTGTTATCACCGCAAGTACGACAGTCAATGTGTTTCGGGAGCCTTTTTCTCAAATATGCTTTGTTAAAATCCCCAGCTACAATAAATGCAGCCTCAGGAAATGTGGTTTTCAGTTTACATAAAGTCCAATGAAGTTCTTTGAGGGCCGGCGTGGTATCGGCTTGAGGGGGGGGATATATACGACTGTGGCAATGATGGCCGAAAATTCCCTTGGGCCAGAAGACCGCTCCTCTCCTCTGCCGGCGTTGTTTTGGGTCAGCATCTGGAATAAGTTAAATTGCTCTGGGGAGAGCGAACAAAGGATCTGCTCTGGGGAAGTCCGCTCTAATATCCAATAGTTCTTCCCGGCTGTATGTAATAACACAAAACATTTCCTGAGCTAATAACGTAAAAAATAGTACATAAACCAACAAAATACTGTAGTTTCCTAAGGGCTAGTCGCGAAGCTGCCATCTCGGTCGTCGCCATTACTGCACATTATGATAAATTGTGTCCAAGGGCTTCAAAACACTGGTAGCTGCGTTCATATCACCATAATCTAGAACAGGAATAAATGTAAACTGAATGATCTGTTTTCTCTTATAGTCCAAGAGCATCTGGCCGCCACGGTGGTGGCACAGGTCTACTTATTTTCACTTAGGATTCTCTTTTCTCCCTCTCTCTCCTGTCCATCTCCTCATATGAATTCCATGCTGTTATTGTCACTCAAGCTTAACATTATTGTCATGTATCGCTCATCATGTGCCCTTGGAGAGTTCCTAAATGAGCTTGACACCTTGATAAGATAATTTCCTGACGATGGCTCACCACTCTTCGTACTTTGCGACTTACACCTCCCGACGTCTGCCTTCGATTCAGGGTTGCAGTGAGATCGCCTACTGATCTCACTGCAACCCTCCTCCAGGTCTCTGATCACTACTTTGTTTCCTTTTCTGGCTCCCTTTCCTCCAACCCTAACCACTTAGCCCCTACCCAGATGGTCATGCACCTTTGCAATCTTTGCTCTCTCTCTCCCACTACTCTCTCACTATCCTCTCTCCCTTCTGCTAAATCCTTCTCCCTCCTGTCTCCTGATTCTACCTCTTCAAAACTACTCCCCTTTCTTTCCGCATCTTATTACTATCACTGTCCCCTTTCCTCACGGCCGGCTCGGGCCTCCCCGCATGCTCCGTGGCTGAGTGACTCAATGCGAGCTTACAGAGCAGGGCTGCATGAAAATGGAGGAAAACTAAACTTCCTGAGGACCTATCATCCTTTCACTCCCTCCTCTCTACTTTCTCTTCCTCTGTATCCACTGCTAAAGCCACTTTCTACCACTCTAAATTTCAAACTTCTGCCATTAACACTAGAAAACTCTTTTCCACCTTCTCCTCCCTCCTTAATCCTCCACCCCTCCCCCTCCCTCCTCCCACTGACGATATCCGCTAATCATTCACTCAGACTATTGAGTCCACTCGTCTCACTCACACAGAACTACCCTACGCCTTTACCTCTTTCTCCCCTCTCTCTCCAGATGAAATCCTGTGAGTAGTGAGGTTTGGCCACCCAACACCCGGCACGCATAACCCATCCCCTCCTCCCTTCTTCAGACCATCTCTGGAGTCCTTCTCCCATTTCTCACTTCCCTCATCAACTCATCCCTGACCAATGGCTGCGTCCCCTGACCACTGACTGCGACTTCAAAATGGCCAGAGTCACTTTCCTCCTCAAGAAACTAACACTTGACTCATCTGACTTCAAAAACTATAGACCTGTATCCCTTCTTTCTTTACATTCTAAAACACTTGATCGTGCTGTCTCTAATTAACTTTCTCATTATCTCTCTCAGAACAATCTTTTTGACCCTAACCAGTCAGGCTTCAAGACAGGCCACTCAACCAAGACTGCTCTTCTCTGTGTCACGGAGGCTCTCTGGACTGCCAAAGCTGACTCTCTCCTCTGTTCTCATCCTTCTAGATCTAACACGGTAAACCATCTGATCCTTCTCTCCATGCTCTCATGGCTTTGCGTCTCAGGCTCTGCACACTCTTGGATTGCATCCTACCTGGCAGGCCGCTCCTACCAGGTGACGTGGAGAGGATCTGTGTCTGCACCACGTACTCTCACTACTGGTGTCCCCCATGGCTCGTTTCTAGGCCCGCTCCTCTTCTCTCTATACACCAAGTCACTCGGCTCCTTAATATCCTCACATGGTCTCTCCTATCATTGCTATGCGGATGACACTCAACTACTTTTCTCCTTTCCCCCTTCTGACACCCAGGTGCCTGTGTGCCTGGCAGATATCTCAACTTTGCTGTCGACCCACAACCTCAAGCTTAACCTTGACAAGATTGAGCTGCTATTCCTCCCGAGGAATGCCTGCCCACTCAAAGACCTAACCATCATGGTTGACAACTCCACAGTGTCGCCCTCCCAGAGTGCAAAGAACTTTGGCGTGACCCTCCACAACTACTTTTATTATTATTTAACCCAGCTGGTCATCTATGAACATTTGAACATCTTGGAGAAAGAACTGGCCTTAATGGCCATTAATTGTTATAATCTCCACCCGGCACAGCCAGAAGAGGACTGGTCACCCCTCAGAGCCTGGTTCCTCTCTAGGTTTCTTCCTAGGTTTTGCCTTTCTAGGGAGTTTTTCCTAGCCACCGTGCTTCTACATCTGCATTGCTTGCTGTTTGGGGTTTTAGGCTGGGTTTCTGTATAGCACTTTATGACATCGGCTGATGTAAAAAGGGCTTTATAAATACATTTGATTTGATTTGATTTTGACAACACCCTGTTGTTCTCTGCAAACATCAAAGCAGTGACTTACTCCTGCTGGTTCATGCTCTACAACAGCGGTCACCACCCTTTTCTGATTCAAGATCACTTTGAGTCAAAAGCTGAGATCTACCGCTCAGATTTGTTTAAAACATGACGTAAACATAAGCCTATGCAACATTAACCAGTTGTGGAAAAAGTACTAAATTCTCATACTTAAGTAAAAGTAAAGATACCTTAGAATTGTATTTAACCTTTATTTAACTAGGCAAGTCAGTTAAGAACAAATTCTTCTTTACAATGATGGCCTACCTACAGGGTCAGACCCTGGAGCAAATTTGGGTTAAGTGCCTTGCTCAAGGACACATCGACAGGTTTTTCACCTTGTCGGCTCAGGGATTCGAACCAGCAACCTTTCTGTTACTGGCCCAATGCTCTAACCGCTAGGCTGTATTTGTTGAGTCTCTCTCTAGTCATGGTTTTAAAAGTTTTGAAATATCACATTATCAAGGAAGGAACTGTGCTGACATTGTAATCTGAGTTATCTATAAGTGCACTTGATTTGCTCTCTGGGCCTGCCGGATATGCAGAGTTCTACCTTCAGACACATTAAATGGTTAAAAATGGGAACACTTTTCCTACCCAGCTCTAGGGCTGCTGAATCAAGTGCACCTACCATCAACAGCACGAAACTAATACAAAAATAGGAACGCAAGGCTTTATCGTTCGCTGTTTTACAGAAACGTTTGGTGATTGACTAGGAAGGGCTTGGAGATCGCGATCGACCGGTTGGTGACCACTGCTCTACAACATCTGTAGAGTATGACCCTACTTCACACACGAAGCAGCGCAGGTCCTAACCCAAGCACTTGTAGTCTCCCATCTGGACTACTGCAACTCGCTGTTGGCTGGGCTCCCCGCTTGTGCCATCAAACCCCTGCAACTTATCCAGAACGCTGCAGCCCGCCTGGTTTTCAACCTTCGCAAGTTCTCTCATGTCACCCCGCTCCTCTGCACACTTTACTGACTTCCAGTCGATGCTCGAATCCACTACAAGACCATGTTGCTTACCTATGGAACAGTAAGAGGAACTGCCCCTCACTACCTTAAGGCTATGCTCAAACCCTACACACCAACCCGAGCACTCTGTTCTGCAATCAATTAGCTTAACTTCTCAGAGATCAAATTATATTTCAACAAAACAATGTTACAGGAATGCCAATCTTATATTTTTCTAAATACAGAAATGATTTCAGAACAATCTGAGATGGTGAGTGTCATGGCTTGCTGAAATGGTATGGAAAACCCCAACATTTCTGTGATGGTAGAGGCCATCTTTGTAAAGAGCAAGTCACTGTGACTCATGCATGGAGGTTTGTTTTTTCCTCCTGCGTGACTGCCTAGTAGTTGCCATGGTAGAACTTTGTCTGATGCAAGCCGGTTCAAAGTTTACCAATGTATTAAGCCAAGGCAAGTTCAGGTTGGTGATGTAGCAACTATATAATACAGTTGTGTCTTAGTAAAAGTAGTCTGTGACTAGCTGAATTAAGTCCAACACCTCATCTATGCGCAACTACACTATGCAGAGATGAGAACAACAATTCTATGCACATAGTCAATACCTGCTTGAAAATTTAGTCAATTGCCTGTTGGTCGAACATTCTGTTGTTACATCATCCATCCAGGGAAAGAGGCATTGAGGACCTGAGACTGGGATACACACACGTGTCTGTCACATCCCTGGTGACTTCAGTCTAACTAGCAAGGACTCTGTCTGTCTGAGTGGAAAGAAAACAAGTCCAATTATGCCAGCTCAAGTGCAATGCAGCGAGGGCAAGCAAACAAGATGTTTGTTATTTTATTCTTTATCACCCTCTACTGAAATTATATTTTTTGTTCTAGTAAGATGGAAAACATAATGGAAACGAACAATTCTGGTGAGCACAGACAAATATTCACACACATCAACTAGATACAATACACAAAGGTACAGTATGTGGACATCCCTTCAAATTAGTAGATTTGGCTATTTCAGCCACACCCATTGCTGACAGGTGTATCAAATTGAACACACAGCCATGCAATCTCCATAGACAAACATTGGCAGTAGAATGACCTTACTGAAGAGCTCAGTGACATTCAACGTGGCACCGTCATAGGATGCCACCTTTCAAATAAGTCAGTTTGTCAAATTTCCTCCCTGCTAGAGCTGCCCCGATCAACTGTAAGTGCTGCTATTGTGAAGTGGAAATGTCTAGGAGCAACAACTGCTCAGCCGGGAAGTGGTAGGCCACACAAGCTCACAGAACGGGACCGCCGAGTGCTGAAGCGTAGCACGTAAAAATCATCTGTCCTCGGTTGCAACACTCGAGTTCCAAACTGCCTCTGGAAGCAACCTCAATGAGAGCTTCATGAAATGGGTTTCCATGGCTGAGTAGCCACGCACAAGCCTAAGATCATCATGCACAATGCCAAGAGTGGTGTAAAGCTCACCGCCATTGGACTCTGGATCAATGGAAACGCGTTCTCTGGTATTATGAATCACTCTTCACCATCTGTCAGTCCAACAGACAAATCTGGGTTTGGGGATGCCAGGAGAACGCTATCTGCCCCAATGCATAATGCCAACTGTAAAGTTTGGTGGATGAGTAATAATGGTGTGGGGCTGTTTTTCATGGTTCGGTCTAGACCCCTTAGTTCCAGTGAAGGGAAATCAACACTACAGCATACAATGACATTCTAGACAATGCTGTGCTTCCAACTTTGTGGCAACTGTTTGGGGAAGGCCTTTTCCTGTTTTAGCATGACATTGCCCCCGTACACAAACAAGGTCCATACAGAAATGGTTTGTCGAGATCGGTATGGAACAACTTGACTGGCCTGCACAGAGCCCTGATCTCAAACCCATCAAACACCTTTGGGATGAATTGCAACACCGATTGCGAGCCATGCCTAATCCCCCAACATCAGTCCCTGACCTCACTAATGCTCTTGTGGCTGAATGGAAGCAAGTCCCCGCAGCAATGTTCCAACATCTAGTGGAAGACCTTCCCCGAAGTTTGGCGGCTGTTTTTAGCAGCAAAGGGCAGACCAACTCCATATTAATGCACATGATTTTGGAATGAGATGGTTGACGAGCAGGGTGTCCACATACTTTCGATCATGTAGTGTATATAAACCCATTCAAATATCACATAGTCATACGCACTTGTAAGATAGTCAAACGGTCTTCACCTGTTGAAGGGTTGTGAAATGAGTCATTCATTTATTTAGATTTATTTAGATTTTCATCCTGCTTCGCACAAACACAGTGGTTTACACTCAACGATATGCAATATGCATCAATTCATGCAGCTATAGATTAAAATAGGGCCTCTTGCTAGTCACACACACACACACACACACACACACACATGCATGCATATTGATGCCACACACACACACACACTCACACACTCACACATAGACACACACACACATAATTTTCGTACTTTATTTACAGTGAGAACAGACAGCAGTCTGGAAGCAGCCAAGCCGTTCACAGAGCATTTCCAATCTTCTAAACAGCTCTCACTGGTTGCAAAATTGTGAAGATCAAAAACAACAATTTAAAGTGGTCGGTGTTTAATGATCCACATCCAGTTTCTCTTGCCATTGTGGCTAAAGTAAACTAAAGGGAATCTTGCGTGAGACACTAGAAATCAATTAATGAAAAAAAAAATCTAAAGTTTCTTAGAAATTACTATTTTCAGTGAGGTCTGTTAAATGCAGTCATATTATTCATTGAATCAGGAACAAATTAGTTTGATTCTTTTCTCTTCAGATGAAAACATTCTGAGAAGCTTATGTCCATTAAAAGTCCATAATGGTCATCCTATAATCAGGGGGTGAATCAAATTGGCTTGGTCTTATTGCAGATGGCAACAGTAATCACACAAAATTTAAATGTGATTAATTTCTCTTTTTGGAATAGGGTTCATGACCTCTGTCTAGACATGTACACTCTCCAATGTATTCTCCATTAAACAATAATGCTGCTGCTGTCTAACCTGGATGAGACTAACCTGAATAAATACGTTTTTTATAATCTATAAAAAAAACGATCTGTGTTTAATCTTGCAAGGATGTGGGCGTTACTTCAATCCTTACTCTCTCAATGGGAATTGTGTTAAGGAACCTGAAAATTAGATGGAAAAGTATGAAAACACTATCTCTCTGTCACGCCTGCTCCCGCTCTCCCTAACTGGCCTGCACTACGCACTCCTGCCACCGTCATTACTCACACCTGCTTCCCTCGTGACGCGCATCTGAAATTATTGGACTCACCTGGACTCACTCACATGTCATTACCTTCCCTGTATCTGTCTGTTCCCCAGCTCTGTTCCCCGCTGCTGCATTAATTGGGATTGTTGTATGTTGTTTTTTTGCCCGGTTCTTACGCTGTTCCTGTCTTGTTCTGTGTCCGTGCTATTAAATGTTAAACTCCCCGTACCTGCTTCTCATCTCCAGCATCAGTCCTTTCACTCTCTCTTATAACCTTCCTTTTGCATGAGAAATGGGAGAAGCGTGTTGAATGTCACAATAATAAATGCAGTCACCAATGTGAGCCTGGTGGGAATTCAGAGCGCTGTAGAGCTCAGCGGCAGTATACACGGGTGCTTTCACCTAAAAAGTTTCCTCTGCCACATATCATGCAGATGAATTGTGCTATAATCTGGTGCTGGAAATATATCTATTTTTGTGTGTCCAGGGTACAGTATATGAGGTCAACAGGGAATACAGAAAAGATAGCTGCATGTGTTCCATTGTATGCTTTAATAGTGACCTATTTTTTACCTGTACAGTACACTATACACTGAGTGTACCAAACATTAAGAACACCTTCCTAATATTGAGTTGTACCACCTACCCCCCTTTTTCCCTCAGAACAGCCTCAATTCGTCAGGGCATGGACTCTACAAAGTGTTGAAAGCGTTCCACAGGGATGCTGGCCCATGTTGACTCCAATGCTTCCCACAGTTGTGTCAAGTTGGCTTGATGTCCTGTGGGTGGGGGATAGGGCTGTTGCGGTGACCGTATTACCACCACACCGGCGGTCACGAGTCATGAAGGCAGTCAAATTCCATGTGACCGTTTAGTCACGGTAATTAGGCTTCTCCAAGCTCTAATGCTGCTGCTGGTCATTAGTAGCCTACCAAACTTGCTAACTCCATGGTACTCAGCACTCTATTGTCCCTCTAATCACTCTGATATCAATGCAAATGTATTTGAAAATCTAATCAAACACTGCATGAGAGCCCATTAGCTCATGTTGCGCAACATTTCAATAGGCTATACAATTGCGCTATGAAAACAGAGTGATGGCCTCTACTAAAAATAGGAGGATCAGCTTTCTATAGGCTATACCTACTATATTTATTTCTCAGCTTTCCTAATATGAAGCACATTGCTTCTCTTTACAACAGGAGTACGGGCCTACCTGGCTGGCATGAAAATTAACCACGGGAAAAGCGTCCTCCATTCGCTATTTAAGTGCATAGATTACTTATTTTTTCCCGCTGACTCTGTTTCGATACAGGTGCATGATAATGGTCCATTCTAACTCAAAACTAATTTCGGAAAGTATTCAGACAACTTGATTTTTTACAGATTTAATTACGTTACAGCCTTTTTCTAAAATTGATTAAATCGTTTTCTTACCTCCTCAATCTATACACAATACCCCATAATGACAAAGCAAAAACAGGTTTTTAGACATTTTTACAAATGTATAAAACCAAAAAAACGTATATAACATTTACATAAGTATTCAGATCCTTTACTCAGTACTTTGTTGAAGCACCTTTGGCAGCGATTACAGCATCGATTCTTCTTGGGTATGGCACTACAAGCTTGGCACACCTGTATTTGGGGAGTCTCCCATTCTTCTCTGCAGATCTTCTTAAGCTCTGTCAGGTTTATGGGGAGTTTTGCTGCACAGCTATTTTCAGGTCTCTAAAGATCTGTTCGATTGGGTTCAAGTCCAGGCTCTGGCCTGACCACTCAAGGACATTCAGAGACTTGTCCTGAAGCCACTGCTGCGTTGTCTGGGCTGTGTGCTTAGGGTCTTTGTGCTGTTGGAAGGTTCTCCCACCTCCACAGAGGAACTCTAGAGCTCTGTCAGAGTGACCATCAGGTTCTTGGTCACTTCCCTGACCAAGGCCCTTCTCCCCCGATTGCTCAATTTGGCCAGGCGGCCAGCTCTAGGAAGAGTCTTGGTGGTTCCAAATATCTTCCATTTAAGAATGATGGAGGCCACTGTGTTCTTGGGGACCGTCAATGCTGCAGAAATTACCTCATGGTTTGTGCTCTGACATGCACTGTCAACTGTGGGACCTTATATAGGTGTGTCCCTTTCCAAATCATGTCCAATTAATTGAATTGACCACAGCTGGACTCCAATCAAGTTGTAGAAACATCTCCAGGATGATCAATGGAAACAGGATGCACCTGAGCTCAATAGCAAAGGGGCTGAATACTTATGTAAATAAGGTTTTTCTGTTTTGTTATTTGTAATACATTTGCAAAATTGTCTAAAAACCTGTTTTCGCTTCGTCATTATGGAGTAATGTGTGTAGATTGTTGAGGTTTTTAATCCATTTTAGAATAAGGCTGTAATGTAACAAAATGAGGAAAAAATAAAGGGGTCTGAATACTTTCCAAAGACACTGTATGGGTGACAATATTAGCCTATCACTTGTGAATGATGCCCATCATAAAAAACAATGCCTTTTTTTCTAATCATAGTCGCACACCTCATGATCCTAGCCCATAGGCCTATATGTTTTATTAAGGTTTGTATCACAGCTAAAGGGGCCAAATAACATTAATCTTCTTTACAAGGGGTGTAGAGCCTAACTGGCATACATAAGCAGCGCATGAGTTTCAAGTTTGGGGAAGGTAATTTTCACCATAAAAATGCACCATTATAATAAAAGCAATACATGCATAATTGCATTTGCAGTCACTTTTGATAGTGGTGTTTTCCCGTTAATGGAAATTATGTGCTTATAGTCTACCTCTATGTGCGCATTGCTGCGCTTATAATGTGAAGAAATATCCTAATAGTTTATCCGTTTTTTAAGCTAAACATTCTGATCTGTTGCATCAGCCACATTGTGGAAGAAAACATTTTTTTGATGCTAGTGGTTGTATTAATTTGGGATCTATCGCATCCCACAACTGTCCCAGACTATGTTTGGAATATTTATTTCACGCACAGAATAGAATAGGTCAACTTCTGTACTATGGGGGATAGTAGATTGACATAGGCTAGTGCTTTTGCTGTTCGTTAGGTCTACTCATATAGTCGGCTGACAAAAAGTAAATGTGGACATTTCTTCCAATATCTTCAATATGCACCTCGGAATTGGATAAGGACACACGCAGTTGGGTCCCCGATGTGTGTGTTTTCACTTGTAGCGTGTGAGAAAGACCCGATCACGTGATGGAGTGCACAATGGTCACTGGCCGCAAAAGGCATGGATTTTTTTAGGGTGCATTATGGCCACACAAAGGGGATGCCGAAGTGAAATTCTAGGCATTATCAAGTCCTTGGCAAATTTTGAATGAGTGACTGATGTAGTGTGTACAGCCTGCGCAAAAAACAAAGCAGAGCTCATGCCTTTCAAGCAACTTTTTTCAAATCATCACTAGTGGCATCATGCAGCCTTACAATGCATAAAAAATCTAAACATTTAGCCCAACGTTTGTAGAACTAAAGTTACATTAATAACTCTAAATTAAGCATATAGGAATACATATTTCTTTGTTAACCGCTCAACACAGAATAGATGCATGTGCACACTCCTTCAAATCGTCTGGAGAAAATATCCTTTCTATTTTATTCAGCTTTGTTCAATTGTATTCTTCATACTATAAAATAATGTCACGGAATTCTAAGTAAATCTTGTCTGCTAAATGAACTAGTGTAGCCCACAGCCATTTGGCATAGCCAGATCAGGACCTAACATAAGGACAACTCAGAGTATGCTGTTCTGTTCTTCTGAAATAGACTACATTTTCTTCATATAATGCTTCTTTAGACCTGTCTAAAATAATAATGGATTTATTGTGAAGGTGTAGGCTATATTACATGGATTTATTAGACTTTTTAAAATGTTCCAAAGGTCTGCTAAGTGTGGAAGCCAGTAGATACTAAATATGTTAATTAACAGTCAATTACCGTGAGACCGACAGTTATTTGCTTGAAAATGATGGAACATTCTTGATACACACAGGAAACTGTTCTTGACTCAAACCGGTGCACCTGGCACCCATTACCATACCCCGTTCAAAGGCACTTAAATCTTTGGTCTTGCCCGTTCACCCTCTGAATGGCACACACACACACAATCCATGTCTCAATTCTCTCAAGGCTTAAAAATCCTTCTTTAACCTGTCTCCTCCCCTTCAACTACACTGATTGAAGTGGATTTAACAAGTGACATCAATAAGGGATCATAGCTTTCACCTGGATTCACCTGGTCAGTCAATGTCATGGAAAGAGCAGGTGTTATTAATGTTTTGTATACTCAGTGTATGTCTACACAGAATAAGAGTGAAGATGATGTGTGGCTTTAGTTAACTGTATCACATACTGGCAATACAATTTACAAATCGGGAACGGGAATGAGTCATAATCTGCGGAGAATGGATTTGCTCTGACTGTCACATTTTGTGGAGAGGTGATATAAATTTGGACTTGAGACAATTTACTACAATCTACAGTCTCTGAGTTTATACCTAGCTACATTATTTAGCCAAATCAAATTGTCTTTAAAACAGGAAGAAAATACATTAGGTCTGTAGGGGGGATTGTTTTGTAGTTAGGGTTATTAGGTCTGCAGGGGGGATTGATTTGTAGTTAGGGTTATTAGGTCTGCAGGGGGGCATTGTTTTGTAGTTAGGGTTATTAGGTCTGCAGGGGGGGCTGTTTTGAAGTTAGGGTTATTAGGTCTGCAGGGGGGGCTGTTTTGTAGTTAGGGTTTTCGTTTTGAAATGCATTTTGTCACATTACCTTCTCAGTGACGTGACATCTCCAGCATGTTTTTCTGTTGTTTTCCGTTCTTCCTCAGGGGACGTACCTTCGAGAAGATCACAAACACAAACAACATATGTGTTCATTTTCATTGCAAAGTTCTAGGGGAAGTTAATCAGAGTTTATAAAAAGTCTGAATGACTGCTCACAGGGATTCAGAACCATGTCATTTTAGAAATTGTGCAATTTGGGATGGTAGCATAAAAGCTACGGTCACAAACACAGGAAATCATTCCTCCAGTAAGGTATTTTGGCTGTTGTTTATTTAAACATTGCATTCAATAATGCAAATTGTCATGTTTTGAGTGGCTTTGTTATTTACTGCACAATGTATCATCGATACATCCTGCTGCTAAAAAGCTTTTCTATGCTACACAAAATAAGTGGCATGGTTCTCCATTGTAGAGGCAATATGCACCCCTGCTGCACGCCAATAAGAACACTGACCTTTGATGTTTTAAAGAATTCAGGAATCAGTCATTAATATATTTTAGCCAGGCTAGCCACAAGCATGTGTTAAATACACACAGCTTTTGTTTGTTTGTTTGCTTTTGTCTTGATGGATTTGTTTGTTTGTTTGCTTTTGTCTTGATGGATCTGGTTACAGTATAAGTCTGCTACTACTGCAGCCTACAGTGAAAATGGCTGGAGATTCGCAGTGTAATGTGGTGTATAACCCTTGAATCACATCTAATTACATTGGCTGCATTTAGACAGGCAGCCCCATTCAGATTTTTTTCTTCACTAATTGGTCTTTAGACCAATCAGATCAGCTCTGAAAAGATCTGATGTGAAAAGATCTAATGTGATTGGTCAAATGACCAATTAGTGTAAAAAATATCAGAATTGGGCAGCCATTCTAGGCCAAAGGTAAGATGGTTACAAATGCTGTCACTTATTCTTGACTTCCATGGCTTAATGACACTAAAGGCTTTTGTGAAGTCATGCACAGATAACCCATTGGATTCTCAGCTGCCCATGGAGAAATTGAGATTTCTGTTCTGTGTGTCATTTTACTGAGAGAATACAAACCACAGCCAAGGAACGCTAACCGCACAACTAATTGCTTTAACGTCAGCAGGGACACAACTACTCCAATAGCACTCTGTGAAAATAGGACGCAAGTTGACAAAAGGCAAATGAAAATGCGTCCCCGACTGTTGTTAGGTATAAATCAGGAGCTATCCTATTACCGCCTAAATAGCTTTTGAAGACACGTCTCACCTCCAATAACTCTTTTCTGTGCTATGGTGCTGTGACAGGCAGAATTAATTGATATGTTTTGTCTGCTTGTGGTTTGGCCCTCTAATGGTTTTACCAGGGCTGGCCTGTTTGCTGCCTCTGACTAATTGCCTGTTTATCAAGCAGGTTTGATGTCTGAGTCTGCGTGTAAGCTGAGTGTTGTTTTCTCCTGTCTGTGTGTCCCCTATAGAGAGCAGTGTCCTGCAGAGCCCAGTGTTCACCAAGCAGCCTGGCAGCATTGTGTTCCCTGTTGACTCCCAGGAGAACAACAGAGACGTGGTGTTCAGCTGTGAGGCCCAGGGAAGTCCACCTCCCCTTTATCAGTGAGTATAACATCTTCCACATATTCAGTTGCACCCCCTTTTGCCCTCAGAACCACCTCAATTTGACAAGGCGTTCCACAGGGATGCTGGCCCATGTTGATTCCAATGCTTCCCACAGTTGTATCTAGTTGGCTGGATGTCCTTTGGGTGGTGGACCATTCTTGATACACACAGGAAACTGTTGAGTGTGAAAAATCCAGCAGCGTTGCAGTTCTTGACACACTCAAACCGGTGCTACCATACCCCGTTCAAAGGCACTTCAATCTTTTGTCACACATACACAATCCATGTCTCATTTGTCTCAAGTCTTAAAAATCCTTCTTTATCCTGTCTCCTCCCCTTAATCTACACTGATTGAAGTGTATTAAACAAGTGACATCAATAAGGGATCATAGCTTTCACCTGGATTCAAATCAAGTTTTATTGGTCACATGCGCCGAATACAACAGGTGTAGACTTTACAGTGAAATGCTTACTTACGAGCCAATTCCCAACAGTGCAGAGTTAAAAAGTATAATGTTTGCTAAATGGAAATAGTAACAATAACGAGGCTATTTACAAGGAGTACCAATACTGAGTCAATGTGCAGGGGTACGAGGTAGTTGAGGTAGTTGAGGTTATACAGTATGTACATGTGGGTAGGGGTAAAAGTGACTGGGCAATCAGGATATATCATAAACAGAGTAGCAGCAGCACATGTGAAGTGTGTCTGTGTGAGTGTGTGTTTTTTTTGTGTCAATATATGCGTGTGTGTGTTGGAGTGTCAGAGTAGTATGTGTGAGTGTGTCGATAGAGTCTAGTGAGTGTGCATAGAGCCGGTGCAAGGGAGTCAGTGCAAAAACAATGAAGATAAATAAAGAAATAATAAAGGGGTCAATGTAAATAGTCCTGGTGGTCATGTGATGAACTGTTCAGCAGTCTTATGGCTTGGGGGTAGAAGCTGTTCAGGTACGTTTAGTCACAGACTTGGCACTCCTGTACCGCCTGCTGTGCGATAGCAGAGAGAACAGTCTATGACTTGGGTGGCTGGAGTCTTTGACAATTTTTAGGGCATTCCTCAGACAGCGCCGGTTATAGATGTCCTGGATAGACGGGAGTTCGGACCCAGTGATGTACTGGGTCGTACGCGCTACCCTCTGTAGCGCCTTGCAGTTGAATGCCGAGCAATATCCATACCAAGCTGTGATTCAGCCAGTCAAGATGCTCTCAATGACTATAGAACCTTGGTGTTGGAGTCGTGCGCAGCCACGCAGTCTTGTGTGAACTGGGAGTACAATAGGGGACTAAGGACACACCCCTGAGGGGCCACCATGTTGAGGATCAGCGTGGCGGATGTGTTGTTGCCCACCCTTACCACCTGGGGGCGGCCCTTCAGGAAGTCCAGGATCCAGTTTCAGAGAGAGGTGTTAAGTCACCCACCCTCTGCATGCCATGGTTATGACGCAGAGGAGCACCTTCAGTCACAGACTGATCCCACCACGGTGTGCCAGAGAGCGCTACAGGAGGTCCTTCCTGCCGGCAGCTATCAGACTATTTAATGCCTCACCGGGGTGCCATGCCGTTGGCAATATAGACCTGGAACTGTTGGGGTGTTGGGGTGTTAGGACCTAGTTTATCATTCAGCACTCATTCATTCAGGACTGTATGTACATATTCATGTACAGTTGTTATATCATATCACGTGCAATATTGTAAGTAATTCTTGGACTGAACTTGCCTAGTCATTCACTCAGGACTGTATACAAGTAGCCTGTCAGTAGTATCTTTTTTTTCATTGCATTTAGTATATCGAATGTGCAATTCGTGCATTTATCTGTAATTAAAACCTGTTCTAAGGACTGTATTTTAAGGGAATTCGTATTATTACCCTAAATTATATAATATGCACATTTAGCTATTTAAGTATCTCTTCCTGTCATTTACCTGTACAGTTAATTGAACCATGAAAATATAAATTTACCTGTACATTTAACCAGACTGTATATTAAGTAAACTATTATTACCCTCACATATATCATACGCGCATTTAGCTATTTAAGTATCTTTCTCTGCCATCGACCTGTATAGTTAACCATGCAAATATTTGTATTTTATTTATATCAACGTGCAATAATTGTATACTTTTTTCACCTCACACTATAACAATGTATAGTGTACATATTCAGTCATTCACTCATACTATGCAATGTGTTTCTATAGCTTTTTGCACTCCAGACTTCTGGCATTTTGCACCCTGTGTTTTTTTGTAGCTGCTTCCCCCTATAAAGTATCTATCTATCTATCTATCTATCTATCTATCTATCTATCTATCTATCTATCTATCTATCTATCTATCTATCTATCTATCTATCTATCTATCTATCTATCTATCTATCTATCTATCTATCTATCTATCTATCTATCTATCTATCTATCTATCTATCTATCTATCTATCTATCTATCTATCTATCTATCTATCTATCTATCTATCTATCTATCTATCTATCTATCTATCTATCTATCTATCTATCTATCTATCTATCTATCTATCTATCTATCTATCTATCTATCTATCTATCTATCTCAGGGATGAGCTTGGAGGGCACTATCGTGTCGAACACTGAGCTGTAGTCAATGAACAGCATTCTCACGTACAGTGTAGGTGTTCCTTTTGTCCAGGTGAAAAGGGCAGTGTGGAGTGCAATCTGTTGAGGTGGTATGCGAATTGGAGTGGGTCCAGGGTTTCTGGGATGATGGTGTTGATGTGAGCCATGACCAGCCTTTCAAAGCATTTCATGTTACAGATGTGTGTGCTACAGGGCAGTAGTCATTTGGACAGGTTATCTTGGCGTTCTAAGGCATATGCACTATGATGGTTTGTAGGTATTACAGTCCAGGTCAGAGAGAGGTTGAAAATGTCAGTGAAGACAATTGCCAGCTGGTCAGCGCATGCTCTGAGTACTCTTCCTGGTAATCTTACTCACGTCACGGCTCGCGTCACCACCACCCCTGATCTTACCAGCTAGATCTATATTATCCATGTTCTTGTACAGCTATGACACCGACAAGCAATGTCTTTCGCCTACAACTCATTGGAAAGGATGGCGGAAACATTGTGTACAAAAAAAGTTAAGATACACAAAATAGCACGATTGGTCAGGGGACAGTAAAATGGCAGCCATTATATGAGTATATTTTGTATACTCATTGTATAATCTCCCACCAATAGCATTTCCCCCTGTTCTGATTTTGTGGATCGGTCTTTTTATGTTCGGTGAATTGTATTTTATTCTGATGTAGACCACTGACTGCTGGACACAATTTTTAAAAAAATTTTTTAATGAAGGATAAAAACATTAAATACACTTAAAATATAGTATGGAACATTATATTTCCTATTTTGGGAAATGCAAAATGTGTCTCTGGTTATGTACGACCTATACCGTATTAGACCATATAGCCCATCTATCCTATTTAAAAAGGACTGAAGCCAGAAACAGATAATTTGGTTCCATTTCAACATATTTATTAGTGAAACCAAAGTACTGTAACATATATTAATTAAATCAAATAGCCTAGTACACACACCAAAACTTTTCAAATGTTCAAAAAGGTTATTGTGCAGAAAAACAGTCGGGATGCATCGCAAATTCAGATCCGCTGGACAGCAACATAATGAACTAAAGCAGTGATCATTGGGAATGAGATCAGAATGACTGCTAAGGCTTGATCTATACATTAAATAATTAAATAGGTAGCCTAGCCTACAAAACTAGAACAATCCGTTCAAATCAAAAGGCCTAATTAACATGACATCAATAACGCAGCTACATCCCGAGTCCCCGGTGCCGACACATTCAGAAATGGTTTAGTATTTAGTTTAAAAGCTCTGACGAAGGCCAAGAGATCAAGAAACACTTCTCAGTGAGAGAACATAAATCCACTTTGGGTAAAAAAATTGTTTTGTTGTTGGCTACTTGAAGAGAACATTCGCAGCCCACCTCTTCCAATGCTTTGTGGAAAAAGTGTGCATCGAATTCTACTAGATGAAGAGCCTAAATGAGTATAACATCCTGGCATTTAAACCATACTAGACTTTCAAAATGTTGCATACTATTAAACATTTAATTTTGCATAATGAGAATGCGTCATGGTGATTGCATTGTTTCCCACTAGTCATTGATTTCGGTAGCTCATCCCCATATCTAATTGGTCAGCTGTTGTCAAAGCCGAAATGAGTATGACATCCAGGCATTTAAAGTGTACTTGATTTTCCAAATGTCACATACTATTAAACTCTTTTGTTTGTATACCCAAACGGCCTACTATTTAGGACGCAAGTGTGGGTATTCAGACATGGCCATTGTCTCTTTTCCTCTCTCTGCACGGTTCATTAGTCTATCGAAAGGTTAGTGTGTTGTATCTCTGGCAACTACAAGGTTCAAATCAATCATGTTTGCTCAATGAAATTGTTGGGGTGAGATTTAGAAGGATTGGTACATTTAATACTTGGGATTGAGCCAGTTTAAAGGATGACCTAATCAGCTGTTTCCTGTCAAGGTCGCTGTACAGTCCTGTCAGACGGAGCCTGGGCCGGGATGGGCTGCCTTCCTGCCTTCTAAGACTTCCTGAGGGCAGCTGCAGACTAAATCATCTTCAAAGTTCATTAACTGCACATCACACAATCGTCTACTGTGACTGGCTGACCTAAGAGGTTGGGCATTAAATGTGGCTCATCCTCTTATATGCTTTAAAACTGTCTGTCCCTGCAAGCATAAAGCTTATAATAGAATATTTACTCTGGATAAAAGAGTCTTTGTTCTGTGGCACTGGGTCTATTTGGTTTTCCCAAAAAATTAAAGCGCCATGCAGAAGGCTTAAGGAAAGGAACAGATCGTGTAACATTCTACAAACTCATAAGCCAGATGGCATGGTATTATGCCACTGTATGGACGGCCTGTTGGAACATGATTGCATAAAGCATGTGCTTAACAAACGGAGCTGCTATACCAGTGTCCCGCTTTAGAATGATTAATATTCTATTCGATTATTAGATTAGATTATCTGCATCATGTACATGTACTTGATTCAATGTATCATAACCATGATATTAGCCAACTCAATTCAATACAACAGTCATTGTAAGGTCAATATCTAGTGGCAAGACAATGGATTTTCATCTTAGTGTGTTGACCTAACTCACCCACTTATTCTTTCCCACAGAACGCTCCTTGTGCAGCTTAATGCTCCGATGTTGACCTAAAGGGAAGTGGAGTTTTGTGTTTTCTCGCTATTACCATATCAGTCAAAGCTCTGTCTTCTCTCATCCAGAACTTGCAGGAATGTGATATTCAAATTGTTGGCTGTATTGAGTCACTCTCTCTGTTGAAGAAGACTATAACAATTTTGAATAGGCAGACTGCTTTCATTTTTAACAGAATACAATTTTTTCTCTGACACAAAAACAGCCTGGTATTAGAGCTGATGAGGACCACTTCTCTGAGATAAAGGATTATATTAGAGGCTCTTCTCATTTTATCAATTGCAGGTTCTCTCTCTGAAAGCCTGAGTAGTTACAGTAGACTCACTACTGTGCAGTAAAATATTGATGTTTTTGTTTTTCTTGCATTGGAAGTAAGCGAATGGCTTGAGTTGCCTTATGAGACGGTCGGTGCGGACCTTTACCATACTGTAGTGTAGAGTAATGAGGCTCTGGAGACCACGGACTTGCGTATCTACTGTAAGCCTAGTGTGGAGTAGGCATGGTAATGTATCATTGAACCATTATATTTATATATACAGTGTCTACAGTGTTTGCCTGTAGAGGAGTAAAAGTCTATGAAGACGTTGTTTGTACGCAGTGCTACCCCCATAAGCACTATGTATTTAACGGCATGGTCATATTGTATTCTGTAAGAAGAAAGCCACCGTGAACTGTTTGTAATCATATACATTTTTAGTTTGAACTACATGTTCCCGTTTGCTCAAACAATGATGTTTAGCCTCTTATCTTGACTCTGATCCAGTCATAATTGCCATAGCACAAGAACACCATGTATGGATCTGAGTTATTCTTCTCTCGCTATAATGAAGCCCTGGGAGAGATAACCCTCAGGCCCAGTTTCTATACAAGTGCTTGATATAGTTGGTAGTTGTCTAAATGGTAGATGGAAGAGAACAAAGACATTGATGTCAAACGATTTGCTTTTAACCTGGCATTAACCTTTTACACTTGTCCGTTTATTAGTATTTTAACCTGGCATTAACCTTTTACACTTGTCCGTTTATTAGTATGCCTTCTCTCAGGTGAATCACACAATAAAATATCTTGAATCTATTCAAGCAGAGCTACGCCAACCTAATGGAGATATTTTTACAAATTCTTTGACAAAGTCACCCTATTTGTGAGCTAATTAAATTCCTTAAAGACAATCAATTATTCTCCTCACTCCAAATAAATAATCAGCAATTAATCACTCTGGACCCTAATCATGGTTTGAATTGTCCATATCCCAATAAAGTGATTAATACCTATCATGCTTACTAGGGTTGAATATTTTCCTGGTATTTTACAAATGTTCCTTCCCGAGAATAAATCACTTCTCTCCCGGGTAATCCGTTATTTCCCGCCAAAACCGTAAGTGTCATTCTAAAGCATTATAAATGTCTGGATTTGATTAGCGCTTTGATCAAAAAATCAAGCCTGATGCTACCTGAGTCTGGTGAGTCATACATTAAAGACATTTAATGAGCCCCAAAAAGGCCAAATTATTGTGCCATTATCCAATACATAGTCATGTGAAAAAGTAAGTACACCCCCTGGAAAGTTATCAAGTTTTTATTTTTATTTTTTTTTACATATTTTTACATATTCGGATATGTTATCTTCACTTCAACACTATTGATAGATAAAGGTTACCCAATTTAACAAATCACACAAAAAAATTTGCAATTAAAATGAACAAAAATGCATTTTCCTTATGGGGAAAAAGTTAGTACACCCCTACCTTTACCATCACATACAATGGCAAAAATTTGAAATAGGTGTACCAAAACAAGTACAAAGAATTATAAAACATTAGAGAGAAACTTAGGAGGGTCCAGCCTTCCATAAAAATAAGAAAATTGGTCTGGTTTGGTCATTTAAGAATTATTTCAGCTTTTATTTCTTTCATCACATTCCCAGTGGGTCAGAAGTTTACGTACACTCAGTTAGTATTTGGTAGCATTGCCTTTAAATAGTTTAACTTGGGTCAAACGTTTCGGTAGCCTTTCACAAGCTTCCCACAATAAGTTGGGTGAAATTTGGCTTACAGACGCTTTTTCAGTTCTGCCCACAAATATTCTATAGGATTGAGGTCAGGGCTTTGTGACGGCCACTCCAATACCTTGACTTTGTTGTCCTTAAACCATTTTGCCACAACTTTGGAAGTATGCTTGGGGTCATTGTTCATTTGGAAGACCCATTTGCGACCGAGCTTTAACTTCCTGACTGATGTCTTGAGATGCTGCTTCAATATATCCACATAATATTCCTTCCTCATGATGCCATCTATTTTGTGAAGTGCACCAGTCCCTCCTGCAGCAAAGCACCCACAACATGATGCTGCCACCCCCGTGCTTCACTGTTGGGATGGTGTTCTTCGGCTCCCCCTATGTCCTCCAAACATAACGATGGTCGTTATGGCCAAACAGTTTTATTTTTGTTTCATCAGACCAGAGGACATTTCTCCAAAAAGTACGATCTTTTTCCCCATGTGCAGTTACAAACCGTAGTCTGGCTATTTTATTGCAGTTTTGGAGCAGTGGCTTCTTCCTTGCTGAGTGGCCTTTCAGGTTGTCTATATAGGACTCATTTTACTGTGGATATAGATACTTTTCATCCTGTTTCCTCCAGCATCTTCACAAGGTCCTTTGCTGTTGTTCTGGGATCGATTTGCACTTTTCGCACCAAAGTACGTTCATCTCTAGGAGACAGAACATCTCCTTCCTGAGCAGTATGACGGCTGCGTGGTCCCATGGTGTTTATACTTGCGTACTATTTTGTACAGATGAACGTGGTACCTTCAGGCGTTTGGAAATTGCTCCCAAGGATGAACCAGACTTGTGGAGGTCAATTTTTTTTTCTGAGGTCTAGGCTGATTTTCCCAACAAAGAGGCACTGAGTTTGAAGGTAGGCCTTGAAATACATCCACAGGTACACCTACAATTGACTCAAATTATGTCAATTAGCCTATCAGAAGCTTCTAAAGCCATGACATCATTTTCTGGAATTTTCCACGCTGTTTAAAGGCACAGTCAACTTAGTGGATGTAAACTTCTAACCCACTGGAGTGATATAGTGAATTATAAGTGAAATAATCTGTCTGTAAACAATTATAGGAATAATTACTTGTGTCACGCACAAAGTAGATGTCCTAACCGACTTGCTAAGACTATAGTTTGTTAACATAAAATCTGTGGAGTGGTTGAAAAATTAGTTTTAATGACTAACCTAAGTGTATGTAACCTTCCGACTTCAACTGTAGGCTACTGAAAATTACGCACAACAGAAAAACATAAAAGCCCACAGATGTATCTAGCTATATGCTCTCTTGGGTAAATAAATGAAACTAGTAGTATGCTAGTCTTTTTGAGTGTGAACTATGTCATGACTTGAGTATCCAGATCAGGTCAGGATGCATCCATCTCTTCAAAGCTCTCCCAGTGGATTGATGTGGGGGTTTTGACACCTTAACGGCCTGGTCGTAAATGGCCGGACAGATAGCCAGACCCCTCTCCTCTCCCACAGGAGATTATGAGACTGATATGAGGAAATTATTAATTGATGACTTGTATAATATCTATATATTCTTGAGTTAATTTGTGAAATGGTAACTCATTAAACAAACTTTTTCCGTGGTGCCCCAAGGTTCCTAATGAGTTAATTGTTACATGATTAATTTAATTGAGTAATAATTAAACGTAGTAGGTAATTATTCGATAAATAGCAGTCACCACATTAATGATAGTCACTTCACGAAACTGTATTATTGTATTGTATTATACTGTATTATATGGACTGGAATTACGAACATAGTTCAAACCATAATAAAGCAGGGAGAGAACATATGATTCTGGTGCAGCACATGGGGCTTACAAAGTTACAAGTAAAGCCTAGCGAATTTGATTTTAATTTTGAAATATAATAAGGCCTATTTAGTAGGCTGACGCATATATATCTTTCATAATATTTCCTCTAATGTTATTAGCCTACCTCCTCTCTCTATTGTTGCTTCATTCCTTCCTCGTTTTTAACAGTTAAATTAAATACGTTTTATTGTCCTTATCTACACCATTCTAATGACATCCTTGAATAATATAGGTCTAGAATTAGATGCAGAAGGCGTTCATTCCTCTTCACGAAGATTGACTGGTTATGGGTCTGAATAAATAACTGCTATAGCCTACCGCCGTCATTATAGCCTACCGCCATCATCGCTATTTTTGATGCAATTTGAATGGAGTTGATGGAGAGAGAGTAAGACTGTGAGAGAGTGCTTGCGTGTGCACGGATTTAAAGCAACGATATTCGAGTGGCATGCTGATATAAAACTCTGCAGCTGCAATAAAAAAATATATATCTTTACAATAAAAAGATAAGGTGACCCATGAAAGCCAGATGGAGTTGGGTAAATTAGATGCGTATTCTGTCTTTATATTATTTTAGCATAGGCTATGCCGCAGCAAATGCAGGCCTTCCTGTCACAAGAAAATAAGTTACCATGATGAGATGATACTGTAGGTCTACATGGATTGTGAACTGTGCTCCATACTGAGATAGGCTGTCTGTCCCCACCCTGAGCATTGATGATTCATCATGCAGAGGCCATAGAGATGCCAGATTTAGACATTGCATATAATTTAACAGTTCCATTTCACGCCATGCTGTTCATATAAATAATTTATTATAATTTAACGGTTTCTCCAAGTTATTTATCCCGGGAAAAGGGAGTGGTTTTGGGCGGTAAATCCCGGTAAATCTCGGTAACCGGGTTCCCGCCATTCAACCCTAATGCTTACCCATCTGTGAAATTTAGTTTGGTATCGTAACCACCTTTCTGCTCTATGTGGAGGGATTGAGGAATCTGCTGCTTTCATAAGTGAATTATATCCTTCACTGATCACCTCTAACACCAATGATAGTCTCGTAGCCTGGTGTAGAATGCAAAAGTGCAGAATGCAGTGTGCTAGCCATTTGGTTTGAATTGTTGCAGCGTAATGATTCATCTGCATTTTTATGCTGTTTGACTTGGTGTCTAACAAGATGGATGCCATAGAGTCTGTATGTTATTGGTAAGTGAAGTCTTTTGTGCTCTGTGGTGTGCCGGCCGTCAGTGTAGTTCACTACTTAGATAAACGCTAAACTGTGGGGCATGGTTTGAGTGCTTGCTTGATCCTAAATTAATAAAATGAAGGTAAAATCCACATTTCCCTTCTTTGAAGTTCTTCGTCAGAATGTCATGTTGTCCTAAAGGTACAGTACATGATCTACAATATAATTGAAGTTAATAGTGGAATTCTCAGACTGTCTGTCAATGTTCTGGATCTGACTGCTGTTTGTTTTGTTTTCAGGTGGAAACTGAATGGCACCGCAATCACTCCCAAATCAGGCTCACACTACAGCCTGTCTGGGGGCAACCTCCGAATCAGTCATTTGAACAAAGACCAAGATGCTGGAACATATCAGTGCCTCGCCTCCAACTCTTTTGGGACCATCGTGAGCCGAGAGGCCAGTCTAACCTTTGCATGTAAGTCACTAACTATCTTTTGTTCCTTCTCTGATCATACTGTACTAGCCAGCAGTGTGAAGGCATGTGACAGAAAAGATATGTCAGTGGGACTTGTCATAGTGTCTCGTGTCCCGCATAATAAAATGATCAACATGGAAACGGCTCCTTGGGGAGCAGCAGTTGCCAGTGCTGTGACTCCACACTCAGGATCTTAATCCTGACAGAGCTAATACATGAAATTACAACTCCAACGCATTAAAACTAACTCTCCATCACTTAACTCAAGTTTGGACTCAAAATAAGTAACAATAAATGCCTACACTGCCACATCCTGTCTTTATGATACAGGACAGACTCAAAGATTAGTTAAAGTATATTGAGCAAAAGTAATGTCGTAGTGAGTACAAAAACCGAACAATGTAGAATAAAGATAGCAGAATTTCTGCATCTTGGTCAGTATAACTGACAGACTAAGGTCTCTGTTTAGCTGTTTTCCTATTGAGTAAGAGGGAGTCAATACTCCTTGCTGCTTCTCCAGATATTGGACATCCTAAAATGACGACATGGACAATGAAGTGAGTGATGGCTTCTTCAGATTGATTTCTGATGTCCCGCGGTGGGAACAAGGCCGCCCCATCCCTAACAGGCCATTTGTTTTGTCCCCTGGCCGGGGCCAGTCTCACTCTGGAGCAAGAGCAATCCGATTCTGTAGGGGAACTCCACTGTCACTAAAGGGCGAAACAGTGACAGTTCCATCAATTGTCCGGGCCTGACCTTAAAGTCTTGGGATGTTGTCACATAGTAAGGGTTTGCATCTGTGACTGTCATCCATCTTCTTTATTACTCTTGGTATAGCTTAATTAACTCCACATGATGATTGAATGGTGCGGGTTCAAGACAATAATTTAAAGGGCAGTTGATATTATTAGAGAGTGTATCTTGCAATTTGTTTTGAGTATGTGGCTCTCAGCTTCATGTCAACATTGCAATCACAGTCCCTGACGTATATAGCCACATGTTGCCTTCCCAAATGATCAACAATGTTTGAAATATTTGTACAATTCGAACATAAAGCATTGAAACACTAAATTAATTCCATAGGAGAAGAGGACATTTAATATACTGTTTATTGATCTCATCAATACTTTAGATATAAGTGATTATTGGTGGATTTGGCCCTGTTATGCCTGCAAGCCAAATATACTGTACATCATATTAATCCTGGGGAGATAGTTTTCCATGTGTTAATTTCTTACCTGTTTACTTGTTGTCTGTTCTTGACCTTGAAAATGGTTTTCAATCTTTGAATGGTATTTCACAGTGAAATTTGAATCATCTTTTCACTGTAACGTGCATACAATATTTAATGCTCTTAAGTGGTGCAGCCCAGTTCAGCTCAATCAATAATACATTCTGTCAGCTCTTAAAATATTGCTCTTAAAATACATTTGATGTGGATATGCATCAATCAATACCATCTTCTTCCAGATAGATGTAAGGAAAGTTGGCTATTTAGTGATTGAAAATATGCTCTGTGATTAATTTGCTGGAGCTTGACCTCGTAGAGTTGAGATGATACACTGAAGAAAAATATAAACGCAACATGCAACAATTTCAAATATTTTACTGAGTCACAGTTCGTATCAGGAAATCTGTCAATTAAAATGAATTCATTGGGCCCTAATCTATGGATTTCACATGACTGGTGAATACAGATATGCATCTGTTGGCCACAGATACCTTAAAAAAAAAAGATAGGAACGTGGATCAGAACACCAGTCAGTATGTGTTGTGACCACCATTTGCCTCATGCAGTGCGACACATCTGCTTTGCATAGAAATGATCAGGCTGTTGATTGTGGCCTATCGAATGTTGTCCCACTCCTCTTCAATGGCTGGGTGAAGTTGCTGGATATTGGTGGGAACTTGAACACGCTCTTGTACACGATGATCCAGAGTATCCCTAACATGCTCAATGGTTGACATGTCAGGTGAGTAAGCAGGCCATGGAAGAACTGGGACATTTTCAGCTTCCAGGAATTGTGTATAGATCCTGGTGACATGGGACTGTGCATTATCATGGTGAAACATGAGGTGATGGCAGCAGATGAATGGCACGACAATGGGCCTCAGGATCTCGTCACATTATCTCTGTGCATTCAAAATGCCATCGATAAAATGCAATTGTGTTCGTAGTCCGTAGCTTATGCCTGCTCTGTTCACAACATTGGCATCAGCAAATCGCTCAGCCACGTAACGTCATACACCCTGTTTGCAATCTGCCTGGTATAGATGAAACCGGAATTAATTTCTTGAAGAGAACACTTCTCCAGCGTGCCAGTGGCCATTGAAGGTGAGCATTTGCCCACTGAAGTCGGTTACAACACCGAACTGCAGTCAGGTCAAGACTCTGGTGAGGAAAGCGAGCACGCAGATGAACTTCCCTGAGACGGTTTCTAACAGTTTGTGCATAAATTATTTGTTTGTGCCAACCCATAGTTTCATCAGCTGTCCGGGTGGCTGGGCTCAGACGATCCCACAGGTGAATAAGCCGGATGTGAAGATCCTGGGATGGTGTTGTTACACATGGTCTGCGGTTGTGAGGCCGGTTGGACGTAGGAGGTGGCTTTTGGTAGAGAAATTAACTGCACATTTTAGAGTGTCCTTTTATTGTCCCTAGCACAAGGTGCACCTGTGTAATGATCATGCTTCTTGATATGCCACACCTGCCAGGTGGATGGATTATCTTGGCAAAGGAGATATGTTCATTAACAGGGATTTAAATACATTTGTGCACAACATTTGACAGAAATAAGCTTTTTGTGCGTATGGAACATTTCTGGGATCTTTTATTTCAGCTCATGAAATGTGGGACCAATTCTTTACATGTTGCGTTTATATTTCTGTTCAGTGTAAAAAGGGTTAAAAAACTATGAACATCAAATGGTCTTTAAGGAGATATGTTTTTCTCTGCCTTTCCTCCTGAATTGGCTTGCTTTAATTGCATAGATACTAAAAGCCTTTTCAGTAAGATCCGTAGGAAATGGATAATTGTCATAATGGAGGCACTGATGCTGTCGGAAGTTCTGGGTATAGAAAGTGTTTTTTAATTAAAATAGGCATTGATAGTGAAACTCATGCATAGTGTCTTAATCATGTTTCTTGTGTACTGTAATCTTTTTTGGAATACATAATTGGTGTTGTAATAAATTTCCTTGGGTTTATCAAGGTCTGAATGGTTAAAAGTAAAAATATTTTAAGAATGTCAAGGATAAATAAAGAAGAAGATTTTCCAGATTTTATATCCTCTTCATCTTATCCGGCCCCTTTCAACACTGTTGATAGTTATTCTCCCTCTATCACTCCTTTTCCATTTGATACAAAAACTGTCATGTTTTATTTAATTCTGTCTCAATAGTCATGTTTTTTGTCATTTATTCCTCACAACCTCACACTCTCAGGATAGACTTGTCCTGGTTGATGTAATGTTCAATCTGTTTGCTCTGTGGATGCAGTTAGTTTATACCAATGGCTAGTTTTCCATCTGCTCATTTCCATGTCTATGAACTTGAAGTGACAGTGGGGACATGGGAAGAGCTGTCTGAAATAAATTAAATATCTTATACCAGGGATGGGCAACTGGCGGCGGGCCGCCTGCGGATCAATTCCCCCCCAAAAATGTTAAGAACTCAGTTGAACTTACTGTCGAGAGTTAGAATAGAAGAATAGAGAAGATACCATTTTGACATTTGGTTGTGCATCAGCAGTTTTCTCTCAATTGTTATGTCACTCACTGAGAGTCCATCAATTAGCCCATGTCAGCTACCATTTTTTAGATTGGTAAATTAGTCTAGCCAGCTATCTAAACTTGTAGTAATCATGGTTGAATTACCGACCGGGGGGGGCATTGATTTTATTAGTCACTCTCACTCAGAGAATAAAATCTGCAAATATTTCTCTCCACCCTATGGGAAAATGTGTAGAATTGCAGGAAATTAGCTCTAAAACGGCACATTTGTCTCTTCGCCACATGACAAAATTAGTAGAATTGCATTAAAGTTGTTTTTCTCAACACCCCATGGCAAAAGAGATAATATTTTTTCACTTAGGCCCCCCGGAAGGCTTGGCTAGGCTCTGACTGCATGTGTGGGCATGAATTTGGGTATGCAGACCCGCGATCCACTGCGGCCCCTCATGATGAGTTCAGATTCTTTGTTGCCCCCACCCACATCAAAGTTGCCCATCCCTGTGTTATACCATCTGCGTCTGCTTACATATAAGAGATTTGGCACTCAAGCTTAGTTATCCTTTTTTTCTACTAGTAATTACTGCACTGTTGGATCTAGGAACATAAGCATTTCACTACACCCATGATAACATCTGCAAAATTACAACCAACCAACACCCTGCTTTTGAATTTCAATATGGACAATAATCGGCACTCTGAATAGGTACATGTACATATTCTTCAATTGGAGAAAGTTGTGTTCCTCTAGATATTTTACGGGATCGTCAATGTTACCCCCCTGAGAGTGGCAGTGCTCCAAATAATATTATGTTACCCTTCCTCCTGTGAACTTGTGATGGATGTTGGTGCTGCCAGTGACGAGTTGGGCCTGTCTGCTGCCTGAGGCATGGCTAACTGATGGATAGAGGGCCACTCCTTTCACTCAATACCGTCTGCCCTTGATTATTATGTCTATTGATTCTTTATCAATTTTGTAAAATATGTACACCAATAATTAATATGGATGAACAGCTTGTTTATACAATGTTTCTGAGTCAGAGTTGCCACCTCAAATGTAATGCTTGCAATGTGATACATTGTTCTACAGTGTATTAATGTTAGACCAAAGATATACCAATAATAAGTTATGGGATGTATTCTGCCCTACCAAGCAAAAAGGCAGTAACTGCTCATTTGGTCAAAAATGAGTTAGTTATTTTTGCAACATTAAATATGTACTTGCTTAATCATGTGGACAAGTATCCTGCCTCTATTGTATTTTGATTTAGAGAAAATTGGTGTCATGTTAGCAGTAACTGCATAATGTTACTGTGAAACCAAGGTCAATAAAATCAATTTTTCTCAGTTCCACGCTATGAGCAGTTACTGCCTTTTTGCTTGGTAGGGCAGTATTTGTTGGCAATAGAAATGGAAATGTGGGTCCAGATTAAAATTATGTTAGTGCAAACATGTTTATACATATACATTTTGCCACAAAACAGTCCTAAATTGTTTTTAGTTTATATTCATACAGCACAGTGCATGTGTTTTTTTATTCCCGTTTTTTCATATTTTATACGAGACCCCCTCATCCAGAGATTTGAGAATCCTACAAGATTTGCTAAATATAATGTAAAAATTCCCGTAAAAGGATTTACATGAATCCCTGCAACTATTGCCTGAACACTACTCTCCAGCTGTTGTGATAATGTGTATAGCGAGAGTACAGTAACCGGAGTTAATGAAGTGTAAATAGCTACCAGCTATATTCTGGCTTTAGTACTTAGAACATAGAATGCAGGTATGTTCACTGTACTGTATGCAGCTGCATCATGTATCATGTGTGTGTGTCCCCTTGAATGGTTCTTCTATGATAAGAGCAAAATGAAAATAAATATCACTCACTACTGCATATTTGAACCTACGCTATTTGAACCTACGCCATGATGCAATGTCAGCTACATTTAACCCCAGGTACAGAAATTTAAGCGTGAAAAAAAAAGGAATCTGTCTTTCATGTGAAATGGACTCCCCTGTGAAACCTCCAGGGTTGGTTTGTGAGTTCAGCGGAAAGTGAAGGATGTGGGAACATGGTATACATTGTCTAACGAAATGTTTACTTGCAGGTTTTGTGTATGTGTGCCATTGAGGATGAATATGCAAAACAAAATATTTAAGTGCTTTTGAATGGGGTATGGTGGTAGGTAACAGGCGCACCGGTTTGAGTGTGTCAAGAACTGCAATGCTGCTGGGTTTTTCACACTTAACAGCTTCCCGTGTGTATCAAGAATAGTCCACCACCCAAAGGACATGCAGCCAACTTGACACAACTGTGGGCCTGCATCACTGTGGAACACTTATGACACCTTGTAGAGTGAATGCCCAACGAATTGAGGCTCTTCTGAGGGCAAAAGGGGTGCAACTCAATATAAGGAAGGTGTTCCTAATGTGTTATACACTCAGTGTATATTACCTTGTTTATTTCTCAGAAAACTGTGGTAAGAGTAGTTCAAAGCCAACAGTTACAAGGCCCGCCTCTTTTCTTGCGATAGTGAGGAGAATTATTAGAGATGTCCCTTGAAGTCTGACTTCATGGTTTCTTTTAAACAAAAAGAGCCGATGTGCACAGCTGTGTGCTCAGAGGAGCATGCTTTTAGTCAAGTCTCCAGCACTGTCCCCTCTGACCTTACAGGCTCTTCTTAAGGCATTGGCTGTATCGTACTGTAATAAGGATTTTGGCTGAGCTCTTCAGGACCTTTTTACAACAATGGTTTGTTTGCTCCATTTCTGCTTTTAGGATGGGAAGGGGGCACAGTTGTATTTTAGCACTATCATTATCTTTCTGTGTGTGTGTGTGTGTGTGTGTCTGCGCGCACATGGTTGTGTGCATGTGTATTTTATCAGGATGATCAAACATAGCCTCCTGCACTGGCAGTGAAGTGGCCCCAGTGCCGCTTCTTGTTACTACAACAGCTTTTATCCTAAATAATGCCCCAAAAATATACTTTGTCAAATTTACTCAGCACCTTAGATGTCCAATGCTTTTGTCCACTTTGTTCCTTCAGGCTCTCTATTTCCTAGGCTCTCTGGGGCTTTTATCTAGCACCCCATCCTGTTTGGAGATGAAAGAGGGTGGCGGTGTCACTCCAAACCTTTTGTTACCAATCCCCTGGTTCCCAGATTGGACCACTATAGACACAGAATTACCTCCATGGGCCCACATCTACGGGACATCTGCAAGCCATTCATTAAAACTGTTATTTGATAGAGAAAAGTCAAGGAGTCTAGACTTACCAAATGAGAAGTTAACTTCCAGACAATACGCCCATTCAGTCAGAGATGCATGTTCTAAATCACATTCTCTTTTACCTGGAAAACTGAGTTTAATTTTATAATTTGAACTGCCATAGCATATGAAACCAATTTGGAAGTAGACAAATGTATTCAGAATAGTATTTAACATAAATTACTCACAAATGGTTTATTTTAGTGTGCAGTTCAATGGTATCAGAAAATCAACTCTCTTTTTTAGAGATCAGTTAAATTGCTGAGGTTGATGCATATAGCTAATTGACTCCAAGTTGCCAAATCTCACATTAATCTGTGAGAAATTGCAAATAATTGCTTTTCTTAATTGAGTTTAAGAGTCTCAAATAGCTATTAGCAAAAGTGTGTTCCTGGGTTAAGAGGAGAATTATGTTTTAAGAAATAATTAAAGCCTGCCTACTAATCGACTTGTCTCATAACCAGTATGACATATATTAGCTGACCTTATAGTCCTCTTAATAAATCAGTGAGCCCAGTACATTTCAATCTGCTCCTGGAGCAGAACTAACAGCAATCTAGTTTGAAAGCAGGTTTGGTTGGTTGCTGAGAGACGCTCAAGGCTTTTCCATCGAGTCGCCCAGGAAAGAGAGAGAGCTTTAATTCCAGCATAGCTGCTCAAGGTGAAATGACAATATGGAGCATATTACAGAGAAAGGTTAATCAAGGTTCATTAATCCAATTGGAACAATATGTGCTCTTAAATCTGCGATATTATCCGTTATAAAATAAATGTCTCTTTGTTCCCAGTGGTAGAAAGATACCGTATGAATGTATTTTGTGTCACTATCTGTTTCCCCAACAGTCATATTATTTCTAACTTTGCCCATTTTTATGTAGACAGGTTTCATTTTAGTCACTTGCAGTAAGTTACCGACACTGCAAAAAAATTTAATCTTACCTAGATTTTACCTTGATTTTTTAAAATCTTGTATTGAGATAATTTAGTCACAATTACTTGTTTTGTGTTGATTTAGCTTACCCTGAACATGCATTTGTCTTGTATTCAGATATTCAGACTTTTATCAAGCCTTTTTTTAGTTAAAATAAACAAAATGATCTGCCAGTGTACTGAGATAATTTTGTTTATTTTATTTTATCTTCATGCACTTCCTGGGTAAACGAAATCAACTCAAAGCAAGTAACTTTGACTTAATTATCTCAATTCAAGATAAAAAATATAGGTGTGATAAAAAATGTTTTGCAGTGTACTGGTTAATTCATACTGTCCCCACTTCAAACTGTGTCATTACAAATAAACAAAATGGAGCATTAAGTACTCTGCAAAAAAATATCTTACCTAGTTACTTGCTTTGATGGAGTCAGGGGAATGTGTCCACAATCAGGGGAATTTGTGCTGTTGTCTCTTTGTGAGATATCTACAGTACCTGTCTGTGCAGCTGTTTTGTGGGGCTTCTCCTTTCATGTCTGCGGTAGCAATGGCATTATTCCAAATCTAATCACTGCTTACAGCCTATTGAAAGGCATTGAGAATTGCAACATATTTATCCAGCTCCCACCCGAGACTCCTCTGCACACTCATCCATGAAGACTGTTCTGTGCTCCCTGAATTACCTTTACCCAGATACACTGGGCAACAACAGCGGGTAGAATTACAGGAAGCTGCTGTGACCTGTTATTGTTTTCCATCAATTGTCAAGCATAAATTAGTTTCAGTAAAAAGGTAATTTTAGTTTCTAAGCCATTTTTAAATTGCTTTGTAATGTTTGCAGTGGTAAGAGTGATGAAAAAAAAACAAAAAACAATGGAAACCTGATAACCACTGGAGCCATTAAAATCCTTCATGTGTGACTTAGGCTAAGCAAAATACTTACTGCATACTGGAGCCCCATGTTGATTTGGGCCTTATTGGTTTTATCCACAACACTTTGGGTCCAATGTCGACTTTTTCATAATTTCAGATGTAAAATGACATGATAACAGTTATTTTACTGTCAGCCTTAGCTGTGACATTTTTCCGTCTGACTCAGCCGTGCTACTATGATGTAATCTTGTGTTGACAACAATCTCATGCGGTAGTGATTCCTGTATGGTGGCACAGTGTTGTATATACTGTTTGATACTCTTTCTTCTTATTTCTTGTCTGTTTTTTTTCTAGTATTTATTTATTTTAAGTTTTATTATTACTTTTTTTTATAGTATTACATTGGTATTGATTATTGCATTGTTGGGTTTTGAGTTTGCAAGAAAGGCATTTCACTGTACTTGTTCATGTGACATTAAAACGTGAAACTTGAAGATAGTAAATATCTAAGGTAATACAACGGGTGCTAATTAAGCAATTGTTTGTGTAATGTCCAATTGATTTGATGACTTTTACTTCATGAAGCAGTAATAATCATCTTCAACTTCAAAGCTTTCACAGCACTGAAATGTTCTGTTCAGCTTTGCCCTAGACTAATGTATTTTACTGCATTGGGTGGCTTCATAGATTCTTCATTTTTGTGTTTGGGGATTTTCTGATTAAATCAAACTTGGTTTCAGGCCAAAGACACTCCCTGATTTCTCCCTTGATTGTATTGATTAATGGAGTCATTAAAATGCTGTTTTTTGATAAGATGATATTCCTTAATCGTATACATTTTGAATGCTTACTGTAATACAGTGTTTTCGAAGATACAAATGTTTGCTTACATCTTTTGACAAATGGGAGTTTTTCTTCAGCTTTCTGTTCACTTCTTGGCCTTATTGGTGACATTATTCACACATTGAGACTTGGGATCCGTCAGTAAACAGCAGTGGTGTAAAGTACTTAAGTAAAAATACTTTAAAGTACTACTTAAGTAGTTTTTTGGTGTCTGTGCTTTACTATCTGTACTTGGTATCTGTACTTTACTATTTGTATTTTTGACAACTTCTACTTTTACTCCACTACATTCCTAAAGAAATTGATGTACTTTCTACTCCCATACATTTTCCCTGACACCCAATAAGTACTGGTTACGTACTGCTCATGCAGGACAGAATTATGGTCCAATTCACACACCTATCAATATAACGCGTTGTCATCCCTACTGCCTCTGATCTAGCTGACTCACTAAACACAAATACTGAGTTTGGAAATTCTGTCGTAGTCCATAAGTAAAACGGGAATTGTTGCCATATGGTTTGCATAATATAAGGAATTTGATTAATAGCATTTACTTTTACTTTACACTTTTACTCAAGTATGACTATTCAGTACTTTTTCCACCACTGTACTTATAGGAAAATTCCACCCAAAATCTTTTGGTATGTGTTTCATTAGTCCATTGTTGACATAAGAAAAACATTTTGGGACTATCAGCAATCAACTTTTGAAAGTTACATATCTTGAATACTTGATTGCTGACAAGCAAAACATTTTTGGCACTATGTCAACAAGGGGCTAATTAAACAAAATACCAAAAGATAGTTTTTGGGTGGAATTTTCCATTAAGTACACGTAAAGCCAGATACTTTTAGACTTTTAGTCAAGTAGTATTTTACTGGGCGACTTTCACTTCAGTCATTTTCTATTAAGTTGTATATTTTTTCAGTTTAAGGCAGTTCACCACCCCCAAATGTGAAGACTTAGTGCACAAGGCAAGGCTCACATGGATTTCCATTATGACTATCTCCAGCTAAATATACTTCTCACTACTTTTCTTTCTGACCAATGTTTACTTTCGATAAGTTAGATGCCCAGCACAACTGCAGCAAAGCTGAGATTGTTCAATTTGAATAACAAGACTTAGTCTTTCTTTTCTTTTGATTTATCTCTAATTTGTAGACTCTGTTTTCTTGCTCTGCACAAATATGTTTTGTCAGGCCACAATCCAGCAGGGGGTTTTACATAATGCATATTATTTTTCAGACTTGGAAAACTTCAAGACCCACCGAAGAAACTCAGTGTCAGTTCGCGAGGGACAGGGGTGGTGCTGCTGTGTGGTCCCCCATCTCACTCGGGGAGGTTAAGAAAGCAAACACAGACTCTTGGCAGTGATAACTGAGCAATTCTCTCTCTCTCTCTCTCTCTCTCTCTCTCTCTCTCTCTCTCTCTCTCTCTCCTCTCTCTCTCTCTCTCTCTCTCTCTCTCTCTCTCTCCTCTCTCTCCTCTCTCTCTCTCTCTCTCTCTCTCTCTTCTCTCTCTCTCTCTCTCTCTCTCTCCTCTCTCTCTCTCTCTCTCTCTCTCTCTCTCTCTCTCTCTCTCTCTCTCTCTCTCTCTCTCTCTCTTCTCTCTCTCTCTCTCTCTCTCTCTCTCTCTCTCTCTCTCTCTCTCTCTCTCTCTCTCTCTCTCTCTCTCTCTCTCTCTCTCTCTCTCTCTCTCTCTCTCTCTCTCTCTCTCTCGGTTCTCTCTCTCTCTCTCCTCTCTCTCGGTTCTCTCTCTCGGTTCTCTCTCTCGGTTCTCTCTCTCGGTTCTCTCTCTCGGTTCTCTCTCTCTTCACATGGTTCTCTCTCTCACATGGTTCTCTCTCTCACATGGTTCTCTCTCTCACATGGTTCTCTCTCTCTCTCTCGGTTCTCTCTCTCTCTCTCGGTTCTCTCTCTCTCTCACATGGTTCTCTCTCTCACATGGTTCTCTCTCTCACATGGTTCTCTCTCTCACATGGTTCTCTGCTTATCTTACATGGTTCTAAGATCGTCAGCAAGTGTTAGCTTGCCAAACTTCCCTCTGGAGAGACAGGTATTTGTGTGCCACTAGCCTATAGCCCAAGTTCAACCAACACCCTCATCACCAGCCTCTGTGGGGGTGCCAAGTGATCTCCAACAGATCTTTCCTGGTATCCAATAGATACTGTACCTCAAACATGATCTTCTCTGTAGGGAGTTCAGCTTTCTCTCCCTAACAGCCTTGGAGTCCCACCTCTCCTCCTCATTAATAGTATTTCTGTGAGCACCTCTCAGCCCTCCTCACCCTCCATGGTCCTCTGTAGCTCAGTTGGTAGAGCATGGCGCTTGCAACGTCAGGATAGTGGGTTTGATTACGTAAAGTATAAGCACCACAGGAGGCTGGTGAGGGGAGGACAGCTCATAGTAATGGCTGGAATGGAGCGAATGGTATTTATACATATGGAAACCATGTGTTAGGTTAACATTCCATTAATTCCTTTCCAGCCATTACAATTAGACTGTCCTCCCCAGTTAAGGTGCCACCAGCCAGCTGTAGTATGCACACATAACTGTTAAGTCACTTTGGATAAAAGCGTCTGCTAAATGGAATATATTATTTATATTTTATAATTTCCCATATCAGTGTGATTACTTGTATTCGTTAAGAGAGCAGCATGTGTATCTGCAGCTTATTACTGGTGTTAACAGTGTTTCTCAATTGTAAGTGCTTTATTAGCTCCATATCCACAAAATGTTTTCTCATCAAATTACCGTCGGTTGATGTTAGTTTCTTTCACACTGAGAACTATAAACCCATCAGAACTGAGAACTGTGTTTTTCAGTTCTACTGAATATCCTTAAATACCAAATAAATCATTACTTTTCAAAAACAAGTTGAATTTCTGTCTAGTTTCCATGGTGAAACATACAGCATGTTGCTTCTGTTGTATTTTCTATTTCATGTCACACAGATGTTCATAAATTGTTAACAGGTCAAAAGAGAAAAATGTATTGCTTTAGTTTTCACCACTTCTTAGAAACAGAAGAATACTCAGATGTGAATAGGATAAGATTGTATTCCCTATAGTTGAAAAGAGTGTCACGTGTTACTTATTCATAAGCTTACTACATGTGAAGGCTGAACTTTATATACAGTTTCAACCCACAGTAATTTTCTTTGGCTGGCGAAGAATTAAAAGTGTATAGCTATTGAATAGAAATAAACAATTTGAAATGTATCTTTTGAACATTTGGTACCCGCTCAATATTTTTGAAATATCTGAACTGAATGTGCAGCCGAGATGACAACGCTTGACAAGTAGGGCTACCAAAATGTTTTGTTATTTGTGTATTTGAATATTTCTGGCTAAAACAATTCCCTTTTAGCCAGGGAATTATATATTTATATGTTACTTGCTGATGCTGTTATAGCAATTAGTCACAGTAACACCCTTATAATGACAGTGCATTTTTTCATGCTACGACTATAAGCATTAACTGCTACTGTTGGCACACATCTGGAAAAATAGGGTATCTACAGATTTTCAATCCCTTATGAGCTATCATGTTGGCTGTCACCTTTGTCTCTTGGCACATTCTGTCTCATTTTGGCAGATGGATCAGATGTGATGGCTCTCATCTATTTCAGGAACAATTAAATGTAACACCAGCTTTGCCTCACCCATTCAAACCTCTCTCACAGATAAATTAAATTTATCATAAATTCACTTACTGAAAGTACAGTAAGGGAGCGTTCGAAATTGTTACCTGGAGAAAAATGGGGGAGGGTCATGCTTTTTCTATTTCAGTCATGGGGAGGGTTAGTATTTTTTTATTTAGTTCAGGGGAGGATCATGTAGTGCAATATCAAGTGTGCCTAGTGTGGTCTCAATCAAATGATTCATAGCCTATACTATAGGCTATAGGCCTAGGCTATACAAAGCGCATGCTCTGAGAAGCACAGGGCAAAGTTATATTTCTAAGTGTCTGCGCTGCTGGGATGGTGTATACAAAACTAGGCTACACTATCATGAGCCATGGCCTGCCCTGCTCTTGATAATGTAAACCCTTTTGTGCTGCCTAAGGAGGCATGTCAAAGGCTCAATTGTCAAAAAAATGCAATATCTGTGCACGAGATAGAGAGTGTGAAAATGAGAAGGAGGACCGGAGATAACGTTGCTACTGCTTTAATTGATTTTAATAAAAAAATATATGTTTTGTTTCCCATAATGAAGCTATTTATCAGCGTCACAATAAGCCATATTCAAGTTATTTGCATATCTTACATTACTCTGAAGCGACAGCTGCGGAGATTCATTGGTGCTGAAAGTAGGCTAATTCGAGAAGGCCTGATCCATTTAAACAGTCTTTATTTTAGACTCTACTAACAACAAGAGGGCTTTGTCTTATTTATTCCTATTCAAGAAATTAGAGGTAAGCCTACTTGTTTGACAGGCAAAATTAATGTGCTCTATTTTTGGCTGGCGTTAAGGCAGTGCTAGTGTCAAACGCACGTTCATTGGCAATTTCGACCTGTTAAAGCCAGCACTCAGATATTTTCAAACTTTTGCACAAGAATTGCTAATTTACCTTTTTTTTTGTATTTTACCCCCTTTTTCTCCACAATTTCACAATATCCAATTACGATCTTGTCTCATAGCTACAACTCCCCAACAGGTTCTTAAAATGTGCACACTTAACCCGGAAGCCAGCCACACCAATGTGTCGGAAGAAACACTGTTCAACTGATGACCGAAGTCAGCTTGCAGGCGCCCGGCCCGCCAGAGAGCGATGAGCCAAGTAAAGCCACCCCGGCCAAACCCTGACGACGCTGGGCCAATTGTGCACCGCCATATGGGACTACCGGTCACGGCCGGTTGTGACACAGCCTGGGATGGAACTCGGGCCTGTAGTGACGCCTCAAGCACTGTGATTATTTACACTATATTTTTACTAGCATTTGTGAAACGCTACAGTCTGGCAGGAGCGCTCATTATTTCAACAACACATCAACAACAGCACTTCAACAACATACCTATACATTTAGCATTTTACGCTGTATAAAAGGAAATGTACAGTTGAAGTCGGAAGTTTACATACACTTAGGTTGAAGTCATTAAAACTCATTTTTTAACTACTCCACAGATTTCATGTTAACAAACTATAGTTTTGGCAAGTCGGTTAGGACATTTACTTTGTGCATGACACAAGTAATTCTTCCTACAATTATTTACAGACAGATTATTTCACTTATAATTAAATATACCACAACTCCAGTGGGTCAGAAGTTTACATACACTAAGTTGACTGTGCCTTTAAACAGCTTGGAAAATTCCAGAAAATGATGTCATGGCTTTAGAAGCTTCTGATAGGCTAATTGACATAATTTGAGTCAATTGGAGGTGTACCTGTGGATGTTTTACAAGGACTACCTTCAAACTCAGTGCCTCTTTGCTCGACATCATGGGAAAATCAAAAGAAATCAGCCAAGACCTCAGAAAAAAAATTGTAGACCTCCACAAGTCTGGTTCATCCTTGGCAGCAATTTCCAAACGCCTGAAGGTACCACGTTCAGGTGTACAAACAATAGTACGCAAGTATAAACACCATGGGACCACGCAGTCGTCATACCGCTCAGGAAGAAGACACATTGTCTCCTAGATATTAAAGTACTTTGGTGTGAAAAGTGCAAATCAATCCCAGAACAACAGCAAAGGACCTTGTGAAGATACTGTAGGAAACAGGTACAAAACTATCTATATCCACAGTAAAACGAGTCCTATATTGACATAACCGCTCAGCAAGGAAGAAGCCACTGTTCCTAAACCCCCATGAAAAAGCCTGAGAAAGTGTGTGTGAGCAAGGAGGCCTACAAACCTGACTCGGTTACACCAGTTCTGTCAGGAGGAATGGGCCAAAATTCACCCAACTTATTCTGGGAAGCTTGTGGAAGGCGACCCAAAACGTTTGACCCAATTTAAAGGCAATGCTACCAAATACTAATTGAGTATATGTAAACTTCTGACCCACTGGGAATGTGATGAAAGAAATAAAAGCTGAAATAAATCATTCTCTCTACTATTATTCGGACATTTCACATTCTTAAAATGAATTGGTGATCCAAACTGACCTAAGACAGGGAATTTTTACTTGCATTAAATGTCAGGAATTGTGAAAAACTGAGTTTAAATGTATTTGGTGTATGTAAACTTCCGACTCAAACTGTACATTTACATAAACATTTCAAAATAATTACTTAAAATTAAATAGTAATGAAATTAAAAATGCTTTATTAGGCTATACAGTGCCTTTGAATTAAGTTTGGCCAATCTTTTGTTGGAGGATCATGCGGTTGAGCTATGCATGCCTTGTTTGTTAATTTAGCCTATCAGATGCTCTTATATTTCCATGCCCTAATCACAGTCAACAGAAATCTATTTTGTAACAAGAATATCATGGAATAAAATCAAATAAATTAGAAAATGATAGTTTACCAAATAAAAATAGTTACACGTGCATATAGACCTACCTGATGATATGCAGCTTTTCCTCTATTCATTGATGTTCAGATACTTCAGTTGTAACGGTTTTTGTTGCTCTCAATTTTTACACTTGATAGACAACTTTAGCACTGTTCCAAATGTAGACTATCTTCTTTGTTAACAATAGCCTGTATAGAAATCAAAATGTCTCCGGTACTGCAGCATGCACCCATTCGTTGTCATGCTCTGTTGTTGTATTAAAAAAGATTCTGCTTGTCTCCAGTCATGTAAAGTGAAGTAGAATTGCATGAAATGCGTTTATAAAAGTCTATTTATTCTCGGGCCGCTAATAAGATGATAGATCCATGCAGTGCTTTTATTATAATGGATATATTTTCTTGTTCACAGGGGTCTGCGAATCCACATCTTTCTGACTACTTTGCCATGAAATGCTTACAAAACAAGGGTAAATGGTAGGCATGTTCTCTGCTATCCACTTTGTTTTATTTACTATTTTGGGTAAAGGGTGGGCCACTAGTTTCTTTTCAAGCATTCAGGGAGGGTCAAGTAAAAGTATATTTTACTGAAGGGATGGCCATCCATTTTTATTTCATAGAGGTCAGATTTTCAGTTGTAAAATCCCTAAGCATGCGCAGTTGCAGAGGAAGAATCAGTGATTAAAAAAATAGTCTAACAATTTGTAGTTTGTAGCCTGTTGGGATTGTTCCTAACAAAAGCTTGGCAGGCTCCATGGCCAATTAGATGTGCATATTTCATATTTTGGTGCCAGTGTGTCTAAGCTGAAACAAAGGTGCAGAAAACTCCCTGAAACAAGTTAGGATTCAATCCTTTCCGCTTACCTTTATCATAGTCTTCCGTCTATAAATAAAGGTATTCTTAATAGTAACTTGATCTAGCCTCATATTTTCATTTTTGATAATTCCATATCTAATGAATTCAGCGGATGGCTGGCTGCTGGCTGGAAGACATTGTTTGGGGATGACATCTCCGCTTTAGTTTGTGTTTTAATAAATCTATTACTTCTTGTCTAGGACAGGAGAGAAAACATTACTCGTCAGACATGGTCATACATTTAATAGAGGCCCACCTCGTGGCTTGTGACTCACTACCGATGCACGGTACCATCTCAGCCTGTCAATTAAAAGTGTTTCTCTGTGAGTTACTTGTCTTCAGTTTTATTGTCACAATGTTGTTTCAGAAAGCATACAGTTATGCTGAACTTAAAGGTGATATTTCATCTCAAAGATAAAGGTTAAGTTAAAATATTTTTTCACTAGAATGTTAGTTTACTTGCTGTTGGAGGCATCCTATTGACGGAACGTTTCTAGCATTTGGCCAAATAGTAGCCAATCAGCGTTGAGCTAAACTGAGTGAGCTCAACTGTGAAGTGTCAAGGGAAGCCAGTTTGGATTTGGTGTCACTCCTATCGGATCGAGAGCATATGTCATTGACAGAAACAACTCGAATTGTTGCATCTCGTTGTCTTGTTGTCCCCCAGTGGCTGGCTAGCTAGCTAAAATAGGCACTTTCCTAAAGAAGCCATGGATGGAGATAGGGACTTTGAAATATTTTTTCCCTAGAATGTTAGTTTAATTCCTGTTAGAGGCATTTTATTGACGGAACGTTTCTTCATAGAAAGTAGGTTTCCATTGTTTGTTCCTGAAAGGTTTTCCACTGTTGTCCTTGAAGATCAGATTAAATTCATTTCAAAGTTAGTGTCTGATATGTCGTATGCTAGGAACAAAACAAAATAGTATGCCTCAGAGTATTTCCCTGTGCTGGCACAGTCGGTTATCGTGTGTCTCTTTGTGGGGTCCTTGCCACTCAGCTGATGAGCTGGGTTTGAACAGAAGGAAGACTTTGTACTTCTAAGTTGTATTATGTTGCTGTCTTTGTAGTGTACTAATAAAACGAGATGCACTGACTGTAGTAGCTCATTAATACACAGAATGGAGATCATGGAAAGACTCTGTTGAATACAGATGTGCTATCTTAACTTGATCAAAAAAGGGATTCTAAAATGTGTAATGTCCACTATAAAATGTCAAACTTGATTTATCCTAACTAAATGCATCAAACCCTTAAAAAATGTTTCATGAATTATAATCCACATTTCCTGTTGCTGTAGGATTATTTACTGTGAGAAAGTGGTCAAATTAAGATAGAACACCTGTATAATAGTATGAAGGCAACCATGAGTGCATACTGGGGTGACGCCACACCAGTGTGATGTGATGTGATGGTTTGGGACGAACCCTGGATCCATCAGATAATTAGCAATTACATTGTATGTCACTTGTTTGACACGGCGAGGGGAGTCTCTCTTCAAGATGGTGACAACCTATGACAAGTGATGATGAGAACAATCTGTTATCATGCCACACTGTATCTCATGAAGCCTGTACCTCAATCAAACCCTGCATGTGGGTGCTGCAGTATTAGATGAGAATCCCAACACGTCCTTGGCCTTATTCATTACCGTATGTTGGTGGGCCAGGCCATGGGTTCCAGCCTTGAGGACCCTCAGTGCCAGTGTATCCCCAGGGCTCTGCTGAGCCTCTGCCTGCCAGAATGGCTGTCAGGGGACCCATAATGTACAGTAGTAGACAGCTGTCCACAAGTTCCCTGTGCTGGAGAGTGCATACTTAGTGGGCTCAAAAATACAGATTGAGCTATATGATCTACTGGCAAGGGAGCGTGTGTGTGTGTGTGTGTGTGTCTGTGCCCTCCAGCTTGTGGGTTAGCGACACACACCAGCAGAATGTTTACTGAAATGCATTTACAGGTCATTTGTGACTCCGTATTTCAGTGGATTTTTGCTGTCAGGGTTTATGTATAATCTGATTAGTGGATGGCACATTTTATAATTCCCATAAATAAACTCCTGAGTTGTTAACTCTTAAATACTGCTTTGAAACACATTTTTACACCCTGACTATTGCCATGGGATCAATACCCACAGAATGTAATTTGCCACAGCCGTTTGCAATATCACTGATTGCACATCTTCTTACCATGCGAGTGACACTCACATTTGAGATGCATGCGTTTCCTGAATATACCTTGATGGTGTTATTGACCTTCCCAATATGAATATCAAGTACAAGGAAGAGTCTTTCATACAGACATACACTACTATTGAATTGTATTGTACTCCATTACCAGACATACAGAGACAGTTGATAACTCCTTTGATAAAGGATTGTATACTGTTCCACATGTGTACTTAATTTGGCACATAACTCCACCTCCAAAAAAACATAGGCCTAGGACTATACATCCTTTAAGCAGGGTTCATACAGATATTGGAAAGTCAAATTCAAGGACTTTCAGGGACTTTTCCAAGCACTTAATTGTAATTTTCAAGGACCTCAATGTATATGATTGTACATTTAGGGCCTAATATAGAAGTGTTTTTTTTTTTTAAGTAGGCCATTAGCACTTAAAGAATAATGAATCTTTTAGGCCTTGCCAATGCATTGATATTCAAATTATTATTACATTAATGTGAGAATAATGTAGACTTGGCTGACTAAATATTTCTATTTTTTTTTCTGTAGCCTATGTGGCAGAAGCAGGCACACATAATAAATAGTGTTAGCATTAAATCAAATCAAATCAAATTAAATGTTATTGAGTCTCTCTTCAAGATGGTGACAACCTATGACAAGTGATGATGAGAACAATCTGTTATCATGCCACACTGTATCTCATGAAGCCTGTACCTCAATCAAACCCTGCATGTGGGTTGTGCGGTATTAGATGAGAATCCCTTATTCATTACCATATGTTGGTGGGCCAGGCCATGGGTTCCAGCCTTGAGGACCCTCAGTGCCAGTGTATCCCCAGATGTTATTGCGGGTGTAGTGAAATGTTTGTGTTTTCTAGCTCCATCGCTGTTTTTATAATGACAAAGTGATCCAAAACCAGGTTCATTTTCTAATGGAAGAATTTTTATGGAAAGCTAAGTTGAAGCCAGGTTTAGATGTCGTCATCCTCATAATAACCCCACGTGGTCTTACCGCAACAGAGTAGCGCAACACGTATCATCTAAGCAGCAGGAAACAATTGAAAGTGGCCACATCTCTCACAAAATGGATCATAAACATATTCACGGATAAATATAAGGAGGCAGGAGAACTTATAAATTGGCTACAATAATTACAAGGACATTTCAAGTACCAAATTGAGGAAATGTCTGATTTTCAAGGTAGGCTTATCTCAGTAAATGAATTTCTGAGCTCCAAATTCAAGTAGGCTACTTCAAGCCCCTTGTATTGTTTAAAATTGCAGATGTAACATGGAAACCAAAATGTATTTGTCATGTTATTTCATTACCAGATCATATTGTGAAAAAGCCCACTAGGCTATGTAAGTTGTTGTCATTATATCCAGAATAATTAACACAATCCTACACAATTGCGCACAGTAGACTGTCAAATCTACGAGGCACAAAAACATATGAAAACATTAAGTCATTACCTTGATGCTGTTACTGTTAAATCTAATGAGACCCTGCTGTAAATCAAGCAGACAACAACAGATGATCAACATCAATTCGCTAGGGATATTAGATCCAACATGGATCTAGGCACAACTGTCTTCACCGGCATAACAAATGAGATACCAAAATATTCTGGACATTCATCACAAACACCTTTTTTCCATCACTTGAGCTGTTGTTGCATCGCATGCTCTATCACAGCAGCTGTTCGTCACTTGACTGTCACTCAGAAAATTCCTTCCTGGATCAGATGATGATCAGATGATGATGTGTGAAAATAATTAAACAGCTCAACACCAATTGCGCATACAACAAGTATTCTGCATAATCATTTAAAAAACCTGTTTTAACCCCGTAACATAAGCAGACACGAAATGTTACATACTTACACTTTATTTCTGAGATCTCTATACAAAAACCTGTCCAACAGCTAGATCGAGGTTCTTACAGGGTTCAAGTTCAATGTCTAATTCAACTGATTAATGCTTAATATATGATATAATTACAACTTAAACTGCCATAAATGCAAGGACCGAAAAGTAATGTTTTATGTCACACACAATTCTGTACAAATCCATCAAAGGGTTAAACATAGGTTTTAAATCAAGCTGTGAATTTTATTGAATATAGCTATGTTCCCCCCTTATATATTAATGTAATTACATTAAAAAAATGCAGACTTTTTTATTAATGACTTATCAACAGGTGTAACAAGTTGTCCAGTGTAGGAAATCCTCACTGATACCCTAGTTTATAGAAAGACCCACATACAGCAGGCTACTATAATCGGAAGGTCACATTTGCAGTGTGAATGGGAATACACAAACACACGAGGGAACCGTGAATGACAGAAGCTTCGCTTCTCAGTGTGCAGTAAATAGCAGTTGTTGTCGTCGTTGTGTGGTGTGTATGAGGGTACTGTATTTCTAGGTGCCTTTTCTGCTATGCGATCTAGTTGGCTGTGTGTAAGCACCTCGTTCCTCTCTGCTGGACACTAGTCACACGTCATGTCCCCAGGCTCCCGTGCCCCAGTGCATAAACACAAATCCCTCAATGCCAGTGGGGATTTCATCCCTTGAGGAATACATTGCATGTCATCTGCTCTGCAAGGAGAAAATAACAATCCTGGAAAACAACACTCAGCTCAGTTCTGTTGTGTTCTCAACACCAAGCTGGCATAGCAGGCGTGTGCCTGTGCACTGAATACAGTGTTGTTGTTAACCATTACGAAACGCTTCAGCTTTCAGTGTTGCAAAGAATTTAACTCAACTGCAATGTGTTTTTCCTTCTCGTGTTAGATTATTTAGGCATGATAAATTCTCTACTTCTTTGTTCAAAGGTATAGGTAATATTGCTTATTGGGCGGCAGGTAGCCTAGCGGTTAGAGCGTTTGGCCATTAACCGAAAGGTCACTGGTTCGAATACCTGTGCCGACAAGGGGAAAAACCTGTCGTTGTGTCCTTGAGCAAGCCACTTAACCCTAATTTGCTCCAGGGGCTGACACTGTAGGTAGGCTGTCATTGTAAATAAGAATTTGTTCTTAACTGACTTGCTAGTTAAATAAAATAAATAAATTGCAGCTGCTTGTGCAATTCTAATATTGCTTGCCTTAATGGTTGCTTTATTTGATAAGCTAAGAGATTGATGTAGAGTTGGCTGTCTGGAAGTGTGGTTATGGTACAATCCAATCAATAGATGGATGTTTCCTTGACTCCTTGGAATGATTGCATTGATATACTGTCTTCTTTCTCGGATGTGCTTTGAACACAAATCCCTCTCATTTATATTGATTGACCTCAAGTGTATATGATAAAAGGAGTAGGTGCCTGCATTAAATATTTTCTCTGTTTTTCTATCCAGTCCTTCTGTCGTGCTTTGACCTGCAGTAATAAAGGTCTGTCATGGCATATAAACCATGGACAAGGCACCATCTGAATCAGTGTTCTCAAACAGTTTAGGTGGGGCACAATTCTGGAACTCAAGGTCTTATAGGGCCCGTCACGATTCTGCTGCTGTTAATGTTATTGAAGTGCACTGCTTTCACTCATTGCTTTTCTGTGTGGTACATAGTGTTCTATTAAATGTTGCAGTGTACAGTAGCAGTCTAGAACGTGGGTGAGGCAGGAACACATTGGACTCCTTGTGTCTCCAATCTATTAATATATGTGCCTTCAGATTTGGCCAGTTTGTTTACAGTTCAGTTTTGGAAAAGCTTTGATTAAGTGAAAGCTCTCTATATGAATGTTTTGGCAATAATATTATCCAATCTAAATCTTTTATGCTTTTGCTATAATATTTCTCAGCTCTAAATCTGTCGTCACTATGCTTCTGATCTATTTATCATGTCTAGAGCTAAATTATATCTGCTCATCATACACTCAGGCCTGTCTAGCCCAGGACATAACGAGATGGGCAACCAATGGCCAGACTGATCTTATCAACCTACACCTTCTAGTCATTTGCTTATAAATATATGTGTCATATTTTTGCAGTATCAGTATGCTTTTATGTCAAAGACACTGAGATTCAAAAACACAGACTAGTACTTTGCTGATGTGGTTTTAACTCAGATCTTGTGCAGTGGATTGAAGTGCTCATTTAAATGAACATGATCATTCCCAATTTTGTGAGATTATGGAATAACATTGGCTGTTATTTTTTGCTGAAGGTCAATGTCTGCATGCAGAGCCTACCTGCTCCAGCTAGTCAGCAGAAGAGAGACAGGCAGGGAGACGGGTGGGTACAGATCAGGAACGACACAGCCTGCCAAGCCAGATAGAAGTACAGGCAGAGCTGCACACAGGCTGAGCATGGAGCTGCCTGTCTCCACTGATGCACTTCCTGTTTTGACAGGCCAATGTTCTAGCATTGCTGGGGATGTGTTGTAATCGTTGAAGAAAAACACCCTGATTTGGAGCAGACACGTGCTGACGTGATATTATTAACATTGTTGAAAAGGTATTTTGATGATGATGTTACAATACTCTGTTTGCTGAATGTGTTACTAGTGTTTGCAGAAATGTGTAGTGGAGAGTCAAATGATCTTCACTGGGCTCCCACAGTCAGAGAAGCCAGAGAGGCTGAAAGGCTGTCACTTCCGCTCTCTCTCAAAACACACTAGATTAATGGGCTGCCTGTGTGACCTAGACTTGGTCTTTGTATTACTCAACTACTGGGTTTAGTCTTGGACCGGATGCAGCTGACCTCCATTTTCTAATGGAGAGAGACCTTTTTAGGGACACTCAAGACTGAAATCACTTGCGTGCATCCACTAAGAAAAGGGATGCTGCATTGTGTATCCCCTGGTTCATTCTGTCCTAATACCCGGGCTTTGAGAACACAGAGCATGTGCACTCTGTCTACTCATGTACATGAGCAGAATGTAGAGAGGAGGACAATTCTTGTAGCCTGGAGCAAACTTGGGAGCACTGCACTTTGTAACACAATTGGATTGGCAGTACTTTCAGGGGGTGTTTTTCAGGCTTTGGGATGGAATTCTATGATTTCAGCAGAGCGGAGAGGCAGTCTCTTGGAGGAGGCCCTAGTTCCATGAATCAGTGGACATTGACTGGACCAAATCTAGGGTGAACTGTTGTGTAATTTGGCCTTATTTTGAGGCTCACCAGCCTGTTGGACATGCTAGGACCTCTAGTCAGAGAAACTGGAGCAATATTTCAGAGACACAGATACATTTGCTTCCGACCCCTCCATGGGTTATCCAACAGCTCCACACATGTCACTTCCTCCTTGCGTCTGGGGATATATTAAACTTTGAACACAACCATTAGTAACCTTTTTGTTTAAAGTTTGTTTATCGTTCAAGCGGCACGCCTGGATGCTGTTGCCTGTGTTTGTAGCACGGCAATTAAAAATGCATACTGTTGTCACAGTGAACTTTACATGTATTATTAATACCAGATGATCAGGCAGCAGATTGTCATGATTAATATTCATTGAAAGCATTGACACTGATAATGCATGATGAAGATACAAACACAAACCCCCCTCCTCAGAATTAACATGGCAGTATTACCATTGATCGAGCTCATAACTCAGAAGTACCTGACTAACTGATATGTCCTCATGATACACCTCAGCAACCCTATTGTAATGATAGATGGGTTGTTCTGTCTGTTGTTGCAGGCCTACGCTGCACATGTTGTTCACCCCTGTCATAATTATTCCTTATGTTTAGATATATATTGTTTTTATAGCATGCTGACTCCACAGGGGGATCCCAGGGGGCTCTGCCACTGGGTTCAGTGTAGAATGAGCAGAGGCCTGCCGTCTTGCAGTGTGTAGATATTAATCACGGTAGTTACTTTGAAGAAAGCCAAGAGGTTGTTTGGGTTTTAATTGTTGGCTCAGAACACTGACACTAATACACAAATAAAGTAATGCGTGTGTAAGCATTTCAAATCATTTGTCATTAAGCGCAATTTATATTTTGTAATCTGGATGCCCAATTACACTGTTGCAATTACACTGTTGGGAACAATTACACTGTTGCACTAGCGCTTTGATGATGAATCAACATATTACATATTTTTTCTGTCATGATGATTTTTTGGGAGGAAGAATTTAGAGATGCATAATTATGCCGTGTTCTGTTTTTTTTTTTCGGATCTCATCATTTCATTGCGACTTCTCCGAAGCAGTCTAGATACACACTGCACAATAATTTGTTAGCATCTCACAAGCCTCTCGGGGGACTCCTCAAAGTGGAAACTCCTCTCTTGCCCATTATTTGTGTGTGTGTGTGTGTGTGTGTGTGTGTGTGTGTGTTACTATCCTTGTGGGGACCAGAAGTCTATCCTTGTGGGGATCAGAAGTCCTCACAAGGATAGTAAAACAAGGAAAAGTGGGAACATTTTGCCAGTCCCCAAAAGGAAAAATACTATTTTATGCTTAAGAATTAGGGTTAGGGTTTTGGTTTAGGTTGAGGGTTAGGGTTATGGAAAATAGTTTGAATGGGAATTGTTTGGTCACAACAAGGATAGTAAAACAAACGTGTGTGTGTGTGTGCGCGTGCGTATGTGTCAGTCACCAGATCTCAACACAATTGAACACTTATGGGAGATTCTGGAGACGAGCCTAAGACAACGTTTTCCACCACCATCAACAAAACACGAAATTATGGAATTCTGTGTCGAAGAATGCTGTCGCATTCAAGAAACTTGTAGAATCTATGCCAAGGGGCATTGAAGCTGTTCTGGCGGCCTGTGGTCACCCAACGCCCTATTACGACACTTTATGTTGGTGTCCATTTAACTCTACCTACATGTACATATTATCTTAATAAACCCGACTAACCGGTGCCCCCGCACATTGACTCTGTACCGGTACCACCTGTATATACCACCTGTATACCACCTGTATATTGTTTCTATAACTGTTGTATTCGGCAACAAATAAACTTTGATTCGATTTGATTTCTTTCCATTATTTTATTTTTGCATTCATAATCGCACACATTATGGTGTGGTAAAGATCTGAGGAATTGTCTGCAACTTTCTAGCCTTTTTACTTTCTGTTGGTTAAACACCTTTGGCCTCTGTGTTTGTCATTTTGTTTGTTGAACATAAACATGATCAAGACATGTATCATCTTTTTTCTTTTTGTCCCATAAAAAAATGTCTTGTGAAATGCACTTTAAATAAAATGTGACTTGACTTAACTATTTATTATTTACCCGTTTGAGTGGGTTGGCTGGCTTCGATCCTCATATTAATGAGTGAGCTAATTTCCTGTAGCTATGGTAGCCATGCATCACTGTTTACATTATGGAACAATTCTTGATGCGTTAGGTAAATATTGATTTCAGTCCCCATCTGAATTTATTTTCTATATGCTTAAGTCTAAATACTAGTTGAAGTCAAACACCCTCTGTTACATTATGCAAATGAATTATCCTTTATTCTACCTACAATACCAATTACAGGTTTTTTGAGAATATATTTCAGTCATGTTTCCTAGTCTTGTTCATCACTGAATTATCATTACATTTTTTTGCTCCGGCATTATTTTCCCATACTGTCACCATGAAACTTATAAGTAGTAAACACTTGTGTGAGCAGGTGCAAGCACAGCCCATGAGCACTAGAGAGGAAACGAGTTGTCTTGTCCTGCCTTGGAGAGCAGAGTGTTCCGTGTCTCTATGGTCCTCTCCCCTCCTCTCCGCGTGCTGTGAGGTCACTTTCTGTGTTCCTCTATGCACTCAGGACTCTGACGAGGCTGATTGGCCTGCTTTGATTCATGGTGTAGCCTATACCTGCTCCTAACTGTGAGCGAGATGCATCATGCATCGAAGCCTGCTGTGATAAATTACCAGGCAGATAGAAAGGGTAAAGGAGGAATCGTTCAAGACTGTTTTGTTTCATCTCCAACCAGCTAACAAGTGAATGGGTTTGATTAGGCTCAGCGGGAAAAGGTACGTGCCTGTCAATTAGAAGGCCTGGAAAATTCAGGCCACCCGCCACTGATTAGAATGTCAGAACATTCAGAAATAATAATTTGTCCCTGAAAGCTTCAAACAAGAGCTCGGCAACAGAAAAAAAATTAAATGACCCTGAAAGCAGTGTTCTTGATAAGCACCCCAGCTGTCACGAATCACGATGAGTCTTACACTGGCTCTGTCTATCATTTGCTCCTTGCAGTAGATCGAAATCTAGAAGTATGGTTTAGCTGTAGGGTACTGCATGTGTAATGGGATCACACCTGATTTAAATTACACGATGATGATGGTGATGGTGATGGTTATGCTGGTGGGGATGCTGGTGGTGATGTTGGTGGTGATGTTGGTGGTGATGATGATGGTGTTGATAATGATGATGGTGATGATGGTAATGACGAAACGTTCAAAGTCCTGGTGGGAACAGTGAGCTTGGATTAACACAGAGCATTACAAAAGATGCAGAATACGAGAGGATTTTCAAGAATGTACAGTATTTCAGTTGTCTCAGTCAAGCATACAAATGAATTACTTTTTTTCTTTTTTTTACTCCTCTGTGAATCCTTTTGGCCCAAGGAGCCGAAGTCTCTGGGCACAGAAAGTAACTGAATCACCAGATGAATAGCCAAACAGAGTGTCTATCTCAAAGGTCACTCTTCAAAATGTGTGTTTTGTTCTGTTTGAAAGACTCAAACCACAAAAGATGTGACATTAAAAAGATGCTGACATTTACAGTAAGAGAATGACTGGAGAGACCTACCTGACAGTTACCAGCCAACATATTGCTCATTATCCTGTGAATCATAGCAGATCTGAGATCTTGCCTTTTCCTGTGATCCTACAAATGTACTGTATACTATATGTTGTATTGTTATTTTTACCATCATGGTAAGAGTTATTTTAACATTTACTTACAGTACAATTAACTTAATATTTTGTGACGATGTGGGCTCAAGCCCACCGTCCCATAGAAATTAGGCCTAACACTATGCATTCCCCAAATGAATTTTTATCTTGCGCTGGTCATGTTACTCTGCTGTCCAATTGTGTGCTTCAAAAACAAAACCTTAACTAAGCTTCCTGGTCGGTCATTCTTAACAACTTAGAATTGCATGTTTTTAAAGTTAGTTTTCTCTGTGAAATAAAATCTCAAGGCCTTGTATTATCCACATAGAAAAGAAACCCTACCACACAAATAATATTAATTTTGATATGTGTCCAGATAATTAGAGCACCTCCTAACTCATCACACTCGGACCATCGTTAATTTTCACCCTAGCATGTAGCTCTGCGGTGATTCTGCAACCCTTTGAAGGGTGAAGAATCAAACAAGCCCACACACCTGCTACACCAACAAATCAATTCCAACCAGACAAAACTGGTAATCTCCCTATTCTCCTGTGGTATTATTATATATATATATATATATTTTAATTAGGCAATTCAGAACAAATTCTTATTTACAATTGACCCAGCCAAACCTGGGTCAATTGAACACTGCCCTATGGGACTCCCAATCACAGCCAGATGTAATGCAGCCTGGATTTGAACCAGAGACTGCAGTGACACCTCTTGCACTGAGATGCAGTGCCTTAGACCACTGCGCCACTCGGGAGCCCTAATAAGAGGAGTCAGCGTGACCCTGTAACCCTGGTGTAATTTTAGTTGAATTTGATCTCACACGCTTCTTCTCCTTTCTCCACAGACCTGACATTCTCCTGGATTTTTAATGAGTATCCCTCGTTTGTGAAGCAGGACACACGACGCTTTATCTCCCAGGAGACGGGGAATCTATACATCGCTAAAGTGGAGCCTTCTGATGTGGGCAACTACACCTGTGTGGTGACCAATACTGTCACCAAAACCAGAGTCCAGGGCCCGCCCACACCTCTAGTGCTGCGCAGTGATGGTGAGATCCAATTCTACAACAACCACTTACATCCTATCAAAACAGTATATTCCCTATTTCATATGTTAATGTTCTGGCTGTTGTGCTGTGTAATGTGTTCAATACTATCATAGCATAGTGTCATTTGTTCACAATCAGTAGATGAAATGTCAGTAATATTAAAACACACTGATCTACCATGAATAGATAATACATATCAGAATAATTTTATCTCTGCATAGTGTAAAAAGTCATTTCAACAAAAAATTAAATTTTATCAACATGGTAAACTGTTTGGATTTGCAATTAGTAATCAACGTAAGGGAATTTAGTATTTTTTATAACCTAAATCCAATGGCATTGTGGAATGTTCTGTGATTTCACATTCAATTTACATTAGTTGACAACTCAACCAAATATAAATCAAAACTAGATGTCCCGGGGTGTGACACAACCGGCCGTGGCCGGTAGTCCCATAAGACGTTGCACAATCGGCCCAGCGTTGTCCGGTTAAGGGGAGAGTTTGGCCGGGGGGGGGCTTACTTGGCTCATCGCACCCTAGCGACTCCTTCTGGCGGGCCGGGTGCCTGCGGGCTGACCCCATCGCCAGTTGAACTTTGTTTCCTCTGACACATTGGTGCGGCTGGCTTCTGGGTTAACCTGGCGGGTGTTAATGAGCGCGGTTAGGTGGGTCATGTTTCGGAGGATGCATGACTCGACCTTCGCCTCTCCTGAGCCCATTGGGGAGTTGCAGCAATGAGACGAGCGAAAAAGGGGGTAAAAGTTCCCGGTTCATAACCCACGTGTTACATTCAGTATGATAGCATGAAGACTACTAATCACGCATCCCTCTTGGATATGATCATGAGTAAATTAAGCTTCCCGATTTGAATATGGTCCTTAAGACAACTATAATTGGTTGAATCAGGGGAAACATTTATGTTTAGTTAGCCTACCTATCATTAAATAATGCCAAGGACAGTATTGCAGAATATTACAGTACATTACACTGACTGTATCTAAGCAGTCAGATGGGAATTGTTTAGATAAAACACTGCAGAAGCGGCAGCATTTGAGGGTTATGTTTCGAATGTAGGACACTTGGATCTCTGCTTGTCTGGAATCACTACTTCTAGTGCATACTGTTAGGATGCAGCATGAGAAGGCATCTTCTTTTTTTTTTTACCAACGTACCAAACCTACGGGTGTGACAATGAGACATCAACAATGAACCCTCCAGTCACACAGGGCACATTAGCTTCTGTCACCTCCTAAAGGTTATAGTATGATACAGTGTTGTAGAACTTGAGTCCAGGACTCTAACTTGACTTGGACTCAAGTCACAATTTGACTCAACCAGTCATGACTAGGACTTGGACTTTGTTGTCAGAAAGTCACTCTCCCTTGCATTATTCAACATGATAGCTACAACAGCAAACGTCAGATAGCTACTGTATTAGCTGCTAGCCTTACCAATGTGCAAGACAGTATGTTATCCAGCTTTATACAACGGGTGGTTTGGAATTCCCATTGTTAGAGCCTCTCCTGCCCATGATATATGACACAACCTACACATGGCCACGTTCATATAAAGTGGCATCGTTTACGTCGTTACCTAGCAACCCACTACCACTACTATAGAGAGAATCGTTGTGGCAGCATGTATGAAAACCTAGGGAACGAGCTCTGCCCGGTGACATCGCTAGAACAAATCTCTCTCTAAATTACCCCAACATGCCCCAGCCTTTTATCTACGCCCCAGACGAAAGCTCTCCGATGATGACAATGTGTGGTATAGCATGGAGCCAATGGGACTCAACACCCTTTCATCAATGCTTCCCCGTCTGTGCAAGGTATAACATTTCTTTCTCTTATGAGCTATTGGAGCCGTCCACGGAAAACAGGAGGAGATGGAGTAACATCCTAACAGCTGCGTGCGACAACAAGGCAGTTGTTCCTGAGAAATGGCACCTAGCTGCGCTTGAGACCCTTCACTAATTGCACACTGAATGGAAATGTGCAAATCTATGTGTATCACAAATAAATAGCTGTCGATGCTCTAACAATGGGAATATCAAACCACCCGCTGTATAAAATGTTATACAATGGACAGCGCCCCTATACAAAGTTTCCATCTGGCATTCAATTTTCCTATGCATAGACCAGATGTGCACTGGTTTCAGATCCATGGACAGCGTCCCTCTAACTAATATTCTGGAACTATCAACCAGGGCTTGGGTAGTTTTGCTTTACATGGCAGTCAATGCGAAAAGAACTGATGACCAGAGAATGCCTAAAATGTGATTTGACAACCAGTGTTTGCTTTATCTTGGCCAGGTCACAGTTGTAAATGAGAACTTGTTCTCAACTGGCCTACCTGGTTAAATTAAGGTGAAAAAAATTAAAAATAAAAGGTTTAGTGACTTGACTACATCACTGATTAGAGCGGTCTCATTTACCATGGATGATAGGGCCTCGGCTACCTGGCTGTATTAGACAAGGGAGATACTGATCTGAATTAGCTTTCACGGTCAGTCAGGGAACTATCCAGCTAACACGTGCCTCACAAAATCAAGGCGATGAAATTGGCTTGTTTCTCCCATTTCAAGAGCCCATTTGGGCTGAGAAACCTCTGGACATGTGATAGAGAATTGCAGATAAAGAATACCAGAAACAATGATAACCTGTTATTGGTGTTCCAAAATAACCACTTCTCAGATGTATAATTGTAATCGCTTATAGGACATGTGTAGGAAACAACATAGCAGCAGTTATCTGTGTTGTTGTTGTTTTTTGCTTTCTTATAATTGGTCATGAATTTCTCTCCTCAGGTATAATGGGTGAATACGAGCCGAAGATCGAAGTTCAGTTTCCAGAGATTGTCCATGTAGCCAAAGGATTGACAGTTAAATTGGAATGTTTTGCATTAGGAAAGTAAGTATGCTCTGGGCTTGGTTAAACAGGTACACAAATACATGAAAAGGCTTTTTCATTTTATTTAACTAGGCAAGTCAGCTAAGAACTAATTCTTATTTACAATGACAGCCTACACCAACCAAACTCTGATGATGCTGGGCCAATTGCTGGACACCCTATGGGACTCCCAATCACATCCAGTTGTGATACATCCTGGATTTGAACCCAGGTGTCTATAGTGATAGTTCTAGCACTGAGATGCAGTGCCTTAGACCACTGCGCCACTTTGGAGCCCAAAATTATTATTAACAAACAGAAATATATTTTTTATGTTTCACTGCATGCCTCCAACCCTCCTCTGGTTGAAGCTGGGCTAAACATCTGAGATTTCTGGTAGAGTTGGGGCTGATAGTCCTGGTGCACTAGCTGAATTATGTTTTACCTACATGTCTGTTTTTATGTAGGATTAACTGAATCCATACAGGTTAAGTACTGTGGTGAGGTTGTGATATTACAAATGATTTGTGTTTATAATTTCAACACGCTACAAGGTTTCTCTACCTCTCTCCATTCCTCTTTCCTCCAGCCCTGTCCCCTCTATAAACTGGAATAGAGTGGACGGAATCCCCTTTTCTAGGAAGGTGGATGTGAGGAAAGCCAGCGGCGTCCTGGAAATCCCCTATTTCCAGCAGGAAGATGCAGGCACATACGAGTGTGTGGCAGAGAACTCCAGGGGGAAGAACACTGTAAAAGGAAAGCTCTCTTTCTACGGTAGGTGATCCTCAACTACATGAGTATTTGAACCAGCGATCACTGCATGTGTCAGCTTCGCTCAGATTGAAAGGCATCAAAGGGAGACCTAACTGGGTTTAAAACACAGCCATCGGTAAACAACTGTGGCTCCACCACTTTTCATGGGGGAGCATCGTTTTAACAGCTCATCCCAAATGATTAAAGCCCCGGCGGCCATGATGCCTATAATATTTTGATCCAGATTAAAGCAATGATGATGTGGATGAGGAGGAGACCTTGGACGTGACCTTGTGCGTGAGACTTGTATTGGTCTCCACCAGATGGCATTGTGATTGACATCCAACTTGACTGGAGAGCAAAGCCGTTAAATGTACTATATTTAGACCAGGGCCACACATGCATCGGAATAATCCTCAGTGCAGCATCTGGATGAAGAGGAGGAAGAGTAGTTGGGACATTGATTGTTAGTGTTATTAGTTGTATTTATGTTTAATTCAGATAGATTATTCAGGTGACATCATCTACTTAATAATGTAGGTCTTCAACTGATTCCCTGCGTCTGAATATTTCTGTTTTGGATTCGCTGTCATTGTCATCCATGCATGTGTTATTTGTGAACCTTTCTCTTGGTTATTGATGTAAAATCATCATAACATCCCTGTCTATTCAGGATGTTTCAAGCTGAGAGGAAACTATCTTGATAAAATAGTTTAGCTAAATCCAGCTACTAAAATGCTTTTTTCCCCCCTATTAGGACCAATATTTTTGGCCCCAGCATTAGACAGTAGTTTGACCTCTAATAAAGCAGCAGACAGTCTCAAGGCTCTACCAGTGGCACAGTGGAGTCTAGTCTCTTTAGCCCAAGTACATTTGCATTTAATATGGACATTCGAATGAAGGGTCACAACCTTCTGTTGTTCTCTAGTAGTCATACAATGGCATACTTCATACAAGACGTCCTTTTATTAAGTAAGTACCTGTAGGCTATCCGTACCACTGAGATTTATCTCTCCCTTCTGGGGTCTTTCTCTGCTGCATGCCTAATGGCCCATTTACAAGAATAGCTTGTCTGGCTCCCTGCATGTTTTATTACACTTGTTGTTTCATTGTTAATATTCCCACAATGTGGATCAGTCACAGATAAGATGCTGGAAAATACTCGTAAGACACATGGCCGCCTGGACTAATTATATGAAAGTATGTTCGCTTTGGTAGCTGCAACGATATACTGTATAGCTATATGCATTGTAAAAAAAAGAGTACAGCAGGTGACAACTAACATACATACTTCAATACCGGCCGTCTATTTCCGTGCGGGTAAATATTTATGATCTCTTGATTTTCTTCCAAATTCAACTGAAGATCTCTCCTTCAATTGGTTTCCCATCCCTATGCCACGTGGTGTGTAAGCCAGGCTCTGACAGCTGTCAGGAATAACTGTGCATTAAACAATTTGGCATTATTTACAACGTGCCTGCCTCAAAGCTCCCTGCACCTCTCAATAATGGAATCCAGGAGCAGTGTAGCTCCGGCTGTAAGCTACAGGGGATGGTTTGTCCATATTAGCAGCAGGTCTGCCTTATTTTTATATGCTTTCTCTCTCCTATCTATCTATCTATCTATCTATCTATCTATCTCTCCATCTCTCTATATATCTCTATATATCTCTATATATCTCTCTATATCTCTCTATATCTCTCTATATCTCTCTATATCTCTCTCTCTATATCTATATCTATATATATATCTCTCTCTCTCTCTATATATATATATCTATATATATCTATATCTCTCTCTCTCTCTCTCTCTATATATATATGTATCTATATCTCTCTCTCTCTCTCTATATATATGTATCTATATCTCTCTCTCTATATATATATATATCTATATCTCTCTCTGTATCTATATATCTCTATATATATATCTCCATATTAGCAGCAGGTCTGCACTATTTTGATATGCTTTCTCTCTCCTATCTATCTCTATACATCTATACATCTCTATATCTCTATATCTCTATATCTCTATACATCTCTCTATATATATATATATCTATATATATCTCTATATATATCTCTATATCTCTCTCTCTCTATATATATATATATATATATATATATCTCTATACATCTCTCTCTCTATACATCTCTCTCTATATATATATATATATCTCTCTCTCTATATATATATATATATATATATATCTATATCTCTCTATATATATAGCTATATCTCTCTATATATATATCTATATCTCTCTCTATATCTCCCTCTCTATATATATATATATATCTCTCTATCTATCTCTCTCTATATATATATGTCTCTCTCTCTCTATATATATATATATCTATATCTCTCTATATATAGCTATATCTCTCTCTCTCTATATATATATCTATATCTCTCTCTATATCTCCCTCTCTATATATATATATATCTCTCTATCTATCTCTCTATATATATATATATATGTCTCTCTTTCTCTCTCTCTATATATATATATATATCTATCTCTCTATCTATCTCTCTATATATATCTATCTCTCTCTCTCTATATATATATCAAACAGACTTGAAAATAACATTACAGATTCACCTGGCAGATAGAGATATATATATATATATATATATATATATATATATATATCTCTTTCTAACTCTCTTTATATATATATATATATATATATCTCTATCTGCCAGGTGAATCTGTAATGTTATTTTCAAGTCTGTTTGAATTAAGCCTTTGAGACAGTGTGTGGGAATCAGGGTCTGGATACATGTGTCTTGTGTACGTCAGTACAACCTGCTGTGAAAGAGATGAAGGCATTATTTAAGAGTTTTTTAGAAGTTATATGCTAATGCTTTAATTGGGTTCGGCTGTGTTTTTACAAGGTGAACGATAATGATCCTTTCATGTCAGTCAAAGCTACATTGAAATGCATCTGTTTTGTCTTACTCTTAATTGGAGATAGCATTTTGACATGTCACTATTTGTCAGGTATAATGATAATGAGTATTGAATCAAAACACAGGGACTAATGATCGGGGATAATTTGCATTCTAAAAGGTAGCCTACTCTGGAGATGAGTACAACTAAATATGCATATAGACTGCCACTGATTTCTCTATTTTAATCAACAATTTGCTTCTGCAGTTTATTTCATACTTTCCTACAATAAGTAGTATCTCAAGATACTGCACATAAAAACTCAATGTCTTTTTCTCTGAATCCCCTTTTCCCTTTCGTCTATCCCCAATCTCCGTCTTTGCTTTAGCTGTTTGATTTGAAATGTTTGGGCTGATTGTGGGCACACCGGGCCTGATGCATCCAGGGATGGGCTGCCTGCTTTCATTTGGTGATCTGTGACTGAGAGTCAATACGTTCACAGTGGGTGAGGGATGGAGGGAGTGGCCCTGACAGGACTAAAAAATAACAACAACAATGGGGTCCTGGGAGGTGGAGAGGGTGGAGCACGGCCACGAGGATCTTCTGTTAGATTGCACTGGCATGGATGTGATGCTAAATGACTGGTGATAATGGAGTCTCAGAGTACCCCTGTCTCTCTCTCTCGTATGGGGCACTTCATGTCCAAAACACTGGCTACCCTCTTCATACCCATACACAAGCTCTCTTTCTCTCTCCTCTCCTCTCCTCTCCTCTCCTCTCCTCTCCTCTCCTCTCCTCTCCTCTCCTCTCCTCTCCTCTCACTCACAGGTTCTGGGTAATGGAAACGTATGGTGTGACAATGACCTGGTGTGATAGAGAATGATAGCATCATCCACAACATGGATAGTTACGGGGATAGTAAATCTGGAGGTTTATGTGCCTCATTTTACCCCTCGCTAATTCGTTAACCAGTCATGAGTTACTTTGAAGTAGGAATCAATGCAGATCCTGTATAATTACACCATAATTTAGTTAAATGGTTTTGGGAGAGGTATTTTATGGCACTGAATACGGCTGTCCCCATAGCAGAACCCTTTTTGGTTCCAGCTAAAACCGTTTTTGGTTCCAAGTAGAACTATTTTGGGTTCCATGTAGAACCCTCTGTGGAAAGGGTTCTTCAAAGGGTTCACCTATGGGGAGACATACATCTGGCTTGTATTAATGAATCTAAGACTTGGATAGTCATGTACCATTTACTCCATCTGCTGTATTTTTAGGTTGTACTTCTGTCCAAGCATAAGGTAAATTTGCAATGCATACAAATACAGCAGATGGAGTAAATGGTACATTACTTTCCAAGTGTGTCCAACTGTGTTCATTATACAGATGTAGGATCTTAATTTGATCACTCTGTTGCAGGAGAACTTTCCTGCATACATATAGCAGGACATTTATAACGTGTAGTGTATTTGAGGTTTAAAAAGGCTTGTAATTTCCACTTTGAAATTTCCCGATTTGAAAAATGTGTCCGTAATTATAATCCACATAATAATTCACATTTCCAGTTGCTGCAGGATTATTTTCCTACTATAGCAAACTGCTCAAATGAAGACCCCACATCTGTATGTGCTACTGAAATAGATAACTCATGTATTTTAGTACAGGATCAGATCATTATATATATTCTATAATTTCTAAATACTGTACATTATTTTGTCAATATGAGGAGTGTAGGTTATCTGTGAGATATGTGATCTGTATGAGAATGTTCTAATTCACTGCAATGTTGTTTTGACCATGCAGCCCCTCCACATCTGATAGAGAAACCTGAGGATGTGCAGAAGCCCATTGACGACTCTCTGGTGTGGGAATGCAAGGCCACCGGGAAACCCAAGCCCTCTTATAGGTGGATGAAGAACGGAGAGAACCTGGAGTCACTGGAGGTGAGACCTATATGGAGTGGAGTGTATTGATGTATAGATGCATTAAAGAGGTCGATGGAATGCAGACCGGGGGGATAGAAGAAGGATGTCGGATTGGCGCACATTCAACAAATCGTCAAATCCGTCAAGCTTGTTGTATTGTAACAGGCCCACAATGTGTTTGCTAAAATCCGCTGCATAACATTTAGAAGTTGTCCCTTTTCAGGTTTAGAAGAAGTGACTGCTAAATGCTAACACCCGTTCTAATAAGCTGGTAGCATAGCTAGGATACAGAAACCGATGGTGGTAGTCAAAGTCGTTTTTAACTGTAATGCAGTGTATTGGTGACAATGACATGAACATTGGGGTCGACATCTATACAAGCGTTATGCTTCGATTTTTACTTCAACATAGTGTGAAATAGACATTTAAACAATAGCGTACATTTTTTTGCTGGGGGGCAATGAGGACATTCGGGATCTTTCCCCCACGGCATCTTTCCCCCTTGTGTTTCCATGGCATATCCATTGTTTTGATCGAGTTTCGATGTATCTCTTTACCTAATGTATAGATGCTCAGAATCTGTGCTGATTCAGGCGGATACAATGTTACAGAGTGTTCTGACAGAAATGCTCCATGCAGAACAGACACCATTCTCATTTCACTAGCATACTCAATGCAGATAGTTTTATGAACTTAAATTACTGTTATAAACCTTACAAAAGCATTGTGAACCCACTTGGCTTGTTCAGCCTTCTTTCCCAGTATATGGGTCCATGGTTTACTTGGTAGTAAAACAAAGAGATATAAACACAATTTGGCTAGATATCACCTTTATTCCTTTAGAGCATAGCTTTAAACTGTTCAGTTCCCCAGAACACCACTTATCTAACAGGATTTTGATTGTCCTGAAAGTGTCAACTTGGCTCTGGTTTGTTAAGAGACCAAACTGCAAACAATTTTATGCTGGCCTTAGAGTGCCGTAATCTTCTGGTGAAATCTCTTTTCCCAGAGTGCAGTCATTACTCCTGTACCACCAATGGAGAAAAAGGAGGAGAGCCCCTTATAAACACACTGACATCATCTTAAACACATCCTAGATATGCTGTAGCCACCCCCTTATAAACATAATGACTATTGTGTGTCCTAGATCTACTGTAGCTAGCCAGTAATTTAAGCAATAAGGCATGAGAACCAGGGGATTATCGTGTGATAGCTCCCGACTAAGGGCTTTTCTTTCTTAGGCGTTTCAAGGGCATTATTGCTTTTATAATATAAAAAAATATTAACAACATGTTTTTATTAAAAACATTATTTTAATGAGTACATTTGTTTTATTTCATCCTTCCACCAGACGATATACTGTAGTCCGAGCAAAAGCCAGTTGTTAGTGCTGAGGTTCTGAAGTCCGTAACAAAACAGGCTAGTTGTTAATTCTATTCTCAAGTTTTGACCCAGTCGTTCATTCTATTAATTCCACGTAAACAAATAATTGGCATGTAGCTAGCTAACAGGGGTTCAATATTGTCGAGACAAGACATTTTATAAATAATGATTTAATAAATAATGTATAAATAGGCAACAACCAGCTGATTGTCGAGTCAATAATATAGCTATGGACGATAGCTAAGCTAATGTTACTTCTCCTTAGTTAGCTAGCCAACTAAAGCTAACACACAATCACACCAAGTAGCTGAAATGACAGCAAACGATGTGCATTTTAATTTGTTTTACCTTAGTTTCTATAGCCAATTCTTTGGATATATCCATTATATTGATCCTGATAATTTAATTTGCCTGGATCAGAGAAGCTGTCAGTATCGTCACATTCAAATGCATGGCACAATGGTGATGGCAAAAAAAAAAAAACCTCTCTACCAAACCAATTTATTATTATTATTATTATTATTATTTTTGTACCTTTATTTACCAAGGCAAGTCAGTTAAGAACAAATTCTTATTTACAATGACTGCCTACCCTGGCCAAACCTGGACAACGCTGGGCCATTTGTGTGTCGCCCTATTGGACTCCCACTCACAGCCAGATGTGATACAGCCTGGATTCAAACCAGGGACTGTAGTGACGCCACTTGCACTGAGATGCAGTGCCTTAGACTGCTGCGCCACTCAGGAGCCTAAATTACAGGCTAGTAGTATGGGGAAATATTGTCTAGATGTTCTTTTCCAGGGGAGATTAAGTTTATACACTAAATTGACTGGCTGGTCTCTGGGACAGTGGATGCACATTGATAAATCTAATGGAACTGTTCATGGGCATTACCCGTGGAATGCAGGGAAAGTGATGCTACAACTCCCTGCTATCAACCAATCAGCAACCGGATCCAAACAACCAATTTTATATAAACACATTGACTATTGTGCACCCTATAGCAACGTGCCTCTCTCAGATTACCCATCATGAGCACAATGATGAGAGCTAAACACTACCTAGATACTGTACAGTGTAGACTGCAACTGCAAGGTTATTTGTTCAGCTCATAAAAGTACAGTGGTCAGAGTGAAGTATCCATTATGGCTTTGTGGAAATATGATTCAATATACCTGAATGGGAGCTCACTAGGTCCCCTGTGCTACAGTCGTGGCCAGGTTATTTGCTGGAGATTGATGGTGAGCACTCAGGCACAGCTTGGATGAAATAAATAAACAGACTTTATGTAAATTTTCTTCATTATACAAAATGGTCACAAACAAAACAGAGGGTATCGATCATTCCTTTGATGTTATATATGCAGGAGAAATGTGAGATGCAGGACTGTTTTATTGTTACCAGAGGCAGAGCTCCAAACAGCAGCAGCAGGCTCTGTCTTTCTCCTTTCCCCATAAAGCCAGATTAGGGTTGCCTTCAGCTGTGCATAATTAACAATCTGTCTAGTCATTGCATCACATTTTATTAAAAACCTTTACAAGGTCTACTGGAATGGTTTGTATTGTTCTATCACTTGGTGAAAGAAAGGATTAGATTAGGTAACAAATGTACCCCCATCTGTTTGAGGGATTATTTTACTCAAAGTTGTTTTTATTTCCATACACTCTTAGAAAAAAGTGTTTTTGGTTCCAGGTAGAACCCTTTTGTGTTCCATATTCAACCCTCTGTTGAAAGGGTTCTACATGGAACCCAAAATGACACTACCTGAACCAAAGGGGTTCAACCTGCAACTAACTTCAAAGGGTTGTCCTATGGGGACAGCCAAATAACCCTTTAATGTTCTAGATAGCACCTTTTTTTCTAAAGAGTGTACCATATGAGTCTAACACTTCTAGTTTGACTGGACAGATTTGGGGGCCATCTGTATCTGATGCCTCTTTGTGTATCTGTGATAAAAGGTGAGACACATCGATGTGTTCATTCTTATGGACTAGGATTTCCTTAATATGGACATAAATGGGAGGATTAGTAATGCACTTGGATAAATAGATTTATCAAGAAGAAGTGTTACATTGTTTGAAATGTCACCACCAACCAGTGCAGATTCATCAATCTGATAAGTAAAGGTCAGTCATGGAGGGAGGACAGGAAAGGGGAAGATATACCATTTGGTGTGATTCATTACAGTAAATCAATAGGGACCTTTTCTGCTTGGCCTGCTCATTTGGACATATGAGCTGACTGCAATGGCTTACGATATTACCTTAATTTTTGCTAATAACTTCCCAAGTTTGGTCCGGAGTTAATGTGCATGGGTACACAGTAGACTATGAATAGTTTTGATACTGTCAATAATGTTAATGCTTTTCTCATACCTGCCGAAATGGACGATAATTTAAAAAAACGCCATTACAGTAATTTGTTTGACATTAATCAAAACAAGTGGCTTGTTGTTTATACTGTCCTATATCAAACGAAGTAGCCTGGTTGTGTTGGCATTGCATGATGACATTGCCAATCATTTCCATTCAGCATAAAGCATGTAGATGGTCCCCCAAGGTCCCCGCATGGAAAACTGCTGATGTAAGAGGAAAGTCATGCTTAATTAATAGCAGCCCGTAAACGGAGTGATTTCTACGCACCGACTGATATACACCACCACCATTCTGCTGCTCCTGCCAGCAGGCACATTCGCCCCTGTGCATCCAACTAGCTATGAGCCACTGAGCATTATGGAAATTCACAACGCAACCTGCTCAAACACAGGATTAGCTACTGATGTTTCAAAGAGGACAGCTCCTCTTTTCATAATAGTGACAGTACCTTAATCCCGTCAGACTGCCCGGAGTCACGGCCGTGCCAAACCTGAGTCGAGCCGAGCCGACACCCCTATGGAAAAGTGCTCTAATGACATTAAGGGTGAGCCTTTGGAAAACAGAGGAGATGAAGGGCAGAAGGCAGAACTCTGTAGAAATTAAATGTCACAAAGTACACTGCCAAAAATCCTTTCCCTAAAAACTGAAATAAAGATATATATTCGTACTTAAGTTCAGTAATGTAAACATACCTTGAAGATAAAGTAGCGAAGTGTCTAGGTTTGAGTGCATTAAGCCCACCTGGGCTAATAAGCCGGTTTATTTGGATGGGCTAGTTACAACAGAGGTATATCTTCTTCACCACGGGGCAGGAATCAACTGTTCAATGGTGGCCCAGTACAGTGTGTGATCTGCGGTGTACATAACAGCGTACAGTACTTAGTATGTATAGGGAACACCTTTCAGGAAACAAATTTTCACAATGCAGTATAGCTCTGACGTTAAGATATTCCTATTCCTCACATCCAGTCCTTGTGCTGAATGGGAAACTGGCCCAGTGGTGAAGCCATGGCATGGTTTTATTTCACTCTCATAAACATGCAGATTGATTAGGGTCATTTTCTGGTAGCCTGCCTCCTTCCACCCAGCCCTTTCCCTCCATTAGTGATGAAAACCTAGATGAATTGCCACGTCCGTCACTGCCACACTATAATTCACTGGCACATTGGCTGCATGCTTTAATGTAAATGAGCAATCGGAATAAGGTATATCAAAGGGCATGTCTCTGTCTCTCTGTTCATAGGAGCGCATACAAGTTGCCAATGGAGCGTTGTCAATCAGCCGGCTGACGCTGTCCGACATTGGAATGTATCAGTGTGTGGCTGGAAACAAACATGGGGAGGTCTACTCCAATGCAGAGCTCAGGGTCATAGGTAAGGCAATACAAGGTTGGATATGTGTGGGTGTGACTGCCTGACTGTCTGACTACATGTATTGTATGTACACTTAGAAAAAGGGATCCAAAGGGGTTCTTCGGCTGTCCCCATAGGAGAACCCTTTTTGGTTCCAGGTTGAACCCTTTTTGGTTCCAGGTAGAACCCTTTTGGGTTCCATGTAGAACCCTCTGTAGAAAGGTTTCTACAAGGGTTCTAGAAAGGGTTCTACATGGAACCCAAAAGGGTTTTACCTGGAACCAAAAAGGGTTCTTTAAAAGGTTCTCCTATGGGGACAGCCAAAGCTAGCACCTTTTTTTCTAAGAGTGTAGTACAGTATGCACGTTTGTTTGTTGTGTGCATGTTTTAGTGTCATAGCTACGTTTGTTTTCCGTTCCCTGCAACTGTAGACTGACCTCCAGCATCTCTGTAATTTCCCCCTAATTAAAAAGCATCAGTTACAAGATTAACGCACTGGAGTGCTATTGATGTATGGCCATGCCACTGTGCTCCCCAGTCCCACCCATCTGCCCTGTCAGTCCTGTCAGGGCTGGCCTCCAGCTCTCACTCCCCAACCCATCTCCCATCACGCTTGATCATTGTTTTGTCATTGATTGGAATTAGATCCAACACAGCCAAAGTGCCCAGGTTAAATTGAACGTGGAGGAGGTAAGAATATAATTGACAGTCCCTGACAGAAATGCACTAATTTATAGAGGGGAGGAGCACGGGGAGAGATGATCCAGGAGTGAAAAGGAAATTATAATGATAGAACTAATTCGAGCTGAAATACTAAAGGACATGACATTTTTCCTTTGTTTTTCTTAGCAGAGAAAATGATTCCCTGTTAATTAAGGAGTGCAGTGTAGCACTCTCCTACCTTCCCTGACATTTCTGCTCAACATCACGCACACAGTACATGCTTCACTTTGAAGTACACAGCAGCCATGTGAGGATGTGTTTAAAATAGCCATGATTTACACATGTTTAGCTACTGTTATTAAACTATTTAGGGGTTATACAGATAACATTCAATTGAATTATTATTTCAGTTTTGTGCTTTTTGACTATTCGGCCTATTCCATACAAGTTGGAGTGAGGACTTTATTCATCTCCTTTAGCCTTTTCTACTCTGGCTGAGACCTCCTCTAGCTATGGCCAATGGCAATAGGAGAATCACAATTGCATTTGCTTGACTCCTCGTGTCCTCTCACCTCACCTCCTTAACGAAACCCATTGGATGAGAAAACCAGAGGTCCCGCCCTTCTGACCTTCTCCTCCAATGGGTTTTAAGAAAGAGGCAAGGAGAGAGGACACAATGACTATCTCTAGGCCTTGCCAATTGGGAGTCTCATTTTCCTTTGTTGTGTATGTTTTGTTTTTTGGGACGATCATGTGTTCAGGATAAACTCAATGTAATACATATTGAAAGTTAGATTTAAGAAAGGAAAAGGGCAGCGAAGTATTGGGTTTTTAACATGCACATCTTGTCTCAGCTGTTGCCCCAGATTTCTCCCAGAACCAGCTGAGGAGCCCCACCATGGTGAAGGAGGGAGGTGACGTGCTGATCGAGTGCCGGCCCAAGATGTCCCCCTGGGGCGTGATCTCCTGGAGGAAGGGCAGCGATGCTCTACAAGAGAGCCACAGGTAATGTAACAATCTCTCTCTTTATTGTCTGATCCCACTCTCTGTGGAGGGGTTGATTTCCTAAGCACTGGGGTTGCTGTAGGATTTGTTCAGGTATGGTACCCTGGAGGAATGGTTGTTATAGTATTGATAAAGAGCTAATGCCAGACACTTCTGGATATGATTACTGTATGTTTACCTGGTTTGGCTTTGTAACTTGATATTATATCTCTGGTCATATTGATTCTGTTCCTCACTGTTACAGAATCTCTCCTTGACTGTTAACATTTATCTCCAGCTTTGGGTTGAAAGTGCATCTGGAGAAATATATGAAGTATCATATCTGTCTGTTTATCTACAGTACCTGCATCCGATGTAGACTCCTATAGGCCTATATTCAGTAAAGATTCCCACTCATCCCAGTCATTTCCCAGACATAAAACCCCTGTTTTAATCACACTTTAGATATCTGCACAAACAAACCAGTGTGAGGACTGAAGGTAAAATTGGTTTGGCCAGTACTTGGAGGTGCCCGACATGCCGCTCGCTGTGCAGAGTCTGGGTGCTAATCAAGCACTTTTCACCCTCTGTGGGAGGCTGACATACTGTATATCCACGCTTTTCTGGGCCAAAGTGTTAAGCCAGCCTCCTGCTAACAGTGACAGGACAGCAGTGTGTGCGTGGGTGAGGAGTGTGGCCGGGTGGCGTCAGGGGTCAGTCAGACAGTCCTGATCCAGACAGGGGTCACCCATTAGGTGGTGGCACGACTCTGACAGCAGGACTGTGTGCACAGTGTCTGGTACGTCTCGTCATGGTTTACATATACACAAAGAGGTGTGGTTGCTTGTCAAACAAAGTGCCCTGGATTTGCGTAGAGGTTACGCTGCTGGTGCCCTTCAGTTACAATGTATACCTATGTACACGATACTGTCTCCCTAGCAGACGGATAAGGTTTTATTCATAAAATATGTATTTTTCTATTCTACTGTTTTGTCATCCGCCCTTGAACTGACAGTTTGAATCCTGGTTGAACTGCGACATAGCGATAGACTATGCTTTTCCTTTTCCATGGTTTCCAACACAGATATTCACCGAACTACAGTGACTGATCATTTTGATTGAATGTCCTGCTTGTAGTGTATGGATATGTTTGGAACAGAGAGTTTTGTTGTTGATTGATTTGGTGTTTTGTACTGCTGTGACACTGGTATATGTTTCCATGGGATGATTAATTCAATTGCAGTGGCTCTATTACGCTTGAATGGATGTTGCCATGTTCCCCTGTTCTTCCCTGCTGGTTTGTTGGTCCTTGTTTGTTTCCCTTCTTTGTGTAACTATGAGCTTGTTACAAATAGATAGATAGTTGAGATATACTGTATTTGTTTGCTGTAGCGCGGACGCCTACCTGAACTCACATACTGTTTGGTATTTTCATGTTCTGATGGAAACAAAGGCAAGAGTGGATTATTAAACCAGTGCCCCAACTGTCATAAACACAATCTATCAAAATAATAAGGAAATTCTATTACAATATCTCTATATTTGTATTCTAGTGGAGTCTTGGGCCTTTTTGAACTTGAAAAGTAAATTGTCATGCTTTTACATTGTAAATGGTATTCAGCGCAGAACACCTGGCGTGCTTTTGACACAGAGGTAATTAAAAAGAGAAATGTGCAGATCACTAGTTTGCTCGCACCTGTCCCATGTTGTATTGTGCAGGATGAAATCTTGTCAGGATGCTGGATTGCAAAAATGTTCCAAATAAAATATCTTCACATTCACTCAAATGTTCCCAGCAAACCAAAATTGGTTCTGTGAAATTTCCCAGAACATTTGTTAGATAGATAGAGATAGATAAATAGGTACTTTATTGATCCCCGAGGGGAAATTTCTATGTCAAGCAGCTACAAAAAAACACAGGGCAGGTGCAAAATGCCAGAACGAAAATACACAAAAGACAGATACATGGTACATGATACATAGAGTGGCAGAAGTAATTTGCCATTAGGTTGCCGTTAGGTTGCGGCAAATGTTCTCATAACACAAAACATGTCCAGTGGTGCTGCTGGTTATACAATGTTTGTATAAAACATTTGCCTTCCCAGAACACATTTTGTCTGTTTAAAGGTTCCCAAAATGTCTGGTGGGAACATTGTGGGGACATCACAAAATAGGAACTGTTCAGTTGTGTGGATGATTATTTCTTTAGGTTGTTTCATGCTTTAAATTTAAGTTTGACCTAATGTTACCACAATATTCTTAGCATTCTAGTTATTTAAAGCATATGTGACTCACCACCTGGATTCGGTCTTATGTTGCAAAATGTGAATTTCTGTTTTTTACATTGGATAAAAGTAGAGACTCAGAGCTACAAAATGGTATATCACACACTGCATTTTTGGGAAAGTAATTCTGCTTTGAAAGTTGATAAACTTGTAAACTCACTTTTGAGAAAATGGCATTTTAACGTTTTGGTATCTAGTGAAGATCTCTTCTTTGTCCGATGATTTGTTTAGCTCTGCTGGCAACAATTTCACGACACTTTTTTGCCAACGTTTACTGACACCGGCCATAGCTAGCTAGCTAGGTAAACAATGACCACACGTCACGTAACGTTAGCTAACGAGCCAGCCAGCGAAAGTTAGCTAGTTAAACAACAATGAACAGTGCCAAATCATGTTGTTACTACCCTGCATACAAACAACAATGTCATACACACAACGTTAGATAGGGAGCCTGCCAGCTAACGTTAGCTAGCTAACTGTACATTTTAGTTTATGACATGTAGCTAGCTAGCTAGGTAAACACTTAACCTAGCTATGTAAACAACATGTAAGACCACACACTTCATGTAACGTTAGCTAACAAGCCAGCCAGCAAACGTTAGCTAGTTAAACAACAATGAATAATAACGTCATATACATAACGTTAGCTAGGGAGCCAGCCAGCAAACTTTAGGTAGCTAGCTAACAGTGCACTTTAGCTTGAAATGAAACCACTTTCTGCCAAAATTAGAAAATGTAGCTAGCTAGACTATCTTACCTGTATACATCATGGTTGGACGTATCTCCTGTTGGATGCCATGCATGGTTGCCCTTAGTTTGAAGATGTATAATCCGGACAGGTGTTTTTTCAATCTCTTTAGCTATCATACTCTAATTACACTGATTTCAAAACTCGATCCTCCAGAAAGTGGAGAGCAACACTTACGCAGCTCCACTTTTTTTTTTTTTAAAGCCGACATGATTACCAACACAGACTGGGTTCAAATAGACAGAAGCCTTCTATATGGCAGAGCAATCCAAACTCCTCTCTCTGCATGTCCAGCCCACTCATTATCTCAGCCAATCATGGCTAGTGGGAAGGTTGCTGTCTTTTTCTGTGGCTTCACAAACAATGCTCGTAATTTAACAATCGTATTTGTATTTACAAATGCATAACAATTTGTTATTAAGGGAAGTTCACATGTTCCAGAAGGCATTTCTGCCCAAAAACGCATTTCGATTTTTTTTATAAATGTGCTAGTGATGGCTATTTAACAGTCTGATGGCCTTGAGATAGAAGCTGTTTTTCAGTCACTCGGTCCCAGCTTTGATGCAACTGTACTGACCTCGCCTTCTGGATGATAGCGGGGTGAACCGGCAGTGGCTCGGATGGTTGTTGTCCTTGATTATCTTTTTGGCCTTCCTGTGACATCGGGTGCTGTAGGAGTCCTGGAGGGCAGGTAGTTTGCCCCCGGTGATGCGTTTGGCAGACCGCACCACCCTCTGTTGCGCCTTCTTCACCATACTGTCTGTGTGGGTGGACCATTTCAGTTTGTCAGTGATGTGTACGCCGAGGAACTTAGAGCTTTCCACCTTCTCCACTACGACCCAGTCGATGTGGATAGGTGGGTGCTCCCTCTGCTGTTTCCTGAAGTCCACAATCAGCTCCTTTGTTTTGTCATACAATCGTACAAACATCCCTATTTTTCAAATTGTATATGTTGACAATCTGCACATGTGGGGTTTGAACATGCAATTTTCAGCCTGCTCAGTAAGCCTCTGTGCCAACAGGGGATAGCTGTGGTATTGCGTATTTGTTTCCAGTCTATATAGATAGGGTAACATATGGTTAATCAGGACTGAGGTTGCAGAATTCAGGAATCAGGGGGGAATAAGCAGGAAATCCAAAATCCTACAACCAGGATTTGTGGTAGGTAGCCTAGCGGTCAGAGTGTTGGGCCAGTAACTGAAATGTTACAGTTTGAATCCAACAGTGTATAATACACACTTGTTAATGTGTGAAAAAGGACAAATATAAGCACCCACCTAATTATTATTATTATTATACTTGTAACACTGCATTTTATGATTGTTTTCTTCATCATCCATTTTGAAAGACTTTTTGAAAGAAATGTGATTTTAGTTGGATAGATATTTATAAATAATTTGAATTCTTGTGTATTCATATTCTTCTTAAATACAGGCTCAGAACCTTAAAACTAAATATGAAACAATTCTGCCTTTTATCAATTTCAATCAAAACACATACAAATGCATGCAATACGCATTCTGAAAAATTATCATACATAGCATTTTAATAACTCAGAAGTGTCCTGATATTACCCTATCTATGTAGACTGAAAAAAAAAACCTGCAATATCACAGCTATCCTCTTGTGGTACAGAGGTTTAATGATCTGGCTGCAGAGCTGAAGATTGCAAGTTCCAACCCCACATGTGCAGGTTGTCAACATTTATTTCTTATACATTTTAACCTTTGTTGAAGACCACAGTCTCTTTCGCAGATGAGCCCTGCATGAACACACAAACAAACAACAATTACACTATACATATCTACATGCACATCGATTACACAATTCATGAAAAGCAATGCATCGATCGACAAGACTTCAAGGAGGGCTAGCCCACATTCTTATACAAAGTGCAATGATGTGTACTGAACCTATCGCCCATAATAAAGTGCAATGCATTTTGATCAACTGCGTCCAATGGCTTCAATACAGTGGCAGCTGCATTCATATAGACAATATCGCCATAGTCGATAACCGGAATGAATGTTGAATGCATTATTTGATTTCTGCTATTTAACAAAAGACAGGATCTGTTCCTATAGAATAATACTATTTTAATTGTTAATTTCTTAATTAACTCATCAACATGCTTTTTCGTCAATCCAAGTGCCCATATATTTATAGGCAGGGACACCAACCAATGAGGGCCCCATCCAAAGTACGTAGGCATAAATCATCAGATACATTTTTATGTGATTTGGAAAATAACATATACTTGGGTTTTACCTGCATTAACTACCAATTTTAGTTAAACAAAGGCTTTCTGCAGGGCAATAAATGCAGATTGACAGAGCCTGGTCAGCTGTGGGGGCAATAGCATACACCACAGCGTCACATTTTATTTTACAGATAAACCAATATTGTTCATGTAAATAGTGAAAAGAACCGGACCAAAAATCGATCCCTGTGGGACACCCTTTGCTATCTCCAGAAAACCTGACTTAACACCATGAGTAAATACACACTGTGTTCTGTCCTTTAAATAATTTTCCAACTTGCTGCACACAGCCTGGTCCATGCCAACTGATGAAAAAAAACATAAGTAATGAGTGATCCACAGTGTCGAAGGCTTTAGAAAAAGTCAGTGTTTCTTCTCCAAACAGTTAAGACCATCATTTAAAACCAAAGAAGTAGCAGAGAACTTGACTGGTGTACATTTAGAATATATTCCGTAGTTAAAAATTAGAATTTAGAGTTTGGAAATCGGGTGATAATTATTTCAGTCACTTGGGTCACCAACTTTGTGAAGGGAGAGTATATGGGCCGCCTTCCAGACCCTGGGGACTGTACCAGAAATATGTGTTTAAAAGCTGCAGCAAGAAAGGATAAAGCAAATCAGCCCCAGTGGATTTTTTTTTACATTGATCTTGCGCAGTGTGTCTAGCACATAACAAGTAGAAAGTTGTTGAAATTAAAACCAAGATTCACTAGAAGTTGATGGAACTTCCATCAAGTCAACTAGAGGCTGGGACAGGGGCAGGCCGTCGACTGGCTGACCAGGGTAAATTAATCCACACTTTATTTCAAATAAAAAGCCTGCCGAGATAAAATACTGATTAAAAGCATCACATCTAATCAGTAATGATGCCAGTCTGATACAATTTGCTTAGGCAAGGAGAGGAATTTCCACGCTTCAGTGTATTAACTGTTTTAGAACATTTAGACGGATCACCAGCAGAGTCTGAGATAGAACTTAGAAATTAGCTAGATTTAGCTTTCTTGAATGAGGAAGTGCATATATTTATCAATTGCCTGACAAGCTGCCAATCAGCTACAGAGTCCGTTTTTATAGCCATAGTCCAGGCCTGATTTCTTACCATAACAAGATCGGACATTTCTATAGAGAACCAAGGATTTTTTACTGTAAGGCATTTAAAGGGAGCGTGTTTGTCTGTCTTAGAGGTAGAAATAGATAAACAAATATATTGATATGGTTGTGTTTGTATGATTAAATGCTGTTCAAATGTCGTATGAATTAAATTAAATGTTGTTTGTCTATATCACCTTTTAGGTGATATAGACAAACAATGCAATCCTCAAAAGTGAATTACCATTAAATATGGAGATAAACATAATTCCAATCTGCATTCTTATGCTTTATGTTCTTATGCTAAATGTTCTTGAAATGTTCTGAGGACCTCCAAGTCAAGGTAAAATGTATAGTGTGTGAACATCAATGGAATATTATGTTATGAAAACTGACTTATTTGGAAATTGTGCTACATTTTGGGAATGCTATGTACAACCTCTTAAGTACAATATATAAATCTCACAAGAATATTCTCACAACATCCCAGACAACTCCCAAAACTGAATTCAATGTTCTGGGAACCTTGAAAGAACTCAGAAAGACTGTTCTGTCAACATTCTTGCACCATCAAAGGAATGTTTTGTGCACCTTGATACAAACATTATCTGAATGTCAGCTATTTTTTGCACCTTAAAATAAATTGTATAATCATCTGCACAACTGGACAGTTTATCTTTTGTGATGTATCCACAATGTTCCCATCAGACTGTTCCCAAAAACCAATGAAGCATTCTGACCTTTAAAGATAAGACAAAATATGTTCTGTGAACGCTATTGCAACATCAGGCAAATGTTTTGTACAAAGATTGTATAATCATCAGCACAACTGGACAGTTTTTCTGTTATGAGAACATTTGCCACCACCTAACAAATGCTCTGGGAACTTTCACAGAACCAATTTTGGTTTGCCGGGGAGTCTCTCTCTCTATACTCTTTTTCACTTGTATTCTCACTCTCACTCTCACTCTCACTCTCACTCTCTCTGAATTAAAATGGCTTTATTAGCATTGAAAACATATGTTTACATTGCCAAAGAAAGTGAAATAGATAATAAACAAAAGTGAAATAAACAAAAAAAAAGTAACAGTAAACATTACACTCACAAAAGTTCCAAAATAATAAAAAAATGACAAATCTCTCTCTCTCTCTCTCTCTCTCTCTCTCTCTCTCTCTCTCTCTCTCCCTCTCTCCCTTCATAACATATTGTAAAGTGAAACTAGTTCAACATGCAATCGAGTGGACCACCACTGCCTTGCTTTGTCTTTCCCAGATCAACTATACCATTTGCAAAATTACTGCACATGAGAATAATTCATAATCACATTGTTTTATCTAAATAAGGTATAAGCAGAATGTGGCGGTACACTTGCTCAGGAGCATAATCAAAGGCAGAGGGAGGGGGGGTGTTGTAAACCCCTTTTGTTCAAGATTAATTGGCTTAATTGTGTTAGTGCTCCACTGTGGCTGTAGAGGGAGGGGAGCCAGTGTCACCAGCTGGGTAATCCATCTTAGCAGCAACCCTTTTTTCTTCAGGAGACCAGCAGAGGTGGGTGTTAGGGGGGGGGTGTCTTATCTCTCCCAGACAACCCTGCAGGGACCCGGTTTAGATGACATCACCTGGAACAAAGCACCTGAGAGCACAGAGCGGGGTCTTGCCGGTGAGGGTATAAGTGGGCCGTGTCAGGCCTGCTGCATAAAAACATCCCATTTAAATATGTCACCACTGGATATTTTTTCTCTGAATTAAAGGCAGTCTTTCAAAGGCCTGTTTGGAGTTATCTGACGCGACAGCGGCACTCGTACAAATACACTATATACTGTATACAGAAGTATGTGGACACCCCTTCAAATTAGTGGATTCGGCTACTCCAGCCACACCATGCAATCTCCATAGACAAACATTGGCAGTAGAATGGCCTTACTGAAGAGCTCAGTAACTTTCAGCGTGGCACCATCATAAGAGGCCACCTTTACAACAGGTCAGTTCGTCAAATTTCTGCTCTGCTATAGCTGCCCAAGTCAACTGTAAGTGCTGTTATTGTGAAGTGGAAATGTCTAGGAGCAACAACGGCTTAGCCGTGAAGGGGTAGGCCACACAAGCTCGTAGAACGGGATCGCTGAGTGCTGAAGCGCGTAGTGCGTAAAAATCGTCTGTCCTCGGTTGCAACACTCACTACAAGTTCCAAACTGCCTCTGGAAGCAACGTCAGCACAAGAACTGTTCATCGGGAGCGGCAGGTAGCCTAGCGGTTAGAGCGTTGGGTCACTGAAAGGTCACTGGTTTGAATACCCGAGCCGACAAGGTGAAAAACCTGTCGATGTGTCCTTGAGCAAGGCACTTAACCCTAATTTGTTCCAGGGGCTGACACTGTAGGTAGGCTGCCATTGTAAATAAGAATGTGTTCTTAACTGACTTGCCTAGTTAAATAAAGGTTAAATAAAAAAATGAAATGTGCAATGCCAAGTGTCGGCTGGAGTGGTTTAAAGCTTGCCGCCATTGGACTCTGGAGCAGTGGAAACGCGTTCTCTGGAGTGATGAATCCTGCTTCAGCATCTGGCAGTCCAATAGACAAATCTGGGTTTGGTGGATGCCAGGAGAACGCGACCTGCCCCAATGCACAGTGCCAAATTTAAAGTTTGGTGGAGGAGGAATAATGGTCTGGGGCTGTTTTTCATGGTTCGGGCTAGGCCCCTTAGTTCCAATGAAGCTGAATCTTAACTTTGCAGGACACAATGACATTCTAGATGTTTCTGTGCTTCCAACTTTGTGGCAACAGTTTGGGGAAGGCCCTTCCCTGTTTCAACACAACAATGCCCCTGTGCACAAAGCGAGGTCAATACAGAAATGGTTTGTTGATATGAATTGGAACACCGACTGTGAGCCAGGCCTGATCACCCAACGTCAGTGCCGACCTCACTAACGCTCTTGTGGCTGAATGGAAGCAAGTCCCCACAGCAATGTTCCAACATCTAGTGGAAAGCCTTCCAAGAAGAGTGGAGGCTGTTATATCAGCAAAGGGGGGACCAACTCCATATTAATGCCCAGGATTTTGGAATGAGATGTTTGACAAGCAGTGTCCACATACTTTTGGTCATGTTGTGTATTTCATAATGCCTTTTAGTCCTTTGATTTAGTTGCTTGGCTTTAGATGGAAGTCATAAACTGATATGTGAGTGGACACTTCTGATGTTTTGGTGGTGCAGATATACTGCAGCGTGTTTTGGTGTGCTCTGCAATGAACCACAGGTGTTTTACTGCCATGGTGAGATCTTTTCTTTGGATCTATATTAGTTTTGATGTTGTATACGGAAGGAGGTTAGTGCCATTTAAGAATAACATATGGCAGGTTTATCAAATCAAGGAATAGTGAGAGATACACTAAATTAAGTTATTGCAGAGAAGACCATCTTCTTTTATAAATTAGCCTCACTTTAAATCTATTCTTATAACATTGACCTTTATTATACTGTATATATCCCTTGGGCTTTTAAATAAAAGGCCAGATGGAATTATTCTACCTACCGACTGTATATAATAAGTCACATTGAATGCTTTGTTCACTTTTAAAGAAGTGCGTTGTGAATAGACTGTCTGAGGACTTGGTCTGAGTTTCAGCTGTTTCCTCCCACTCTCTCTTGGTCACCTAATTGATTGCTGTCAGGCTTTGATGCCTGGCCGGAGGTGTTTAGCATACAATGGGTTCTACTTGCGAATATACTCCCTACATCCCTGTAGAGTGGATAATGGGTTGAGTGGTGGAAATAAGGCACAGCAGGGGTTTCTGCATCAGGGTGTTGACTGTTGACTGCTCCATCATATTGAGGGAGACAAGGACGGTAGTGAGATTACCTCAGATGTAGCCACACTTATGACCCATCGCTATATCTACCTACAAAGAATGGCTCTCACATAAATGATGTATTTTTATTTATTTATTTAACTAGGCAAGTCAGTTAAGAACAAATTCTTATTTACAATGACGGCCTACCTACAGGGTCAGCCCCTAGAGCAAATTAGGGTTAAGTGCCTTTCTCAAGGACACAACGACAGGTTTTTCACCTTGTCGGCTAGGTTATTCAAACCAGCGACTTTTCGGTTACTGGCCCAACGCTCTAAACGCTAGGCTACCTGCCGCCCAAAATGTCTGCCAGAGTGAACTCCAATTCACACACCCCATCTGCTATATCAGACAAACTCCAGAATTAATCAATGTCAGGAAGGAAACCAAATGTGGAACAAGTATCAGCCCATTTTTATTAGCGTCCACTGAGGAAGCTTGTGATGCATTTACTTACATTGACTTAGTAGCAACGCTCCTGCACTCAGTCATTTGTCAGACATGATTAAGTATCAGACTTCCCCTTTTTAAAAGATAATAATGAGATTTTCATCAAACGTTGCCCAGAGTTACATTATGAAATCCTTAAATTAAACAGTGCCATGTGAAAACAGGTGGGTTATTAATAAAGAGAATGATTAAATTACCAGTTCTTAATGTGAGGCCCAGCTCACTGTTTTAGTTTTAATTCATTTCAGAGTTGCCATGCTGTTGTGCTTATTAAGAAACATTTTTTTTTATCATTGTTTAAATGTCACTTTTTTCTCATCACATCTCTAATTTCCTTGATTGATTCTAATTGAACGTCTGCTTGGATAAAGTGGAGATCTAAATCTCTGTGGCGTGGCCTGCACCACGCCGTGTTTCGAGCAAAATATTGAGAGGTTCTGCAGCCAAATAAACTTATCTCATTACCTTACTTTGAAGGGTGCTCATGATCATTTAGCGTTAGCCTCCTTCTTCAGAGTCAGTCTGATGTTGGCAGGGCTGGGAATGTCACATGAAGGGGAATGGCCCTCCCACCTGAGGACGAGAGCAGACCGAGGATTACAGCTCTGCCGGAGAACACGCTCACGCACAAACAGACATGTTCAAAGGCACACACTGTCATGGTATTTTTCTGTATTATCACATGAGACACAAACTAATCACACAAGTCAGAGTTCTACTTAAGCTAAATCTTTATATACTTATAAGTAAAGAAAGCAGGTCACACCAGAGACACAAGTAAGGTGATTCATTGAGAGCCACGACACATGATGACACAGACCCTTTTATAGCAAAGATACACCCTCCTGAATGTTCATGACAAACAACAGATGTATGGAATGGGTCACAAGGTTAGGATTCGTATGAAATAAACTAATAATTCACAACTGACAGTATCTGCTGTACAGACTGTTCTCATTGTACAGAGTTAGGCCCCGAAGGCAAGACTCCCCTCATATCATCTATACCCGAGCCATCTCTCCCTGGTACCTTCCAAAGCACAAACACCAACTCATTCTATGGTATAAATCAATTGTCAGCTCCAGATACCCCTGTCCAATTAAAACCCATGTCCTTTAATTATTACACTGTCCCAGGATAGGTGCAACATCTACAATGGTTCCAGACACTACCCCACATATCCTATCTCAGACCTTATCTCCCCCAAGGCCGAAGGAGGGAGTGACTGGCCCCAGACATTGTGGAGACCAGTAATTGGTTCCCCATTAATCAAGACATCCCTTCACATGGTTTGCAATAAGTAAAGACATATTCTTACATGAAAACAAAGTTCCCTCCTGTCTCTTTCTGATATTCTGCATAGCAACAGGGACAGATGATAGACAAGCCTGACTTCTCCCTTCTCTGGTCCCCAGGTGACTGAGGCCCATATGAGGGAGGAAGTGCAAAAGGATACATTCTAATAACAAAAGTGAATTAGTTCAATCATATAAGTTGATTATGCAGATAAGACATCTTAATTATCTATGTTACCAAGCTAATTCTGATTCTTCCAGTACAACACACATACGCATGGACGCACTGACAGGAGCACATGCAAACACAGACACACAGACTCACACCCACACACCTAACACACACATACAGTCCTCTGTGCAGCCTTGATTTCTCGCTAAATTATGTTGTGACTTTTATCACTGCTTAAAAGTGTCTTAAATCGTTTTAACAGCTGACCTTAGCTTGATTTATCAAGATGTGCAGTGCTAGTGCAAAGAGGATTCATGTGTATTGATGAAAAAGTAAACCAATAAGACACACATCAAATTGGTCACTGATGATGTCATATTTTCCGACTATTATAATAAACAAAAACATCAAACTATTTTTATTCGCTTTAATCATGTTCATTGATGTCAGTGGAAGATTTATGTATAAACATGAGGTGCACTCGCATACCTCATTTATTTTATTTGACCCTTAACGATCAAGCTATTTCTGATCATTTGCACTAGTTCAACCAACAGTACCAAACCTAGTTAGCTGAACCCATATTCCCTTTCTTGTGAGGGTTGTAACAGAAGCTCAAGCAAAAAGAGTTGATCGACTTAACCCAAATAAATCTCGACCTGGAGCAAAAGTGAATTTAAAGATGTTTGCTGAGATTAGGTCAAAACCCTCTTTACCTGTCCACATCCCATGTTCTCCTCTCTGGGATTATGTTTTATCTGGGAGAGACTGCTGCTGATATCATTTTTCAAAGAGAGAATCCGCCAGCACAGCACAAGTAATCCATCTTGGTTCCTCCGACAATTTCTTTGGAACACGTGTGTGAGTGCTCTTTAATTCCTGAAGGATACCTCAGCCGGCGTATGAGGACGAGATGAATATCAGTGGAAGGAAATAAACTCTGAGGGCCCTCTGTGGACCAGACAGATATACACTCCTCTCCTTCCAGACAGATATACACTCCTCTCCTTCCAGACAGATATACACTCCTCCCCTTCCAGTGCAATTACATACACAATCCCATCCTGTTCCACAGCCGGGAATTAAGACAATCTAAATCAGGCGATTTGATTAAGACAGCTACCTGTAATAAGCAGTGCGCTCTGCACAGCGTTTAATTCCAACAGACAGGGGTTTCTTCCCAGTGTTTGCGTTCAATTGCATTGGTATAGTGTCATTATGAGGATGGGGCTGATAACAAGTAAACAGACTCTTTATGCCCAGGGAGAGTATGTGCTGTAGAATAATGTTTTTCTCATGTACTTTTCTTCTGTAGAGTTTAACTATGGAGTGTGTTCATTTCCCATGCTTTTGGTATAAGGTGCATGTTCCAGCTGACGTAGTTTAAAGCAATTATTGTCAAAGATTATACCAAAACATATACAAGTATTAGTTTAGAAAAGCCTGTGTATTATGGCATGTTACTGTATCAGGCCTGGGTTGCATTAGCCATGAAAATGTGTTTTTTAGGTCCATGTGGAATCTCTTTATGTGACGGTGGTGTCAGAGGGAACGTTTGGCACTGCAGTGTATTTGTTTCACAAAGTAGAGATTATGACTTCCTTTGCAGGCTAACACCCTTGTCCCCCTGCCTGTGTTTTCATAAAGCTATGTGTTGCCACGGAAACCTCAATGCTATAGAGTACCCTGGAGACACGGGTCAACCCAGTGAGAACTGAAATGAAATGTCATTTAACGTATAGCCTGCAACTCACTCTCTCTCTCTCTCTCTCTCTCTCTCTCTCTCTCTCTCTCTCTCTCTCTCTCTCTCTCTATCTCTCTATCTCTCTATCTCTCTATCTCTCTATCTCTCTATCTCTCTATCTCTCTCTATCTCTCTATCTCTCTCTTTCTTCCTCCGTCTTAATGTAACTGAAAAAAAGAAAAAGAACCCACTCAGTGCATTCTGCTAGTTGCAGGGTAAGTCACCTGTACTGTGTCAAGGGGAAGGAGTCCATACTTACTGTCAATCATACTTCTTCCTTCTGTCAGATGTGTACACTCAGCTAGAGCTCTGTGTAACCCTGGCTCCAGATGCACCCTGGCTCCAGATGCACTCATACTGTTATTCTACTCTGATTGACGTAGTCATAGGATCTCTATAGGGTAGGCCTTTTAACAGTGTCTTGAGGCACTTCCAAGCATTGTGTTGTATTCATGGCTGTTATTCTTAGCAACACTCTCCATGACACACTGCTCTGTTCATCACATCATTATTGTTGAGAATTAGTGCATTCAGTGCACAACCATTCCAACTTTCTGCTATTTAAGCGATGCGTAGGCTTTGAAGTTTGAGTGACGTTCCAGTTCTTTTTCTATCATAACAACATATCCTGAGTGGTGCAGCGGTCTAAGGCACTGCATCACAGTGCTGGATGCGTCACTACAGACCGGGGTTTGATCCCGGCTATATCACAACTGGCTGTGATTGGGAGTCCCATAGGGCGGCGCTCGGGGTTAGGGCAGGGTTTGGCCAGGGTAGGCCGTCATTGTAAATAAGAATTTGTTCTTAACTGACTTGCCTAGTTAAACCTGAATAATTTGGTATACCTAATAATGCATGTGACACGCTAAGAGGTATTGGGACAATTCTGCATAGGGCAAAAATCTATATCAATTAGAGTGCTATTGGAGAATTGTCTGAGAAAAAGGCTCAGGTGTTCCTGTTTTAGCAACGTCAGGCAATCGGTTTGATGTGATAAAAAAAAAAAAACTAATTGCCACACATATTGTTGTGGACTGTAATGCCTGTTAACCTTGGGGTTGACAACTTGGCAAGCAGTGGTATGCACTTCAGATTTTGTCTTGATGGAATTGTGAAAATAGACTTCTCAGAACCTTCCCCATTCAGTTGAACTACATAGTGCATTCTGCATAATATACTCCAGCTGTGGTTTTGCGGTGTCAAATCTGTGCATTTTGACTTGATTTAAGTGTCTGACAAGGCTGTTCCTCTCAAACACAGCTCTGTGGGGAACATGAGGACAGACGGACTTTCCAATGATCTTGTGATGTCAGATGTATCCTTCAAAGTAGCGTGACCTTTGCCCCGGTAGACACCTCATCTGAGCCTTTCCTATTCTCCCCTGGAGCAGTGTTACTACCACTGACGTTTTAATACAATCAGGATTATAAACACCACCTGCAGGTAGGTCAGCGTGGACCAGGGCAAGCAACATACTTTAATGCATACCTCTGCTTATCTATAAACTGAATACAGAGGATGCACACAGCTATAGAAACACACACAGTGAAAGCCATGCCCTGAAAAACAGTTTAATGTGCTGGATGAATGCCGGATGAGGCTTGCATTTGGAAATTGCATGACTCGAGTGGTGGTTGGACTAGTGTTAGAGAAATTAGTGTTAGTAGGGTGCTTACAGAAATGCAATACACATAGGGAGTAACGCTCCTTATCCGAGGTTAATTATTTTGTGAAGCCTTTTTTCACATGGCCTCATGGCTGAGTAATTATACTGAAGCTTAACCCCCATTTTATTTACTGTGCTAATGAGGAGCACACAGAGACCCAGCGGTCACCCGTCCAATCAGGCTCTTAGATGGAGAGGGTGTGTTTGTGTATTTGTAAGTGGTGGTGTTTACCAATGTTACCTTCACATATGCACCTATTAGGACATTGGGGTAAATAGTTGTATTTCTGTTATGCCAATATAGATGTCTTCCCTAGTTATATCTGTTTGTATGCGTCAAACCCAACATGAAACACTCTGATAGTGCTGCCACCATCATTCAAAATACTTTCTGGTAAATAGTTTTGTCATGAACTCATCCAACACACATCCCGCATTCTAGCACTTTCTTTTGTGCTTTTCATTAAAACAAATGTTTTACAGTACAGACAATTGTCCATATCAAATTCCTGTTTGTCTAAAATCAAAGACCAATGTCCTTGTGGCTGACTAAGTGAAACATCTGTCGGTGCCCTTGAGCAAGGCACTTAACTCTAATTGCTCCTGTAATTCGCTCTGGATAAGAGCGTCTGCTAAATGACTAAAATGTAAATGTAAAATGTCCTTGAATTAGGGGGTATTAAAGACAACCAAAACTGAAAGCTTGTTTTACATGTACTGTAAGCAGAAAGCTTCTGTCTCTTGGACCGTAATATAGTATTCAGTCATAGCGGTGATGTCTCGAAGAGAATGTCAGAATAGAAAACGAGAGGAAGTGTTTATTTTACTTTGGACCACAGATACAGTTTCCAGAAATTTGCACTTCACAGTAGTAGGAGCAATGGCTTCTCTGTGACTGATGTAATTTGTCTTTCATCTTCTTACAGGACATTAAAGATGAACACTGTCCAGTCTCTTTCCCTGTTACTTCCCCAATACAGGATTATATATATATATTTTTTTATGATTACATGAGTTGTTTTTTGGGGTCTTTTCCCCTCTTGTTAGAAGTAACCGTCTCCTCTTCGGAAAGGTTTATAACGGCATCCGTTAACTTTGTGTGAGGCTGAGATGAAAAGAGTAGCACTTGTGTTCATCTCACCTGTGAATTATTGATACATCCTCCTCCGCAGCATCCTCTCATTCAGGGAGGAAGGTGGGAAGGGAGGAAGGCTCTCCTGAGACCGTGGGCAGATCAGACAGACATGTTTTCTAGAGGTTGATTCACGACGGAGAGGAGGAGTACAACTGGAAGACATCCCTTACTTGACTTGCAGTGTACCTCAGCTCCTATAACGCCAGATTTAAAGCCAACGTCAAGGTCTACTAATAATGCCTTTCCCATTCATGTAATGTCAGTCAATGTGAATGTCAGTCTGATAACAAGCCGTAAAGACACAGTGTATAGAAATGTCAGTGTGTGACCGAGAAAAATCGTAGTTCACAGGGAGTCCGTCAAGAGAATGAACTTGCAGTAAGACAGGTATAGTATGAGGCATGGTGTTTCTGTATCGTCCCACTTGTAGTCTCTCTGTGGAGCTTCTCTCAGAAGATGCACTAGTCACATTATTGTCCCTTTGTCCCAGGAGATAAGGGGATTGTGTAAATATATAGAGCCAAGCACACAAATGCAGGTATTGAGTTATATGAGGCATTACTGTGAGCCATGTGCAGGAGATGTAGTCTTAAATCAGGTCGTAGCTTGATCTAGTTAAAACATTACTGTGAGCCATGTGCTGGAGATGTAGTCTTAAATCAGGTCGTAGCTTGATCTAGTTAAAACATTACTGTGAGCCATGTGCTGGAGATGTAGTCTTAAATCAGGTCGGAGCTTGATTTAGTTAAAACATTACTGTGGCCATGTGCTGGAGATGTAGTTCTAAATCAGGTCGGAGCTTGATCTAGTTAAAACATTACTGTGAGCCATGTGCTGGAGATGTAGTCTTAAATCAGGTCGGAGCTTGATCTAGTTAAAACATTACTGTGAGCCATGTGCTGGAGATGTAGTCTTAAATCAGGTTGACGCTTGATCTAGTTAAAACATTACTGTGAGCCATGTGCTGGAGATGTAGTCTTAAATCAGGTTGACGCTTGATCTAGTTAAAACATTACTGTGAGCCATGTGCTGGAGATGTAGTCTTAAATCAGGTCGGAGCTTGATCTAGTTTACCAGACCTATACCAGTCTCCTTGTTTACCAGACCTATACCAGTCTCCTGGTTTACCAGACCTATAACAGTCTCCTTGTTTACCAGACCTATATCAGTCTCCTGGTTTACAAGACCTATACCAGTCTCCTTGTTTACCAAACCTATACCAGTCTCCTTGTTTACCAGACCTATACCAGTCTCCTTGTTTTCCAGACCTATACCAGTCTCCTGGTTTACCAGACCTATACCAGTCTCCATGTTTTCCAGACCTATTCCAGTATCCTGGTTTACCAGACCTATACCAGTCTCCTTGTTTACCAGACCTATACCAGTCTCCTTGTTTACCAAACCTATACCAACATGATGGGCATTTTTAGAATTGTTATTTTTCTTGAAACAGCTATCCAAAGACCAGGGCATCTCCCAAGACCAGCCACCAAGACACTTAAAATATTAGTAACCTCATTGCTCAGTTCTTTCAACTGAACAATGAGGTGCTCTATGAATGAAATACAATGTATGTTAGTGCTGTGACTGCTGCAGTACACTTTTAACTTTCGTCATGTGTATGTGCTTCTACACCTATCCAATATAGAGTGGTAAAGACCAGATAGGGATTCTCTCACTTGATTATAGTCAATTGACAAGATAATGGATCATTTAAAGTGCTTTGTCAGGTGAAGTGGTCAGGGTGAGTCACAAACACATTCAGTCATTAAGATAAGTATATATCTAAATTCAAAACAGGTTATTTTAGTATTGCTTGCCTTAATCTTTTTACTTTAAATTGGTGGAACCTAAATTTGAGTGTAGTGTATATCAACACAAATTAAAAACATATTTCACCTCATGTAATCAGAGCATCTTAGATAAGTGGCTTCACTAACTGAGCAATTAACAGAGTTGCAATAAATTACCTGCTATGCTGTGGATGACAGTTTGATTTACACTGTCTCTTATAATACACAGCGGATCACAATGCAAAGAACACATACCATTTTTCTTTACAATAGGGATTGCAGCTTTTTTTAATATTTACAGTTTGCAGATTCAGCAATTATGTTTCACATAATTAGAATCCACCACAGTTTAAAGAATTGGTCTTCCCATTTTTACCACAATGCCCTGCTTCCAAGGTCAGTCACTATTACATTTTTTTGCAAAAACAGATTTTGGGACATTTTTATAAATGTATATAAAAAAACAACTGAAATATCACATTTACATAAGTATTCAGACCCTTTACTCTGTACGTTGGGCTTCCAAGTGGCGCAGTGGTCTAAGACACTGCATCTCAGTGCTAGAGGCGTCACTACAGACAACCTGGTTTGAATCCAGACTGTATCACAACCAGCCATGATTGGGAGTCCCATAGGGCGGCGCACAACTGGCACAGCATTGTCCGGGTTTGGCCGGTGTAGGCCGTCATTGTAAATAAGAATATGTTCTTAACTGACTTGCCTAGTTAAATAAAGCTTACACTCTCTGAGAAACGCCCATGCATGATGAACAATGCAAAAGGTTTACTTTTAGAAATTGACAGATATTCATAGACTGCAATAAAAGTGGGAAAGGATTGTGGTAACGCAATGTTAGATTGATCTGTTACATAATCGTTCTGCTTTTTCTGCTTGCAGAGTATCCATTCTGGACAACGGAAACCTACGGATACAGAATTCAACCAGACCAGATGCAGGCCTTTACACGTGTGTGGCAAGAAACCAGTTTGGGGTGGCAAGCAGCTCCGGGACACTCATGGTCAAAGGTAAGCCTATTTGTCATTATCTTATACTGTCTTATTGAGTCTTTAAATAAGGTTTTGATTTCTCTTAGGATGCAACTAGTGAACCTCTCTTGTGACAGACTGCTCTTCCAGGCTGTATCACAATCCGGCCGTGATTTGGAGTACCATAGAGCTGCGCCCAATTGGCCCAGCGTCGTCCGGGTTTGGCCGGGGTAGGCTTTCATTGTAAATAAGAATTTGTTCTTAACTGACTTGCCTAGTTAAATAGAAGGTTAAATAAAAAAAAAAAATAGGCCTCCCGAGTGGTGCAGTGGTCTAAGGCACTGCATCGCAGTGCAAGCTGCATTACTACATATGCGGGTTCGAGCCACGTCTGTGTCGCAGCCGGCCGCGACCGGGAGACCCACGAGGCGACGCACAATTGGCACAGCGTCGTCCGGGTTAGGGGAGGGTTTGGCCGGCCGGGTTGTCCTTGTCCCATCGTGCTCTAGCATCTCCTGTGGCAGGCCGGGCGCATGCACATTAACTCAGTCGCCAGGTTTACGGTGGTTCCTCCGACACATTGGTGCGGCTGGCTTCTGGGTTAAGCGTTCATTGTGTCAAGAAGCAGTGCGGCTTGGTGGGTTGTGTTTCGGAGGACGCACGGCTCTCAACCTTCGCCTCTCCCGAGTCCGTGCGGGAGTTGTAGCGTTGGGACAAGACTGTAACTACCAATTGAATACGACGAAAATGGGGTATAAAAAAATAATAATAAAAAAAAAATATATATATATATATATAAATAAAATAAAAAAATAGGGAATTTGGTTCTGGGTTCTAAGATGGCTACAGTCCCTAAACGTTTCTCCTCTAAACATGAATGACGGTATCAATGGTCAAGAAACGGAGTTGGAGGTTGCGCTGTTGCCCTCACCATGTACTGTAGTGAATATTCAGCACTGTCTCCAGACCTACAGACCAAACAGGTTCTTGGTACAGTACAGTTTGTAAGATCATCTGTAGGAGTCACCCTGTGGGACTGAGGATCGGTTTCTGCTCTGTTGCTGGGACTTATTATACTTAATTATAAATGAATGAGAGGCGGGTGTAAGGCGCTGTGAATTGGGAGGCTTTGTTTCGTGCATGCTGCTGTTTTTTCTGTCCTGCTGCTCTAAGGGGGAGGTGGTATTCTCACCTGTTTTTCATCGCTTGGAGTTCTACTGATAATTTTTTCGTTGTTTTTTTGTGTGAACTTTAACCCTACAATGACCTATTTGTTTCAGAAGTCAGGTCTGGTTCAGTTGTATTGTGATGTGATTTTCTTGTCTATAATTTCAGAGCTTTTAGTCCCTCTTAAAAGTTGTCAGTTAGGACAATTTACCAGCACCCCCTCCCTTTTCAGATGCATTTACACATATTTATTCTTATTTGAGATTGAACATTAGGGATTATTTAAACATTTGACCGTGATTCTGAGGCAGAAATTGCACTGTCTGAGTGAAAGGCAAACATGTGACAACCCTTGAGTCAGTATTCAATGAAAACAAATGGTTAAACACTTTCCCACCCCTTGACGTCAACTCAGTATATTGCTGATGCTGAATGGCCCTATTGAAGACACTAGGGGATGTGATGAGTCTTGATGATGTCGCAATAATACAGAGAGGCTTTTAACGCATGTGACAGTGCAATAAGAAATGCTATATGTTTTGTCTTCCTTTAATGTGTAATGCTACAGTAAAATAGAAGATAAAGCCGCTGCTGTGGAGTACTGTGTCATGTTTGTTCAAGGGTTCAATCCATTTAATTTTCTTCCCTCTACAACTAAGCAATCTCCAAAGCCCGTTGAAATGCAGAGTTAAAAGTAAGGTGCTCGGTTGAAATACCTTTTGGAATTCCCTTGCGTTTTATCATTGCAAAATGGTTGCCGTAGAAACACTGGTCGATCACCTTTTGTGGCCCCTAAGAAATCTCATATGTGCAATTATTTCATGATTGATGATGTTGTATTGAAAAATAGCTTATCCTATACTGTAGATTGTAACTGCATAAGTGAGGTTTTACATTTACGTTTGTCATTTAGTAGAAGGTCTTATCCAGAGTGACGTATCTTACGATACTGCAGCTAGGTGGGACAAACACATATCACATTCACATTCAGTACAATAATGTAGCTTTCAGCAAAGTCAGAGCTAGTAAGGGTGGAAATAGTTAAGCGTGAGTGTTGGTTCACAAAATTATTTTGTATTTTTTGTGAGGTGGGTGTGTGCTCGGGGTCAGGCATGAAGATAGGGTGCAGAGGGGGGAGGGGTGTGTGCTGTGGGATAATTTAAGATACTCTTTGAAGAGGTAGAGATTCAGATGTTTTCAGAAGATGGGCAAGGACACTGCTGTCCTAGCTTCAGAGGAAACTGGTTCCACCATTGGGCTGCCAGGAAAAGCTTGGACTGGGCTGAGTGGGAGCTGCCCTCCCGTAGGGGTGGGTCAAGAGACTAGAGATGACAGAACGGAGTGCTCGGGTCGGGGTGTAGGGTTTGAGCATAGCCTAAAGGTAGGGAGGGGCAGTTCCTCTTGCTCTTCCGTAGGGAAGTACCATGGTCTTGTAGTGGATGCGAGCTTCGACTGGAAGCCAGTGGAATGTGCAGAGGAGCATGGGAGAACTTGGGAAGGTTGAACACCAGGCGGGCTGCGGCATTCTGGTTAAGTTGCATGGGTTTGATGGTACAAGGGAGTACAGCCAACAGCGAGTTGCAGTAGTCTAGATGGGAGATGACAAGTGCCTGGATTAGGACCGGCGCTGCTTCCTGTGTGAGGTGGGTCGTACGCTATGGATGTTGTAGAGCTGTGATCGAAATCGACTGGTTGATTTTCAAGGCATTCCTAGTCGATCACCAAAGATGTCTATAGAAAAGCCAACGATAAAGGCTTGCACACTTTTTTTTTTTATTTGTGTTGTGCTTTTGGTGGTAGGTGCACTTGTTTCAGAAACCCTGTGCACAGGGTAGGCAAAGTGTTCCCATTTTTAACCATTTCCTTTCTCTAAAAATGCAAACTCTTCCTACCTGGCAGACAGGAAGGTCGGGTAGCTCAAATCACTTTTTATTCAACACTATTACAAAACAAAACGCGCTTCTCCCTACTTACACTCGTGCTGCAGCTGCAATGAATGAGTAACCAAGTGTATTGATAGCCCTGCGTTTGTATTATTGTTAGCAGCTTGTCGTGTCTATTTTAATATCAATTAATATTTCACTTTCTCTGGTCATAGGAACAACACAGGAACAAAACTTGAGTTGCGACATGAGTTTCACCATCAGGTGGAAGATTGTGTCCCCTCTCTCATCGGAGCAAAGGAACGAGAGAGCAGTGACTGTGAGAGGTGGACTCTCTGCTTCTCTCTCCCTCCCTCCGCTGAGAATAATGCCGTGTTCAAAACAACTTGGAACCTGGAAATCTCCGAACTCTGGGAAAAAAAAGAGATCCGACTGAGAAAATGAGAAATCATTTTGAAACGTCATCCAACTTGGAATTCCAAGTCGGGCATCTTTCTAGACTTCGACTTTCTGACCCGAAGATCAATGATGTCATGATTTTACCTATTTTTACAGAGTTCCCAGTTGTTTTAAAAGCACCATGACCATCAGATGCTAATTATTTCCATTTTTGCTCAGGTGTTTCTCACAAGTGCTCCACCAACTGATCTATTTTGTTATCAAAGCTGCTGCACAAGCCTAATTCCTACTCAACTGTTATTATTAGGTTAATGTTACATTTAAGGGCCATTTTTGTTTAAAATCTGAGCGGTAGATTTAGGCTTACTTTTTGACTGCTCAAGTGATCTTGACTCAGAAAAGGTTGATGATCACTGTTGTAGAGCATGAGTTTTCTTAAAACTGCATTGTTGGTTAAGGGCTTGTAAGTAAGCATTTCACTGTAATGTTGTATTTGGTGCATGTTACAAATAACATTTCATTTGATTTTATGTTAGTAGAAAAGTCGTTGAAAAAGGAGAAAAGTAGTTGAGTGTCATCGGCATAGCAATGACAGGGGAGACCATGTGAGGATATGACAGAGCCGAGTGACTTGGTGTATAGAGAGAAGAGGAGAGGGCCTAGAACTGAGCCCTGGGGGACACCAGTAGTGAGAGTACGTGGTGCAGACACATATCCTCTTTACGTCACCTGGTAGGAGCGGCCTGCCAGGTAGGATGCAATCCAAGAGGATGCAGAGCCTGAGACACCCAGTCCTGAGAGGGTGGAGTGAAAGATCTGATAGTTTCACGGTATCGAAGGCAGTGGATAGATCTAGGAGGATGAGTATAGAGGAGAGAGAGTCAGCTTTGGAAGTGCGGAGAGCCTCCCTGACAGAGAGAGTGGTTGAGTGACCAGTCTTGAAGCCTGACTGGTTAGGGTCAAGAAGATCGTTCTGAGAGAGATTGCGAGAGAGTTGGTCAGAGACAGCACACCCAAGTGTTCGAAAAATGAAAGAAAGAGATACTGGTCTGTCTTTTTTGAGGTCAGAGGGGTCGAGTGTTGGTTTCTTGTGGAGGGAAGCAACTCTGGCCATTTTGAATTCAGAGGAGACACAGCCAGTGGTCAGGGATGAGTTGAGGAAGGAAGTGAGGAATGGGAGATTGTCTCCAGAGATGGTCTGGAGAAGGGAGGAGGGGATGGGTTCGAGCGGGCAGGTTGAATAGAGAGGGGAGTAAGAAGTCAAAGCGTAGGGTAGTTCTGTGTTAGTGGTACCAGTGGACTCAATAGGGTCGAAAAATTAGGAGGGGATGTCGTCAACCTTCTTTTCAAAGTGGTTGAAGTCGCCCGCAGAGAGGGAGGAGGGAGGGGGAGGGGGTGGAGGATTAAGGAGGGAGAAGGTGAAAAATAGTTTTCTAGGGTTAGAGGCAGAAGCTTGACATTTAGAGTGATATTAAGGGACATTAGCAGTGGCTACAGAGGAATAGAAGGTAGAGAGGAGGTAGTGAAAGGATGATAGGTCCTCCAGAAGTTTTCCTCCTCTCGGCATTGCCGCAGCCCTGTTCTGTAAGAAATTAGTCATTCAGCCACTTAGCAGGAGGGGAGAGAGGATGCGGGATAAGGATTTTGCAGAAGGGAGCGAAGAGGAGAGAGTAGTGCGAGAAAGACAGCGAAGATTGTGATGGCACATGACCATCTGAGTAGGGGCTGAGTGGCTAGGGTTGGTTGGAGGAGAGGAAACAAAGTAGTCATCAGAGACCTGGAAGGGGGTTGCAGTGAGATTAGTAGCCAAACAGCCTATAATAAAGATGAGGCATAGAAACCACCTTGCAGAGAGCCTATCCAATTGACAATCTCGTAAAAAAATATATAAACTATTGGAACCAAGAACTGATGTTGGCACAAGATGGGGGAAAGTTGGAGTATAACTACAAGAGACAAAATGGTTTGTGGAGATCGGTGTGGAAGAAACTTGACTGGCCTGCACAGAGCCCTGACCTCAAGCAAGAACCCGCAGCAATTTTCCAACATCTAGTGGAAAACCTTCCCAGAAGTGTGGAGACTGTTATAGCAGAAAAGGGCGGACCAACTCAATATTAATGCCCATGATTTTGGAATGAGATGTTCGACGAGCAGGTCATGTAGTGTAGCTAGAAAAAAGACAGTACTAGACGACAACAGATGTAGACAAAAATTATACATATCACTCCTGGAGATATCAGGAGTCCTCTAGCTATAGAATGAAGCACCAATAGTACCTGCAGATAATGCATATTACAGTATGTCCACTAGTGATGGGCATTCCAAATCTTTTCGGTTAGCTGCATCAGCGTAAAATAGACAAACAGATCGACCTAGAACCATGAAAAATATGCTAATCTCTAATGTAAAGCCCAAAAGGTAGGCTACCATATGCACGTTACAATTTTAAAAAATTACGCACTGCTCTTCCAACAATTAATTGTTTCTGCAGTGAGGATTTACCATCTTCAGATAATTATTTTGTAACTTATTTGCATATAATCGTTGTTTGGAGCTCAACAAGCAGTAGTAGCCGTATGCAAATCAGGGAGCCAAATTAAAGGTTCTTTCACCGATGCGATTCGGTTCCTGAAAGGAGACGTTCTCAAAGAGCTGTTCGTTTGTGAAAGACCCATCACTAATGTTTACTCTCCCGATTTAATAATTAAACACATATTTCATATATTATAAATGCTAGAAAGTCAGCCGTCAAGGATGTGGATAGAGAGCTTCAAGTGCACCTTACCACGGATAGCTTTCTGCCGATGCCTCAGTCACTGCACGCCCTGCTCGTTTCATGTCTAGAATCATCTGCTACCACAGAAAACTGGAATGACCCCGCTTAAATTAAAGTGAAGAAATTAAAGCATATATATTAGCATTTCCACCTGGATAAATGCCAATGTACAGTGCAGTTCATTGCTGTTCAATTTACAGCATGACACTCTATCCGACAGAAAGAGTTGAACATTATTTATTTACACTCTACAGAGCCCCTTTAACCATTTATCACCCACTGTGAATGAACATGTAGGATCCCCCCCAACGGTTCACTGTGCAGAGAGAGGGGTGGGCTCTGAAAGCCTGTAACTGTCACTCTGGGTTCCGGTTGATGGCCCATCTATGAGTTTTTAATCTGGCTCTAAAGAAATATGCTTGTGTGTATCTTTGCTCTGTAAATGGGCCTGGCTGTTATCCTCTTATTCACATGAAAGTCAATATATGAGCTTTATTTGACATTCTCCCTTAATGGTTTGCTTTCCATCATCATACAGTAAGGAATGTATGTGATAGCTGCATTCTGGGGCCGATGTACAAATGTTCTCTTATATGACTTGAGCCTTTCTGTCACAATCAATACTGTAGGGTAATTTACATGCAGTATTTCATTGAGAATTTGATTTCCGTAGCGAGAGCATCCCTTATAGGAGATATTCAAATTGACTGTGGCTTTATGAATACCGAAACATATCTGTCACAATGCATTCATTTACTGTGGATGTGAATAAACCACCTAGACAACAGCAGAGGAGTTCTGTTAATGTCCCCGTTAGTTCAACACTGAGGGGATATTAACCACTTTCATCAGTCTTGATTAGGGAATGGACTCTCAGAATGTTGATTACAGATGGAATGGAATCTTGCAATTAGTAACATTACAGCTGGTCAATGGCCTCAACTCCTGGGTTTGTGGATGTCTGAGATGGCAATTCATCTTACATGACTTTGTCTGAGAAATAATGCAGAGACTCAGTGGTATATGAGATTATTCAGCATGTTTCTTTTTCAACAAGTGTCACCTTTCCAATTACATTTGAAAGTGTCACCTTTCCAATTACATTTGAAAGTGTCTTCCTGTCTTGTGTTGTGCTTTAAAAAGGATTGCTTGGATCAGCGGGTTATCACAAAAGTCTAAAACTCAATTCAGAGAGATGCCAGTGGTCATTGCTTTTGTCACTTCCAGTGGTGTGATTTTTCGTAGGTGCAGGACAGAGGATAAGTTGTCTGAACGATTTATGTGGTGCTCTTTCAAGGGTTGTGGGCAGAAGAAACTGAAAAAAACATATAGATTTCAGACTGACTTCTGTGAGGTGTTTCTAACGCACAAGCTATTAATCTGCAATGAGTCAGAGATTCAGACTGACTTCTGTGTGGTGCTTCTACCGCACAAGCTATTAATCTGCAATGAGGCAGAGATTCAGACTGACTTCTGTGTGGTGCTTCTACCGCACAAGCTATTAATCTGCAATGAGGCAGAGATTCCGACTGACTTCTGTGTGGTGTTTCTACCGCACAAGCTATTAATCTGCATTGTCAGAGATTCAGACTGTCTTCTGTGAGGTGTTTCTACCGCACAAGCTATTAATCTGCAATGAGGCAGAGATTCAGACTGACATCTGTGAGGTGTTTCTACCGCACAAGCTATTCATCTGCAATGAGGCAGAGATTCAGACTGTGATTATTGATGCCTTGTTGAAACCTAAGGAAAACTTATGGAACATTTTAATATAACCCAATATCTTATCAGTAGGTAGCTACAGTATGAATAGAGTATTGAGAACAGCTCACTAGAATATGTCTCATTATTTACACAAAGTTTGCATACCAACCAATGATCTATTGAGGTTTGTCCTTGAGAGAATCAATTTTGTGTCTTGAGGAAAATGTGGATTATTCATGTTGAATGGCTTTAGAATAATTTGCTTTGCTCTGCATGATAAAGGACTTCCTTTGTGTTTCCTTGATCTTAAAGGCTGGGAAATTAAGATTGGGTTTGAACAATGTATCTCTTGCGGACACCCTATAAGAAGTTAGTTACAGTATACTTTCATCTGTAGTATCGAGGAACATTTTAATTATGCACTGAAAACATTATGGAATGCATAGGTACAAGGAATGAGGAACCAAAGTGCTACTCAAGTCATGTAGTCAGGAAGAGTGTTGGTTGGTACAATGCACGCCAGCACTGTTCTAAGAGACTTTGTTTAGTCCCTGCCCTCACTTATTCAAACAGGTTGCTCTGTTAACAAAGGCCCTGTGACCTCCCAGTACAAAACCCTTTACACAAGGTGTTTGTGTTTCTTTGAACCCTCTTCACCGGGGAGCAGCCGTGTGGCTCTGAGCTTGGAAGGTCTTGCCTCGATCCGCCTGTTCTATCTGAAAACTCCTCAACCATGTGACTCTGGAATGCTCCTAATGCATTATTCAAGTGTACACAGCCACCCTTGAGCAGGGCCTTAAGAATATGTCCACCAGAGAGGAGTACACATTTACACACCCCACCTAAGGCCATTCGACTTTGGGGTGGGGGGTGGGAGGTGGGGGGTGGGGGTGGGGGGTCTCCATAGGGGTTGATGGGGCGTCTCTGCCTCAGTGACAGTAGCTACAGTAGCCTCAGAGAGCATTATTTATGTATGACTGGCTGTTTATGAGATGAGTAGCGGCTGGGCAGAGGCACTGGCTGAGTGAGGCGTGTCAGCCGTGAGCCACAGAGATTGGAGAGGATGGAGCCCACATTAATTCACACTGTAAACAGCCCAGCCAGCTCTCTCTCTCTCTCTCTCTCTCTCTCTCTCTCTTTCTCTCTATCTCTCGTCTTTGACCTCCCACTTTAACATTTTTACTATGCAATTTCTGTCCCTCTGTTTTTTCTACTGCTCAACCTCCCAGCAGTCCCTGGAGTGTAGTGGGATCTATCTGTCGGGGTGGTTACAAGCTCTCTGTCTTGTCTCTGATTGACCCTGCTTAGTGAGAGGGGAACTCGCCTCGCTTTTATAACGACAGTACGTAGCAAGGCATTATACAAGATAGATATCAATCAAATGACGCTGGAGAGCTCTGCTCAGTCAGCTGAGGTCATGTAACCAACCAGGGTTATCCATACAATCTGTCACAAATTATGATTGAGTGTAGTAATAGGAGAGGTTTTCCAGTGTCATCTTTACAGTGAATGAATGGCTCTGGTCAGCCTCAGAGCTCAGAGCTAACTACGCATGACCATACATCTGGCCCCCATGGTTTTTAAAATGACTGCTGTCACATTAGGAGATTAGGAGGCTGCTGTGTCAGTTAGCATTGGACATTTCACTTGTATGTTCTCAGCACTTTGTCTTGACATTGACATGTCATAAGGAACCTTACTGAGAGGAGTGCAAGACATGTGTGATCAGAAGACTATAACAAAACCCATTGGCATTATTGTCAGGAACCAAAAGACGTTGACGCTCCTCTTGCCGTGTTCTCACGAGGGACCTGTCAGGGGAAAGAGGAGGCAGAGATTTTTCTCATTTTTTTCTCCCTTTCAACCCTTTTGGCATTGAGAGACATTTAATACTGTAAATGTGTTCTCTCTGTAAATGTCCCTTTGTGAGGGTCTGACTGTGTCACGTTATAGCCCCCCATTTCATCTTCTCTGGAATAGTGCTGAGCCTTTTAAGACACCCTCGCATTGTAGTCTAACCAAACCTACCAGCTGATGTCACTCTTCTCTGATAATAGAAAGAGACTAGATAAATCACATAATGGGAATACAATGCAGGTATCGAATTTACTCTGGATGACGACTGCACTGCCGGCATTTTCTGCAGGAATCTATGGCTGCCTGTCCAGGGATCATTTGCCATGGTTAATTTAGTCGGCACTCAGAGTGGATATTTCAACCGAGTACTCACAGCACCCCCAAGAGGGAGACAAGCACCGTACAGCATCAGAACAAAGCAGCTCCTATTCCTCTTATCATTCTGCTCTCATGTGCTCCTATCCTCCCTGTCTCTGCTCACACTCATGCTGGAGATGAGGGAGGCTGTCTAATTCCCCAGTGAAACAACAGCAACACACCACTTGCATGCAGAGACTTGAATAGAGAATGTGTTGTGAAGGAGGAGCCCTGCCTGTGTTTATTGTTCTTTGAGTGGCTGCAGCAGTCTGGGGTCTGCACTGCAGATGGGGGAGTTACTGTACCGACTGAAGGCTGTGACACATAGATAGAACATATCTCTCTAGGTACAGATGTAAGATCGTAACTTGAGCCAGTTTGCTACAGCAGGAAAATAATCCTGCAGCAACAGGAAATGTGTATCATTATGTGGATTATAATTAATGGTCATTTGTGTAGGGGTTGATGCATTTTTCATAAGGGAAAGTCAGGTGAAAATTACAAACTTCAGAACTGTCTTTAAACCTCAAATACACTACAAGTTTTACATTTCCTGCATTGCAGGAAATACTCTTGCATCAGGGGGATCAAATTAAGATCCTACAAATGTACAGGGAGACAAGCCATTACAGTCCCCACACTGTACCCTCTGACTGGCTAAAATTGGTTAACTCTGGTAATAACAGTAGTTTTTTGTCCTGGGTTAGTGTGTTTTTATTTCCACGTGTCCATCTATTCGTTGAATTAGTCTAATTAGAACATTTCCTTTTGCAAAACATTTTGAATAATCTTGTTAGCTTGAGTATTTCACGTAATACTGCATAATGTAATGCTTGCTTTTTGTATGTGTTCCGTTGAAGTAGTGTATGTGTGCTGTTTTCCAGAGCCGACCATTATAACCACCGCACCGTCCACACTGGACGTGACTGTAGGAGAGAGCATCGTGCTGCCGTGTCAGGTGACTCATGACCCGTCTCTGAAGCTCATGTTCACCTGGTTCTTCAACGAGCAGCTGATCCACTTTGGCAACCACGGCGGATACTTTGAAAAAGTGGGCGGTGTAAGTGCATAAGCCTCCGAATATTCCCTCCCGATTCCAAGAACCTGCGGGGCGATCAAGGCTCCCATTTATAATCAAAGTGTCATGTCTGAGAAATGGTGCCATAGTACCACGCTTTTACACCATGCTTGTCAGGAGCACTGCAATGCATAATGAATAGGAAGAAACACACATCTTTACTACACTGTGTTGGAGATTGCTTATATTTTATTTATGCCACTGCTCTCTCATGAAAAAAAGAAAGAAGGAAAGAAAGAAAGTCATTAAAGAGACATAGATTTTTCAACCCCTTCAGAAATTACACTGAGAAAGGTCAAGGGGTGAAGCTGGTGATACATTGGAACATTCGTACTGTTTCCCTTACTTCAGCATAAGTGTATTAGTGAGGTCATAAAAGAGAACGGTATCCGCAGTGCAGAGAATGTTTATATTGTGTGTATTAATGGCCTGAAAATGTGCTGCACGTAGTTTATTTTTGAAATCATATATACTGTACATATTCCCTACCCCTCCCTACAATCTACCTAAGCTCAAAACTCAGAGGTATCTTCTTTCATTTACATTTGATATTTGATGGTAACAACAAAGACACTTAAAAATAGCCTTGTCTGAAGAAGACTGATGATGAACGTTGTTCCAGAAGTGATTAGTAGAGACATGTACTGTCTCTGGTCAGGTTGTCATGTTTTTCATTATAAAAAAAATAATCTTAATTACATTTTTCTTTTGCCATGATAAATGACACCACCTCTAGAGTTAAATACATTTCTACACTGTTTCATTGAAACTTCATGGATCCCTGTAATGATGCAGCCGCTTTTGCCACATCCAATTTAACACTGGTCCTGACTCCACTCAGTGGTGGGCTGATTAAATGATACTGTGAAAGCGGGGACTGTAATTAGAAACAAAATAAAAAGAACTTGAGAACTTAAGCTATTAAGCTTTGCTTGATCATTGAAATAATGAGGCCACCCTTCTACAGCTAAAATCAGTACATTTGAATGAATACATTTGTGTAATTATTATGATTAAATGTAACTACTCTGCCTGTCTCACATTTATACAGTAGGTAAGCCCATCATCCTTTTAGAACTTGGAAACAGATTATAGTTTAAACCCTAGAATCATAATACAATAATAAGCATACAAATACCCTGAATAGGTTTTTCAAATATTTTGTTTCTTCTCACATATTGTTGTCAAATCTGCATATTTAATGTATTTTAATTACGTACATTAAAATGTTAATACAGTATACAGTATTAATCATTGTGCGTGTGTGTGTGTGTCTCCGTGCGTGTGTGTGTCCGTCTGTGCGTTTGCGTGCGTGTATGTTCATGTGTGTGTTGTATGTTAGCAGCATTCGGCTGGGGACATCATGATTCGGAACATCCAGCTGAGACATGCAGGGAAGTACACCTGTGCTGTACAGACCAAGGTGGACAGCATCTCCATCGCAGCAGACCTGGTGGTCCGAGGTACCTCTGTCTATACAGGAAAAGCAATAGTTCATGAAAGTTACCTTTATTTTTGCTATCAATGATTGGAATTGAATAATTATGTTATAAATGCGTATTTAGTATGATAAAGCATCAAGCAAATGTTAACACTCACACATTCCATATGGGTTTCCTATTAGTCGGAATAAACATTGTAAACGTCATGTGATTCAGGACTGATGTGATTCTATGTTGGAAAGTCAGTGAAAAGCCATCCTCGTGTCCTTGAAAGGTAATTGAAAAGTCATGGTAATAGAAAATGCAATTTGCTAGGCAACAATCCCACCCAAATAGTTTTTGGTCACTTGATTGGTTCAGTTATCCATGGCAACATACCTACTGGATGCATAACTTAAAGCATGTCTGATATGTATTGGGGTGCACAATCATGGATTGATTTCAAAACCAATAGAAGAAACTTGAAATTAATTCTAAAACTCACAGGCAGCCAGTGCAGAGACCTTTAAACCGGTCTTGGTCAGTACCTGTGCTGCAGCATTCTGTATGTTTTGCAGTTGACCAATGACTTTCTTGGCTAGACCAGACAGGAGAGCATTACAGTAGTCAAGCCTGCTTGTAATAAAAGCATGGATGTGTCTCTCTGTATCAGCCTGAGAGAGAAACGGCCGCAACTTGGCAATAGTCCTCAGGTGGTAAAAAGCTATTTTGGTCACATTTCTAATGTGTGATTCAAAATTGAGTTCAGACTCTAAAATAACACCTAGGTTTTTTACCTGGTGTTGTATCTTTATGGCTAGATTCTCTGTGTTTTGACTTCCAACAATAAGCACCTTGGTCTTGATTTAGCTGGAGGAAGTTGTGACACAGAATAGTCATTTATCCGTGGAGCTAAAATCCTCTGGTGACACAGAATGTAGTCTGTGTTTTTTCTCCATTGTCCTGGGCATGCTTCTAATTGTGGTGCGAAGGCATCGTATTCTGTGAGATCAGTTGAAAAGATGGCCAGATAGAGACGTTTCTCTCTCTCTCTCTTTAGGGTGAGAAAATAACGTCTAATCTAATTAGATAGAAAGGCTCCCTGAGGGTTTGCTCACCAAACTGATTTTGCCAGCTGTACTCCCACTGCTGAAGGCAGACAGTGATCAGGACACCACTGCTCCCTGCTTTGTCTTTATCTCTCTCTCTCTCTCTCTCTCTCTCTCTCTCTCTCTCTCTCTCTCTCTCTCTCTCTCTCTCTCTCTCTCTCTCTCTCTCTCTCTCTCTCTCTCTCTCTCTCTCTCTCTCTCTCTTGTATTTACAATGAATACATATGGGTTGTATTTACAATGGATAAATATGGGTTGGATTTACAATGGATAAATATGGGTTGTATTTACAATAGTGTTTGTTCTTCACTGGTTGCCCTTATCTTGTGGCGACAGGTCACAAATCAGGTTGCTGTGATTGCACACTGTGGTATTTCTCTTTCTCTATCTCTCTCAAACACACTCTCTCTCTGCTCCTCTTTCTCATACACACACTCTCTCCGCCCCTCTCTCTCATACACACACTCTCTCTCTTCCTCACTGTCTCTACCCCTCTCTCTTTCCCACCCCCCTCTCTGACCACCCCCTCTCTCTGACCAACACTCTCTCTTTCCCACCCCCCTCTCTGACCACCTTCTCTCTCTCTTTCCCACCACCCTCTCTCTTTCCCTCCCCCTCTCTCTGACCACCCCCCTCTCTCTGTTTCCCACCCTTCTCTCTTACCACCCCCCCCCCCCTCTCTCTTTCCCTCCCTTCATCTCTCCCTGCCTGGCTGTGCCCCATATCTGCAGGTCCCCCAGGCCCACCCACCAGCATCCATGTAGAAGAAATCAGTGACACCACAGCCTCTCTCTCCTGGAGACCCGGGCCTGATAATCACAGTCCAATTACCACATACACTATCCAGGCCAGGACACCCTTCTCCCTGGGCTGGCAGGCTGTCACCACAGGTAGGCTCTCCAACAGCCATTGCCTCATCATAGCGTTATATAGGGATACGATCTCCATTTTCTCTGCTCCCCTGTGAGAATATATATATAGGCCTGTGAGTGATTTTACTTTGATTCCAAATGACACTCGATTGTTCAGTGACCGGGTTGACTGCAGTTTTACTTGACTGCAGGGTTTTTTGAAATGTGGATCTATTTCCAGATGTCCGACTTACAGTGAAGAGAGCTATTTGATAGCATAGAAAAGTGCCCCATACGGAAATGTGGATGGCGGTTCTCTATATTATAGAGCTGGGACGATAAACCAGAGGCATTTTGCTGATATCATTCATTACGATAAGTAGACTAGCCTGTACTAGAGAAATGTGAAGTTCGAACTGAAATATGTTTTCTAATGGGTGATTTTTAGTGGGACAATTGATCGCTACAACCATAGTAGCAGTTTAAAGGATAATTTAAAAAAAACTGTGGTGCACATTAATGTTATAAACGTATCGTTTTATTTATTGTTATCGCGTCAATTCAGGCAATTTATAGCAATATTGGTCCATATCACCTACTATATAATCTACAATAGAACAGGGTGTAGTCATGCATGGTTGGTACTGCTCTAATTATTTTCTGGAGAAGCCTGTTAGTTTGGGAAGTTGCCTTCATGATCTGGACAAACAGAGCTCTACGTACACTACCGTTCAAAAGTTTGCGGTCACTTTGAAAGAAATTGCTTTTTTTTTTGTCCATTAAAATAACATAAAATTGATCAGAAATACAGTGTAAACATTGTTAATGTTGTAAATGACTATTTTAGCTGGAAACGGCTGACTTGTTATGGAATATCTACATAGGCGTACAGAGGCCCATTATCAGCAACCATCACTCTTGTGTTCCAATGGCACATTGTGTTAGCTAATCCAAGTTTATCATTTTAAAAGGCTAATTGATCATTAAAAAAACCTTTTGCAATTATGTTAGCACAGCTGTTGTGCTGATTAGAGAAGCAATAAAACTGGCCTTCTTTAGACTAGGCTATTCAATGTGAGAAATTGCCAAGAAACTGAAAATCTCGTACAGCGCTGTGTACTACTCCCTTCACAGAACAACGCAAACTGGCTCTAACCAGAATAGAAAGAGGAGTGGGAGGCCCCGGTGCACAACTGAGCAAGAGGACAAGTACATTAGTCCTCAACTGGCAGCTTCATTAAATAGTACCCGCAAAACACCAGTCTCAACGTCAACAGTGAAGAGGCGACACCGGGATGCTGGCCTTCTAGGCAGAGTTGCAAAGAAAAAGCCATATCTTCTTCTGTCCAGTGTCTGTGTTCTTTTGCCCATCTTTTGCCCTTTTCTTTTTATTGGCCAGTCTGAGATATGGCTTTTTTTTTTGCGACTCTGCCTAGAAGGCAATTTCTCGCATTGAATAGCCTTCATTTCTCAGAACAAGAATAGACTGACGAGATTCAGAATAAAAGTATTTGTTTCTGGCCATTTTGAGCCTGTAATCAAACCCACAAATACTGATGTTCCAGAGACTCAACTAGTCTAAAGGTTTTATTGCTTCTTTAATCAGCACAACCGTTTTCAGCTGTGCTAGCATAATTGCAAAAGGGTTTTCTAATGATCAATTAGCCTTTTAAAATGATAAACTTGGATTAGCTAACACAACATGCCATTAGAACAAAGGAGTGATGGTTGCTGGTAATGGGCCTCTATACGCCTATGTAGAAATTCCATAAAAAATCAGCTGTTTCCAGCTACAATAGTCATTTACAACATTAACAATGTCTACACTGTATTTCTGATCAATTTGATGTTTTTTTAATGGACAAAATGTTTTGCTTTTCTTTCAAAACAAGGAAATTTCTAAGTGACCCCAAACTTTTGAATGGTACTGTATGAGCAAACAGGGAAACCTAGTGAGCTCCACCCTTGAGGTGTGTGTTTTGTTGTGTGTGTGCGTGTGCGTGTGAGTACAACATGTGTCCTTCTGACTGATTAGTCCCCTGCACCTGTGGAGTGTGCTCAGTGGGCCTGTCAGCCTAGAGGACACCCTCCTGCTACCTGCTTCATTCTGAGGGGAGGGGGCTGTTTTGTTTTGTGCCAGTTCCTGAGGTGGTGGGGGGTCGCCGTCTGACAGCTACAGTAATAGACCTGAGCCCCTGGGTGGAATATGAGTTCAGAGTCCTGGCAAGCAACGCCATTGGGACCGGGGAGCCCAGCAAACCATCCAAACAAGCAAGGACAAAGGAAACATGTATGTACTGTTTTCATGGAATCCCTTCAATTCTAGGTGTTTTCTGTGTTTCTTATGTGCGACTACTTGCCATTAGTTGGTCTGGTATGGTGGAAAAAGCTGTTTCAATGTCAAAAAATCGAATCCGAATGTGTTATTATCGTGTTATCATTGATGGCGGGTGTCGACTGAGTTGAGCAGGATAAAAATTACCCTCTGTTCCCCCAGCTCCGAAGGTCACACCAGCTAATGTAAGCGGAGGTGGAGGCAGTCGCTCAGAATTAGTCATCACTTGGGAGGTAAGCACGACGTCTGCTCCCATACTCCCTCACACGTGGAGGGGAAGCCAGACGTCATTATTCTCTAAGGAATCGGGCCGTTGTTTCATTAATAACAGCAGGCAGGCTTAAAGTATGGCATTTCATTTTTAAGAACAGAGAAGCAATAACTGCTGCTGTCACCCTGGGGAAAGAAAAATGCCTTTGAGGTTTTAATAATATAATTAAACAGAATCATTCTTCACAAAGTCACAAGCAACTTTTCAAAGATTGTGTTTTACATATATTTTTTATATGAAGCTTCCTTCTTAATCAGTCCCGTTTTGAAAACGGCTGCTTGAAAATCATCCACTGCTGTGAAAGTTTTGCTGAATGACTATTGAATGTTGGTTTCAATATGAGAGTTAAATTAAAGTCTAACTTAAACGTTAACAAAGTTCTAATGTTCTAGTTCTGAAGTTACCTCAAATGTGTGGCAAACCAATGAAGTTAAAATGGAAGGTGTCTGTCTACATACTATACAATAGCTATGACTCTCAGTCAATGTCTAAATACTATACCATAGCTATGACTCTCAGTCAATGTCTTGCTTTTCCCAAGTGTTATAAAATAAAAGGCCCTTTATATAACAGTTTTTGAAGGAGTGTTGACTTAAACAATAAAAGTCAGTCCCCATAAATATATGAAATATTATGTTCTTTCAGTCTTAATAAGGTGTCATGCTGAAGGTGCTTTATTATGGATGGACGTATGTGTTCACTACTTGTGCACCAGATTCAATGTGTGTATGTTTTCTTGTAGCCTGTTCCTGAGGAGCTGCAGAACGGGGGAGGTTTTGGCTATGTGGTGGCCTTCAGACCGTACGGAGCCACAGGCTGGATGCAGGCTGCAGTGCCCTCACCAGAAGCCTCCAAATATGTCTTCAAGAACGAGAGCATCCAGCCCTTCTCCCCCTTCCAAGTGAAGGTTGGAGTTTACAACAATGAAGGGGAAGGCCCATTCGGACCCGTCATCACCATCTTCTCTGCAGAGGAAGGTTGGTCAAGAATGCTGTCATGTCAGTCTGAAAAGTAGAGGAGCAGCAGTGCGTCAATGGAGAGGCGTCTCTGGATAGTTTATTCCTGGTCATTACAGTGATCTTTTAACCCATACACTCCTATCTACATCTGCAGATGGTTGGTTCCTTGACCTACTGTTGCTGCTGGTTGTGGTTCTCTCTCTGTACCGCTGATGAAAGAGATGGGCCCACTTTAAGAGTCATCAAAGCCTGCAATACTTTCAAACTAATAACAATTATTTTTTTCATTAACCAAGAGCCTGGCAGAGCGCCCACCAGGATCCGAGCTAAGAGTCTGTCTGCGTCTGAGATTGAGGTTTCCTGGAAAGCCCTGCCTTGGAACACCAGCAAGAGAAGAGTTCTAGGCTATGAGGTAAGTCAAGTTCTTTCCTGTGTGTGTGTGTGTGTGTGTGTGTGTGTGTGTGTGTGTGTGTGTGTGTGTGTGTGTGTGTGTGTGTGTGTGTGTGTGTGTGTGTGTGTGTGTGTGTGTGTGTGTGTGTGTGTGTGTGTGTGTGTGTGTGTGTGTGTGAGCAGAACTTTCAGGGGGCAGATGCAAAAAAATGCACACACATTTTTTTTTCATAATCAAGTTACAGTGCCTCCTAAATACATGATATCAGGAAAAGAGGGTGGTCTATCAGCTGATTGTTGATAATATTTTTTATCATCAATGCAGTCTGTCAGTCAGTCTGTCTCTGTCAATATGTCTGTCTGTCTGTCAGTCAGTCTGTCTGTCTGTCTGTCTGTCTGTCTGTTTCTGTTGTTGCTGTTCTCAGTGTTGTTTCTAACTATACTGATTATTCTAACAGTCTAGTGATGCAATGCACCAGGGGACAGAGTGTTTAGACTATAAACCACACAGTACTGTAGGTTAAAAAACGGTGGCTTTGTGGTCTGTTAGTTGATTGTAATTCTTAGTAAGCTCAGTTTTCAAATTCTATATATGAACAAATTACCTATTTTCATCCATGGGATGCATAAAGTACTGGAATTATGAATTGTTGACCATTTAAAGTAACCAGGGAAGCGGGCCTGAGGAAACTGTTCCTGCGAGGAAAGACAAATTATATTTGTCCTGTCAACCGTGCCAGCTATTTCAGCCTGGACACTCGGGTGACAAAGAAAATCTGTTATCAGTCAACTTGACAGCTGGGACATTTTGCACATTTCTCTTTGACCACGCCATTTAAACACTAAGTAACCAGAACCAAAGCACCTTACATATGGAAAGATGACACTGTATGAGGTGACACACCATACAATGAAATGCTGTTTTTATACCAATTTACTGCACTCACTGTAATTCCAGTTTACAGTTGTCCTGTCAGACTAGTGTCTGCATTAATGTCCCTGATTATCATCTGTCTATCTGGTCTCAGTTGAGGTACTGGGAGAAGCGAGAGAAGGAGGAGGCGGCCAGTGTGCAGAGGACGGTAGGGAACCAGACGTCAGCCATTATCCGAGGGGTGAGAGGAAGCAATGCGTACTACGTCACAGTGAGAGCGTACAACACGGCCGGGGCTGGGCCTCCTAGTGTCACTGTCAATGTCACCACCAAGAAACCACGTAAGCATCAACCCTGCCTTAGAGAGGTTGTTTCTATTGACTTATTGGGGATCATGTGATTTTTCCTCCTCATGTGTCCCTCAGCGCCCAGCCAGCCCCCAGTGAAAGTCATGTGGAACACATTGAATTCCAAGATAATCCTGAACTGGGAGCAAGTCAAAGCCCTGGAGAACGAGTCAGAGGTCACTGGCTACAAAGTAAGGAAGCATTTGGTCGTCCCTAGTAAACACAGCCACAAAGTCATAAACCCTGCCTATTTCTACAATATCTGATTTCAAATTTGACTTTGTGCTTGTACTATCTAGTGGAAACCGAAGCACTGACTACATTGATTTAGTTAGAAATAGTGGCATGCCATGGTTTCTCCCGGGTGACCTTTGAATTATGACTTTGTGACTGTGCTATCTAGTGAAAACCGAAGCACTGACTACATTGGTTTATTTAGAAATAGTTCCCGTTATTATGGTTTCTCCCTGTGACATTTTACCTGTGTGGTCCGTCCCAAGGTGCTCTACAAGCGTAACCGACACAGCCGCCCTAGTGTCATGGAAACCAACACGACGTCGGTGGAGCTCTCCCTGCCTATGGATGAGGAGTACTTCATCCAGATCAAACCATTTGGGGAGGGAGGAGAGGGAAGCAGTAGCAGACAGATCACCATCCCCAGAATACCAGGTCAGTCTCTAGTGATCTCAATGGTGTTGCTTAGAGCTATTGCCAATACTGGTTTATTGTCATGACGAGGGACCTGTGTTTTTTGTGGCCCTAGCCATGACATCAAAAGGAACAGATAGAGTGATACACACACAAAAACTAATGAGGCCAGGATTCAATCCAATCTCGGGAACAAAGCGCAATCGTATTGAATCCCGGCCTAAATAATTTTTTGTATTCAAATATGCCCAAGGTTTGATCACCAAAGCATGTAATAGCACAAAAAGTCTTCAACAATTGCCAGCTAGGCTGCTTGTCTTTTTCTGCGTAAACGTACAGACTAACAAAGCCTATTTATTTTCATGTTCTTCAGGTCCAAATGCAATTGGCTCGGCGACCAAGGTCTCTACTTTTTCTGCCCTCAGTACAATAGCACTGTCTTTCACAGCGCGAACATCGTTATGACAAAGCGCTCCCAGCGAACATTGCATCTGATGTGGAGGCAACTCGACAACGGAACACAAACACCCTCCACCTGTCTGGTGTAACTAGATCCATTCATTTAGGTTTTAGAGGCAGGAAGACGAGCGACGTTGGAAAACAAAGTCACTGAGATGAGAAGGAGAGAAAGGGCCCAGCTTTCAACACCCCGCCAGCCGGCGAGAACAGAAAATCGACCGATGTCTTGACTCTGTTGTTACCAAAGCAGCTTTCATTCAAATGTCTAATATGCATCTTTTGTATGATATGTCTAGCTTTAATAGATTTATTTTGAAACCAATTCATAATTAGTCTGGGCTTTTTAGAAAAGGCAGGGTTGAGTGGAGTTCAGTGCATGGCCCATACTTTTTATTTTATAAATGTATTTTTTTAAACCTTTTTCTCCCCAAATTGTAGTTACGGTCTTGTCCCCCATCGCTGCAACTCCCGTACGGACTCGGGAGAGGCGAAGGTCGAGAGCCATGCGTCCTCGCAAGCCGCACTGCTTCTTGACACAATGCACGCTTAACCCGGAAGCCAGCCGCACCAATGTGTCGGAGGAAACACTGTACTCCTGGCGACCGTGTCAGCTTGTATGCGTCCGGCCCGCCACAGGAGTCACTAGAGCGCGATGAAACAAGGACATCCCGGCCAGCCAAACCCTCCCCTAACCCAGATGGCGCTGGGCGAATTGTGCGTTGCTTGATGGGTCTCCCGGTCGCGGCTGGCTGTGACACAGCCCGGTATCGAACCAGGATCTGTAGTGATGCAGTGCCTTAGACCGCTGCGCCACTCGGGAGGCCCCCATGGCCCATACTTACTTACAGATACATTTCTTTGGTTTTCAGTTTGTTGGAAGGAGCACTTTTGTCATCTGAAGTGAATAGCATTTTCTGGTCAAAAATAAACCTGTAACTGTGGTTTCATGTCAAACAAAGACCATAGTTCAGTCTTCTTAGAAACTTAGGAATTGTTACCACTGATATGATGTGTGTATTGCTAACTCTTTTTTTATTACTCCATAAAACATTGCACTGATGCCTGAGGAAAAATAAGACAACCGAAATGTGACACTTTGTTAAAGGATGAGAGTGACTTTATTCACCCTCACTGGTTTGAAGTCCCATCTTCCACAGGTTCCTCTACCATGGCCATTTAATTGCACTGGTGACTGGACGCTCATATGGCTGTCTACCTGATCCTCTCATCTGATCCTCTCATCTCATCCTCTCAGTTAGCCGTGTGTCTACTCTATAGCTATTCTATTCTTTGCCTTGTGTGTGCCTCGTCATATGTTCGAAATCCTCAGGTCCTTCAAGAGCCTTAAACTTATATCAACAACTATTAGAAATCTAGATGTCTGTTATGCAGCTGCTATATGTAGGGGGTTGAGTTATTACCATCCAATGTATATTCCTACGGTCATACTTAGGGCCAAGTTATGTAGTCATGAAAATCTCCTTGTCCTAGTTATATATTACAGTTAAGGCCAGGGTTTTTACCTGACCCTGTGACCTTCACCAGGAAAGTCTCCTGGCCCTTGTCATTCTATATGAAGGAGTGGTGTGTTTCAACAGCATAGTGCTGTTCAGCATGGTTTAAGGGCAACGTGAGAAGCCTGGGACATTATAGTGGGTTCACTGACTGCATCCTTACTGAAAGACAAATGCTGCTGATGATCTTTTCCTTTCCCATAGTCTTCTGATGCTGTGTGAAACTGGTACAGTACATTACGTATGTAGCTTGTAACCCAGTGAAGAAGTCAAAAGGTAGTTTATAGTACTTTCAAAGGGAAGTTTAGGCAGGAATCATGCATCGATAAATGTATCATATACTTTTTTGTACACTTCATTTATATACAATGAAAACCTTTCTAAAGAGCTAATTATCTTGGTTTTTATGTAATGACACAAACGTTTCATACAATAGCTAAATGTCGCTCAGCATGAATGTGTTTGCCCTTCTTTTCTGTACATCTGCTAACTGACTGAATGGCTTGAGACCATGCAAAGAGAGCAGGTTTGTGCATCTGTACCCATACATGTCAAACAACTTGTATGTCTGTGCTTCTGTCTCAAACAGGTGTTCTCCTGTAGACCTATACCCTTTGGGATTTACCGGTACAACCATCCATTTACTCCATGTTAAGTTCTGTTTTTTTCTGTTGTTGGTTGTTTATACTGTGTTATTGAATAAAGTTGATTGATTTATAGAAGTGAGCGAAATTCAGTAGGACTTATTTCTCAATGCAATCCGTATTCATTATCTTGTAATTCACCGTATATCCCCTAGGCGGTGCTGCATACTAATTTCGAGATTTTAATAAAATAATATATATACTTTAAATTGAACTGGGCAAGTCGGTTAAGAACAAATTCTTATTTACAATGACAGCCATAGTAGTACGGCGCCCCTGGAGCAAATTAGGGTTAAGTGCCTTGCTCAAGGACTATCGACAGGTTTTCACCTTCTCGGCTCGGGTATTCAATCCAGCAACCTTTCACTTACTGGCCCAACGCTCTAACCACTAGGTTACCTGCCGCCCAAATCCAATGTTCAAAATGAGAAGAAAAGGGAAACAAATGTACACTTAGTGTAATAAGGTAGAGCAATAACCATTTGAATTTATATCTTAAATCAATTTCAGGATATTGATGATTATACTCGATGTAGTGTCATACCACTGTAATCTTATTCCCAATTGCAATTCTGTTAACAGCCACAAGATGGCAATACAGGATACCAAACAAACTAAATGTACTCTGCCTACAGTCTCAAGACCTTTGCCTGTTTTCACAATATCTTGCAGCATTTGTCTTCATCGTGAAATTGCAGAGACAATGTGAATCGCATACATTTATTTATGTATGTTTTCCATTTAAACTGAATGCAAATACAGCAAACACACACCACCACACACTGGGGGAATGAAGAGCAAAAGGTTGAGGTGAATTGAAGGGTGAAAGAGGAAGAGTGGAACGGATAGTGCTTCACGTGAGCCTATGGAATCAGCCACTCACAGCAGTTCTGTCCTAGTAGGGCCTGTGTTTGTAATCTTTCTGCTCTTCAATGGATTTTAGTTCCAATCATTATTCCTACCACTGAAAGAGTGTATCATAGCTTATCAATTGTATTTCCCAATCCTTATATGGGACTTTAATGAGCATGTAAAGACACTCCAAATGGCCCACACCTTTGACACCACACGGAGAGTGGATAGCTGAAATGTCAGTAGATCACAGGTAGACTAAATAATACATCCCATGGTTTCCAGTGGCAGTGAAATCCAACAGTAAGCCGCCCATCATCAGTATAACTATTGCGCTGCATTAGTCCTTACAAGCAGTCTGTAGTCTTAACATTGCACATTTGCTAATCCTCTATTATGAAATCAGCACAACCTCATCTCACTCTTCTAGTATATTTGTAATTATATGCACACATAGAATATTTATGTTCATATGCATACAATATGCCTCCCACCCTTCAAAACAGCACATCAGCTTTACAGGGCAACTTCTTTCTCAATAACTATACAGCAAGTAATCATTATGAGAGGTATGTGCGTCCAATATAGCAACACCACACACTTCTAACAATATCGTTGCTGCCTATCACTGCAAGCAAGTGCCTAAACAACAATCCAGTGCAATTTGAACAGATACAATTAAATTAAATATACAAAAGAACTGTTGAGACTCTGTTTCACAGAGACAACTCTACAGCAGGTGAGACAAAGTCCAAAGGATCCCCTCTGTTACTTCAGGGTGAAGTGGGAGTGGGGTAGTTCTGACAAGCATGGTGACAAAGCTACGGAGACACTGTGGAAGAACTCAACTTCTAGTTTCAACTCCATCTTGGAACATTTTGGTAATACTTTTTATATGCACAGTTTTCTCCTTTAAGTAGACTGATAATGGATTACAATAGCATGAGGTGGCTACAGAGAGACAATTATTGCAAGTCTCACAAGCAGTTAACATTTACCGCTGTAATTCATTTCACATCGGAGATGATTAGAGCAGATTGGCACTCCAAAAATGAATATGGTTATCCTCAGTTATGTTTCATAGTTAGTCCACATAGGGAACAATGCATAGTATGTCAATTCAACAGTTTGTTCCATTATCGGCTATTTTATTTCTCAAACTGACTGACATGTATATTCAGCTGTTCAGTATAGCTTAAGACATTATGCAGAGAGTATTTGTGAACATGTACACGCTTAGAAAAAAAGGTGCTATCTAGAACCAAAAAGTGTTATTCGGCTGTCCCCACAGGAGAACCCTTTGAAGAACCCTTTTTGATTTAAGGTAAGAATCCTTTTGGTTCCAGGTAGAACCTTCTTGGGTTACATGTATAACCCTTTCAACAGAGGAACCCTTTTTTCTAAGAGTGTATCAAGGTTTGGCCAGGCAGGGCTATGGAGGCCTTGCTTACTGTTCTGGACTAGAAAATGGGTCCCAATTGTTCTGGTTCACCTTCTGTCTATCTATCCAAGAGGATGAAGTTTGGGCGTAAACTTGTCACTTTATGAATCCATGCTTTGTCTTTGAGGGCAAAGGATTCACCACCTTATACTTTTTAGGGAAGGAAAAAGCTCACATTCACCACCACTCTAATAAATACAAACGTAGAACTCATACAACATGACTTAAAGACAACTCAAGTAAGTAAAACATTAAAACATATCCTCATTTCAGAAAATAATGAGAAACTTTTCATTAAAACAGCTAATTTTTCTTTGATTCCTACTGTGACCAGACTATGGCTTCGTCTCAAATTATACCCCTTTCCCTGTAGAGTGTACTAGTTTTGGCTAAAGTAGTGCACTACATTGGGAATAGGGTGCAATTTAACTTTTGTACTACATGACCAGCGTTAGAGACTGAAAGTATAACAGCAGGAGGAGGTGAGGAGGACAGGATGAAGGAAGGAGGACAGAAGGGGGATTCTGTTTGTTGTTAGTCGGAGAACGAGTCAGAGCCTATAGAATTAGTATAGCCTGAGTCCCAACTCATAGTCTCTTGATGTTGTAGAAGTGTCTGTCCACGTATTCCTTCAGTTGACTCTCCTATCGGTATAGTCCCATCAGCTTTGGTTGATATGCGTCTACACATTGCAGATGTATTTTCAACAGAATCTTTCAGGTATAGATTTGTCTGAATGTTCTGCCATCTTGAACACTTCCTGTGGACGTCAGTTCCTAAACAGGTCCGTATTGTATCGTTCATTACCTCAACTATGTAGAATCATGCAAGTGAGTATGAGAAGCTAATCGATACATGTATGTTATTTATTTTATTAAACAAGCAAACACTGGACTTTAAAGTGGATTCTTCTACTGTTACAAATGTTTAAAAAGCTAGTAAGAGAGATGTTGAATATACGTGTCACACTGGTGACAACAAGCGTTAAAGGCTGGCCATCACCACTGGCCCCTGAAGAGCACCCCTCCCCAACCCCCTCTCCTCACATTCCACTCACCCATTCCCCATCCCCATGCTTCATGCATGATGTAAGCACTGAGCAGGCATCTCCATGGTGACAGTATATGAGAGCAATTTTGAAGGTTGGGCTATTATTGACTTCCTGACGAATAAATTGCCTGTAGTTACAGGTAAGTCAACGTGTTCTTGGGAAAGGTTGATCTGATTTAACTCAAGGTGGATTACATCCTCATCACTAATAATTTAATTGAACTGCACTGATCAAGGGTGATGAACCGTTTGTCATTATGTTTGTACGTGTACACTCTGTCTGGGCGTGTAGAATACCAGAACCACCATGTTGATCTCTCACAGATCCCATGGCTAAACATGGTGCAACACATAATAGCCATATTCCTGCCATATTCTTTACAAGTCAGACCTCTTGGGGGAGATATAAACACTGCAGCCTATTTCTCAGATTTGTGAGAATGGTTATGTTCCAAAAATCCCAGGGAATAGGGCATTTCCCAGAGGAAGGGGTTGGGTGGGGTGGTGTGGGGGGAGGCAGCGTCACAGTCGGTTTTGGCTAAAGGTACAGGAAAGGAGGCGTATTGTGTTGTAGAGGAGGCAGGGATTGTTTCAGGGAGCATGGTAGGTCTGTTTTTATTGTAGTATACACTGTGGGCAGGTTACTGTAGCCCTCTTGCGGCGCTGGCGTGGGGAGGGTCAGGGAGATGACGGGAGGCTCAGGTCATTTCCTGTCCCCACTCCAAGGAACCACCATGAGCGATCAGGACTGAAACAGAGAGAGAGCAACACACGGCTCTGTGAAACAGACTGACAGCAGTGGGATAAACAAGATGTTTTTAATAACATGACATATGGCATATCTAAAACCAACTAATAGCCTACATAGCACATACACTCATTGCCTGGAAACCTGATGTTGAAATGTATTGAATTCTACTCCGGGCAGAAATTAGTGTTTGAATCCAGAATGTTGAATAAAAGTACATATTTGTATTTACCGGTTGTCCGTGTGAATGGTCCTTTTTACGGTAGGAATGTGAGACAACATCCACAGGAAAGTGTAATTACATCTACTTTTCAAAGCACTGGTAGTGCGGTCAGATTTCTATCACCTGAAGCAGGAGAACAAGATAAAATACATGACCGAGATGCATGCATACTTGCCTAGCTCGTCCTTGTGTTTACATGGTTCCTCACATGCTTCAGGTGATAGAAATCTGAACATACTACCAGCGCTTTGAAAAGTTATATATTGTCTAACATTCCTACCGCCAAAAGGACCAACCCAAGGAAAACCGGTAAAGTAAGTTAAAATATAATTGTATTAAACATTCTGGCTTGTAGAGGTTGTGAGAAGAAACTTTCAAATGCAAATTTAAAATACGTATTCAAATGTTAATTTCTGCCTGACGTAGAATTTAATGCAATTCAATGTTGGGTTTCCCGGCAAACACACACACATACAGTTGAAGTCAGAAGTTTACATACACCTTAGCCAAATACATTTAAACTCAGTTTTTCACAATTCCTGACATTTAATCCTAATACAAATGCCCTGTCTTAGGTCAGTTAGGATCACCACTTTATTTAAATTGTTTAACTTGGGCCTTCCATAAGCTTCCCACAATAAGTTGGGTGAATTTTGGCCCATTCCTCCTGACAGAACTGATGTAACTGAGTCAGGTTTGTAGGCCTCTTTGCTCGCACACACTTTTTCAGTTCTGCCCACAAATTTTCTATAGGATTGAGGTCAGGGCTTTGTGATGGCCACTCCAATACCTTGACTTTGTTGTCCTTAAGCCATTTTGCCACAACTTTGGAAGTATGCTTGGGGTCATTGTTCATTTGGAAGACCCATTTGCGACCGAGCTTGAACTTCCTGACTGATGTCTTGAGATGCTGCTTCAATATATCCACATAACTTTCCTTCCTATTTTGTGAAGTGCACCAGTCCCTCCTGCAGCAAAGCACCCCCACAACATGATGCTGCCACCCCCGTGCTTCACGGTTGGGATGGTGTTCAGTTGGGATGGTCATTATGGCCAAACAGTTATATTTTTGTTTCATCAGACCAGAGGACATTTCTTCAAAGAGTACGATCTTTGTCTCCATGTGCAGTTGCAAACCATAGTGTGGCTTTTTTATGGCGGTTTTGGAGCAGTGGCTTCTAACTTGCTGAGCGGCCTTTCAGGTTATGTCGATATAGGACTCGTCTTACTGTGGATATAGATACTTTTGAACCTGTTTCCTCCAGCATCTTCACAAGGTCCTTTGCTGTTGTTCTGGGATTGATTTGCACTTTTCGCACCAAAATATATTAATCTCTAGGAGACAGAACGCGCCTCCTTCCTGAGTGGTATGACGGCTGCGTGGTCCCATGGTGTTTATACTTGCGTACTATTGTTTGTTCCAATGAACGGGGTACCTTCAGGCGTTTGGAAATTGCTCCCAAGAATGAACCAGACTTGTGGAGGTCTACAATTATTTTTCTGAAGTCTTGGCTGATTTATTTTGATTTCCCCATGATGTCGAGCAAACAGGCACTGAGTTTGAAGTTAGGCCTTGAAATACATCCACAGGTACACCTCCAATTGACTCAAATGATGTCAATTAGCCTATTAGAATCTTCTAAAGCCATTACATCATTTTCTGGAATTGTACAAGCTGTTTAAAGGCTCAGTTAACTTAGTGTATGTAAACTTCTGACCCACTGGAATTGTGATATAGTGAATTATAAGTGAAATAATCTGTCTGTAAAAAATTGTTGGAAGAATTACTTGTGTCATGCACAAAGTAGATGTCCTAACCGACTTGCCAAAACTATAGTTTGTTAACATGAAATCTGTGGAGTGGTTGAAAAATTACTTCAACATAAGTGTATGGAAACTTTCGACTTCAACTGTACATACACACACACTCTTTCTATCACTATCATTCTACTTATTGAGGCAATATACTATAGTGTCATGACAGTGATGTTTACATTGCAGCTCCACGTACCTCAGATTTGCTATGTTGCTCCTCAGTGGGAGACTCTGTTTCCCTGACAACCACTGCTTTTGTCACCAGCATGTCAGGGTGTTGTTGCTTGGCCTCCTGTATCGCCATGGCAAGTGCCTGAGTGACAAAGGTCACAGTTCACATTAATGGACAATATTCATTTGCAATCTACAATATTAGTGTATTTGAGTGCCATGAAAGACGCCTTACAATGTATTATAACAGTATTACCACTGAGTAACGTCTGTCGTTCCTCACCTGATGTTGGTCAACGTCATCATCCCCTGTGATGATGATCCTTTTCTCAATCCTGGTCTCTGAGTAGCCACCTTTCACTGTCTGAAACACAACACACACACGTCCATTCAACAACCATCTACAGATCAGATAATTACTGTGACCTTTCATAGCTCTATAATGTATAAATAGACTATTAAAGTTGCACTATGCAGAAATCGCTCTGCCATTGGTTGCTAAGACTCTTAATAGTTCGCTCAATTTTAATTTATGTGACAAAATACGCTAGTATGGTGTAGAGAATCATTGTATTGTCTAAACCGCTGTGACATATATTTTCAATAACCAAAAATATAGTATTTTCAGCTGTTTGAAGCTGGTAACAAAACTTAAGAACAAGAAGCATAGAAATAGAGCCCATAGAACAGATCTACCACTTCTTAGACATATTTTTTAAGTACAATGGTAGATCTATAACTCAAATTACTATGTGAATTTGGCCGCCTCAAAAGTTACATATTGTCACATTAAGTAGTGTTAAAGGGTGGAAATGAGACAGGAGGGGTTACCTTGGTAACTTGAGTTGTGGTTGCCGAGGTGACATTGTCAGTGGTCACAGTCAGTGGGGACTCTACAGCCTCTCTCCCCAGGGTGCCTGTCTTCACCTGCAGCACGGTCATTAGGAGGAAGAAGGGTCACTTTCATTATAAGCACAGCTGCTTCAAACACTAACACACACACACACACACACACACATTTTGTTTTGACGTAGTTACCCAGGGCCGAGCTCCATCACCTTACTGGTCCAAAGAGGAGTAGAATAGAAATGATAAACCCCAAACCCTAAACCCCAAACCCTAAACCCCAAACCCCAAAACGGTAATACATAGTACTTACAGCAGTAACTGTTACCCTAATTCTAGCCAAACCCTAACCCTAAAATGGTAATACATTGTACTTACAGCTGTAACCGTTACCCTAACCCGGCCTAACCCTAGCTTCATGTCTACAACCTGCCTTAACCATAACCCTAGCCATAACTATAATCTTAGATTATATTAGATATTTCTTTAATGTCTGATTTTCACAGATACTTGCTTTACGAACAACAAAATGCATTGCAATAGGGTGAGAGACATGGCATAGGCCAGATATTAAACATACAAATATTGGTATAACCTAACCCTAGCTTTATGTTCAACCCTGCCTAAACCCTTACCCCTCCAAATAGGGCTCCCCACCTCTGATTTAACACAGGCACACACACAAACGATGCTGCTGGTTCTAGCCCAGCCAAAATACAACTGAATCCCACCTCTCTCTCAATAAATCAACAGCTTCATTGGGCCATGCTGTGCTCTGCCATACTGTAGGACTGAATGCTTTGAGTCAGAGTAGTACAGTAATAATGTCAGTCTATTAGTGAGAGGAGGAGATGGATGGTGAGGTGAACTAGGTACTTACAGGGGAGCCATTTTCTTTATTAAGGAGAGGAGACTCCTTCCAACTGCCAACTCCCTGGTTCTGGTTCTGGGATGAAGAGAGGGATGAAGAGAGGGAGGAGAGGAAACGTCACATGGATGAAGGGATGAAGTCATTATGTTCATGCAGAATAAACTGATCAGGTAGAAGAGCAATGTGTCCATATGGAGACATAAAGTCCTCAAGCCTGACCGTAGGGAATTAGAAGCAAGGTATTAGGATGAACCTATCAGCCAAGTTATAAACCAATAGGCAGCCAAGCAGAAGTGTAGCATAACCAGTCCTGTCATTATCAAAACAGCATGTTGGGAGTAGTGAACTACATGTAGTTCAACTAGTAATTTAACTATATTTTGAACTAAATTCAATTCTACATTTGACATTTTAGTCAGTAAGCAGACGATCTTATCCAGAGCGATTTACAGGAGCAATTAGGATTAAGTGCCTTGCTCAGGGGCACTACGGAAGATTTCTGACCTAGTCGGCTCGAGGATTTGGTTACTGGCCCAACGCTCTTAAACGCTAGGCTGACTGCCGCACTACAGAAGTACGGTATCAACATGGTTATGTACCAACTAGTGAAGTTCAACTCAACAAATCCTCATGTCATTATCAAAACAGCACGTTTGTTGGCACTATGATACAAATTGGAGCTAATTGAAACATTAAAGTGGCAATCAGCAGTTGAACAATAACAAAGCGTTCTGCCTGTTCCTGTTGTTTCGGTAAAAAGCTGATGGATGGGGCTGAAGAAATGTAACCACTCTCAAATTCATAGACAGAACAACGGATGCAAGGACTAGCCATCCAGGATATAAACATGATCGTTTTAACCATGTTTTGAGGCTATATAGTGTTTGTTTACATTTACTTTGTTTACCAACATTGGGTTCTTGTGGGGTACGATAGTTGAACTAAGCTCATGAGGCATTTATAAGTTATATTCTTCAAGATCAATGGATACATATCATTAATTTATAAATCCAAAAATGGATGTAGCAACTGCAGATTATCCCTTTAAGTGCCATAGAAAACACAAGCAGATTATATAGATAGATATTCATCAGATGCGATGTAGATAGATAGATAGATAGATAGATAGATAGATAGATAGATAGATAGATAGATAGATAGATAGATAGATAGATAGATAGATAGATAGATAGATAGATAGATAGATAGATAGATAGATAGATAGATAGATAGATAGATAGATAGATAGATAGATAGATAGATAGATAGATAGATAGATAGATAGATACTTTATTGATCACCGAGGGGAAATTTCTTGATATAAACTAGTGAGCTCTGTGCGGTTAAGAAGGGGGGAGAAGTCTTAATTTAAACAAGTTTATTTTAAAAGGATGCACATGCAAATATTATGAGGCAGAACATTTAACAATCTGGCCACAATCTGGTAAAATATACTCTCTAAACTTGCAGACCATTATATGCACATGCAAAACCAGCCATGGCAGATTACAGCGATTCTCTATGCCCTTATCCTCCATGAGCACGATATTTACACCAGTCCAGTTCGGGAGTTAATGAGTGTGCGGTTCAGGGAGAAGGGTCGAGAATGTACAGGAGAAAATCTGACTGCAGCCAGATCAAGCAGAGCACAGCCTTCCAGCTTTTCTGCTGTTGTCAAGAGAGGGACTGACACGTACCAGGTCGCCCTCTGGTGGCTGAGCCACATCAGTGCTGCTGGAGACGTTCATGTCATTACAGTTGACGTCAGTCTCCATTTGCTGCAGATACACACACACACACAAACACATACACACAAACACTACTGTATCATGGCTTTCTACAAATCAAGAGCACATCTGCCCAAGAGGCTCTACACCATAGAAATATCCATCGGTTATCTATTAGACTATCCAACTATTCTAGTCATTCTATTAGCTTAGCACGTCTTTCACTGATAAGTGAAAACTTTGACTTGAGTTTCCACTTCAAAGGCACCCTCTCCAGATCACTGACACAGCTCATCCTCGTCATTAGATGAATGGCTACACCATAGAGGCACTAATTACATTTTAATCAGGCACCTGTTGGGGCTGTCACAGCTCCACGCTCTACAGATGAATGGAACTCCCGCATGCTTTCATCATTCTCGTTAATTTCCGTCAATACTTTAATCCCTCCATAATGAAGCTATTATATAATTGTGGTCGTGAGATTAAGGCACTCAGTCTAATCAAGAACTGCAGAGATATGAAGAGAAAAAGGCTAATCTATATTAGCATATACCATAGACTCAGGGGGGGCTTTATGTATAGGCCTTAGGGGGCCTGCCCTAACATACCTCCTGGCCCGCCCTACTATACCTCCTAGCCCGTCCAAATAAAATATACAAATATTTATAATGTATTTGACCGAGACCCGCGCCAACAGAAAGACCCATCATTGTCAGATAAAGCATCCGAACAAGCGAAACAGTACTTCTCTGTCTCAGCGTGTGTAGCCCATGTATCTGATGCTGTCTGGACTAAAATAGTATGTCATGACATACTATTGAACGGATGCTATTTTTGACTCACGTGCGAAGGTAACCTACTGTTTGAAGTGATTTGTTATACAATCAGATGAAAACATCATGACTGGAAGTGTTCATGCCACATTAAAAGGCAGGCTAATACATTTGTACAATTAAATGACATGCTGTTACTTTAATACCCACAATAAAACCGCTAAAGCAGTCATTTGGACTGCTCATGAATTTAAAAAAGTCATGCACCTAAACTATACTGAAACTAATTTCACACATATAATAACAGATTCAGTAAATAAAGTAAAGTATGATGGGGAGCATGGTTGAAATTGATGAGCGAGGGGAAGCAAAGATCTAAAATTATGTAATCACTTATTGTGAATGAAGAACATGGCGGGCCATTAAATTGTATTGATCTCTTCTAATTATAATCTCAAAATGGTATGTACTCTATCAGTCTACTCTGGCCTACATGGAGTACACATTGAGAGCTTGCGTAATTTACAATAGCAAGAAGACCAAGACGAATGGATGCACTCGTCCATGGTCTTCTTCCTATTGTAAATTAGTTCTCAATGTGTACTCCAAGTAGGCCAGAGTAGACTGATAGAGTACATACCATTTTGAATGAAAATGACTCCAATGGTGGGGAAGAAATGAAACATGATGACATCTCTGATTACTTTTCTTCTGATTCTGAGCCTCAACCTGAACCTACACCTCCGAGGTCTAAGCGCAAAAAAGACAGAACTGTGCGCACTGAGCAGGTGCTGTGAAAACAAAACGTGCCCGTATGGAAATCAAATGCCCGTCCAACCGATAAGTTCTGGCGTCCGTCCTGCATGGAATGTATACATACAGTGCCTTCGGAAATTATTCAGACCCCTTGACTTTTCCACATGTTGTTAAGTTACAGCCTTATTCTAAAACTGACTAAATAAAAAAAAATATTCAGCAATCTACAAACAATACACCATAATGACAAAGCGAAAACAGGTTTTTAGATTTTTTTTACAAATGTATAAAAAACAAAAAACTGAAATATCTTATTTACATAAGTATTCAGACCCTTTGCTATGAAATTTTGCTCAGGTGCATTCTGTTTCCTTTGATTATCCTTGAGATGTTTCTACAACTTGATTGGAGTCCACCTGTGGTAAATTCAATTGATTGGACATGATTTGGAAAGGCACACACCTGTCTATATAAGGTCCCACAGTTGACACTGCACTGCAAAATCCAAGCCATGAGGTCGAAGGAAATGTCCATAGGGCTCCGAGACAGGATTGTGTCGAGGCACCGATCTGGGGAAGCGTACCAAAACATTTCTGCAGCATTGAATATCCCCAAGAAGACAGTGGCCATCATTCTTAAATGGAAGATGTTTGGAACCACCAAGGCTCTTCCTAGAGCTGGCCACCCAGCCAAACTGAGCAATCAGGGGAGAAGAGCCTTGGTCAGGGAGGTGACCAAGAACCCGATAGTCACTCTCACAGAGCTCTAGAGTTCCTTTGTGGAGATGGGAGAACCTTCCAGAAGGAGAACCATCTCTGCAGCACTCCACCAATCAGCCCTTTATGGTATAGTGGCCAGACGGAAGCCACTCCTCAGTGAATGGCACATGACAGCCGGCTTGGAGTTTGCCAAAAGGCACCTAAAGACTCTCGGACCATGAGAAAGAAGATTCTCTGATCTGATGAAATCAAGATTGAACTCTTTGGCTTGAATGCCAAGTGACACGTCTGGAGGAAACCTGGCACCTTCCTTAAGGTGAACCATGGTGGTGGCAGCATCATGCTGTGGGTATGTTTTTCAGTGGCAGGGACTAGGAGAGTAGTCAGGATCGAGGCAAAGATTAATGGAGAAAAGTACAGAGGGATCCTTGATGAAAACCTGCTCCAGAGCGCTGATGACCTCAGACTGGGGTGAAGGTTCACTTTCCAACAGGACAACATCCCTAAGCACACAGCCAAGACAACGCAGTAGTGGCTTTGGGGCAAGTCTCTGAATGTCCTTGAGTGGCCCAGCCAGAGCCCGGACTGGAACTCGATTGAACATCTCTGGAGAGACCTGAAAATAGCTGTGCAGCAACACTCCCCATCCAACCTGAAAGAGCTTGAGAGGTGTGCCTAGCTTGTAGCGTCATACCCAAGAAGACTTGAGGCTGTAATCGCTGCCAAAGGTGCTTCCTCCAACACCATCATTAAGTTTGCTGACGACACATCAGTGGTAGTAGGCCTGATCACCGACAACGATGAGACAGCCTATAGGGTCAGGTCAGAGAACTGGCAGTGTGGTGCCAGGACAACAACCTCTCCCTCAATCTGAGCAAGACAAAGGAGATGATCGTGGACTACAGGAAAAGAAACACATTTTCCCCCTCAGGAGACTGTAAAGATTTGGCATGGGTCCCCAGATCCTCAAAAATTGATACAGCTGCACCCTCAAGAGCTTCCTGACTGGTTGCATCACCACCTGGTATGGCAACTGCACGGCCTCCGACCGTAAGGCGCTACAGAGGGTAGTGCATACGGCCCAATACATCACTGGGGCCAAGCTTTCTGCCATCCAGGACCTATATACTAGGCGATGTCAGAGGAAGGCCCCGAAAATTGAACAACAAATCAAATGGCCACCCAGACTATTTACATTGACCCCCCGCCTCCCCTTTGTTTTTACACTGCTGCTACTCGCTGTTTATTATCAATGCATAGTCACTTTACCCCTACCTACATGTACAAATTACCTTGACTAACCTGTACCCCCGCACATTGACTCGGTACCCCCTGTATATAGCCTCGATATCCTCTGTCGTAATCGTTCCTCTTTCACCCCAGCTGCCAAACTAACCCTGATTCAGATGACCCTCCTACCCTTGCTAGATTACAGAGACGTAATCTATAGATCGGCAGGTAAGGGTGCTCTTGAGTGGCTAGATGATCTTTACCATTCGACCATCAGATTAGCCACCAATGCTCCTTATAGGACACATCACTGCACTCTATACTCCTCTGTAAACTGGTCATCTCTGTATACCCGTCGCAAGACCCACTGGTTGATGCTTATTTATAAAGTCTTCTTAGGCCTCACTCCCCCCTATCTGAGATATCTACTGCAGCCCTCATCCTCCACATACAACACAGGTTCTGCCAGTCACATTCTGTTAAAGGTCCCCAAAGCACACACATCCCTGGGTTGCTTGTCTTTTCAGTTCGCTGCAGCTAGCGACTGGAACGAGCTGCAAACACTCAAACTGGACAGGGGTATTGTGTGTAGATTGATGATGATTATTATAATTTTTATAATCCATTTTAGAATAAGTCTGTAATGTAACAAAATGTGGAAAAAGGGGTCTGAATACTTTCCCGAAGGCGCTGTAAATGGATGTAGGCAGGGTTCGAATTACGGGGGAGAATGGGGGTGTTTGACCCCCTTAATTAAGACTTGGGGGTCCCCCCCAAAAGAGGTAAAAACAGGTTTGGGGGGTCGAAACATTTATATATCGTTCTTACCTGTAATCGTAAATATTACAATATATTTACAATATTCATGCCTAGAATAATCTTGTAATATGATTTCAGACAGCCCTAAAGTGGACCATACCATTCCTTAACCTTGACGTTAGTTGAACGTCTCATCTGCCTGCCTCACTCCCAATGTTGCAGTGGATTTTCTAAATGAAAGCCCCCCCTACTACAACAGGTAAACCGGAACTATGAAGACATATTCATTCATTCAATATAAGGTTGGCGATACACAGACATTTTGACTCTATGGCAGTTTAATACTGTGTGTAAGTTACCAGTGCACAATACAGCTCAAGAAACACAGCGTGCGAGTGACCAGTGCGCAATACAGAAGCTCGTTGAATCACCTCAGAGCGCACCTTCTTGACAAACTGCAAGGGTGCGTTAGCTAGCTAATACCTAAAAAATTGGACTAACATAATTTTGATCTATAATATTTCTGTCACGATTGTATTAGTAACAGCAATTAGCTATAGAATACTCACAAGTATGTTAATGATAGAAACATGGTTAACTAACGTTACCTAAAAGTTAGCTATCGCTAGCTAGTTCGTTTGGAACTGTATCAAGCAAGATAGCTTCATTTATCTGTCTCATTTCTTGTCACAATCTGGAAAGAGATTTCCAATGGCCTTATTTTGTGATGAACAGTCAAATACGTTCCTATGTTAATTTTGTAAAGATTAACTTTTTATTTGTTCGTGTTTTTTTTTTTAGTTAGTTGCAGAACTCAACCTTAAAATGCATCGTGTATACTATAATAATTTTACCAATACATTATTGAGCTGATTTCTGCGGGTGTAAATATATATTTATTTGAGTTTTTTATATATAAAACGTCACCAGAACCAAGGTTTTCAGTCCTTATACATATTTTGTTTTAAGGGGAGGTCCCTCGAACACCCCCCAAAAAGGGGCGTCACCCTCACTAACCTTTCTCCCACAGCTAACACACATATAAAGTTTATTATTTCATTATTTTGTGTGGCTGTGGTGGTTTTGTTAGTCTTTTGCCTCTTTGATATTATATTTTATAATAGGCACCCCCTTTGTTTTCACTCAGGAATACATAAGTTTTACCTGGTTGGGTAATTGAACAATATTAAAATCCATGTGTGCTGAAGGCTGAGTAATTGTATTCGTTCAAATGTACAACTACTTTATTGAACTCAGATTAGATTTAATTCACAGAGTCAACATGAGCAAGAGGAGAGTAAATATCCTGCACTTTTTTGGTGCTAAAAATAGTAAGTTGAAACTTGTAAGAATTAGGACTTAGAGATGATAATGCAGCCTGTATTTTCTGTGGTTGTCATGCAGGCTTAATACTGAGCAGGATAGTATGGGTGAGTTTTACATTATGTGCTGTTGTATTAAGGAAGCAGAGGGAGGTCAGGAGGACAGTGAGCAGGCAGGAGGTCAGGAGGACAGTGAGCAGGCAGGAGGAGGTCAGGAGGACAGTGACGTTGTCCATGATGGCAAGCAGTTTGGCCAGGATCCGTCTCTCCGCCACCTCTTCTAGAGTGTCAAGGCTCATCCCCAGGACAGAGCTAGCCTTCCTGATCAGCTTATTTACCCGAGAAGCATCACCAGCTTTTATGTTGGCTCCCCAGCACACCACTGCAAAAAAGATGGCACTGGCCACCACAGACTGGTAGAAGGTATGCAGTAGTTTACTGCACACGTTGAAGGACCTGAGCCTCCTCAGAAAGTAGAGTGGCCTCTGGCCCTTTTTGTACAGGGCCCCGGTGTTACCAGCCCATTCCAGCCTGTTGTCCATATGGACTCCCAGGAACTTGTATGACCCAACCATTTCCACATCCATCCCCTGTATAGGGACTGCAGTCAGTTGTTCCTTGGTTCTCCTGAAGTCCACCACCATCTCCTTTGTTTTGCTGATGTTGAGCTGAAGGTGGTTCTGCTCACACCACAACACAAAGTCACTGATTGTGCTCCTGTACTCCTCCTCCTGCCCACCCCTGATGCACCCTACAATTGCAGAGTCATCCGAGAACTTCTGTAGGTGGCATGTTTCAGAGTGGTGATAACTGGAGATGGTGATAACATTTTTTTTAGATCTGGTTGAATTGAAAGAGGGCAGTGATGCCAATTCCATTTATAATGCGTTGAGAAGAAGTTTGCAGGAAGCTGGCTTCGATTATGATTTTATTTGCACAGAAATCTCATTAGCATTGCAGTTGATGGAGCTTCAGTTTTGACAGGTTACAAAAATGGAGTCATAGCTAAACTAAAACATTACTTTCCCAACGTAAAATCCTTTCACTGCTTAGCTCACTGATTGGAGTTAGCTGTACATGACTCATTGAAATCTGTGTCCGGCTATACAGCTTGTTTCATCAGTCCCACAAAACTGCAGGGTTGCTACAAGAAGCAGCAAATTACCTAAACATACAAATTCTGAAGATTGGACAGGTCTTCACCATAAGATGGGTTGCCAGTAGTTTTAACACAGTGAGAGCAGTGTGGAAGAGTTTCCCTGTTCTGGCAAATAATTTTAAAACTGAAAGTGAGGACAAATCTCATTCTGACATTGTGAGGAAGAAGTACACTGGGCTGTTGAAGTACCTCACCAATGCAAGTTTTTTGTGTGATTTGGCCTGCATGAAAGATGTTTTAAGGGAACTGCAGAGCCTCTCACTGCAGCTGGAGTGAAGAGACACAACACTTGTTGCAACTGCAATGAAAATGCAGGGTGGAAAGTCAACAGCAAATGCTCAGAGCATCTTGGCTGGCCTATTTAAAGGTGTGAGCATTATTGGTGAGAGAGCAGGGAAAATAAATAGCCCTCAATTTTACCAAGCAGTTGTTGGCAACTTGACTGCCTGCCTGCCAAGTGACGACCTTGTTCAGTTACTGAGGCCCCTTGAGAAGTCTAGCTGGCCACAAAAGCGTGAAGAGCTTGTCTTGTTTGGTGTGACTGAGGTGCACAAGATGGCCAAACTCCTTGGTGAACCAACCAGAGAAGCAATTGAAGACTTCAGAGCGTTTAAACTACAAGGGGCACAGGAGGGAGAGACTCTGAAGAGACGTCTGACTGCCAGTAAGACCTACTTGGCTACCTCTGCCGAATGTGAGAGGGGATTTTCGGCAGTTAATGACAAATCTCGCAACAGGCTCCGCGAAAGAGTCTGTCCTCTCTTCTTTTTGTGGACATCAATGGACCACCTTTGGAGATCTTTGATCCTACTCCATTTGTGACGTCCTGTGTGAAAGCTGGCCATCATCATTCAACATCGTGGGTGACAGGGAGGAAAGCCCAGGATAGTCAACCAAAACCTCTGTGGTCAATTCTTTAAGGTAAGACTACTTTGAAGACTGAAACATTAGCCTAGCTACTACTTAAAGGCATAGACCACCCAAAAATCTGCCACATTTGTCAGCAGTTTTCTTACCTTGAAAATAGTCTAATAGTCTAAGTAAGGAAACAGCTGACAAATTTAGATTATTGGGTGGTCTATGCCTTTAATGTTAGTCAGGCACAGGCCTAGATGCTGTATGGTAGTAACACATCTGCCTATCTCTTTGGTATGTTGATCGTGTCGTTGGTTCTGGCACAGCATTGTGTGGGTCTGTGTTTGAGCGGATATTATGGTCTGCTGTTGTTGTGTGCGTGGGTCTGTGGGTCTGACTTGCTGCCAGTTTTGCTCTAGGATACTTTGTTGGTACGTGCCCCATGAGCTGGTGTAATGAATTGGATTTATTATCATCTACAGACTGCATACATTACGTTAAACAAGCAAGATACTGTAAGGATTGTAAGACGCGCCTGCGCTGTACTGGGTTCCCTTTACGCCCTGGAACCCAGTACCTGGAACCCCCCCCCCCGATTGTCATTGTATAATTCTCACTCTGGATATAGGCTACTCCTCATTTTTAAATGACTCATTCCATTTCCTCTGTGTACAAAAATATCAAACTAAATGGCAGATTGATGGGGTCAAAATGACTCTATAATGGTCGTACTGTACTGTTGTCCTATTCACCAAATGTTTCCATTTCCTGCTCAAGATAATTTCAGACATGTTTTGTTCAAACGATTTAGTCCCCTCTGCTTGTCATTTGATCATTAGTATGCACCCTCATTAGTATGCACCCTCACTAGTATGCACTATACTGGAAGTAGATCTATGTGTGCTTTAGCCAACTCCTCTGTCGTATTTGTTGGCAGAGGACTTGGCTGGAACACAAACAGATAAGACTACTGTAGCAGGCTAAAATCATCCACCAAACACAGGGGGACAGATCTGAGTCCATAGGCATAGACTGATGTAGTGTACCTGCTCAGACATGTCCATGATGTTGGTGCTGGTGACCTCTGACCCATTGGTGTGTGTCTCCATCTTCCTCAGCATCTGGGCAGCGCTAACAGCACTGGGGTCTTTCCTGGCTACCGGGGGCTGCAGCAGAGTGAGACAGACAGGTACAGTGAGACTACATATACAGACCATAGACAGTCTATTGTTCTCTAACTTCATCAATAGAAAAAACTCAACAAATGGCCTGAAATTGACCCCCACAGTGTGTCATTTTTATAGGTTTCTATAATGGGAAGCATTTTGGGTTGCTGAATGATTTTTGAAACACATGAAAATCCATTAGATTTTAATGAAATGTACATGGTCAAAACAGACGTCTGAGTACGGTATATTCTGTAAAATACATGCTGGCTTCGACATGGTACAGAACATGCTTATCCTTAGGTCAACTACAATACATTTCTTATTCGAAGATTACAATACCTTTCAAACAGACAATGAAACAATACAAGTATGCCCATACTACAGTACCAATTGGTGACTGTATATAACTTATTTCAGACCGAACATTCAGTAAAGAAAGCATGATTGACAATGAAAATGGAAAAAACAAGGAAAGGTATTCACAATAATCTAAAACAAAAAACAGCAGAAGCAAATGGATAAACCATAGGAAAACGAACAAACAAAATCTAAAGATGAAGCAGAAATGTATTACAAATTATTTTATAACATGTAAACCTAAAAGTTAAAACATTGACAAAAAATAACCCAAAATGGTAACTGAAAATGGTCCAACAGAAAATATTTAATTTATAAGGGCAGGCGTCCCTAGAGAACGATCAGGGACGGGGTACAGTATGTCTGTGTCTAACTCATGGTGCACAGGAGGCATCTCCTCTAACGGGGGTACAGTATGTCTGTGTCTAACTCATGGTGCACAGGAGGCATCTCCTCTAACGGGGGTACAGTATGTCTGTGTCTACCTCATGGTGCACAGGAGGCATCTCCTCTACAGGGGGTACAGTATGTCTGTGTCTACCTCATGGTGCACAGGAGGCATCTCCTCTACAGGGGGTACAGTATGTCTGTGTCTACCTCATGGTGCATAGGAGGCATCTCCTCTACAGGGGGTACAGTATGTCTGTGTCTACCTCATGGTACACAGGAGGCATCTCCTCTAACGGGGGTACAGCATGTCTGTGTCTACCTCATGGTGCACAGGAGGCATCTCCTCTACAGGGGGTACAGTATGTCTGTGTCTACCTCATGGTGCACAGGAGGCATCTCCTCTACAGGGGGTACAGTATGTCTGTGTCTACCTCATGGTGCACAGGAAGCATCTCCTCTACAGGGGACATGTCGTGGGAGACCATGAGACGGGCTGAATAGAACCTGGAGGTCTCCTCAAAATCGTCCTGGACCACCTCGGGCAGCCGCTCCCCCAGCTTAGACATGCTCTTGGAGAAGTCCTCCACACCCGTGTGGAGGTCCATGATGACGGTGAAGTCCACCTCAGCCTCCAGGCTGGAAGTGGAGCTGACCGTCATGCTGGAGCACTTCCTCTCGATGCCCAGCTGGGTCTCTTTCATGCAGACCACCATGTCACGCTCGTGGTCCTCCTCCGAGGCGGAGCCCGGCCGAGGCCTCCTCTCCCAGGGTTCCCTCTGGGTGAGAGAGGGGATGACACAAAGATGGCCGTCACAATACAGGGCCAGTCTGCCAGCTGCTCAGGGCAGGGAGTGACCATGTTTATGATGATGATGATGATGATGATGATAGGAGATAAATGATCTTCTAGAAGGGAATATGTCTCCTGGGGGTGTGTAGAAGTATTCATGTAGGATCTTTACACATAGTATTGGCCTATATGGAGAACAGAGGAGATTAATGGGGAAGCCTTACAGACAGGAATGTAGTGGAGGGTAAACACCTGTGGCATAGTCACGGTTCAGCCTCTGTCATATGGGCAGCATGCATAGAGTTACCCATGGATGACGGTGAGGGAGAATGATCTATCACAAGAGAGAACAGTGCAAAAATGGGAACATGTGGAGGCTGTGGTTAAATTCATAATGTAAAGTGACCTTGGCATCATCTACTGTATCTTCATAGATGGCAGGAGTGGAGAGTGGCTCCTGCAGAGGAAGAGAGAGAGCAGAGGAAGAGAGAGAGCAGAGGAAGAAAGAGAGCAGAGGAACAGAGAGAGAGCAGAGGAAGAGAGAGAGCAGAGGAAGAGATAGAGCAGAGGAAGAGGGAGAGCAGCCAGAGGTTAGTCCAAGATGAAGAGACAGACCTCTACGATCTTAGAAAAAAGGGTTCCAAAAGGGCTGTCCCCATAGGAGAACCCTTTTTGATTCCAAGTAGAACCTGTTTGGGTTCCATGTAAAACCCTGTGTGGAAATGGTTCCACATGGAACCCAAAAGGGTTGTGCCTGGAACCAAAATGGGTTCTTCAAAGGGTTCTCCTATGGGGACAGCCGAAGAACCCTTTTAAGTTCTAGATATCAGCTTATTCCTAAGAGTGTAGACATCAGTAGAGAGACTGGGTCTCTACTAAGAGAAGTCCCCCCCCCCCCCCCCCCCTTCCATCTATTCATGAGTACAGAAAACAAGTAAGCTTACTACCAGTTTGGACAAGAGAAATTAACCCAAGGGTTGGGCTCAATTTGAATTGAAGGCAGGCAATTCAGGAAGTGATTTGAATTCAAAATTCAGATATGTAAAATCTTTCATAATAAATAGCTTCTACTTTTCAGTTTATTAAGAAGTAATTGAAAAAAAATCCCTTTTTTTATTAATGAATTATAATTTTCACTGCCTTTTATTCGAATTGAGCCCAAACCTGATGAACCCACCAGGTAAAGCCAGTTATCCTGGTTTGAATTAGTATAAACTTTAGTGTCATAAAAATGTATTATGGACAGGTTGTAAGATATAGTAGTATAGAGCAGTCATAGCAGCATCGCATCAGAATCAGAGAATGCTGCAAACCACGCAGACTGAATTGTTTATGAGGCTCAAATGTTCAAATGGACAAATATTCTGTTTTTGCACACCCAGTATATAGAATGGCTGGTGCTCTCACATGCTCTCAGATGAAGCTCACAAAGTGATCTCACACCTCTTTCCATGCCTGGTTGTGCCAATGTGTCCATGACCTTGACTCAGATGAAAGACTGAAAATGATTTAAGCTGTCAGGTCCCCGGCCTAATTTTGTATTATTTTCATTCCACTGTCAAATACATGCAAGCTCCTAATGACACAAACTGTAAAATTTATGTGGCGACATCTCTTACTGAGAGCTAGTCTGTCTGTGTCAGTACAGCAGCCTTAGCATTGCTGCCAGACAACTTGTTTCCTGCCTCTTTCTTCACAGTCTGGGTGGGTTCTTTGCTTTACAAGAAAGCATTATAGCATCCAACGTGTGATCCTTGTAAAGCATTTGATCTGGTTTATAAATAATCATCACCCAATAAGGTACCGTAAGCCACATTTAGCTCAATGCTCATGTCATTCATGTTCATGTTAATGAAGTTGATCATTTGAAATAACATGTAAAATCACAAACTATTTTCTCATCTACACAACATTATGCAAACTACTGAGTTGGTATCATATGTGACCTTCTATAACAAGTATTCAGGAAATTAATGGCCGGCATTTGACTGATAAGCATATCTGTAGCATATAGTGCCTTTATGGGTGATAATGACACATTTCTCTCATTTCCTCACACAGTTCCTGTCACAGTCAATTGAGCTGTAAAACATGTATAAAACTGTGTCTGAAGTCCATGCCATCCTCCACATGTCAGCTTGGAAACAACATGGAAGAGAAGTGCAAAAAAACTCAGCCATGGCAATATGCAACCTTTATTTCCTTGCAACCCTCTGCAAAAGAGGAAACTTGCTACAGGGTTAGTTGAAAGGAAAATCAAGGCTCAAATGTGAAGACAGGGGGGGATAGAAGCCATGAGCCAAAGCATGAAAAGGTGTTTTTGCCTTTTTGACAATCTCTACCACAGCCCTGTAGTGATTACTACAGATTTGGAAGCAGTTGTGTTTCAGGTTTGCTGTGAAGTGTGAGAATAAGGGTGGATGGAGGCCCAGAGGCAGAGAGGAGGAGGGGGGCTAAATGGAGAGTCCGAAAGGGAGAGGGTCCAAACTCATAGCAGACAAAATGCATTGTTGGCTGCATCAGCCAATGAGACAAAGCCAAAACAAATGTGTCGCAAGTAAAACCACCCCCTTCTTCATATTCAGGCACGTATAAGTTAAATATATGTATATTCAAGTCACTGAAAACAGGAAAATAAGAAAATGGGAGTGTGCAACTCTGTCTGAAGCTCATGCGATGCTTTTTGCTTCCAAATTATTGAAAAGCAGATGCCAAGCAGAGTTACCGAGTGTCTTTTCTTGGTTGCATTCAGGCCAGGCTCCCTGCTAACATTGCGGTTGATGTTCCGGAGTATGAGTCCAGACTCTCTGGCCTTCTGTGTTTTCACTGGAGGGGCAGGAGGAGCTGTCCTGGGGACCGCTGAGGCTGGAGCTGGAGCTGAAGCTGTTGCTGAGGCTGGAGCTAAGGCCTTGAAGCTGAGAAACTGATGACTCTCTATGGCTTCTCTAGCAGCCTGAAAGGGATCATCACAGGCAGCGCTGCTCTGTTGCTGAACCAACTCTTCAGTTTTAGCCTCAACTCTTGCCAAGCCTTCCAGACCCCAGAAGCTGCCCTGTTCCTGTGGGGCGTCTCTGTGTGTCGTAGTCGGGGAGTGGGTCTGTCTTCCTGGACTAGCGTTAGTTGAGATAAATGACATCTGAAATGGATCATCACAGGCAGCGCTGCTCTGTTGCTGAACCAGCTCTTCAGTTTTAGCCTCAACTCTTGCCAAGCCTTCCAGACCCCAGAAGCTGCCCTGTTCCTGTGGGGCGTCTCTGTGTGTCGTAGTCGGGGAGTGGGTCTGTCTTGCTAGACTAGTGTTGGTTGAGATAAATGGTGTCTGAAATGGATCATCACAGGCAGCGCTACTCTGTTGCTGAACCAGCTCTTCAGTTTTAGCCTCAACTCTTGCCAAGCCTTCCAGACCCCAGAAGCTGCCCTGTTCCTGTGGGGCGTCTCTGTGTGTCGTAGTCGGGGAGTGGGTCTGTCTTGCTGGACTAGTGTTGGTTGAGATAAATGACGTCTGAAATGGATCATCACAGGCAGCGCTGCTCTGTTGCTGAACCAGCTCTTCAGTTTTAGCCTCAACTCTTGCCAAGCCTTCCAGACCCCAGAAGCTGCCCTGTTCCTGTGGGGCGTCTCTGTGTGTCGTAGTCGGGGAGTGGGTCTGTCTTGCTGGACTAGTGTTAGTTGAGATAAATGACGTCTGAAATGGATCATCACAGGCAGCGCTGCTCTGTTGCTGAACCAGCACTTCAGTTTTAGCCTCAACTCTTGCCAAGCCTTCCAGACCCCAGAAGCTGCCCTGTTCCTGTGGGGCGTCTCTGTGTGTCGTAGTCGGGGAGTGGGTCTGTCTTGCTGGACTAGTGTTAGTTGAGATAAATGACGTCTGAAATGGATCATCACAGGCAGCGCTGCTCTGTTGCTGAACCAGCACTTCAGTTTTAGCCTCAGCTCTTGGCGAGTCTCTATGTGTAGTGGTCGGGGAGTGGGTCCGTCTTGCTGGACTAGCGTTGGTTGAGATGAATGACGTAGGCAGGGTGGATGTTTGATAGAAGGTGGACTCGTTGTTCCAGTTAATGTCCGAAGGTCCCTCTGATGAACCCCCTGACCATCTGCACTCTCTTCTAAAAACTCCACTCAGCTCATTCTCAGTGTTCTGACTCCCTCTGTCCTGCTCATCTTCACATGCTAAGCTCTTTGACCTTTCAGGTTTGACCGGAACGATCCTGGTGATTTCTGACTGACTGCTGCCTGAAAGTCTCTGGAAAGACCTCTGACCCCTGACCTCTGATATGAGACCTTCCACATCTTCCCCCCCAGAGTTACTGGCTTTTCTCTCGTGTGTCTTGACCTCCCTCAGCTTGACCCCTTCTATGTGTTCTATTCTATTGTCAGTCATGCACCTCTCTCTGTGATGAAACCCTCTAACCTGATCTGCTATACCATCACATTCTGTTTTTCCAGGGCCATTGACAGAGCCCAGCCCTTCGTCTGCTGGCTGGACCTCAGTGATGAAGCTCTTAACCTGGTCCCTTCCATCACACCCTGCAGGATCATCCACACCACTTCCCTGAGTCGCCTTGTCTTCTCCTATTGATGTATTGGGCTCCTTCTCGTTATCTTCATATGCAGACAACACTGTCTCCTTCCATTTTGCCTCTGGTGATCTCTCCACATCTTTTATCAGTTGACTCGTCACCCAACACTGGTAGTCTGGCTCCTCTCTGGACACACTGTTTTCAGGTTGATCTATTTGTCCCGCCTTTGTCTTCTCTGTTGGACTATCCTCCCAGTCTGATCCCCCGTTGTCTTCTTCGCCGTTTGAGACATCGCCCTCTTTCTCATAGATGAATTCTGTTGACATTCCCAGGTTTAAACTATTAGGTCTCTTCTTTTTTCTGTGTCTGTTGGGTTGATGATCCTTCTTAGAGTCTCGGAATGGGGCTGGGACTGGGGCTTGGCTTGAGAATGGGTCTGGGACTGGGAATATGTCATCCTTTGCACTAGAGTGTTCTACTGGAGGTACATTCCAATGTGAATCATCTTCAGAAGATTCAATGGTTTCAGCTAATTCCACCAGGAACCGGCTGTTGCTAGTCAGCAGCGGTTCAGAACATTCATCCTGGGCTTCCCTTGTGGCTTTGGGCAATGGAGAGTTATCGATATCTGTTCTCATTTTTTGCCCATCCTCCCCTGTAACCTCGATATGAATCATCTTGGCTACTTCTATGTCTTTTTCAAGTTCTTTCTTTCTTTCCCAAGAGGAATCGGGGACTAATGGGGGAGGCAAGGTGGAAGCGTTTTTCTGTTCCTCTGCCTTCCAGTCATAGTCCTGTTGATAAGTGTCTTGTTTCTCAATCAATACCCACTCCTCAGAGCCCTACATGTTGATATAGATTAAACACAGTTAGAGGCGCCAACTGAACTGTAAAATAATGTAGTAACAGCCACAGTACAGTAATGTGTTTTTATAGTACAAATAGAACCTCTACATTCCTCTCAATCTATGTAGATGGTAAGTGCATGCTTAGACTGTAATTGATTTCCACCCCAATTGCTGCAATCATACATAGAAATGTGTACATTTCCATTCAAATGTAGGCCTATATGTTGGTTACTGCATTTCTTAAAGATTTTCTCAGACACAATGACTGCAACAGATCAGACAAAACAAGTTGCAAGAGATATCAGCTGTAGCTGAGTGTGCAGTATGTATTTAAAATGGCACCGGGCCACATTTTGATTACAGATAAATGGCAGTGCAGCGCAGTAGGTACGGTATAAGGCAGACATTAGAAGAGAGAGGAGGAGGAAGTGAATGGAAACCTCTGGGGAAGTCACCACAGTCTTCTGGACGAAGCCTTCTACAGAAAAGCTGTTTACTAGGTCCTTGCCCAACACCTGATGGGATGCAGAGCGTTTCCCACCAGGAGAGCGGTGGGGGGGGAAGAGAGAGGGAGGAGAACAGCTATTAGAGGAGCCCTGACTCTGTCACTCCTGTGAGAAGGAGAGAGACCAACTGTATGGTTCTTTGTCACAGCATACTTGTTACGTTTTGGTAATTTCATGCAAGAGGGGAAAATGATTAAAGGAAAGAGACGGGTAGAAAGGGGGAAGAAATATTGATTCAATGGGCTAGGGAAACAAGGGACTTTACAAACACACTATCCTGAATTGAAGTCAGAGCAGAAATCTATGAGCCAATCAAGATTAAATCTTGAATCGAATGATGATTGTTCTCAGACAGCAGATGAGAAAGCTTCCGTAGACTACAAAATACCTGGAAACAGACTGCATTGACAGAGCTAGATTGGAGAGTACTATCTTACTACTGTATCTTAACAGTACAATTTTTATGTAAAAGTGATCAAAGCAGCATGGGCATTTGTGTTCGGACACAAAGGGAAGCATTTTAACTGTCAGGCAATCAAGGTGGGAAGACGCTAGAGTTGATTGTCCCTTGAGGACCTCACATAATCTCAAGTAATTGCAGAATCACTTTTCAACCATATTTAAATACAACTGAGATATTGTCACAAACGCCCATCTCTAATGATAATGCAGGACTTTTCCAAGTTATTTTTCTAATTCAATTGGTTCTTATGATCTCTTTTAGCACTACCATCACACCTTCCAATAGGTAGCATCTAAATCTGCAGCAGTAGATTTCTACAATAAATAACCACCTAAAATACCTTGAAGAAATATTATTGTCCTCCAAGGTAAAAAATACAGTTCTTGGTTTATATCAGACTGTAAATATTCAGGTTAACAATATTCCAATAGATGACAAAGCACACAAACACAAAGCCAGAATAGTGACGGTTTCCCTATGGATAATGGAGAGAAACATGTTCTCCAGGCTTGACCTCCAAGCCTACTGGGTTCAAGCGGAGTTAAAGGTATGAGGTGCTAGGAAACTTGATGCAAGACTGGAATGTCAATGCTGTCATACACAGATTCACTGTCAGATGTCAGGGCAGTTTAAGCAGAAGTAGTATGGCATTATCAGTGATATATTCATGGCAAACAGTGGAAAGGTGGTACATAAGTTAAAGGTTGTGAATCTCAACCACCACCACTGCTCCAGTGGACCCCAGGTCCTCACCACCCTGATCCCACACTCACAGCCTTCTTCTCGGGCGTGCCGCCAGGAGACGTCCCTGACAGCCGCTTCTCACGGTTCATCAGCTTGCTGTTGGGCTCCCTCAGGGCTCTCTTCAGCTCATTGATACTGGCCTGGTGCTTCAGTAAGACATCCTCTGACTTATCCAAAAACTGTACAGAATAAAAGGGGATAGATGGAGAGGACGAGAGAGTAATATGCATTAGTATGACATCATATAAGTGACCCCTGTAGTAATCACACAGACACACTGAATGAAATTGCATTATGCATTGGACAAACGGAACGTGATCTGAAATAATAAACCACTGTGACATTAATATCGCAGGCAGCACACAAGAAAATACACAATGACATACTAATGTGTCTTAATGCTCAGCGATTCAGCACATGGATCAAGTGCTTTGTTTGTGGGCTGCGAATGTGATTGCATTTCTATTCCGTTCAGTAGTCCGTCTATGGATGAATATGGCATTTGGGATGCTAATAAACCCATCTATTTGGATTGCTTATTAGGATGAAACAAACACCAAATTAAAACAACTCTGAATGAGATAATAGATCATCTTAGTGAATAGTTAGCTAGTTCTCAGTTGTCTAGTACTCATTTTCATTGACCCAATGATGTTCAATAGTCTGCAATGAGTATCATTCGATTTCCTAGATATTTTGGCAGAGGCCACTTGTTCAGTTGAGTGGGTCACGAAGCACTGGGACAGAACCAGGGTTGAAGTCTGTTCTATCTGAATTCCAGTTAATCGTGGAATTGTTTTGAACTGATGACGAAATAGACAGGAATAGATGCGGAACTGACCCCAACTCTGGACAGATCAGCACAATGAGCTATACCTCCTTGTGTCGAAGGGTTGTCTCCTGGTCCAACTGAGATGGTAGAGTTGGGGCAGTAGCAGGGACAGGGGTGTATGGGGAGGAGTGGGGGAGGATGCAGAGACAGAGAGGAAGAGTGGAGACTGAGTCAAGGAGGCAGGCAGACAGACAGGTAGACAGAACAACCCTGACTGGACACAAGCACACACCAGGAACACACACACACGCAACCATGCAGTCTGACTTTAGATTTTCAGATCGAATTGCCTGTAAAATTCTTATAGTGAAGGTGTTCCTAATGTTTGATATACTCAGTGTAAATTCCGGACTCTGAAATTGCTGGTCACGGTATCTCTGTGCATTCAAATTGCCATTGATAAAATGTAATTGTGTTTGTTGTCCGTAGGTTATGCCTGCCCATACCATAACTCAACCGCAACCATGGGGCACTCTGTTCACAACGTTGACATCAGCAAACCGCTCACCCACATGACGCCGTACACGCTGTCAGCCATCTGCCTAGCACAGTTTAAACTGGGATAAATCTGTGAAGAGCACACTTCTCCAGCGTGCAAGTGGCCATCAAAGGTGAGCTTTAGCCCACTGAAGTCCGTTACGACGCCGAACTACAGTCAGGTCAAGTACCTGGTGGGGACGAGCATGCAGTGCATTCGGAAAGTATTCCGACCCCTTGACTTTTTCCAAATGTTGTTACAGGCTTATTCTAAAATGGATTCAATTAAATGTTTTCCTCATCAATCTACACACAGTACCCCATAATGACAAAGCGAAAACAGGTTTTAAGACATGTTAGCACATTTATTACAAATAAAAAACAAATAACTTATTTACATAAGTATTCAGACCCTTTGCTATGAGACTCGAAATTTAACTCAGATGCATCCTGTTTCCATTGATCATTATCCTTGAGATGTTTCTACAACGATTGGATTCCAGCTGTGGTAAATTCAATTGAAGGGACATGATTTGGAAAGGCATAGACCTGTCTATATAAGGTCCATATAAGGTCCCACAATTGACAGTGCATGTCAGAGCAAAAAAACAAGCCTTGAGGTCGAAGGAATTATCCTTGGTGCTCCGAGACAGGATTTTGTCGAGGCACAGATCTCGGGAAGGGTACCAAAACATTTCTGCAGCATTGAAGGTCCCCCAAAACACAGTGGACTCAATCATTCTGAAATGGAAGAAGTTTGGAACCACCAAGACTCTTCCTAGAGCTGGCTGGCAGGCCAAACTGAGCATTCGTGGGAGAAGGGCCTTGGTCAGGGAGGTGACCAAGAACCTGATTGTCACTCTGACAGAGCTCCAGAGTTCCTTTGTGGAGATAGAACCTTCCAGAAGGACAACCATCTCTGCAGCACTCCACCAATCAGTCCTTTATGGTAGAGTGGCCAGATGTTAGTCACTCCTCAGTAAAAGGCACATTTTTATTTTTTTGTACCTTTATTTTACTAGGCAAGTCAGTTAAGAACAAATTCTTATTTTCAATGACAGCCTAGGAACAGTGGGTTAACTGCCTTGTTCAGGGGCAGAACAACAGATTTTTACCTTGTCAGCTCGGGGATTCGATCCAGCAACCTTTCGGTTACGGTTACGGGCCCAACACTCTAACCACTGGGCTACCTGTCGGCGTTTGACAGCCTGCTTGGTGTTTGCCAAAAGGCACCTTTTTTTAACCTTTATTTAACTAGGCAAGTTAGTTAAGAACAAATTCTTATTTACAATGACGGCCTACCTACAGGGTCAGCCCCTGGAGCAAATTAGGGTGAAGTGCCTTGCTCAAGGACACATTGACAGGTTTTCACCTTGTCAGCTCTGGTATTTCATCAGGCGACCTTTCGGTTACTGGCCCAACGCTCTAACTGCTAGGCTACCTGCCGCCCCCACCTAAAGGACTCTCAGACCATGAGAAACAAGATTCTCTGGTCTGATGAAACCAACATTAAACTCTTTGGCCTGAATGCCAAGTGTCGCGTCTGGAGGCTGTAATCGCCAAAGGTTCTTCAACAAAGTGCTTCGAAAGGTGTTTCAACAAAGTATTGACTAAAGGGTCTGAATACTTATGTAAATGTTGCACACGTTCATTTAAAAAAAAACAGTTTTGCTTTGTCATTATGGAGAAAAAATATTTCATCCATTTTAGAATAAGGCTGTAATGTAACAAAATGTGGAAAAAATGTTGGGTTCTGAATACTTTCCGAATACACTGTACATACACATCGACTACATACACTCACACACACAAAACCTACACACACATGCATATTGATGCCACACACACACACTCTTCACATAAGCTGCTGCTACTGTTTATTATTTATCCTGATTGCCTAGTCAATTTTAACCCTACCTACATGTACATATTACCAATAATACTTCAATTGACTCGTACGTACCCCAGCACATTGACTCGGTACCGGTTAGAGTTCAATATTTTCCTGGTATTTTACAAATGTTGCATTCTGAGAATAAATCACTCAAAAAAGCCCAAGTGATTGTGCCATTATCCAATACATACAGTTGAAGTCGGAAGTTTACATACACTTAGGTTGAAGTCATTAAAACTCATTAAAGTACGTTGGTGCGAAAAGTGCAAATCAATCCCAGAACAACAGCAAAGGACCTTGTGAAGATGCTGGAGGAAACAGGTACGAGCAAAGCGTCACTGAGGTTGAAAGTAGGCCTTAAAATACATCCACAGGTACAGCTCCAATTGACTCAAATGATGTCAATTAGACTATCAGAAGCTTATAAAGCCATGACATCATTTTCTGGAATTTTACAAGCTATTTTAATGCACAGTCAACTTAGTGTAAACTTCTGACCCACTGGAATTGTGATATAGTGAATTCTAAGTGAAATAATCCATCCTTAAACAATTGTTGGAAGAATTACTTGTCATGCACAAAGTAGATGGCCTAACCGACTTGCCAAAACTATAGTTTGTTAACATGAAATCTGTGGAGTGGTTTAAAAATGTGTTTTAATGACTTCAACCTAAGTAAACTTCCGACTTCAACTGTATTATTAACCTACCTCCTCTTTCTCAATTGTAACTTCATTCCTTCCTCGCTTTCAACAGTTAAATGAAATACATTTTGTTGTCCTTATCTTCATAATTCTAATGTAATCCTTGAATAATATAGGTCTAGAATTAGATACAGAAGGCTTTCACTTCTCTTCACGAAAACTGAATGATTATGGGTCTGAATAAATAACTGCTATAGCCTTCCGCCATCGCGCGCGTTTGCTCTTCTTTCAAACTACCCGTGAGTTCTATTGGCTGCTGTATTTAACACACTTCAAATAGTCTATTGTATAAGAAATGCACACAAAAAAACAATTGTAGTCCAAGAGCTATGGAGGGTTTTTTAAAGAGAGAGGCCAGCGGAGCACAGGTGCGTACGTATTGCGCAAGAGACAGTGGCTTTAAATTAGAAGCTTGTTATGCATAAGCCATAATTAATTAGCATTGCATTTATTACCTGAAAGAGGCACTCTAGGACATCTATATATCAATCTAGAACAGGACTATCTATTTTAGATGCAATTTGAACGGAGTTGATGAAGAGAGAGGAAGACTGCGAGTGCTCACGCTTTCACTGATTTAAAGCGACAATATTTGAGCGATAGGCTGTTTTAAAACTCTGCAGATGCAATAAAAAAATACAAATCTTTACAATAAAATAATAAGGTGACCTCCGAAAAGCAAGATGGAGATGGGTAAATTAGACGCGCATTCAGTCTTTATATTACAGTAGTATAGGCTATGCTGCAGCCTGGAGCAACTGTGGGCCTACCTCTGACAAGAAAAAAGTTACCATGATGAGATGATAGGTCTACATGCATTGTGAACTGCGCTCCATGCTGAGAGGGGCTCATCATTCATCATCAACTCTCATGGTGGGAACAGACAGCCCCTTACTGGGGAAAGAGAAATTCACCATCCAGATGTAGACATTCCATATAATTTAACAGTTACATTTCACGCCATGCTGTTCACATACATAATTTATTATAACAGGAGTGATTTTGGGCTCATAAGTAAGCATTTGACGGTAAAGTTAACACATGTATTCAGTGCATGTGACAAATACATTTTAATTTAATTGTTTTAATCTTCAGGCATTCTAAATGAGTGTGACTAAAGGAAAATAGAACTGGCTCTATGGATACAAAGAGTTTTTAAACTTGTCCAACAATGTTATGAAAACACTGTAACCATCTGTACTGTTCAGATAACTTTACACATATAGGCCTACACACTCTCCCTCCCTCCCACACGTCTCTCTTTCACTTACTCCCATTCTCACACACATCCTCTCACACACACAGTCATACACACCCCCACTGCATACGCAGCCTACCTTTGAAGCATCTTCGAAGCTTCAAGTTAACAAGCTAGTTAACATGACATGTAAAGGCCCAAGCGTTGACTGTAGCTGTGTTCCGTGCGTTGAAGAAATGGAGACGCAATTAATGGTGTGAAAAAAATGAACGCTGATAAGCAACGCGTTAACGTGTTAACTTTGACAGCTTCAATGTAATACTTTGGGTGCAAACAAAGATATCATGGTGCAGAAGATTACTCACTGTATCTCAATTAGGCCTACTGCTAGTTTAACAGTAATATGTAGGATTACTGAACACAAAAAGACCAGTAGGCATAGAGCCATCTCACAGACTGACAGAGAGACAAACAGGCCACCAGACACCAAATACCTCCTGTATATTGTCAAGTGGGGACCCAGCATCCTCCTTTTGCCAGCGAGGGTTAAAGAGAGAGAGAGGATGTTAGTGAATGACAGCGAGAGGGAGCAAGAAACAGCAGCAGGAGAAGTTAGGTTGGCTTGGCATTATGAGAGAGAAGTGAAGGTTAGATACAGCAGTTAGTGGGGATAGTGAGCCATACTGGTTAGCCTATGAGCCTCTGAGTGGCATAGAGGGAGCAGAGTTATTGTTGCTTTTGTTCTCTCTAAGCTTCCATATGTATCATCCTACTTATACTGCATCTCATCATTACTTATAGCCTATTTCCATCCTAGAGAGGCATTTACCATCAAATGTGAATGTTTCTAACTCTGAGAAACAAGTTGGCTGAGCCTGGGTCCCCAGATCTGTTTGTGTTTTATCCAACTCCTATGTCATGTAGCGATGGGAATGTTAAAGGAGTTGGCTAAAGCACATACAGATCAATCAACCAGGCTAGGTTGGGCCATTTACCCTCTGAACCAGATATGACCACCACAGTATCTTAAGTCATGTAGCTACCCTCTCAACCCATCCTCCCATCTGCCTAACAGTACCTTGTCCTAACCCAGGGTTTCCCAAACTCGGTCCTCGGGACACCAAGAGGTGCAAGTTTATTTTTTTGCCCTAGCGCTACACAGCTGATTCAAATAATCAACTATTCATCAAGCTTTGATTTGAATCAGCTGTGTAGTGTTAGGGCAATAAACAAAACTTGCACCCCTTGGTGTCCCGAGGACCGAGTTTGGGAAATGCTGCCCCAACCCTAACCCTAACAGTACCTTGATAACCCTAACAGTACCTTGATCTCCTTCTTCTTGCTGGGGGTGGTGACACCATCCTCATCCTCCTCTTGGTTGTGGTATTCCTCTGGATCCTGTTCCTCATCCTGATCTTCCTCTTGGTCCTGCTCCAAACTGGGTGGTTCAAGTTCTGTCTCCTGTTCGTCCCCAGAGGGGCTGTAGAGGTGGGGGTGTTCACTGCCACTGCGCTGGGACAGACCATCCTGGTTGTCACACATGGCCGACACTGGCCGGGAGAACTCTGCTAGTTAGACCAAGGCACAGTGGGACTGTTTTTATTACGAGGCAACAGTCCAACATTAGATATGCATACAGTAAGTATATGGCCACATCTACATCTTAAGACACTGTCTTCAGGTATAATTTTTTTTTATAATTCTATATTTTCACTTTTAACAATTGTCCATGGTATGAGTAACCCTTGAGGAACACAACCATGGTACCTACCTCCGTCCAGACTGCGGGACAGCAGGTACCTCTTGCTGGTGGAGCGTTCAAAGTGTGGCGCGGGGCGGTCTATGAGGGCGCTGGCCTGCCGTGTCTGGGCCTGGGTTCGTCCACTGTAGCGGAACTTAGAGCCCATCACCAGGAAGCCCTTTGGAGGAGGCTCTGGAGAGACTAACCTGGAAGTGTTATAGACCACGGACAGAGAGGAATTAATCATCCCTAATTCTGGAGACTTTAACCTGGAGATTGCCTGGAATTTTGGTTGCAACAGTATAAAAACAAGGGTTAACTTAAAATACTGGGGAAAGAGAAATTCACCATCCTTGCTTTACAGCAATACGATTGAGAGCAAGACCAGACGTTAGTATGAGATTAGTTACTGGATGCCGAGAACAGTGGACTCCTTAAAACTGGGAAGAAGCTCCAGAGAAATTGGGGACAGGAGTGATGTACAGTAAATGTTGAGATGGTAGCTATATTTGGCCACCTAACAATGAAGAGGACTTGAGGAGAAATGGCTTGCCAGGTGTAACTTAAGAGAGTCCTACTCCTTGAAGGGAAAAGATACCTGAAGAAGGTGTGGTGCTCGATGCAGACCTTCCACAGTCTCTTAGCCGCTCGGTGGTTTGGAAGCTTGAAGCCAATAGTGCTCTCAAACTGCTCGTACTGGTTTCAGAGAGGGAGGGAGGGAAAAGAGAGAGGAGCAGGTGTTTATTGTGGTTACATATGACATGATACATTCTTAAAAACAAACAGACACAGTGTGAAACTGTTCACTGCTGTAAACCCCCAGATGCCTGTTCCAAAGCCAAATGTCTGACAAGCAAGGTTAACACTCCCAAGTACGCACACCACACTCTTAGGAAAAAAGATGCTATCTAGAACCTTAAAGGGTTTTCGACTGTCCCCGTAGGAGAACCCTTTGAAGAACCCTTTTTGGTTAGGATAAACCTTTCTAAAGAGGGTTCTAAATTACATGGAACCCAAAATGGTTCTACATTTAACCAAAAAGTGTTCTACCTGAAACCAAAAAAGGTTATCCTATGGGGACAGCTGAAGAACCCTTTTGGAACCCTTTTTCTAAGAGTATAATAATCTGCTCTCCCTGAAAATATAGCCCTGTGACCACCAGACAGATTCCTGCACTGAGCTGAGCTGAGGGCTAAGAAACTGCCATTTTCAGACAGTAGGGACTAACATGAGGATGGAATTTCATGGCTATATTTATACTTTTTATCCGTATATTCTGGGTGCTGCTGCAGCTGGCCTGGTCGTGTTACAAGATCCCTTTATCCCTCTCTTCCACTGGCTCACTATGGGGCTCTGTCACTTCAGAAGGCCTGGCCAGACAGCCTGCCACACTGGGCTGGGGCTCAGCTCAGAAGGCTGCAGAAGTTGAGGCTGCAGCGCTGCAAGAACTGAACAGGAACAGTAAGAGAGAGGTAAGCTATAGATTCTAAGACTATGGAGCAGCAAAGTTGGGGGGGGGGGGATTTGGGTGAATACAATTTAATTTTTAATTTTTATTTATTTAGCCAGGACAGTCCACTCAGTAACAATTGCCACTGGTCAATCGATCAATAATATAATAATACTTTTAGCAAAACATTGTATTTTCTATTTACAATCTGTAAAAATGTATATAGGTTATAGGTTAAGAACTTTTGTGAAAGAGCACAGTTTGAAAGACATGGCAAATAGAAATCAAACCAGAGGTTGAGGGTAGAGGAAGGACAGGAGTAAAAACAAACAAAATAGAATTATTGTAAAATTGATATACAGTATATAGTATAGTATGTATACGCTGGAAATAGAGGCCTAAGTGTTGTTGTTCACTAGTTTACTCCAATTAGGGTAGGGGTTAGAAAGAAATAAAGGAAAATATATTTTTTTAAAGAGATGTGTGTGTATATGTATGTATGTATGTATGTATGTATGTATGTATGTATGTATGTATGTATGTATGTATGTATGTATGTATGTATGTATGTATGTATGTATGTATGTATGTACTCTACCGTTCAAAAGTTTGGGGTCACTTAGAAATGTCCTTGTTTTTTAAAGAAAAGCAAATGTTTTTGTCTATTAAAATAACATCAAATTGATCAGAAATACAGCGTAGACATTGTTCATGTTGTAAATGATCAATGTAGCTGGAAACGGCTGATTTCTTTTTTTTAAATGGAATATCTACATAGGCGTACAGAGGCCCATTATCAGCAACCATCACTCCTGTGTTCCAGTGGCATGTTGTGTTAGCTAATTCAAGTTTATAATTTTAAAAGGCTAATTGATCATTAGAAAACCCTTTTGCAATTATGTTAGCCCTGCTGAAAACTAAAGAAGCAATAAAACTGGCCTTCTTTAAACTAGTTGAGTATCTGGAGCATCAGCATTTGTGGGTTCGATTACAGGCTCAAAATGGCCAGAAACACAGAACTTTCTTATGAAGCTCGTCAGTCTATTCTTGTTTTGAGAAATGAAGGCTATTCCATACAAGAAATTGCCAAGAAACTGAAGATCTCGTACAACGCTGTGTACTGAGCAAGAGGACAAGTACATTAGAGTGTCTATTTTGAGAAACAGACACCTCAACTGGCAGCTTCATTAAATAGTACCCGCAAAACACCAGTCTCAACGTCAACAGTGAAGAGGCGACACACAAGCACATTAAAATCACAGCATACACTTCATACGCGGTAGCATATATACAAACAGACACGCACATTACAGCTATGTGTACTGCTCTTTTGAAGGCGGACATGCTAGCTAGCTGTCATATAGATTTTTATTTGTATTTGAATTTATTAGGGATCCCCATTAGCTGCTGCCAAGGCAGCAGCTACTCTTCCTGGGGTCCAGCAAAAATAAGGCTGTTTTAAAAACATTCCAATACATTCACAGATTTCACAACACTGTGTGCCTTCAGGCCCCTACTCCACCACTACCATATATCTACAGTACAATATCCATGTGTACGTGTGTGTATAGTGTGCATGTTATCGTGTGTGTGTATGTATGCATGTCTGTGCCTATGTTTGTGTTGCTTTACAGTCCCTGCTGTTCCATAAGGTGTATTTTTATCTGTTTTTTAAATCAAATTTTACTGCTGTATCAGTTACTTGATGTGGAATTTAGTTCCATGTAGTCATGGCTCTATGGAGTACTGTGCGCCTCCCATAGCCTGTTCTGAGAAGAGACCTCTTGTGGCATGTCTTGTGGGGTATGCATGGGTGTCCGAGCTGTGCGCCAGCAGTTCAAACAGACACCTCGGTGCATTCAACATGTCAATACCTCTCATAAAAACAAGTAGTGATGAAGTCAATCTCTCCTCCACTTTGAGCCAGGAGAGATTGACATGCATATTATTAATGTTAGCTCTCTGTGTACATCCAAGGGCCAGCCGTGTTGCCCTGTTCTGAGCCAATTGCAATTTTCCTAAGTCCTTTTTTGTGGCACCTGACCACACAACTGAACAGTAGTCCATGGTGTGACAAAACTAGAGCCTGTAGGACCTGCCTTGTTGATAGTGCTGTTAAGAAGGTAGAGCAGTGCTTTATTATGGACAGACTTCTCCCCATCTTAGCTACTGTTATCAATATGTTTTAACCATGACAGTTTAAAATCCAGGGTTACTCCGAGCAGTTTAGTAATCTTAACTTGCTAAATTTCCCCAGGATATTGTTCCCTCACGCCTTTTTAAGGAAGTGCTGGACACTATTGGTCCCAGTAAAAATGGCACTGTCCCTTCCTGTTTTAAGCATGCAGTGGTTCAGCCCCTTATTAGAACATCTAATCTAGACTTAACTGTTCTTAATAAATTCCGTCCCATTTCAAAATTGTCATTCCTATCAAAAGTTATAGAGAAAGTCATTTTTTCTCAGCTTTCCTTCTTTCTAAATGAAATCTATATTCTGGATACATTTCAATCAGGTTTTAGAGCACGTCATAGCACTGAGTCAGCCCTTCTTAAGGTGTTAAATTATGTAATGTTGTTTAGGGACTCTGGAAATTGCGCTATTTTAATCCTGCTTGATCTTAGTGCTGCCTTTGACACGATTGATCATACCATCCTTTTAGATCATCTTAAGCTAGAAGTTGGCATTCAGGGTACTGCTTTAAAACTGTTTACATCATACTTGAGAGACCGGACATTTTCTGTAAATATCGGAAATTATTCTTCCTCTTCTGCATCTATCACCTGTGGGATACCTCAAGGCTTTGTCCTAGGCCCTATTTTATTTTCATTGTACAGTTGAAGTCGGAAGTTTGCATATACTTAGGTTGAAGTCAATAAAACACATTTTTCAACCACTCCACAGATTTCATGTTAACAAACTTTAGTTTTGGCAAGTTGGTTAGGATATCTACTTTGTGCATGACACAAGTAATTCTTCCAACAATTGTTTACAGACAGATTATTTCACTTAATCACAAGTTTACATACACTAAGTTGACTGTGCCTTTAAACAGCTTGGAAAATTCCAGAAAATGATGTCATGGCTTTATAAACTTCTGATAGGATAATTGACATAATTTGAGTACACAAACAAAGTTCTTTTGTTTGTTTTTAATGCTCTGCATGGATCAGCACCCTGCTATATTTATGACCTCCTTACCCACCACTGTCCCTCCAGGCACCTTAGGTCCTCCCACACCAAATGCTTTTACATGCCCCACGGTCACGATTAAAGTTTAAAGGAGGCCGTGCCTTTTCTGTTGTGGAATAAGCTCTCAGGTCTTCAACTATTAGTGATTCTTTCAAATCCCACCTTAAGACCCATCTTTTGCAAATGGGTAGAAAATTGTATTTATGTCTGTCATGTCCTATGAATATATGGTTAGTTAGCTATATGTTTTATGTATGGATTATTTTCGGTGTTTCAGATCATTGTAAGGCACTTTGGTTGGCACTTGTTGTTTTTAGATGTGCTTTATAAACAAATGTGACTTTACTTGACTTGACAATATTTAGTTGAGGTTTAGGGTTTAGTGAATGATTTGTCCCAAATACAATGCTTTAAGTTTTAGAAATATTTAGGACTAACTTATTCTTTGCACCCACACTGAAACTAACTGCAACTCTTTGTTAAGTATTGCAGTCATTTCAGTAGTCGCTGTGTTAAGTCATCCGCATGCATATACACTCTGGCTTTACTTAAAGCCAGTGGCATGTCACTATTAAAGATTGAAAAAAGTAATGGGCCTAGACAGCTTCTCTGGAGAATTCTTGATTCTACCTGGATTATGTTGGAGAAGCTTCCATTAAAGAACACCCTCTTTGTTATGTTAGACAGGTAACTCTTTATCCACAATATAGCAGGGAGTTTTTTCCAGGAAGTTTACTTAATTCCACGTGGTTAGTTCTCAAGTCAGTCCATCTGACCACACACCAGTTTCCTCACAGTCTTTATCTGTCCGTATTTCCAGTTATAACATAAATTATGGAGTGCATAATTGTCTCAAAGCATCATTTTGTAAGGTAACACCTCATCTACAGTGCAGTCATTCTCTCATTTGGTTCAGTTTACCTCTCCGGGCCGGATCTTGATGTAGAAGTTGCTCCTCTTATAAGATATCTTGAGAATCTTTGGCCAGGCGAAGCGGTTGATCCTCAGGCGGTCGCGGTAGATCAGGAGCCCGTTGGCACACACGCCCAGCATGATGTCAATCCCTTCTGAATCCTGGAGCAGTCAAGAGCCAGCATGGTAAAGGAGAGGAGGATGAAAAGAGAGGACGAAGAGAGGGAAGGAGAGGAAACATATTAATTTGATAAATTAATATGTTGGTGTATAGGGTAAAATAAATAATCCTGCACAGTCACATAGAAACATAGACTATGTAACCAATAAGATATCATAGTTTATCTTCGAAACTCAGCGTATTATGGATGAACTTCTATGTTTTACGCATTAATTCCATGTGGTTACAGGGTTAATTCCACGTGGTTACAGGGTTGATTCCGCGTGGTTACAGGGTTAAAACAGAAACAACTCAAAGTATCATCTATTATTCTCACGACTTGCTTGAACAATGTGAACTGCGGTGGCGCAGTGGTCTAAGGCCTATATCAACATTCTCAGGACCTTTTCAAACGTCCAAAATCGAAGTCTATATCTAGTGATCAGGCTGATGTAACAGCATACCTTGGCATGATGGAGATCCACCCCATACATGGATAACTTCTTAGCATTTTCCAGGAAGTTGATTTCTGCGTCAGCTGGAGTCATACCCCTGAAACAAAACAAAAATAATAATAATGAAGAGGACATCTAAAGTTGTGGACTTTTCAGTTGTTTGACTTTACATACTGTAAATACTGTAAGACTGTTAGGTTGTATTGCTATGTTTTCAATGGTTGTCTTCAAGCTAGGCTTCATGTGCACGTGAGGTAGGTTGCTGTCTAAAACTGACAATATATTTTCATTATTTTAAAGCAGAACTGTCTTTACTACTGCCTTGGGGTAGGGGGCCTAACCTGTCTTAAGTATTGGGATGTATTGCAGGTGGATGCTCCATGCTTTTAACCACATCATCTGAGGGGCTGTATACAGTGAGTTATTTTTAACTTTTCACCCTATACTATTAGGAAAGGTGCCACTACTACGAAGTACTGTGGTGAGGTTAAATGTGTTGGGCAACAGGGCCACAGCTCTGTTTGTTGCTCAACCTCCCAAGACTGATCTGAGAAAAACCCTACAGAAATAGGTATTTCCTACCTGCTACATTTGGTTTAATCGGTGCAATGCGCAATTCAGCCATCATGCTCTGTTTGAATTAATATTTCTAAAGGCTTTACCAAAAACCCTTCCCAATTAAATGCTGACTGCAAAATACGTCTCCTGGCAGAATGCTATCATGATGATTTGTGTCAATGGGAGGGCATTTGTTTTTCAAACTCTGCCATCACATGTACACCAACATTGTAGTACCTTTGGCCTACAAAAACACCACTAGCCAAACGGTCTCTTGCTAGGTGCACAACTGAATTAAAGGGCAACTTCACCCTCCCCCCAAAACATTTCCCAGACCTCAAAAATGGTTTCCTGATACAGTGGGGAGAACAAGTATTTGATACACTGCCGATTTTGCAGGTTTTCCTACTTACAAAGCATGTAGAGGTCTGTAATTTTTATCATAGGTACACTTCAACTGTGAGAGACAGAATCTAAAACAAAAATTAAGAAAATCACATTGTATGATTTTTAAGTAATTCATTTGCATTTTATTGCATGACATAAGTATTTGATACATCAGAAAAGCAGAACTTAATATTTGGTACAATTAATATTTGGTGCAATTACAGAGATCATACGTTTCCTGTAGTTCTATACCAGGTTTGCACACACTGCAGCAGGGATTTTGGCCCACTCCTCCATACAGATCCTTCAGGTTTCGGGGCTGTCGCTGGGCAATACGGATTTTCAGCTCCCTCCAAAGATTTTCTATTGGGTTCAGGTCTGGAGACTGGCTAGGCCACTCCAGGACCTTGAGATGCTTCTTACGGAGCCACTCCTTAGTTGCCCTGGCTGTGTGTTTCGGGTCATTGTCATGCTGGAAGACCCAGCCACGACCCATCTTCAATGCTCTTACTGAGGGAAGGAGGTTGTTGGCCAAGATCTCGCGATACATGGCCCCATCCATCCTCCCCTCAATACGGTGCAGTCGTCCTGTCCCCTTTGCAGAAAAGCATCACCAAAGAATTATGTTTCCATCTCCATGCTTCACGGTTGGGATGGTGTTCTTGGGGTTGTACTCATCCTTCTTCTTCCTCCAAACACGGCGAGTGGAGTTTAGACCAAAAAGCTCTATTTTTGTCTCATCAGACCACATGACCTTCTCCCATTCCTCCTCTGGATCATCCAGATGGTCATTGGCAAACTTCAGACGGGCCTGGACATGCGCTGGCTTGAGCAGGGGGACCTTGCGTGCGCTGCAGGATTTTAATCCATGACGGCATAGTGTGTTACTAATGGTTTTCTTTGAGACTGTGGTCCCAGCTCTCTTCAGGTCATTGACCAGGTCCTGCCGTGTAGTTCTGGGCTGATCCCTCAACTTCTTCATGATCATTGATGCCCCACGAGGTGAGATCTTGCATGGTGCCCTAGACCGAGGGAGATTGACCGTCATCTTGAACTTCTTCCATTTTCTAATAATTGCGGCAACAGTTGTTGCCTTCTCACCAAGCTGCTTGCCTATTGTCCTGTAGCCCATCCCAGCCTTGTGCAGGTCTACAATTTTATCCCTGATGTCCTTACACAGCTCTCTGGTCTTGGCCATTGTGGAGAGGTTGGAGTCTGTTTGATTGAGTGTGTGGACAGGTGTCTTTTATACAGGTAACGAGTTCAAATAGGTGCAATTAATACAGGTAATGAGTGGAGAACAGGAGGGCTTCTTAAAGAAAAACTAACAGGTCTGTGAGAGCCGGAATTCTTACTGGTTGGTAGGTGATCAAATACTTATGTCATGCAATAAAATGCTAATTAATTATTTAAAAATCATACAATGTGATTTTCTGGATTTTTGTTTTAGATTCCGTCTCTCACAGTTGAAGTGTAGCTATGATAAAAAATTACAGACCTCTACATGCTTTGTAAGTAAGAAAACCTGCAAAATCGGCAGTGTATCAAATACTTGTTCTCCTCACTGTATAGTTTAAGAGCATTGTTTTGGACTTTTCTGTAGTATTAGAGTATACCTACTTCTCCAGGCACCACTACACCACTGAATGTAACCAAAATGAATTGACTACAAACATGCAACTGGGCCAAGAGAATTTATTCTGATCATGTGACCCTAATCATGGCCCTATAATGTTTGGTCAGAAGATACTCTTGACCCTGACCATAACTCCTACCTGTAGTTACGATGGAGCTCCATGACCCTCTCCTCCAGCTCTCGTGTCTGATTGGGTGCGAAGCGGAAGTCGCTAACGTACTCAGGGCCGTGGTCGTCAGTGTCATAGTCTCCCAGCTCGGCTTGTACGGCATAGGAACCCAGCAGGGCATGGGTCACGAAGGAGCAGGGCAGACGCCCTGACAACATGTCATCTCTCAGCTGAAGACACAGGTAGTACCTGATGAAAGAGAGAGAGATCCAAATGTAGCTTAACCTCTAAATAGAATTTTTGAAATGTTTGACTGCAGTGAAATATGCACTATAAATTATTACAATCGTAAAATATCTTTCTGTACAAATGTTTGTTGTTTGACAGAGAGTTCACTGTGAGAACTGATAAGTATGAGAGACTTTGTGTGCTGCCAGCTTCCATGTATGTGTGTGTGTATATACAGTGCATTTAGAAAGTATTCAGACCCCTTGACTTTTTCCACATTTTGTTACAGCCTTATTCTAAAATGGATAAAATCATTTATTTATCTCATCAATCTACACACAATACCCAATAATGACAAAGCAAAAACTGTTTTTATAAATCTTTGCACATGTATTAAAACTAAAAAACATAAATATCACATTTACATAAGTATTCAGACCCTTTACTCAGTACTTTGTTGAAGCACCTTTGGCAACAATTACAGCCTCGAGTCTTGTCGGATATGACGCTACAAGCTTGGCACACCTGTATTTGTTCTGCAGATCCTCTCTGGCTCTGTCAGGTTACAAGCATTTCGCTACACCCGCAATATCATCTGCTAAATATTTGTATGTGACCAATAAAATTAGATTTGATTTGGATGGGGAGTGTCGCTACACAGCTATTTTCAATCAGGTTCAAAGCCGAGCTCTGGCTGGGCCACTTAAGAGCATTCAGAGACTTGTCCCGAAGCAACTACAGCGTTGTCTTAGCTGTGTGCTTAGGGTTGTTGTCCTGTTGGAAGGTGAACCTTAAACCCAGTCTGAGCGCTCTGGAGCAGGTTTTCATCAAGGATCTCTATTCCTCTTTCCCTCGATCCTGACTAGTCTACCAGTCCCTGCCGCTGAAAATCATCCACCATTAGCATGATGCTGCTACCACCATGCTTCACCGTAGGGATGGTACCCGGTTTCTCCAGATGTGGCTCTTGGCATTCAGGCCAAAGAGTTCAATCTTGGTTTCATCAGACCAGAGATTATTGTTTCTCATGGTCTGAGAGTCCTTTAGGTGCCTTATGCCAAACTCCAAGTAGGCTGTCACGTGCCTTTTTACTGAGAAGTGGCTTCCGTCTGGCCACTCTACCATAAAGGCCTGATTGGTGGAGTGCTACAGAGATGGTTGTCCTTCTGGAAGGTTCTCCCATCTCCACAGAGGAACTCTGGAGCTCTGTCAGAGTGACCATCGGGTTCTTGGTCACCTCCCCCAATTGCTCAGTTTGGCCGGGCTGCCAGCTCTAGGAAGAGTCTTGGTCGTTCCAAACTTCTTTCATTTAAGAATGATAGAGGCCACTGTGTTTTGGGGAACTTCAATGCTGCAGAAATGTTTGGGACCCTTCCCCAGATCTGTGCCTCGACACAATCCTGTCTCGGAGCTCTACGGACAATTCCTTCGACCTCATGGCTTGGTTTTTGCTCTGACATTTACTGTCAATTGTGGGAACTTTTATAGACAGTTGTATGCCTTTCCAAATCATGTCCAATCAATTGAATTTACCACAGGTGGACTCCAGTCAAGTTGTAGAAACATCTCAAGGATGATCAATGGAAATAGGATGCACCTGAGTTCAATTTCGAGTCTCATAGCAAATGATCTGAATACTTATGTAAATAAGGTATTTCTGTTTTTTATTTTTTATACATTTGCAAAAATGTCTAAACACCTATTTTCGCTTTGTCAGTATGGGGTATTATGTGTAGATTGATGAGGAAAAACATTTATTTAATCAATTTCCAAGGCTGTAATGTAATGATGTGGAAAGGGGGTCTGAATACTTTCCAAAGGCACTGAATACAGTACGTGAGAATGCTATGGGGGCCTCTTCACGCTGCCCTGCTGTACAACAGTACCTGGTGATGTCCTCTGTCAGCTGGGAGGGGTCTGGAGGGTAGAACTTGACAGAGAAGGCAAAGTGCCAGGGAGCAGCTGATGAGCGACACAGAGGAGATGTGATGAGTTTACTGCCCATGTTGACTGGACATGTATCACAGAGGTGTGTGTGACACATATGCTATAATACCAGTTATAATAATAATAATAACAACAATACAAGTTATAATGATAATAACAATAATAATAGTAATAACAATAATAGTGATGATAGTAAAAATAATAGTAATAACAATAATAATAGTAATAATAACAATAATAAAAGTAATAATATTAAACATAGGTGGGTGCTTATATTTGTCCTATTTCACACAAGGGTGTATTAATACACATGTCTGAATTGGAAATGTGCTTTTTGCGTATCCCAACTCCCCCTGAGACCCCTTCGGAGAGTGGGGTCATGGCCAGGGTTACATGTATGACATAGCCATAAAATCACCATAACATGTATCACAATAAGGATGTATTTGTGACAACAGGCTCCAACAAACGCATAGTAACATACTTATTAAACATACTCATTATATCGTCTTGCATAATAGGACTAAAGCTTCTCATTCTACTGCATAAGTATTTAGCAGATTCCATATACAAACAGTATATACTTAAGTAATTAGGCCAGAGGAGGTGTGGTATATGGCCAATATACCACGGCTAAGGGCTGTTCTTACGCACGAAGCAACATGGAGTGCCTGGATGCAACCCTTATCCATGGTGTAATGGCCATATACCACAAACCCAAGTTGCCTTATAGCTATTATAAACTGGTTTCCAACGTAATTAGACCAGTAAATAGTACTTTTTTGTGATACTCATGGTATACAGTCTGATATACCACGGCTTTCAGCCAAACAGCATGCAGGGCTATAACCACCCGGTTTATAAATTTCAATAATGTCTATGATGTGTGTGCTGTGGGCCAAGGATACTCACTGCGCATCTGCTTCTTGATCTCCTTGGAGGGGTCCAACCAATTCTGAAAGACATAGGAGAGAGAGAAAGAATTCCCAAGGGTCTGTAAGAGACGTGGCTAATGCTCACCCTGTTGCCACACTCTAATTCACTCTACAGCTCTAATTGCAGATGGTGTTTCTAGTGAAAGCATTTGCATATGGTTCAATAGAAGGAGGAGGAGAGGGATGCAGGAGGAACCCTCCCCATTGAGACTTTCAGCACGAGGAGTTGAGAGTGGCAGTCCCTGCATCTGTTTGCCCATTGTGACTGTAAATTACCACCGGCCAGTTAATATCCTATCAGCATGTACCAGATCTGTACAATGACATCATTCACCAGGAGAGGTGCTGTTTTGGACAGATACTCCTCCTGCTGCCTTGTGTTAATTAAACGTCCTCATTCTATGCACACCCTTGTGTCCCTTGTGAAATCTCTCAGATCATGCCCTACCCTTTGACAATAACACCATGCTTGTGTACTGTTAGTTGAACAGGAAGCGTGAAAACGCCTATTGCATGAATAATAATGCAGGCAGCCGTGTGCCGAACCACAAACAGTGAGCTTCCCAGCATACCGAGCCTGAGTGGCACATCCTAGCTGCTGAGTAATGCTGAAAGTCTTTTTGGCAGTCACAATCACTTCTTCCAGAGTGAAATCAGGACTGGAAAAGGTTGAAACAGCACAGCAGTCTCCAACACCATCTTTGGAAAACCACAAGTGTTCATGCCAATTTCAAAACACACAACCTGAAAAATAGACACACTAATAAAATGAGATCCAACCACACAAACACAATCTCTCTCTCACACACACAGGCACACAACCCCCGGGTGAGGTCCATTTACATTTAAGTAATTTAGCAGACGCTCTTATCCAGAGCAACTTACTTAGCTAGGTGAGAAAACCACATATCACAGTCGTAGTAAGTACATTTTTCCTCAATAAAGAAGTTATTAGCAAAGTCAGTGCTAGTAGGAAAAGAGTATTTAAGATACTCTTTGAAGGGTTTCAGACGTTTGTGGGTTTCAGAAGATTGGCAGGGAAGCTGGTTCCACCATTGGGATGCCAGGACAGGAAAATCATTGGTCCTATGGTGCTTAACCAGCGTGCTAAACACTTTAATGAGCAGCAATCATTTATTATCCTCAAGAATCTATCTAACATCGGCCTGGGCCAAAGACCATTCAATTACGAAAAAAGGCCCTGGCTCTTTTGTCTCCTCACTGTAGAGCACTCAATTAATGTTGTCCCAAATGTGTATAAATAATATCCTCAATGAGAGGCAGAGACAAGTGTCTGAGAACCCAGCTAGCACATAATGTTCTGAGAACCATATGTTTCTTAGAGCTTGGTTGGAGCCTGGTTGTCCTATGGATATTTAGCATACAATTAGGATAGTTGCTTGGCTTTGGAACATTCTCAGCACATTTAAAGCTGCAATATTTAACTTTTTGGGAGAAACGGTAGATTGTGCGCTATTTCTATGCGTCTCATTCCTAAATTTTGTTTTGCCGTCTTTTACTTTCGGTTTTGTACACCAGCTTCAAACAGCTGAAAATACAATATTTGAGGTTATGGATGATTATCTACACTATACTTGCTTGTTTTGTCACATAAACTGAAATTAGGCAAATATAATAATAATAATAATATTTTTGCAACCAGGAAATGGTGGAGCGATTTCTGCATAGTACATCCTTAAAGAAATTGACAAAATAACATAATTTTCTTGTTATTTCATTACTTTAACAGAACGTTTCATAAAAGTTCAAACATGGTTACACTGAATTACCTTTTCGGTAATGTTCTGGCACTGGCGTAATACTGTTTCTCTGGACCCCCACAAGGTCGGAGTTCAATGCAACAGCATACTAGTCAGCTACCAATTTTTTTTTTATATATACACCCCCCCGGTCAAAAGTTTGGAATATTACTCATTCAAGGCTTTTTTCTTTATTTGCACAATTTTTTACATTGTAGAATGAAAGTGAAGACATCAAAACTATGACATAACACATATAGAATCATGTAGTAACCAAAAAAGTGGGGTGTACAGTATATACAAATGTCCTGTATAAGCTACCTGAACCTGCATGAAGCTCTCTCCCAGCTTGGATAGAAAGTTGTACGTAAAAACCAGTCTATTAATGCCAAATTAATGTCAGTCCACCCTCAAAACATTAGCGTACTAGGGATTGTTTCATTATGTAGTGTCATATCTATAGCTATATACTGTATTTAGCTGCTATTTATAAACTTTTAAAAATAAAAATTACAAATCAAAAAGCCAAAATAGGAGGAAATATGTAACCACTATTTATTGATGAACTAAGCAGGTTTTGTCTGGCTAAAAGCCTACACAAATGGGCTGCAATATTCAAGGTAAATTTAATTAAATAAAATCTAACTTGAGAGACTCCCCTGGTGTCCTGAAGTCCTCCTTTTTTGTGTGCAAATGTTTTCACCATGGCCTGTAGGTCCAGGTTGCGGGTCCAACTGTTTTTTCTACTCTGAGTATAGACAACCCAGACAGTCTTTCCGGAGACATTGTGTATTATATGTCCGTTGCGCTGCACACAATTTAAACTTAGTCTAGAATGATGCATGCCAAGATAAACCAGAGATAAGGGACTGTATCCAGATGACTTGTCCCATAGCTTCCTATACAGTTAATCTCTTTCCGTAACTTGTTGGGGAGAATGAGAGGCTCAATTAAAGATGTTCCAGAACTGCTGAAGTTTAAGCACAACTCCGTTCTGCCCAGTTTCCCCGATGTTGCTATGGCAATCAAGCTGATTTCACTTTTTCAGTCACATTCCTGAATCCCAAGAAACAAACACAAGTACATATAGAAATTAAAACGGTTTATGGATTACTTTTTGGAGGGTTACTGTCAAAATGATTTATGAAAAAAATATATATAGACATCGATGACAGGCGCATGGGCCCCAGACCTTGTGGCCCCCTGGTACGTTGATGGTTCTAGGAACATTCTCCAACTGGTGTGACATAGGTAAATTAATTTCCATGTATCTTATCTGTGCTTGGAGTTCAAAACAATTAACCTAAATTAGCAGTGTCCCCGCAACCTAAAATTGTACATTCCCAGAACAGGCGAAATGTTAACGTCTGTTCTCAGAACATTTTAAAAAATGCTCAGTTTTACCGGTCAGGAAAAGTATGACATTGTTCCCAGAACCAATGGGAAACCAAAAACGTACATTCCCCCAAATTCCAAGGAACCATGGAATGTGTTAGCTGGGAAGGACATTTTAATAACATCTTGTTTGGCTTAGAGTCACTGAGGAGCCCAGACAGTATAAACTAGCATGAGATAGGCCTGATATTGAAGAGGGGACCTACACACACTTCTCCAGACAGAACTGGCTCCAAAACCTAAACCGCTTGTGACAAATCAGGTCACAACATGTTGTGAGATCTTTACAGGCTGTTGCAGTTTTTTTTTTCATTGCTTTGGTACACTACATGACCAAAGGTATGTGGACAACTGCTCGTCGAATGTCTCATTCCAAAATCATGGGCATTAATATGGAATTGGTCCCCCCTTTGCTGCTTTAACAGCCTCCACTTTTCTGGGAAGGCTTTCTACTAGATGTTGGTGCATTGCTGTGGGGACATGCTTGGATGGGGTTGAGGTCAGGGCTCTGTGCAGGCCAGTCAAATTCTTTGACACCGATCTCGACAAGCCATTTCTGTATGGACCTGGCTTGTACAAAGCGTTGTGCACAGGGGCATTGGCATGCTGAAACAGGAAAGGGCCTTCCCAAAACTGATGCCACAAAGTTGGAAGCACAGAATCAGATTTCCCTTCACTGGAACTAAGGGGCCTAGTTTGAACCCTGAAATGCAGACCCAGAACATTATTCCTCCTCCACCAAAATGTACAGATGGCACATGCATTCGGCAGGTAGCATTCTCCTGGCATCCGCCAAACCCAGACTTGTCCGTCAGACAGCCAGATGGTGAAGTGTGCAAGCTTTACACCACTCCAGCCGACGCTGGACATTGCGCATGGTGATCTTAGGCTTGTGTGCAGCTGCTCGGCCTGACTAACAGCCACGAAAACCAATAGGCTACCAAAAAAAACATATTAGAATGGATCTATTTCAATGATGAAACATATCGATATGTAGCTATACACAGGGTATAGGATTTGTGTTCTTCATTGGAATTATATTGAATTCCTTTTATATCACGTTACACCACAATAAATATAAAAGTTTATAAAAGTAAAAACCAACTAGCTAGATTGATTCTTACTTTTTCAGAGGAGTTGGAGCCTCCTTGATGCTCTGTGGAACTTCCTGAATAATCAATAATTCCATTCCCCTCTAAATATTCTTGTAAAATCCCCCTCAAATGCCAGTTGGATTAGTCGAGCTTTCCTCCGGGTGTAGCGTGCATCTTTTGTGCTGACTGAGTACGTTTTTCACGTCCAATGCCCCCCTCAGTGGATGCAAGTTTGAAACAAGCAACTCAATCATGTCCACAATCGCCGACACATACATGCAATTTATTGCCAGCTGCCCATCATTAAGACGTGTTGACACCTCAGTATAGCACTTCGATCTTGTTTTTCTTTCCACTTTGCAGTGCATTTCTAATGTTCTTTGGTTTATGCGTGTCTAGCTAAATCTTTGGTAGCCTACTATAAGTAGCATGCTTCCAGTTAGAATACCCAGCTTGGGTGAAGGTCTTGTCTGCGTTAGCGTTGGACCCAATACAGAACTTTCGACACGGGAAGCCAAGTATTGCAGCCACTTTCTTCCTATGAACCAGTTGCTATTAAATAAACGTTTGTGGACAGAAACCTACAGCTAGGGTAGGATTCTAGGCTAACCTGGGCTGGCTACTCTGTTTCAAGATCATCAGAAACAGTCGGTGGAGGGGGCTGTGGAGCCATTATCCTGATGGTGCTTGTGGAAGGGTGGGTAGGGTCTCTACGCGGAGCTAGCTGGAGCTTGCCAGGCATCATCGCTGCTGGGATTGGCGGCCTCGGTGGTTTGATGCTGCTACTGCTCATTACTCTCCTTTTCCTTTTGTCTTTGTTTGGGTACTTTAGCAAAGTCAATTTCTGATATCGGTTCCGGAACAGAACCATTATTTTAAAAGCATGTCAACCGGTTAATAACATTATTTTACATTCCAGGCATTTTTTCCTAGTCCCACAAAAAAACGCAACAAATCGCCTATGCAAAGATCAGAGTCTGTCACTGAGAAACGTATTCCAGTATCTGTGTGTTTAGGCCACCTGCTTCTCCCCCGTCCGAAGAATAGGCTACTGTACTGATGTTACAAGCGTGATTCAGAATATGGTGAGAGAGATTTTGAATGAGCTAGAGAAGAATGGATTAACGTTTTCAACGATAGTTAAGGATACCATAGGCCTAGTTATCACATTTTACGTTGGATGTATTAACTACAAAAAGGTAAGACGTGTTTATAATTCTGGAGCAGCTGTGCACACAAGCTTGTTAGCTAGCTCAAAATACATTAAAAGTTCCTTAATAGAAGCCGCTACTTAATATATAATTCTCTGGACCTAATTCAGATAATACATGTCATAATAAGATGTCCAGTACTTCAAGACTCCTCCTCAGCCCTTTCCTCCTCAAAAGATTTTGCATCAACCTTGTCACTCAATCATTTGGACATAACTTAAACTGAGGGGGCCCAAGTTTTAAAATGAGAGGGCTAAGCCCCCTTTTGGCCCCTCGTGGAGCCAGGCCTGCATTACATACCTGGCCTGGGGGTGAGGTGTACAGAGGTAGTGTAAACCCAAAACACACATCCTCAAAACAACCCTAATACCAGCTAATGCAGGTTGACTGTCATGACCAATCAGTTCTGTCTCAGTGCCAAATCTTAGCCAGTGGCGTAATAACTAATTACATCCATTCTAATACAATTACCCTCCCTGGTGTCGTTTGGAGAGTCAAAAGACATCAGAGGTGCACTAATCAGCCTTTCTAATGTTGGCTATGATGATGAAGTGTGCAAATGTTTTGAAAGGAGTTTAGTGCGCCATGTCTTCTGATGTTTCCCTATTCCTGCTATGTCATCTGTTGTCATGGTGAGAGGAATGGTGTCTTCTTTTCTGAAGACAGTATTTCATGAAAGGAAGAAGGGAGGAAAGGAGGGGAAAAGAGGAGGAGTGGTAAATGAATGGTCACAGCGGCTCCATGACAAGGCACTGACCTTTTGGCTTTCTGCATCGCTGTACATCAGGCCAAAGTAGTCCTTCTCCAGCAGGTTGAGGTGCTCACACACCATGTCCAGCAGGGCCTGTCCTTTGCAGTGCTTCTGCAGAAATACACACACAAACGCATGTGTCACAAATCAAGTGTTATTTAATCAAGGGTCAGGCGATTTATGACCACGTGACCTGACCTCACATTACGGCACCACATACAAAAATGTACCATGGTACTACTATGGTACTTTCATTCATACCATGGTACAACCATGGTAACTCACAATTATGATAACTAATTAATGATGGTACCATCTTTATGAATTGTGCGTTACCATAGCACAATGGCAGTATAATGCATTGAATAAATGCAGTCAAAAGAGTTTGGTTGGTATTATATTGATGAATTGATATACCAGTATGGGCATGTTTCTGATCAAGTCAAAGGCAGGCTAGTATTGTTGGTCCTAGTTTGTCTGTAACATCAAAGACAAATGAGAAAAAGTTGCTGAGAAAAAGGAGTAATACTATTATTATTACAGTTTTTTGCTTATGTCTTTTTCATTGTACTACCATGAATCATTTTTGTAACATGGTAGCTAGTACAATTTAAAAACATGTTTATTTTGGTCACTACCATGCCAGGAAAATACCATGGAATGTTTCTGCCATGGTAGTACAATGAAAAAACGACCACGGTACCATCATGTTTTTTGGTCACTACCATGGCAGAAAGTTGTACTACCGTGGTATATTTTTGTAAGGGACTGCATGCAGGGCCAGCCCTGACCAATTTGGTGCCCTAGGCAAGATTTTAGCTGGTGCCCCTTGCATCGCAGCCAATTCCACCACCGATCATTGAGTTCATACACTCACACAGAAACTGCACAGCTTTATGTCTTTCAGATTTTCTTTATTTTAGAAACAACAAAAAAACACAAAATAAAAACAGTATTAAAGAAACAAGTGACATAAAATGTATTATAAATACAATATAAATAAGAGTATTGCACGAAAAAACTATATTACAGAGACCGTTTTACAGCCTTACTCACCTTGCCTTTCTTGCAGCAAACAAGTGACATAAAACAAATTATAAATAAGAGTATTGCCCAAAAAATGAACTATATTACAGAAACCATAGTGCAATATGCATAATGCATTGTTCTACAGCCTTACTTACCTTGCCTTTCTTGCAGCAAAGTCATCTATGATATCATCATAAGACAGCTGTTGTGAGACCACATGATTTATACTAATGATGGAAAGTCCACTGAGACATTCTTACACCGTAGTAGATCTCAGGTAGGTTTTAATCAGTTTGGCTTAGAAAAGCTCCTTTCAGTAGCAGCCACTGTAACAGGAAGAGTGGCAGTGATTCTCAGAGCTACCCACATATTGGGGTACATTTCTGTCAGCTTCTTCTCGTGAAGGAAGGTCAAGAGATCCATGTTTTTTTATGGGAAATGTGGAAAATTTTGCATTTCCACAGCAAGTTCCCTGCCATCAATATCTGGCTGTCCATCAATGCTTAGAGCAGTGCTCAGGGTTTGACAGTGCTCTAGCAACTCTTCTTTTGACATGTTGGTGAAGTTGAGGAGGACTCCAAATGTGTCATTCACCTCTCCCAGGCTCTGAAATCTCTCATCAAGTGAAGAGAGGGCTGTATCCACTACTCATCTGGAGCTTTTGTTTGAGTACAGCCTCCACGTTCATCTCCTCGTCTCCTTGTCTGTGCATCAGAAAATCCAGTGATTCTGTAGCAGGTAAGGGAATCTCTGGTTTTCAGCAAGTCGACAGCCACATCTAGCTGCATAGAGAGTGACTGCATCAGTTTACTCACATGCTGGATCTTGTTGAGGATGTCATACCATATGACTGTGCAAATAGAAAAGCGGTAGGACTGGGCTTCAACTTTCACCATAGGGTCTGCAGTAGTTTCACTCACCTCCAGAAGAGCCTCTCTGACTTGCCCAGCCTGGTACCTTACTGTTTGAATGCTGTTCATCCTGCTTTCCCACCTGGTCTCTGACCATGATTTCAGGGTGGTTTTGACATGTTTCAGGAGGATATCCCATCTATGGGTGGAGGCTGAGAAGAGTTTGAATAATTTAGCTAAATATCCAAAGTAGCCAATGGCATCTGGTGAGCTCTTAACAGCATCAGCTACCACCAGATTTAAAGTGTGGGCACCACATCGGACAAAAAAGGCTCTTGAGTTCTGTTGAAGCAGCCTAGCCTGAACACCTTTATTTTTTCCCTTCATGTTGGCGCTGTTGTCATAGGACTGTCCTCTGTAGTCCTCAAAGGGGATGTTCAGCTCCTCCAGCCTTTTGAGGATGAGAGATGACAAACTTTCCCCTGTTGACTCCTCTGCCACAAGAAAGCCCATGAAATGTTCTTTAATTTGTGGTATGTCTTCCAGTAACACAATCCTGACAATGACAGAGAGCTGTTCCTTATGACTCAGATCAGGTGTACAATCTAATATAATGGAGAAATACTTTGACGTTTTGATCTCTTTCACTATTTTCTCCAGTATTTTTGCGCTGATGGAGTCTCTCAGTTCATTTTGGATTATTTTGCCCAGGTAATGTGTGTGACTGCCAGCTCCACTTTCCACCCGACCAACATGCTGCTTCATTACTGGATCAAATTTGGTCATAAGCTCCACCTCTATGAGAAAATTGCCATTGTCTGGTTTGTTTAATGTGTCTAAGGATCCCCTTAAAGTCATGTTTCTTTCAGCTAAGGACTGAATTATTGCCACCAATCTGGTAAGAACTTCACGCCACCTGTTTCTCTCAGCATCAGCGAATGCCATCTCTTGCTTATCTATTGTTAGCCCCTTTGCAAGACGGACCTCCAATACCTCCATGTTGCCATGTGTGTCTTGTGCTCCTGGCTATCCTCATGTGCCTTGAGCAAGTGGCTTGCATTTTTCCAATCCCTTAGTCCTTCTCTATTCAATTTGAAATCTTTCTGAGAAAACATTTTGCAGCAGAAGCAGTACAAACTATCATTCTTTTTTGAGTACATTAGCCAGCTTCTTTAGATTTTTTCTCCATTGACTAAGACTATTGAAATAGTCATGCTGACACCTTCTCCCGTCTTTTTGTTTCGGAAAAGTTAAACTGTTTTTTCAGTCAGTAGGGTGAATTGGTGCAGCCTTTTTGTAGATGCCTGATGCTGCTTCGTTGGGCTGTGCTGAGGTAGAGGGGACAGGAGCACTTGATGCTGCATCGCTGGGCTGTGCTGAGGTAGAGGGGACAGGAGCACTTGATGCTGCATTGCTGGGCTGTGCTGAGGTAGAGGGGACAGGACCACTTGATGCTGCATCACTCGGCTGTACTGAGGTAGAGAAGGTGTCTGCAGGTGGCCCAGGATTTGCAGGGGTGGGATTTGAGTATTTCAAAAGTGCATCTGAAGAGAGAAGAGGAGGGTATGTGACCATTGGGTGTTACATTATATTAATAAAAAGCTGCTGATGGTGAAACTATACAATAATAGCAAGAATAATTACACCTAGCATTCATGCACAAAACATGTATTCAATGAGCACTTCTCTAGCATGCTGTTTGCTATAATACATATAAGACTAATCAATAATGAAAATGCAAAGGCTTACAACTATTAATTACAAAAGGGGATGGGAAAGGAAAAGCATTCAGCAGCACACTTGAAAGAAAAAGTGTATTTATCAAAATTATGTTATAGGTTAGGTTATTTCCCAAACACCTGAATAGTCTTTCCAACATTCCCTAATGAATGTAAGGTAAAAGTAAGTGACATTAACTCTAGCTAGCTAGCTATTTAAATTAGCGAACGTTACTAGTATTATCCAAAGTAAACTAGCTAGTAGTAGGCTGGACACATTAAATTTTTCACAATGCTTTTGTCTGATAAAAACTAGTTCATTGCATCCGCCGTGGAGCCCAGTTTCATAATATGACCATAAGTAATCACGAAAAAGCAGGCCTTATTTTAGGGCATTATTCACCCTGCCAGCTCCTATTAGTTTTATTGAGCACCGTGGCACCAACTCGCCTTCCAAACATTCTATTCCCAGTTTATTGTTCTACGTCACAATGCCTACTTCGCTATTGTTGGCAATGAGACCTGTCCACGTTGTTTGTAGTTAAAATGTAAACAACAACACAATTACTCATGGAACTCTGAGGTCATCCCATTGTTTCCTATAGGGAAATATAGCTATGTCTGTCTATTTCGCCAAATATCTCACAATGTGTATATTTAGATTTTTTGAAGTCGGGAAGTCGGATTCACAACTATTTTCCTTTGTAATTATGTAAGTCTGGGCAGCGAGCTCGGTTGTCATTGATCACTAGACCAGAATTAGTCCGAAGTTTTCATATCTTCCCTACTTTCTCATTACGCAGACATAAGCACAGTTGACACCATCGAGGTGTGGATGTTTACTTTCTACACAAGTAGTTTTTTTTCCAGTTTCGTCCGACGAACAGATTGTAGTGTTCAATATTTTTTGGTGCCATTTAGGCAAAATGGAATTCTAAGCATCTCCAGTCAAAACAGCCTCTGCAAACGTTCGATTCCATTAATTTGCTATGGGCTCGCGCTAGTGTTCCAGCTTAGCCAACGCTCTTTTGCTATTTTTCAACCTTTGGTGAATTTTTACTCGTTCTATTGTCCAACCTACTAGTAGTAACACTGCTCCAATAGTAACTACAATGCAACTAGATAAACTATTCATTCATCACATCACAATACCTCTGTCCTTATCCCGTTTTTCCTCCTCTTCTCTCCTTCTTTTTCTTTCCTGGGCACCAGAGGGATTTGGTCTTTTCATTTGAAGTAGGCTACTGATGCTAATTTATCATGATTCACGTTCAGTTTCACTCACCACTTCAGATAACTGAACTTGCCCATCCCCCCACAATCAGGTAAGTCTAACTATGAGAGCGGGGGGGGGGGGGGGATTGATAGTATTAAAATAGTATTAGTAAAAAATAAAGAAATAAATACAAATCTTCACTCATTTGGGCGACCCTATGGATGGACAGCGCCCCTAGCATTTGCCTATTCCGCCTATATCACGGGCCGGCCCTGACTGCATGGTTTTGTTGACATGCACACATTTGTATTCTTGGAAGTATGTTTATTAGAGTGTCATGTAACTACAAATGTATCAACACAACAGAATGTGCCTCTCCCCAACATCACCCCCAACCAGATAGCAGCTGGTGTCAAGATGGCTTCCTTAGCTGTTGCTGTCTACAGACTAGAACAGCTCTGCCCTTGAGTGCTGTGTTACAGTCAGAATTGATCAAATACTTGACAGGGAAAATAAAAACAGAATTTTTTACTGTATCTAAATGGTTACTTTCGGTTTACATTCCTGGCAAGGAAAGACAGAAGTGGGAAAATAGTTGTGAAATTACTCAGAAGTTGTGAAGTTACTCAGATGTCCAGAGAAATTCTAGCCAAGAGAGTCGACTGATGGGGCGGCACTTTCACTTTCACAAATCATTCTAGCGATGATATACCTTCATGTAACAAATATAAGGAAAAAACGATTGTGTGTAAATTCAAGTACACATTCGTACAAAACAAAACATCACTCTGAAACCAGCAGAGTAAAATGGTACCCTGGTCTGTAGATCCCAGAGTTCAGACTATGGGTGCCAGGTGCTGCTGCACACACAGAAACACACACACGCTTTTCCCTTGGGGTCGTAGCCAGTGAGCTGTGAGTGTGAACTGTGTGTGCTGCTCTCCAGGGAGCAAGCTTCTGTGCGGCTCAGTGCTTGCTTTCCCTAGAGCCTGGCTTCAGCGGTGGCAGGGAGACAGAGCAAACCGTTGCCAGGGAAACATGCAGATGTATGCTCCCTCAATATCTTTTTTGTTCCTTAATATCTCAAGGCCAGAGCTGGGGGGAGTGTCTCCTTTGGGTTGATGAGATGGTGGGGTAAGACTCTGGAAGCACTTATGAACTCTTACTGTCACTCAACACAGTCCCCATGGAAAGGATGTGGAGAGAGGACAAAAGGATGTGGTTGTAGGGTCTGTATGGAGTGGACTGTATGGCTTTAGGGTGAGCTATTAAAAGCCCAGTGCAGTCAAAAATGTGACTTTCCTGTGTTTTATATATATTTCCAGACCATGAGGTTAGAATAATTCTAAGAAATTGTGAAAATTATAGTGTAAGCTGTTTGAAAAGACTGCCTGAAATGTCTTCACCAGGCGGTAAATTAGATAATAGACCAATAAGAAAGAGAGTTCTAAACCTCTCAGCTAGTTTTCAGTTTTCCCCTTCCCACTCAGACCAATCCTAGCTAAATTCTTACTTGCGAAATTGCTCCTTGCTAAGAAGCTTTTTTCTTTTGGGCCATTTTAATTGAAAACAATCCCTGTAAGGTACTTAATTGTTACCCAGAAATGATTTGATATTGACATAAAAATGGATTTAATATGTATGTATTGGCATGTTTAGGATCTTAATATGTGGTGACTACGGCATTGAGGCGTTTCTCCATGGACAATCCCTTTCACAGAGCAATTCATTCAACTCCACTTTGACCACCTTCACAGCAAATGACAAGTAACACACTTAAACCTTGGCAAAGTGTACAAAAAACTCATTGTCATAAAAAAAATATATGGCGCCCAAAATAGCACCATTCTACACAATAACAGAGTACAGCTCATCCATGCATTGCCTGATAGAGTATACACCAGGGAGCTGAAGAAAGGGGTGAGGGAAGTGTGGGAGTGCATGGCCCCGTCTACCCTCTCTCCACTGTGGCCCCTGGGGAACCAGAGCCAAGCAGCCATGAAAAGACAGGCTAATTAACCCTTGGATGGGGCACCTCCTCCAGTGAGAATTGTCACAAAGTGGTGCCTGCCTTCCCTCAACGCTATTATTATCAACTCCTGGAGCATGGAGGAGGTTTGATAGTCCAGGCCTGACGTTCCAACACACCAATTAAACACAGGAAAGGGGTCGGGGGGAGGCCAGGAGTGAGGTGAGGAAAAACGTTGTACTGCAGCAGCAAGTTATGTATAAAGAGATGAGTAAGGAGGGTCGATTTGCACATCATTTTGTAGCAATAAATGGAAGCACAAAAGGAAGCAAATTATACTTCAATGTAGAGTTTTATTTCCAGTACTGATAGCAGCTTGAGTTGTATGAGAGGGATTTTATTGGGCAGAAGAGGGATATCATTTGACCCTCAAAGTGTACAGTATTTCTGCTATATCATGTTGTATATCTATATCAGCCCAGCCTTTCCTTTTGATAAAATACACTGAACAAAAATATAAACGCAACATGTAAATTGTTGGCCCCATGTTTTATGGTGCTGAGGAGTATTTCTGTCTGTAATAAAGCACCTTTTGTGGGGAAAAACTCATTCTGATTGAATGGGCCTGGCTCCCCAGTGGGTGGGCCGATGACTGCATCCATTGCCCAGTTATGTGAAATCCATAGATTAGGGCCTAATGAATTAATTTCAGTTGACTGATTTCCTTCTATGAACTGTAACTATGTTGCGTTTATATTTTTGTTCAGTATACAGTATATGTTATGTCTTCACTAAAAGCTTGTCCATTTCATGTAACACCCATAACGCTCTATTTCTCCAACATGCCAATATTTATTGTCCAATACAATGACGTTCTCCTGCCTCTCTCTCCCGTAGAGACATCAGCTCTGTCACGAGGGCCAGTCGACGACTGAAATCCTTCTCCGCCTCGATTCTCTCCAAGAGCGGGTCCCGACTCGTCTCAGGGGGAAGAGCAACCCAGGCTCTCCACCACCTCGCTTGTTCCTCCCATGGTCGACTGGAAGATCCCTCGGGTGTCTCTCTATTTTCGACCGTAGGAGGACGAAGTGGTGGGCGATCTTCCTCCCGATTACGACGCTGTCCTCTCTTTCTCTCCCGAATTACGCTGCTTGGTCTGACGGTGGTTCATTCTGTCACGCTCGGGTGTATAGATGGACCAAGGCGCAGCGCAGTGGATGTTCGACATCGACATTTATTAAACAAACTAGACTTGATGTGAACATATACAAAATAACAACGTATTATAAACGTGAACACACTTACATGGGTGAAGATCATACAATGAACCACGCCCAGGGAGTGGGACATACAAACATAAGTAGGATCCCAAATTAGAGACAATGCATAGCAGCTGCCTCTAATTAGGGATCCCACACACAACACCACACAGACATAGAACATATAGAACTGCCAGACTCTGACCATAGAATTATAGAGAAGCAATAGGCTTCTCTATGGCCAGAGCCTGACATCTCTGCTTAGTAAACCAGAGCCTCACATCTTTGACCCATCTATCGAAGCACAGCTCAAGAGTAAATATATCTTTTACATTCCTTTTTCTGAATGGGCGGTTATTAGAATGCACCAGATTTTGTATTTTCGTTTGGCCATAGCTTCTCAAGGTCCCATAGAGAAAATCGTTCCTTTGTCTTTCAATCTCCCGCTCTTTCCTTCCCCCACCCACTTTCCTTTGTGTAACCAGCCATCATATCGGGTTAGTCCACTAGGGACTTTTCATGATGTGACTAAGCAATGACTAATCTATCCTGTTGTATATATACATGTTATTCTGTGTGATTATTTAGTTAGTTATAAATAAATGATTAAGCCAATTTGTGTATTGCTGATTCAAACTGTTCGCTAGGGTTCGTGCAGATTAGATCTTACCATCATCAGAATGAGACTGATAAGAGGTATGACTAATAATTGACTGATATAAGATATAAAATTATTTTCTGGAATTGGTAACTCTGTAAACGACAGATTCCAGTGGTGCCCCAGGTTATAAATCATTTAATTATTGCATGATTTAACTAAATCACGTAATCAATTAAACGTTAGATAATCGATTTAATAAAATAGCATGCCATCAAATTAATCAATGCCAACGTTACGACAACCCTATAATTATGTGTTTTTGTTTCTCCAAATTCTGTTTTATATTTTCCCAAATTATGTTCTCAGTTTCCTGGTTTTACATTTTTTAGTTTTTCAATCTTAAAATTACCATTATTCATAGATGAACAATACAATTGGATGTTCTGAGTCCATGTCAATGCTTTACCCACATCAGAAGAAAAAAAAATAAGTCTGGAAGAAAATTAACACATTTTCATTTTTTTATGTAATTCTCTTTTAATTGCGCATCTGGCCCTTTAATTGCGCATCTAGCGAGTGAGGAATGTGCTGTCTAATGTGCCGGTCTAGGAATGGCTCTGTACTACTGCTGCTCATTTCATGACAAAGTTTGCATATAGCAAATAATAGATACAAATGATATATTTGTGCCAGGTAAGCCTACTTTGCAGTTAACGTTTAATTGAGAAGGTTTTGGGGAAAGTATTTCTGTCAATCCACAAGATGGTTATCACATCAACTGGCTACCAGTGTTGGAAAAAGTAACCAATTGTCATACATGAGTAAAAGTAAAGATACCTTAATAGAAAATAACTCAAGTAAAAGTGAAAGTCACCCCGCAAAATACTACTTGAGTAAAAGTTTTAAAGTATTTGGTTTTAAACATACTTAAGTATCAAAATGAAGTAAAAGTATAAATAATTTCAAATTACTTATATTAAGCAAACTGCATAATTTTCTTGTTTTTTAAATTTAGCAAGGTACACGCTCCAACACTCAGACATAATTTACAAACAAAGCATGTGTTTAGTGAGTCCGCCAGATCAGAGGCATTAGGGATGACCAGGGATGTTCTCTTGATAAGTGTGTGAATTAGACCATTTTCCTAAGCATTCAAAATGTAGTGAGTACTTTTGGGTGTCAGGGAAAATGTATGGAGTAAAAAGTACATCATTTGTATTAGGAATGTATTAAAGTAAAGGTAAAAAAAAAATAAAAAAAATTAAATAATAATAATTAATAATAATAAATTATAAACAAAAACACATAATTATAGGGTTGTCGTAACGTTGGCATTGATTAATTTGATGGCATGCTATTTTATTAAATCGATTATCTAACGTTTAGACAAATGCGCACACCACACAGACAGACAGGGGCAATATTGCTGAGAATTGATTGGCAGATAGTGTTAGTTATGGCTTTTTAAGCCAATAGTGGCTAACCAGGGGTGGGATAATGTCAATGTTGCGTTGATTAGATGGTAGCTGGGAGCTTGTGGTGCCTGATACTTGTGAGATTTGTTTATGACAGTTTGTGGTGAAACACTTGAAAATTGCATGTACTTTCAGAATTGTTTGGCGAGCTACTAGTAGCTCACGATCAACCTGTTGGAGACCCCTGTTCTACCTGTTGGAGACCCCTGTTCTACCTGTTGGAGAACCCTGCGTTAACTATTTTCTGTGCCTTCCTTTCACACGCCTGATATAGAGGTCCTGGATGGCAGGGAGCTCGGCGCCAGAGATGTACTGGGCTGTCCGCACCACCCGCTGTAGCGCCAATCTTTTCAACCTCCTGAGGGGGAAGAGGCGCTGTTGTGCCTTCTTCATGACTTTGCATGTGTTTGGACCATTTTAGTCATTCGTACACCGAGGGACTTGAAGCTCTCGACCCGCTCCACTGCAGCCCAGTCGATGTGGATGTAGTTCATGATCAGCTCCTTGGTCTTATTGATGTTGAGTGAGAGGTTGTTGTCCTGCCACCACACTGCCAGGTCACTGACCTCCTCCCTGTAGGCTGTCTCATCGTTGCCGGTGATCAGGCCTACCACAGTCGTGTCGTCAGCAAACTTGATGATGGTGTTGGAGTCGTGCGTGGCTATGCAGTCATGGGTGAACAGGGAGTATGGGAGGGGACTAAACACACACCCCTGTGGAGCCCTCCTGTTGAGGGTCAGAGTGGCAGAGGTTGCCAACCCAAGTTGGATAGCCATGGGGAGTTTGTCTAGAAGCCAAATTTCAGAAAAGCAGTTACGAGAGTCCCGTTGATAGCAAATCCGTGATCAGCGGTAATCCATCTTATTATCAAGAGACTGTATGTTAATAGAATTGAGGGACGAGGTGGCCGGATTTCCCTTTGCCTTAATCTCGCCAGGCCTCCCCTCTCCTGCCTCTTTTTCGCTGGTGTTTCCTATTGGATAGCCCAAACATTGGGTCGGAATTAGACAAAGAGCCTAGGGCAGACAAGTCGAAGTTGAAGCCGGAATTGAGGTTAGTAACTGCCGATCTGATGTTCAAAACTTCTGGTCGATCATAATTATAGTGTCTACATTTTATAGCAAAAAATTTAACATAAACAGTAAAATAATTACCAAATAGCAAAGTTGGGTATACACTCCTCCCAAGGATTACTATAGACACACACATAAAGAGTTTCATTTATATTTTGTTTGTCCATTCTGTGAGACATTAAATTTAGCATGCAAATGGAACATCCATAATGCTGGAATCGCCCATATCTAGCTATGTTTAGGAGGGGCCCTGGAAGAGGAGAGAGAGGGCAGTGGAGCATGGCACAGCCTGCCTGGCTGGCACAGATTGGCCTGGGAGAGGAGACTGCTTACACCCACCATCCCAAACACACAGGGAGGGACAGACAGACAGACAGACATACAGGCAGACACTTACTCCTCGCTATGTATCACAAAACAGCCCCAGAAACATGGTGATAGAGCCATACAGTATATGCATTACTAGCTCCCATTAGAAGACACAAGACAGCAACAGTATAGTGCTCTTGCCAATAAACACAGGTTTCTCAATCTCTAAGAGTTCACACATCATTCCTTCAACAAAGGGTGCTTCTCTTGACCCATTTTCTAACTGAATACAGTGAGCATTCCCTACCATCATGAAGCATTCCCTACCATCATGAAGCATTCCCTACCATCATGAAGCATTTCCTACCATCATGAAGCATTCCCTACCATCATGAAGCATTCCCTACCATCATGAAGCATTCCCTACCATCATGAAGCCATCATGAAGCATCCCCTACCACCATGAAGGATTCCCTACCATCATGAAGCATTCCCTACATCATGAAGCATCCCCTACCATCATGAAGCATTCCCTACCATCATGAAGCATTCCCTACATCATGAAGCATCCCCTACCATCATGAAGCATTCCCTACCATCATGAAGCATTTCCTACCATCATGAAGCATTCCCTACCATCATGAAGCATTCCCTACCATCATGAAGCATTCGCTACCATCATGAAGCATTCCCTACCATCATGAAGCATTCCCTACCATCATGAAGCATTCCCTACCATCATGAAGCATCCCCTACCACCATGAAGGATTCCCTACCATCATGAAGCATTCCCTACATCATGAAGCATTCCCTACCATCATGAAGCATTCCCTACCATCATGAAGCATTCCCTACATCATGAAGCATCCCCTACCATCATGAAGCATTCCCTACCATCATGAAGCATTCCCTACCATCATGAAGACGTGTCCTGTTTGGTGATGGTGCTGTTTTTCCTCCACTATATTCTCTGTGTCACTCATCCTAATGATTGGAATGTGTATCTGTGGAAGGTAATGTGTAACCTTGCATTGGCCTTGCCCCATGGAGAACTCCACGCATGATGCCCTCTCGCTCATCTGTTTTATAACGGCCTTATCTGTACTCAACAACTTCATAACATACAGTAAACACAACAGAGACACAATGTTCCAAAGTAAAGAAACTAGTTGCGTCTGCTGGTACAGCCACACGGACAAAAATAATACAATTAGAGAAACATGTCTCGCTGTTATAAATATATTTTGACTGATTAATTCAAACCCGCTCTGGATGTAACCTCCAACATGGTTCTGTTCAGGGGATGAGATTCTTCCTTCCTTCCATGCTTACCTCAATCCCTGCCTCATAGTCAGAGGTGTCCAATAGGGTGACCTTGAAAGGAACAGTCTTTGGCCGTTTGGAAGTCTTCTGGGGGGACTTGGGGGTCTTGCTTGGGGTGTTTTTTTCTGACACGTCGTCTGTTTCCCTGTGGTCGTCGATCAGTTTGGAGTCCTGGTCCTTTACATAGGGACATTCATAGTCACAGGTGAAATTCATAGTCACAGGTGAAATTGACAGTACATTAATGTCCATTATAATTATGACCACTGAACATGTGTAAATAACGAGATCGTGATCTGATCAGGAAAAACACAAGGCCCTAATTGTGGTATAGATTGAACTTCCTGTGCTCTCCTACATACCTGTTTGGCCATCTTTGCATCTAAAGCCGAGTCCTGCATGCCTGTTGCTGCCCCCTTCTGCCAGGAGGACTCTTCTGCTGCCTTCTTCACCTGTGACTCAGGGCCAAGCTCTGTTGGCACAGTAACCTCTCCTTAACCTGGGGAAAAAAACATTTTTAGTTTAATTCTTAGTCCTATCAATATGAAAGTAAAGTGGCCTGCATGATAAAAAAAAAACAACAACTAGGCACCCCTCAGGCAGCAGTGATGGCAAGGTATGACATAACAAAATTACATTTCAAAATGTCATAAGTTAATATGATTCAGCTCTTGTGGTAGCAGTTATTCCCTTGCCTCCAGAGCCATATACAGCGATCGCAGAGTGTATGAAATATATCCAGTACTGCAGGTGGTAGCAGTGACAGAACCTCAACCTCATCCAATAAGAAACTACTGCCTGGAGGACAGCATCACTGTAAATTCTGCTTCCAGTGGTGACTGGCTGCTACAAAAAATGCCTTGTCATCAAGGACATTCACTTTATTTCAGAAATCTATCAATTCAGATAATCATATTTTATTTAAGCAAGCAGCACTTCAGCAGTTGAGACGATATAATCACAGAGATGGTCCTGTAATTAATTTAGCTGCAGGCAAGATCATGGACTGAATATTATTAGCTCTGATTGTCACTGGTAATTTCAGCAGAATTATGATTCTGAGCATGTAGAATTGAACAGTGAGAAATCCTCACTAAAGAGTAATGGTAGTGGTAATTACCTAATCATAATGAGTAAATCATAATCATAAAATAATAACAATGTATCATGTAAGTGCATTTCTCGCAGCCAAGGTGCTACAAAGTAAGTCATATGGATTTACATATAGAATTGATAAGATATCTATAGTGATACCGTAGCATAGTTGTTATTTGGGATCCCAGAGGGATGGGTTTTGTTGTGGCTGTTTATGAAATTTCCCCCCCGGGGGATCAATAAAGTACCTATCTATCTATCTATCTCTATCTAAATGAATCTAGGAAGGTGATGGGGTGGATACCAACGCCCATTATACCAAATCGTCTTCCCCCATAAATACACTCTGTCAGGGTATGCACTTTTTTAGACAGGCATCTGACACAGGAACGCATTGTCCTCTGACACTCTATCAAGTAAAAGATGGCCGATCCAAGATGGCAGTATCCCCATTGTAGCCGACCCTGCTGGGGCCACCGTGAGCCAATCTGATGCCACTTATATTCAGATTGTCACACACAACACCTCAGAGGAACTTGTATCTAATCCAATCTCCATCTGACCCCTGCGGTCCTGCTGCCCATCACTGCACAAATCCCATCACCATAACGCACTGTGGGTATGGTACAGTTGGCTGAGCGGGTGGACTGCCGTCAGCATCCCCAGTGGACAGAGACAGAAACATGAACACTTCTCTCAGGGTCAGAGGGACAGACAGAGGCTGAAGGTTTAAGTTGTGACATACAGTCCATGCAGCAGCGTGCTTAAAGTAGCATGAAGAGACGTGCCATCACTTACAATCACATGCAATTGACAGGCATTAATTCCGCTCCTGTGGGACAAAATGGCAGTGTGTGTGACTGGTGTGTGCCTGCTCTGCCCCGGGGGCTAATTTTCCCTGGCTGTCTGATCCAGCTGAGTCTCTGGGCCATGCTGCTAAATAGATTTTCCCTCTGTGGCTGAATCATGGAAATTACTGCAAAGAAACCCTCCCTCACTGACACACACACACACACCTACACACACACACACACACACCACTGTGCAGCCGTAACTTCCTATGTGGATACTGTTCCAATGTAAACAGCCATTTGTTTGTCTTTAACATCATATATCTATCTCCACCTCACTGTAAATTCTCAGAATCTCTGTGCTACTGGAGAATCTCACAAATCAAACACGGGACTCCGTTTTTCCTCCATGTGGCACATCTCATACATTTCTTCAATTCAGACCAAAAATTATAATTTAACCTTTATTTAACTAGGCAAGTCAGTTAAGAACAAATTCTCATTTACAATGACACCTACCCCGGCCAAACCCTCCCCTGGCCAAACCCTCCCCTAACCCGGATGACGCTTGGCCAATTGTGCAGTGTCATCCGGGTTAGGGGAGGGTTTAATATGATTCAGCTCTTGTGGTAGCAGCTATTCCCTTGCCTCCAGAGCCATATACAGTAATCACAGAGTGTATGAAATATATTCAGTACTGCAGGTGGTAGCAGTGACAGAACCTCAACCTCATCCAATAAGAAACTACTGCCTGGAGGACAGCATCACTGTACATTCTGCTTCCTGTGGTGACTGGCTGCTACAAAAAATGACATCTGCTCTATCCTTAAGGGTTAAATGACATAAGGGATTAATCTACAGCTGTGGTTGGGTTGAGGGAACCATGTGAACGTGTGTACATTGGCTTTGGAGTTGTTCACATGCACCTGACAACAAAGACACTGGTTTGAAAGCCCTACACCAACCTAGCTCCCATCTTCACTTCAGCCAGAATATCTCCCTGGCTGCTCAAACAGCCACTGTTAGTTCCATCCCACATACAGCATTAACAGCATTAACATTCCCAACATATGACAACCACTTCTAGCCTCTCGGCCAGATCAATACCTAGCTGTATATTGGCCCTGCATGATTTAAGGAGCTATGCAATCCAATATCCACTGTTTTACTCTTATTGGGAGTTACAATATGTTGAATACACACACACACACACTTAACACATTGTCATCCACAACTTCCTCATTCCTCAGGTCTAATTGGGTCTCCTATCCAGAGATTTTTTATGGATTAAATTAACACAGGCTGATGTCACAGAGGGAAGTGGAGGAGCCCTCGGAACACATTGGTGCACATTCATTTCCTGTCACACCCCATTAGCCATATAACAGCCCTGTCTGTCCCTGGCTTGGACACATGAAGCACCAGGACCTCTGCAGGGGAGAACGCATGTTCATCTGCCCCCACATCTGCCCTCACAAGCAGCACTTGTATTGTGTTCCTATACAATACTGTATGTAGGCTATATTTGTCTCTTACCAGCAATTGAATGGTTTGATGTACAGTATCTTGTAATTATTCATTAAAAAGAGAAGCACATTCATATATATTACCCCATAGAGTATTTAAGAGATCCAGCATGCTGTCATAATCATGTATTGGGGCTCTATCTTTCTCTCTTTCCTCCATCTCTTTCTATCTCTTTTTTTTTTCTCTCTTCATTCTCATCACAGAGGAAGCTTTAATCTAAGTGAGAGGAGAACGGAGAGAGCAAAGAGAGAGAGAGAGAGAGAGAGAAAGAGAGAGCGTGTGTGTGTGCGGAGGACTGGCTCAGTTCAGAGACTCAGTTGCCATGGTAACACGTTTTTCTCCTCCGGAGCAGCGTATGTGACGGTGCTGTCCGTAGAGGGGAGACAAGAGATGGAGGAAGAAAGAATGATGGGAGGCCAGCGGAAGAGGCGGGGAGGGGGGAGAAGGGAGGAAGGATCAAGAGGAAGGATTAAAATAAGACATTAGGAAAGAGGGAGAAGGCTGACTTAAACAATAGTCAGGGTAAAGAGGGAGAAGGCTGACTTAAACAATAGTCAGGGTAAAGAGGGAGAAGGCTGACTTAAACAATAGTCAGGGTAAAGAGGGAGAAGGCTGACTTAAACAATAGTCAGGGTAAAGAGGGAGAAGGCTGACTTAAACAATAGTCAGGGTAAAGAGGGAGAAGGCTGACTTAAACAATAGTCAGGATAAAGAGGGAGGGAAACATTAGTGTTATTCTGCTCTGTACTACAGTCAGGACCACACAGCTCCCTAACCTGGGGGGCCAACAATCTGCTTTGTCTAGACGCCAGGCTGACAACAGGACCTGGGCCTAGCCACACACAGTACATCCCTCTTACTGAGGGCCGACCGCTGGGAGTCATTCACTGGCACTGATAACCTGCTCCACTATATCATCTCTGTCCTGACCAAGTGAGAACCTGCCAAGACACAGTCATCTGCAGTGGGAGGGCTGTTACAATACAAGTGGCTGGCCGATTCTCCCCTCAAATCCCATTGAACATCCCTTCTTCTCAGTGGTAGTCAGCGAATAATCCCCTTTGTCCATTTCCATGCTGTAACTGCATGGTGTAGAGGAGGAACTGGTTTAGAAATTAGGGAATAAATGGTCATTTCTCTCACGTGAACCCCTGCCACCTTAATTCTCTCGTTAGCACACGCAAGAACTGGGATGGTTAAAGCTAGCTTGCCTGCTCTGCTATTTGAATGTCAGGTCAGTGCAATCAAGTGATGTAATTCTTTCTTTAAAAGAAAGAGAGAGAGAGACTGAAGGCACCCTATTCCCCATCTAATGTAGTACATTTGAGCTAAATGTCTGCTGTGTGTGGGATGTGATGGTCCAGGACAGAGAGAGACCTCCCATGCCAGGTCTCAGCTCCTCTCAGAGTCAAAGTATGTACTCTCTAACACACAGCCCTAGCTCTGCCTGTCCTGCCAACCTGTTAGTCTCGAAAAACCTGACCCTAGGCAACACAGTGTGCGGGATGTGACGGTTTATTTGACAAGTTTAAAGGCCTAAATGAGCCCCCTGTGAATTTACCTGACACCCCGGTGCACTCCTTCTCCAGGTTCTCCTTTTCCTTTGTTTCAGAAGTGTGTAAAGCCCTGAAAGAAATTGATAGACCCTGACGATCTAGACCCCCACCTCCTACACCTAGCTGCAGACATCATTGCTCCCCCTTAACATGTATTTTTAACCTCACGCTTGACGTTAAGGAAATCCCGATGTTATGGAAATCTGCTTTTGTACTGCCTCTCCTGAAAGGTGGAGATTCTTCGCTACTTAACAACTATCGACCCATATCAAAATTGTCCATACTATCTAAGGTACTGGAGTCCCTAGTTAGTAGGCAGCTGAAGGCCTACCTCCAAGAAAACAACATCTTAAATGGAATGCAATCAGGTTATAGGTCTGGCCACAGTACTGTAAATGACATCCACTGTGCTCTTGACAAGAAGTTACATTGTGTGTGTCTGTTTTTATTGATTTGTCGAGGCATTTGACACTGTGGACTATACTGTGTTGGTGCAAAGGTTAAAATGTTGTGGTATTACTGGTCATGCTCTAGATTGGTTTATAAATTACCTTTCAAATCGTACACAATGTGTAATGGCGGATGGTTGTAAATTGTGCTCAGGTGTTCTCCAATGTTCTATTTTGAGCCAACTGTTGTTTATTTTGTATATCAACAATATTGGGGATCATATTGAAACAGCGGATGTTCAATTTTCTGCAGATGATACTGTGGTAGTAGTTTACCTTTGGCTTTTGAAAATGCCCAAAGAGCATTTAACACCATACAACAGAATCTGTATGATTTTAAGCTGGTTCTGAATTCGGGTAAAACTAAATGCATAGTATTTTCAAATGCCATCTAGGTTACTAATCATGTCATTGCTACATTGGATGGACATACTATAATAGAGCAAGTTGTGTACAAATGTACAAGTATTTGGGAGTGTGGGTGGATGACAAGCTGAGCTTCACTGTTCATGTGGAGAACTTCGTCTCTAATTAGGTTTGTATGTTCCACACCGGGGAGGTGGGTCATTATTGTGTATTTCACAAGTCACGGTGAACGTAAGTGTGCTTTGTTTGTTACGTTGGTAATACAGTGTTTGTTTGTTCTGTAGTTCGTCATTCGTTTTGTATTATACATAGTAAACAATATATTACATAGTATAATAAAGTATGTCGAACTACTATCCCTGCGCTGCGCCTTGGTCTGTGTATGCACCCTCTCGTGACAGAATGACCCACCAGTACGAGACCAAGCAGTGAAACTGGGGAGAGACGGAGAGAGAGGAAGTGCCGCGTAATAGACGGGGCGCGAGACGGAGAAGAGACCGAAAGCAACCCCAAGGTAATTTGGGGGAGGGGCTATGGGGGTGATCTGGTGTGGAGGAAGAGGCACAAGTACCACTTTCCAAGTGGATGATGCCGAGGCCGAAATACCGGAGGGAGGAGTATGAGAGGATAATGGAGCTATGTTGGCGTAATATGGAGGAGTGTGAGAGCGAGAGGAGGGAGCTGGAGTTAGTGGTGCCCAAGGTGAGCATCCCCAGTCCGGGTCCGATCGTCTACTCCACCCCCATGCCAGAGAAGTCCGCTTCACCGATGTCCAATCCGGGTCCGGACCTCTGCTCTACTCCCCGCACCCGACCTCCAGTGCGTGCGCCCAGCCAGGTGCGTCCAGTGCCGGCTCCACGCACCTGACCTCTGGTCCGCCTCCCCAGTCCGGTACGTCCCATGCCAGAGCAGTCCGCTTCACCGATGTCCAGTCCGGGTCCGGACCTCTGCTCTACTCCCAGCACCCGACCTCCAGTGCGTGCGCCCAGCCAGGTGCGTCCAGTGCCGGCTCCACGCACCCGACCTCCGGTCTGCCTCCCCAGTCCGGTACCTCCCATGCCAGAACAGTCCGCTTCACCGATGTCCAGTCCGGGTCCGGACCTCTGCTCTACTCCCCGCACCCGACCTCCAGTGCGTGCGCCCAGCCAGGTGCTTCCTGTGCCGACTACACGCACCTGACATCCGGTGCGCCTCCCCAGTCCGGTACGTCCCGTGCCGGCTCCCCGCACCCGACCTCCAGTGCGTGCGCCCAGCCAGGTGCTTCCTGTGCCAGCTCCACGCACCCGACATCCGGTGCGCCTCCCCAGTCCGGTACGTCCTGTGCCGGCCCTCCGTAGCCCGGAACCTCCAGCGAAGGTCCGCACCCCGAAGCCTATAGCGATGGTCCGCAGCCCAGAGCCTACAGCTAAGGTCCGTAGCCCGGAACCTCCAGCGAAGGTCCGCAGCCCGGAGCCTACAGCTAAGGTCCGTAGCCCGAAACCTCCTGAAGTCAACACCACTCTGTGGTTGGAACATACCGCTCCACCGGTGCCCAATCCGGGTCCAGCCGTCTACTCCGCTCCAGGGCCTGAGCAGTCCGCTCCACTGGTGCCCACTTACATCCACACACCACATTCAGGAACATTTTATGTTTTCACCTTTCCCAGAACTGAATTGTCTGTTGATATCCTCTGGATTTTTAGGTCAGTCTGATCAAATTAACTACATTTTCTTGAGATAAACTTTTAAATCAGTCAAATTTGACCAGAACTCAACACAAGTGTAGAATGTATACTGTCCATGTATAAAGAAAATACTCTGTTTCAGGCAGTGGTGGAGTGGAGGGAATACAACCTGTTTGAACCCACTGGAACAAGCCTGCTATTTTGACTACCACAATCACCCAGTGTTGTATAATTGCAACAAATATATAACAAGCTCTAAATGAAATTTGATGCATCTATTCCATAATAACTACATATGTACATGCTCTAGACATTATAATAACAACCCAAAAAATGTACTTACTTGAATCTGATGAATCTTGTCCCTTGAAAGAAAGAGATGTTGTTCGAAGGGGAACCTTGAGAGGTTGTGTGAGTTTGTGGCCCTAAGGCGGGACTTATAAACAAATGTATGATCCAATAGCATTGGGAGACTGAACAATAGGACCCAATGACTATGTAAATATGGTAAAAAGTAAGATAAAATATAACAGATTGTTTTTAAGGATGGCTAAAGGTAACGTTGTAATTTTACAACAAGGGGTCTTACAGGGTTAAGAGTGCACTTCAAGTGGCTATTTTGCATCAACTACCTCAACTAAAACTTTGGTTTTGAGTTATGACATTCTGGCATGTCTGACTTTTCCCCTACTTATCGACGTAGGCATGGACGCAGTTCCTCTATGCCAAAACAGTCCATCACTGAAACCATACGCTAGTCACTGTGTTGCCTAGGGGCGGGTTTTCAAGACTACCAACCTGTCACCTCACCTGATGCCAGGTCATATCCATCTCCACACAAACACACACACACACACACATACACACACACAGGACCATTACTTCATTTAGAGGCTTGACCACATTTATTTCTTGAAGAAGCTATATAGCCCCAGGGCTCTGTCTCATCGCCACTGCTCCCTACTTTAACTCACAGTAACTCTATCAACTGTAACTCACAGTAACTCTATCAACTGTAACTCACAGTAACTATATCAACTGTAACTCACAGTAACTCTTATCAACTGTATCTCACAGTAACTATATCAACTGTAACTCACAGTAACTCTCTTTATCAAATAACTCACAGTAACTCTCTCTATCAACTGTAACTCACAGTAACTCTATGAACTGTAACTCACAGTAACTCTGTGTGTGTGGTGGGGTTTGGGGGATGAATCCAATGGCCACATATACTAACATTACTCTGATCATCACACACACACTACACAGTGCATTCTGAAAGACCCATTTCAACACTGATGGAATGCATTCAAACACTGCCTGAGGCCTTTTTCTGAGATACAAGGTGCCATCATGTGTGTTCTGAGCTGTTGTGCTTCCCCTGTTCCCCGGTGCCAAGCACATTCCAACTCTTACATCTCTGTGGCCCTCTCTCTCTGTCATCAGAACATAATTCCTGCTACTCCTCTGAGCTCCTGCTGACAGCTGCTGACAGAGGAAAGGAAAGGGAAAGGGGGATACCTAGTCTGTTGAATGAGAGGAGTGTGGGGGGCTGCCTTAATCAACATCCACGTCATTATCGGCACCTGGGGAACAGTGGATTAACTGCCTTGCTAAGGGGGCAGAGCAACAGATTTTTTAACTTGTCAGCTCGGGGATTCGATCCACCAACCTTTCGGTTACTGGCCCAACGCTCCTACCCACCAGGATACCTGCAGGCTGCGGGCGATGTGGCCTCAGCTCCTCCTCACTAAGGAGGGATAACTACAGTGAATACTACATCTAAAGTGCTGCCTGATGACAACACATTCCTACCTGCCTGAAACACCTGTAGTCAAATGGGAACAGTAGAGAGATAGTAGGCCAGAGCCACTCCCACTCACGTAGCACTGTTAGCCACTCCCATTCACGTAGCACTGTTAGCCACTCCCACTCACAAAGCACTGTTAGCCACTCCCACTCACGTAGCACTGTTAGCCACTCCCACTCACAAAGCACTGTTAGCCACTCCCACTCACGTAGCACTGTTAGCTTTAAATAACTGGTTCAGTGAGACGTGTTAATGACACCCTGTTGACTACACACACACACACACACACACACACACACACACACACACACACACACACACCAAATGAAAGTGGCTCATAGAGGGAATATTAATACAAACGGCAACAAAAGTGTATATTTCTTCATACTGTCACAGCATCTAACAACGTCTGACCTTTACCACGCTGAGTCAGAGTCCGTTGAAGCTATGCCAAACCAAGACTGCCGGTCTCACTGTAATTTACCGTTAATTAACATGAACACGTTTAGCATCTCCAGGCCTCCATGCATACAAGCCACTGATGCACGCCTTTGGAACATCTACATTTTAAAAAGTCTAATAAATCAGTTTAATATAAACCATCACATTGAATCCGTTATTTATTTTAGGCAGGTCTAAAGAAACATTATGATATGAAGAGGATGTATATCAGAAGAACAGAATATGAGTTGGCCTACTATATGTTATCTGGCTATGTTCCATGCCATAGGCTGTAGGCTTGAAATTTAGCAGACAAGCAATGTTCCCTCTAAACTGTGGGTGTGCGCGGGCATGCAGTAGCCCCAAGACTGTTCCGTAGAGCGCAGAGCACAAAATAAGTTTCAGCCCACTGATTGAACTTCATTCAACTTTCTAGAGTTTTCCCTGTTAGTTAACACTATCAGCATTTCCCTTTACTGTGCTCGAATCAACGCAATATTGTGATCGAATCAACGCAATATTAACCACTTTCAATGCAACACAACGAAACAAAATGAACTATGCAAGAGATTTTGTTATCGGAGCAGGATTCAGCCCGTACTCTACACAGACCTGTGCGGCATAGCCAATCAGAGCTACAGTAGGCCTATATGCAAATATATCTTGTCTTTACTAATATGTCAAATTAGTTTCGATTTAGAATGGCTCATCATCCATGTGCCCTCCAATTTGCGGGTTCGTTTTACTCAGGTTATTTCACTCCAGCATCAACTACTGAGGAGTATGCAGCCTCTTAATGCGCTACAGGTGATATTCCACCCAAACTCTGGGCTCTCCATCCCTTTTCCTGCAGCTACCCAGTGCTTAATTTGGGAAACCATGTGAAATCTGCTCGGGAACATTAGTAGTAACATGATTTTCAAAACAAAACATATTTTATTATACTGTTGACAGCCCCTCTCTACACGTCGAGAATGGTAATGAAGGAGAGAGGAGATGAAACGCGTGGTGGTGAGATATTCTGTAGCTAAAGGTAATGTGTCACCCTATTAATTATGAAAATATAAGAAATTCCCTATTATTAGGCTATTCAAAATCAAAAATCAAGACTAACTCTGCACTATCAACGAACCAACAGCATCGCCTAGGCCTATACGTTCTATCCCCAAATCATGGATAGTTTGGAGCTAGCGCAAGCTAACTAGTCCATCCAGTATGCACAATAATTCAGTTAATTTTGGAGTGTAGGCTAGACCAATTATGTACCAAATACATCTTAAATCTATTTTTTTTATATGCGGTAGGCTATGTATTGTAAAACTGCACAGCCATTATTTTTGCTTTGGCTCATATATAGGCCTTTGCATAAGCTATAATATGTGTACTGTACGGGTGTTTTGAATTAATAATCACCTTAGTAAGTGCTGTCCATTTCGTTGTTAGGCTTTGAAACAACATCCCCAAAGACCATATTTTCCATTCAGTTTCAACCTGTTGTTGAATGTCTTCAAATTGATCAATCATAGTGAGGTGAGTTTTAAAAGCACAATGCTGTTTTGATGATAAGTGTTTGATGTGATTTTCAATTGCATTTGCACTGATGCCCTGAGTCCAGGCCATTAGGACCTGATGGTCTTTAGTGAGTTGGGTCCTACCAAAGCATGTCCACAGTGCAGAAGAGGAGATTACTCATGACTGCTTGTGAGGAGTTAATACAGACCCCACAACAGCCCTAGGTGAAATCCTCTCATAGTAAGGACATGTAATAACAAGCACAATGTGTTAGCATCTTTAATTTTGTGGACTGTGTGCTTTCTGTCTTCTGTGCCCTTCTAGTCTAATTCAACCTTTAATAGTTTATTTGGCAGTAAGTTATCTTTATACCAAAAAATACAATTGTTTGTATTCAAAATCCAGGCTATTAAAGCTGTAATATGTAACTTTTTGGGCAACCCGACCAACTTCACATAGAAATGTGAGTTATATATCTGTTTTTTTCATTGAAAGCGGTCAATCTGTTCTATTAGCACTATTTCTATGCTTCCCGTTCTTAAGTTTCGTTTACTTTTGGTTTTAAACATCAGCTTCAAACAGCTGAAAATACTATATTTTTGGTTATTGAAAATATATTTCACAATGATTCTCTACATTATCAATTGCTTGTTTTGTCACATAATATTATTAGAATTTTAGCAACCAGGAAAAGGAGGAGGTATTTCTGCATATGGCACATACAGTATAAGAGATGATTATCATTAAGACAATTTAGTCCACAGATGGATATTTGCAAATATCTTTCCTTTAAGTGCTGCTTTAAAGTTCTACTTTAGCCATAAGAGCAGTGAATACCAGTGCTGACGTTTGCATTACTCTTTTTTTCTCAGAAATGAAAGCAAAAATTAAATTAAATTAGTCCCCTCTCTCTTCTACAGCAATGTATTGGCAAGGAACACATTTTTTTCTCACCTCATTACATATATTTTGTCCAGCTCACCATATCCTAAAGTCTCCTAACCTGCTACGAAAAAGTTACTTCCTCTAGTCAGAGCCTCCATAACGCCCCAGCTAATGAGGCTAACCTACTCAGTGGTCTTATGGTTAGAGTGCTCAGCATTAAGGAGATACACTATATACAAAAGTATGTGGACACCCCTTCAAATTAGTGGATTTGGCTATTTCAGCCACACCCGTTGGTGACAGGTGTATTTTCAACATGACACCGTCATAGGATGCCACCTTTCCATTTCCAACAAGTCAGTTCGTCAAATTTCTGCCCTTCTAAAGCTGCCCCGGTCAACTGTAAGTGCTGTTATTTTGAAGTGGAAACGTCTAGGAGCAACAACGACTCAGCTGCAAAGTGGTAGGCCCCACAAGCTCACAGAACGGGACCGATGAAGCGCGTAGCACATACAAATTGTCTGTTCTTGCTGGCAACACTCACTACCGACTTCCAAACTGCCTCTGGAAGCAACATCAGCACAATAATTGTTTGTCGGGAGCTTCATGAAATAGGTTTTCATGGCGAATAGCCGCACACAAGCCTAAGATCACCATGTGTAATGCCCAGCGCGGGCTGAAGTGGTGTAAAGCTTGCCGCCATTGGACTCTGGAGCAGTGGAAACGCGCTCTCTGGAGTGATGAATCACGCTTCACCATCTGGCAGTCCGATGGACGAATCTGGGTTTGGCAGATGCCAGGAAAACGCTACCTGCCCCAATGCATAGTGCCGTTTGGTGGAGGAGGAATAATGGTTGTTTTTCATTGTTCGGGCTAGGCCCCTTAGTTCCAGTAAAATCTCAACGCTACAGCATACAATTACATTCTAGATGATTCTGAACTTCCAACTTTGTGGCAACAGTTTGGGGAAGGCCCTTTCCTGTTTCAGCATGACAATGCCCCCGTGCACAAAGTGAGGTCCATACAGAAATGGTTTGTCAAGATCGGTGTGAAAAACTTGAGTGTCCTGCATAGAGCCCTGATCTCAACCCCATCGAACACTTTTGAGTTGGAACGCTGACTGTGAGCCAGGACTAATCGCCCAACATCAGTGCCCGACCTAACTAATGCTCTTGTGGCTGAATGGAAGCAATTCCCCGCAGCAATGTTCCAACATCTAGTGGAAAGCCTTCCCAGAAGAGTGGAGACTATTATAGCAGCAAAGGGGGGACCAACTCCATATTAATGAGATTTTTGACGAGGTCCACATACTTTTGGTCATGTAGTGTAGATTAGGGGAAGGGCGATAGACTAGCATCCTGTCCAGGGGTGTGTACATCAAGCTGCCTCACGCTACAGAAACAGGAGATAGGCTCCTGCTCCTATAAGTTGTTCCGGCTCGCACACTCCTGTGCAAGGCTACTTACTTTACTTACTAATGAGAGACTGTCAGTACAGGTGCACTTCCCGAAAACCCTACAGTCCATTCTCTACACTACTACAACTATAATCTGCATGAAGCAGACCCATTTCACCATAGCCACAATTACTATAATTATTGAAAAGAAGTGCTAACAATTTTTTTTTGTTAAAGAGCATTTATGCTGTTATTTATCTTGTGTAGTACTTACATGTCTAGATAACTTTGTAATTAGTGATCTCAAGCCACTTTACCAACCACACTTCAAGACAAATAAGAATTACCTTTGGCAGTTAGGCTGCCTGTCTATCAAGATGCTATATAATGTTAGACAACTACTGCAGCAATCACACAGTAGGAACCCTTCATTTCCTTTCCAGTTCATTCTCCAGGTGTTTCTTCAAACAAAATCCTCCACCTCCATAAAGTTGACACCGTAAAGCTAAGATACGTAAAAGCTAAGAGACAAAGATCCGTAAAGCTAAGATACAAAACGCTGGTTATGAAATCCAAGCCTCGTCTCATGACCCTGCTGTGAACAGTGAAACAATACCACAGTTGTTTCCTTCCAGCACTGTTAGTCTGGTTAGTTCACTAATCAGATTATCTCCACTTTATAACGGAGGAGAGGATATCTCCAAAGAAAGGCAAGGGTCACGGAAATGCTGTTGATTTAAATGTCCTACTCCCAAAAATAAATGTGTTTCTATGATGATATATTGCATTATCCATGTCCTTGTGAAAGCTAATGTTGTGTGCCTAGGAGGAGCTTTCCATACTGGGTCTAATATGAGCTAACACGCCCCACTAGTTGGGGAAGGGCGTAGCACCATTTAGACTAGAGAAGCTCTCTCTCAGACCAGAGCTGCTGCTGCTGCTGTTGATACATGGTCACCTCAAAGATGGCTTTTCCCATTTCCTTTCACCCCTAGAAGATGTAGTGGGAGACAGAAGCCTCACAGCACATTTAATCTCTTCACGGGCCGGCTTGACGTGTTTTTACTGTATTTATCTCTGGGATCAAGATGGATCAGGGGTTGATACACAGGAGTTATTGTAAGATTGCTGATCTTACAATAAGCATATCGGGTCAAGCATCAGAAACGGTTGACTGGGGTATTTAGTTAAGGGATCAATGTAGCATCGGCATCATTCATCACAGCAACACAGCCTTAAACTTTGTTTTAGTAAGATTACACTTATATTGATCAGGGTTGTTTTGTAAGGGTATGTATAAACAAAATAAATAGTTTCTGATAAAGAAAAGAAACTGTCTGATGGGTGCAACTTATTTAGCCTTGAAAGCTGGAATCTAAACGTTGTGTACCAAAGTGAATGGGTACACATTTGTATAAGTGCCCAATCAGAATGACAGTGCACTATGCTCAGATTGGGAAATCTGCAGTGCAGACACATGGATCCGTTGGGACGATTGGTGTAGGAGTGCCATCTAGGCACAAATTGACTGGCATCCTGCTGCTGTCTCCTGCCAGTACACCACGGCCGGCTGTTACACACCACACTGTCTAGCAGAAAACTGGAGTTGGCATGCTGAATGTCCTGCTGTGTGTAGAGTAATAGAGAGCTCACAGAAGGAGAGGATAAATGGCTTGCTGGCTCAGTCAATGCTGATGGCCTAGAGCTCTCACTAGCTAGCCACAACAACAAAAAGAGTCATCCCACTGGGTTACCACACACCTCTGCAGCCTCTGCAAGGGGGGGGGAGGGGCACTTCTAGCTACTTTTGAAGCACATTTTGTGGCAATAGAAACGAATATGTAACACTGTAAATACATTTAATTATATATAAAATGTTGATATGAATACCTGTCATTGAAATTGAAGTCATTTGTGGAATATTAGGTTTCTTCATTGTGTAAAAACACTCTTTTCCTATTAAGAAAATTGTACACTGTCTCTTTAAAAACGTCAGGTTTGTGATGAAGATGTGCAAGAGATCTATCATTCATTCTTTGATGATCATTGATCTCCTAAAGAAGCCCCCAAATGTTTGAATATACTGGTAAAGTTACCAGATTGTTAGCTAGCTAGCCAATAAGGTAACAAGAATGTAAATATATTGTAAACAAATGGCAAGTAGTTTTAGAATGGCCCATGACATGGTTTATGAATGTAAAATGCGGTCACGGTGATCCGCTATTGGTCCTGGGGCTTTTTCCCTAGCATAACACAGCTGATTCAAATAACCAAGTCATCATTAGGATTTGATTATTTGAATCAGCTGTGTCGTGCTAGGGCAAAAAAAAAAAATCCACCCAGGGAGGGCCCCAGGAGTTTGGGAAACCTTGCGCTATAGGAAGAAAGAAAATGTTGCGGCAGTAATATGGGCCCATTTCCAAAATGCATCTTAAGTCTAAGTTCATCGTTAGTACCTTTGTAAGAGCATCATTAAATCTCAGAGCTGTTTCCCAAAACCATCGTTATTAACATTGCAATGTCTTACACGGTGTCCCCCAGGGATCAGTGTTGGGTCCACTCCTCTTCATCATATACAGTGCCTTCGGAAAGTAATCAGACTTTTTCCACATTTTGTAGGTTATAGCCTTATTCTAAAATGTATTAAATTGTTTTTTTTCCCTCATCAATCTACACACAATACCCCATAATGACAAAGCTAAAACAGTTTTTTAGAAGTTTTTGCAAATTTATAAACATTTAAAAAACTTTAATATTACATTTAAATAAGTATTCAGACCCTTTACTCAGTACTTTGTTGAAGCACCTTTTGCAGCAATTACAGCCTTGGGTCTTCTTGGGCATGACGCTACAAGCTTGCTACACCTGTATTTAGGAAATTTCTCCCATTCTTCTCTGCAGATCCTTTCAAGCTCTGTCAGGTTAGGTGGGGAGGGTTGCTGCACAGCTATTTTCAGGTTTCTTCAGAGATGTTTGATCGGGTTCAAGTCCGGGCTCTGGCTAGGCCACGCAAGGAGACTTGTCGAGAAGACACTCCTGCGTTGTCTTGGCTGTGTGCTTAGGGTCGTTGGAAGGTGAACCTTCACCCCAGTCTGAGGTCCTGAGCGCTCATCAAGGATCTCTCTGTAGTTTGCTCCATTCATCTTTGCCTCTCCCAGTCCCTGCCGCTGAGAAACATCCCCACAGCATGATGCTGCCACCACAATGATTCACTGTAGGGATTGTACCAGGCTTCCTCCAGACATGATGCTTGGCATTCAGGCCAAAGAGTTCAATCTTGGTTTCATCAAACCAGAGAATCTTGTTTCTCATTGTCTCAGAATCTTTAGGTGCCTTTTGGCAAGCTCCAAGCGTGCTGTCATGTGCCTTTTACTGAGGAGTGGCTTCCGTCTTGCCACTCCTCCATAAAGGCCTGATTAGTGGAGTGCTGCAGAGATGGTTGTCCTTCTGGAAGGTTCTCCCATCTCCACTCTTGGGCTCTGGGCTCTGTCAAAATGACCATCAGGTTCTTGTTCACCTCCCTGACCATGGCCCTTTTCCCCCGATCGCTCAGTTTGGCCGGGCGGCCAGCTTTAGGTAGAGTCTTGGTGGTTCCAAACTTCTTCCATTAAAGAATGATTGAGGTTACTGTGTTCTTGGGGACCTTAAATGCTGCAGACATTTTTTGGTACCCTTCCCCAGATCTGTGTCTCGACACAATCCTGTCTTGGAGCTCTATGGACAATTCCTTCGGCCTCATGGCTTGGTTTTCACTCTGACATGCACTGTCAACTGACATGCATTATCAGTATCGGCACATGCTCCAACGACCACTCTCTCTGCGTGTTGTTTTGGAAAACGCATGTTACATCTTCCGCAGTTGTGGGAAAGATGCATTGTTAAAACATTCTTAAGTCTAAGTTCTATTGCTATCAGAAACCTGGGCCAAGATATTTTGATCGTTTGCTAAGTGCATCATTGTGGCTTGTGTTAATACTGATAGGATCGAAAGAAAGGCAGCACTGCTCTTAGATTCGCGTTCTCCCTTTCCAATCTTACCTTAATATTAGAATTATTCCACAATACTGACGACCGATCAGCCTCATCTAGAGAGATATTATCACCTATGGCTATAAATATTGAGGTGGCCTATTCTAATGCTTACCCTATAATAATGCACTAAATCAAGATTTGGCACATCATTGCTTACATGTTAGACATTATGAAATATATTGAGGCAGAAATTACAGACAGTAGGCTAGCGTACAAATAGCTAAATAAAATTAAATAGAATTGACAAGAAATTGATTTAAATATCATTCAAATATATAGGTCTATGTAGATAATACTGTATTGTACTGTACTAGATCTTTTAATACAGTCATCTTCTGGGCAAAATAACATCTAATGACATACTTAGCTGTTCTAGTGCTCTGAGGCGTTTTTCTAGAGCAACTTTAGTAACTATTGTTTTCGGAAACAGCTCAGAGATTTAACTATGCTCCTACGAAGATTATATTGATGAACGTAGCATTAAGATGCTTTTGGGAAACCGGGCCCTGGTTGGTCTAGATAGAAGCAAGACGTTTTGCTGTACTAATGTTGTTTTCACTGTACTAATGGTGCAGCAATGACACTAATGAATCTGCACTCTCTTTTTTCTCGGAAACAACGGTACAGTGAAGCCTTATCATTATCTATAACAATTATCATCAGGGAGATTGTTTTCCTAGGCTCACAGTGCTCCCAAAATAAACTGCAGGATATTAGCTTTAAAACAGCAACATTTTCTCTCAGCTTCATGGCAAAATGTGTAGAATAGCATGAGATTAGCTATAAAACTTAAGAAGAAGAAGTAGCTGCAAATCGAGGTACGCCACTGAGTCATCCAGAATCCAGAAAAAGCAACAGCAGGCAACAGCAGGACAGTGGTAGTTGCTAGGTATTACTGGACTGTTGGAGCTAGAAACACAAGCATTTTACTGCACCTGCAGATCTGTGTACACAACCAATACACATTGAGTTGTGTGTGTGTGTGTGCCTACCCCTATTTCTCTCCATATAGCCCCAGCTAAGCATTTCCCAGAACACCCAGGGAGAGCAGTCCAACACACTCCAAATATATTTTGGCACAGTTCCTCAGGACATTGCCTGATCCCAGTTACCAACATTATAGAACTGTCACAGTGCGTAGTAGTTAAGGGACGATATACGGAGCGCTGGTGAAGTGTCATCCTTTTTATTTGAGATGAGATGTTCTCACGAAGCATTTACAAAATAAAAAGGAGAGTGAAAAAACAAAAACACGATTACAAACAAAACACAGTGACTTACTTTGTGGCTGCTGGCAGTGCAGACAAACACAAACGAACAATGATCCACACACAGGTGGATTAGAGTGGAGCTTAAATGCTATCCCCAATCAGAGACAACGCTAGACAGCTGTCTCTGATTGGGGATCATAATCTCCCTAGTTAGGGTGTGAGGACTTGGTTGTGTGCCTCTCTCCTCCCCTAGGTGGGAGTAAGAGGCCTTACCACAACCAAGCCCTCACAGTACCCCCCCCCTAAGGTGCGGACTCCCGATCGCACAAATATCCCCCCCTCTCCTGAAAAAAAAATACACAAAACTAGGGGGGACATGGCGGGGTACTGAGGTGGTTGCTGGTGGGGGCTCCGGTTCCGGCTCCGGCGCGATGGTTTCCCCCTCAGTACGCCCGCCATTCACCAAGTCCTGTCTGGACCCTGGTGTGGGAGCCCTCGACCCTGGAGAGGGGCTGATGTCTTCCCCTGGCTCGGACCCCAGTGGAGCGGACTGTTCCGGCATTGGAGCGAAGCAGACGACCGGCCCCGGACTGGGCACCGGTGGAGCGGACTGCTCCGGCACTGGAGCGAAGCAGACGACCGGCCCCGGACTGGGCACCGGTGGAGCGGACTGCTCCGGCACTGGAGCGAAGCAGACGACCGGCACTGGACTGGGCACCGGTGGAGCGGACTGCTCTGGTACTGGAGCGACACAGACGACCGGCCCCGGACTGGGTACCGGTGGAGCGGACTGCTCTGGTACTGGAGCGACGCAGACGACCGGCCCCGGACTGGGCACCGGTGGAGCGGACCGCTCCGGCGCTGTAGTGGAGCAGACTGCTGGACCCGGATGGGGCTCCAGTGGAGGTTCAGGGCTGCTCACCTTCACCTGAGGTCCCCGGCTGCTGACCTTCACCGGAGGTCCCCGGCTGCTGACCTTCACCGGAGGTCTCGGGCTGCTGACCTTCACCGGAGGTCTCGGGCTGCTGACCTCCACCGGAGGCTTCGGGCTGCTGACCTCCACCGGAGGCTTCGGGCTGCTGACCTCCACCGGAGGCTTCGGGCTGCTGACCTCCACCGGAGGCTTCGGGCTGCTGACCTCCACCGGAGGCTTCGGGCTGCTGACCTCCACCGGAGGCTTCGGGCTGCTGACCTCCACCGGAGGCTTCGGGCTGCTGACCTCCACCGGAGGCTTCGGGCTGCTGACCTTCACCGGAGGCTTCGGGCTGCTGACCTTCACCGGAGGCTTCGGGCTGCTGACCTTCACCGGAGGCCTCGGGCTGCTGACCTTCTCCGGAGGTCTCGGGCTGCTGACCTTCACCGGAGGCCTCGGGCTGCTGACCTTCACCGGAGGCCTCGGGCTGCTGACCTTCACCGGAGGCCTCGGGCTGCTGACCTTCACCGGAGGCCTCGGGCTGCTGACCTTCACCGGAGGCCTCGGGCTGCTGACCTTCACCGGAGGCCTCGGGCTGCTGACCTTCTCCGGAGACCTCGGGCTGCTGACCCTCACCGGAGACCTCGGGCTGCTGACCCTCACCAGAGGCCTCGGGATGCTGACCTTCACTGGAGGTCTCGGGTTGGACGCCGTGCCCACCCTGGGCACGACGTAGAGGTGGTCTCCAGCCCTGTAGTTGGCCCGTCTGTCTGCCCCAGGTTTTGCACCGACACGCTACAGAGCTCCTGCTCCATAGCGGGGCTGAACGTCGTGCCCTGCCTGGGCACCAACGCAGAGGTGGCTTCCAGCCCTGTGGTTGGGCTGGCTGTCGGCCCACACACAGGTGGCACCGACGCAGAGATGGTCTCCAACCACAGAGCTGTGCTGTCGACCCTCGCTGTAGGCTCCGTGTGAGGAATGGGCACGGGGCGTACTGGACTGGGTGAGCGCACCACTGGTCTGCTGCGAGGCGCAGGCACGGGCCATACCGGGCTGGGGAAACGCACCGTTGGGTTGGTGCGTTGAGCTGGCACGGGTCGCACCGGGCTGGAGACACGCACCATAGGGCTGGTGCGCGGAGCAGGCGCGGGCCTTACCGGGCTGGGGAAACGCACCGTTGGGTTGGTGCGTTGAGCTGGTACGGGTCGCACCGGGCTGGAGACACGCACCATAGAACTGGTGCGCGGAGCAGGCGCGGGCCGTACCGGGCTATTTTTGCGCACCGATGGTTTGGTGCGCTGAGTCGGTCTCCTCCGTCTCCGACTCTGGACCGGCGCTGGAGGCACCGGACTGGGAACTGGCGCTGGAGCATGACTGTACCTGTCGTCCCTACTCCACCGCCAATCCCCATCCTGTGAGGGTTCCTCCGGGAACCCCCACGAGTGAGGGAACAGAAGCACATCGTTGTCGTCTTCCTCCGACTCCTCTCTGTACTCCTGCTCCCACGGCTGTAGGGGCTCCTCCTGGAACCCCCACGAGTGCAGTGGTCGGGGCTCTTCTCCCTCGATCCCCGACCACCCCCATAGCCCCCCCCCCAAAATCAGTTTGAGGGGTTTTCTGAGCTCCAGGCTGGTCCTCAACTTTAGCCCGGTGACGTGTCCTCCGTCTTCGGCGCCTCTGTTGCTCCGGACCCCAGCCTTCCTCCACCGAACGATAATCCTCCACCGTGCTCCTCCTCGGTAATTTTCCCCATACCGAGGAGGATATCTCCTAACGTAATCCCCCGTTGCGTCCCAGGGTGGTGAATCATTCTGTCACAGTGCGTAGTAGTTGAGGGACGATATACGGAGCGCTGGTGAAGTGTCATCCTTTTTATTTGAAATGAGATGTTCTCACGAAGCATTTACAAAATAAAAAGGAGAGTGAAAAAACAAAAACACGATTACAAACAAAACACAGTGACTTACTTTGTGGCTGCTGGCAGTGCAGACTAACACAAACGAACAATGATCCACACACAGGTGGATTAGAGTGGAGCTTAAATGCTATCCCCAATCAGAGACAACGCTAGACAGCTGTCTCTGATTGGGGATCATAATCTCCCTAGTTAGGGTGTGAGGACTTGGTTGTGTGCCTCTCTCCTCCCCTAGGTGGGAGTAAGAGGCCTTACCACAACCAAGCCCTCACAAGAACGTATACACTACGTATTCATGGATTGCATGATTTGTCACAATATTGTTTTGAACGTTCATTTTGTACAGATTTTTATTTATAAAAACATTTCTTACATTTAACCTTTATTTAACTAGGCAAGTCAGTTAAGAACAAATTCTTATTTACAATGATGACCTACACCGGCCAAACTTGAATGACACTGGGCCATTTGTGCGCCGCCCCTTGGGACTCCCAATCCCGGACGGTTGTGATAGAGTCTGGATTCAAACCAGGTTGTCTGTAGTGACACCTCTAGCACTGAGATGCAGTGTCTTAGACTACTGCGCCACTTGGGAGCCCCAAAATGCCCAACGATGCATTCTCCTCAATGCATCGTCAGTAAGCGCTGATGAAGATTTAATCAAAAGTGCATTACAGTGGCTTGGAAATACAATGCCATTCAAAAGGAGGAAAAATAATTTATATGAAAACTGCCAGATTTACTTTAGATGCAGTATAACGTTAGCTAGTTAGCTAAGATTAAAGGGAGGTCACCTGATTTTAGCTAGCTAACATTAGCATTGCTAGATATTTTGGACTAACGTTGCTAGCTAATGACAACGTTGCCATCTGTCTAAAGTACATTTGATGACATGATAATGCTGGCAAAGTTGTTTCCTACTAAACATTTGACTACTTTAGCAATGTCACTTCGTATATCCAGGCACTATAGTGTAATTTACACTAAACAGTCGTTAGTCTCCATCCAGAATGGCTGGGTTTATCACAATTTTAGGGCACCACTAATGTTCATAACAATGGCATGACGAGACCGAGTGATGGAGGTGCAACTTATGAATACCTAACATTAGGAATACCTTCCTAATATTGAGTTGCATGGCACACATACCTAATATTGAGTTGCATGACACACATACACAATCCAGGTATCAATTGTCTCAAGGCTTAAAAATCCTGCTTTAACCTGTCTCCTCCCCTTCATCTACACTGATTGTTCACCTGGATTCTCCTGGTCAGTCTACTGTATGTCATGGAAAAAGCATGTTTTGTATACTGAGTGTATATGGTATAATTATCTACAGCCAAATACTGCAGGCTGCTGTGGGTGAGGAGTACAGTGGCATAACCAGAGCACAGTGCGGAGGAAAGCAGAGGAGAGGAGAGGAGAGGAGAGGAGAGGAGAGGAGAGGAGAGGAGAGGAGAGGAGAGGAGAGGAGAGGAGAGGAGAGGAGAGGAGAGGAGAGGAGAGGAGGGTAGGAGCCTCTATGGCAGGGGAGAGAGGGCTCAACTATTCTTGCAACAAATCACAAGATTATCACAAGATTACCCCTCAAATACTATGAGCATCAACTACACTCTCTCTCTCTCTCTCTCTCTCTTTCTCTCAAACACACACGCACACACCGCTCACTCATACACAGACACGTACCACACACACACACACACACACACACACACACACACATACACAGCCCATTTGGAGCACGTGCCCTAGTGCTCAGGCAGGCAGGCAGAGGGTGGCACAGGGCCATGCCATATGGGTTTCTTTGTGTGTGGGGCTGTGTACGGGGCGGCACAGGGGGAAAGAGCTGGTCTCTGGGCTGAGGAAGAAACCAACCTGTCCATTTGACTAATTCAAAACTCTGTGATCCTGGATGGGTGGATGTGTCCTAAGATCTCATACCCTCATTCACTGAGTGTACAACAGATTTATCAGAAGAGTCCGATCCAACACTGTGAGAGCAATTGTACTAGTCTGCATGTTGTACAGATGGTGCTTCTCTGTGGTGGGTGTGACCTTGACTGCAGATGAGGACAGAGAGACTGGGCCTGGGTGGAAGGAGGCGTGGTCCTGCCGGTTAAGCTGGTTAAGCTTGGTGCCCTTTGCGATCTGATAGGGCTGGAATAATAAGCAGTTAGCTATCTGTTGACGGCTCCATTACAGCAAGCAGACAATAGAGGCACATCGCTGCAGCTGCACTGCAACGCAAATAGTAACAGTAATTATCATGGGCTGATGCTAAAGCTGCACACCAGAGCCACTTAACAATTAGAAATCATCAGTACATCAGGAACTAAAAACGGCCCTCTCATGCTTAGCATTTATATTACCTTTGTGTTGGCAAGTTTAATAGCAGGGGACACAAGACAGTGGTTACAAGGCACGTGTGCACACACACGCACACATACACATACACAAACACACACATACATAAACCCATACAGATATGAACAGAGACTCAACATTTTTTTTAAAGTACAGTAGGGTTCAAGTTGAATTATCTCTGAGTTCTGAAATCTATATCATTGTAAGGAACAGTGGCGACCGTCATTCAGGGGGGCTTGCCTGTTTTGCATGTTATTTTGGCATTAATATGTGTCACATATCAGTTCACCAACAATGTGAAAAAAACGAATTATTGAGTTAATAAAGCCAAATACAAACATAGTCTCCTTTTTGCTTTCTTGAGTAAGGCAGCTCCAAAATGCAGGTCCTTCAGCCTAGCTCAGTGCATTCTGTGGTGGTGGGGCAGCCAGCGGAAAATACGGAGTCTAGGGGTTGGTAATGTTCTCTAGTTGAGAGTAGAGCTTGAAAATTCAAACCCCTTGGGTGCTGCATTTTGACATTTTTGTCATTTAGCAGACGCTCTTATCCAGAGCGACTTACAGTTAGTTAGTGCATACATGTTCAGACTTTTTTCGTGCTGCCTTAGACTTCCATTAGAAGTGCCCATCCAAGAAGGCTAAAGGTCATTGGTCACAGACAAGGTGAGTCCAAAAATGTATTGTATACTGCATAAATTATGTAATATGCCAGGGAGATACGTATACTGTTGTGTAGTAAGCTGTTAGTAGCCCATGTGCATCACCCTAATCATTTGGTATATTTTTTCATTGAATATTGTCACGGGAGGGTGCATACCTCGACCAAGACGCAGCGCAGGGATTATAGTTCGACATTTTTATTTATTGTAAGCGCTTTCATTGTATGCCTATATGCCCCCTTCATTTATCCTACTGTCTTGGTGTACAGGGAGAACATTGTATAAACGTCCCATGTTCTGAATTCTGTCGCTGTAGATTTCTAAAGTGCTGAACAAATAGTTATATTGACTACGTTCGTCTTAGCTCGCTCAATAATGTCTTAATCGAAAATACGGATTGCCTCTTATCCACTTGTCGTCCCCTTATGCGATAGTGTGTACATCTCAATTGTCAGTAGAAACCACATTTGTTTAAGCAAGTCAGCCATATCAGCTATGTTTTTTTTAAAGGCAGTGAATGAGGCTGAATGAACTGTTTCGCTGCCAGAAAAGGCTCCGCTGATGTGTTGCAGTGGTAAGGTGTTGGGACAACTTTACGTAGGCCCTAACAGTTTATGGGCACTGTTTGTCACCATTAGAGTGCAATTCATGTATTGTTTAGTGTTGTGTTTTGTAGTGGCTTTGCTGGCATGCATCCCACATTTTGATTTACATGCTAAAATCGCCACTGATAAGGAATCATTCATGGCCAAACCAGATCAGTCATACAGTATGTTATAGTCCTACATCTGAGGTACCATTCTTCTAGGGTGTAATAACTTAGGAGAAGCAGCTGAATCTAATCAGACATAATACATGGTACATGCTCGGTTCCACCAGAAACAAAGTATATTGACTGAAACACATCCATATAAATACTCACTCGTTCTAATAGAAATAGCAGGGAAGGTTTGGCTGTTGTTGTTTTTTCCTGGATGAGATTTGCAGCACAACACTGTTTTTTCTATCGATCTTTCACTTTCACAAAGTGTCCACCGCTCCTCTCACCCATCTCTCACTCCTGAAGAAACCTGGTTAGCCAATCTCTGCAGCCCCCAGCACTATGTGACATCTGTGATGCAATCTGTTAGTGGAATCAAGTGTTTATGACACAAGGTCACTGCCACAGTAACAAGTCAGACACACACACATACAGATACACTCACTCACACACACACACACACACACACAAACCACACACACACATACAGAATATACAGTATATACATTATATACAGATATAAGAAGATGACAATGTTATTTAAGTGTAATGGACTAACTTTGTTCAAATGGTACTGTATGCATCACCCATGTTATACTGTATTACAGAGATGTAGTGTGGAAAGCCATGGAAGTTTATGAGGAATCATGCTGGATCAAGTCTTTGTTTTTCATAGCTAACAGGCAAGCTTACAATCAGGAAGCTACTGTTCTAGGCATGACTGCTGTGGCTCAGAGACAAAGAGCCTAGTGAGGGAATAGGCCCAGAGAAAGAAGACTGTAACAAATCTCTTTACAACGCTTAGTATTTCCCTCTGTCTGTTCATCATTGGCTTTTCCTAGCCTGGAACTGTAGCTTGTGCTTTAGCCAACTCCTCTGCTCCGTCATTTGTATTGTCTGTCATAACAACACATGACAAACGAGTTGGCTGAAGTACATTCAGATCTGCAGCTCCACAGCAGCCCATGCAGCCCACTCTGCTCAGTGTATGAGTCCAGCAGTAAATTGCATTGAGGCTCATGGATACTCATGACATTGTTATTATGGCACTGTGAATTATTATTATTATTTTATTTAACCTTTATTTAACTAGGCATGTCAGTTAAGAACAAATTCTTATTTACAGTGACAGCCTACACCGGCCAAACTCGGACGACGCTGGGCCAATTGTGTGCCGCCCTATGGGACTCACAATCACGGCCGTTTCTGAAACAGCCTGGATTCGAACCATTGTGTCTGTAGTGATGCCTCTAGCACTAAGACGCAGTGCCTCAGACCGCTGCGCCACTTGGGAGTGAATGCCTGTCTCTGTAACTGATGTCTTCTCTCCTCTGGGATCTTAAGCACTTACAAATTCGTAACATATCATACAAATAGCAAAAAATAAATGTTTTAAATATGCAGGACGTAACATAATATACGAAATGGATGACATAGTACACAAATCTGCACAATTTTCGGGGACTAGTTTTGCCTTGTGAGTGAAACCATACAAAAGCTGTGGAGCACCACTTTAAGTTCTTGACTGCCAAAGGAGCTGGAGAAATGTTATCAGCTTAGCTCTGGTTTTTACCCGACGACTCATCTGCTTACTATTGCACGCTCATGTGGCATGCCTGTGACCTCTGCGCAGGTTGAAGCTCACATGAATTATCACAGCCATTGGGCTTCTCATTACTGCAGCATGCTGGGAGCTCAGAGGAAACAGCAGGTGAAAATAAGGTCAGCAGCACTTGACTCCTCCTCTTTGTCTCAGAGCTATGGTAATGTTACAGAAGGGTGTATTGTGCAAGCTAACTCAAAGCTAACTAGTTTTAATCCCAGTCTGGTCCTTATAGATTACACAACACTTGACTCAGTGGAGGCTGCTGAGGGGAGGACGGCTCATAATAATGGATGAAATGGAGTGGAATGGCTGGAATGGAGTGAATGGAATGGTATCAAATAGTATCAGCAGCCTCCACTGACTTGACTCCTTCTATCTGTCTCAGAGCTATGGTAATGTTGCAAAAGGGGGTACTGTGCAAGTCCCTGTTTCAAATCACACTCTCACTACAAAAGTCACAGTCTATTACCTATATAGTTCACTACTTAGTCATTGCATGCATTCTCATTCAATGAATGTGACTAGAAGAAACACAGGTAACAGTATTGTTTTTTCTGGTTAGTCATTCTGTGCCTGTTAACATTGCAACATCTACAGAATGTCATTGATTATCTCAATGTTTCCATTGTCGGCCTTAATGTGTTATAAAGAACGATTGCCCCTAAAAAGCAACTAATCCCTTTGAAAACTGCCTAAATGAGTCAGGAACATTTATTCTAGTGTCAAAATTGACTACAAGTATAAATAGGATAATTTTGGTCGTAAAGTCAGTCTCGTCTAAAACAGCATTTGAAACCTCAATGCGTCACAACAAGAAAATTATGGTTGGGTTTAGATTATGTCAACAAATCATGCCCCCTTTTGCCAAGCTCCCACTTCACTTTCTTCATTGAGGGGACTCGATTAATCTAGCCCTGGCGACCTGGGTAGGCGTGTTTTGCTTCCATTCAAAGCACACAAAAATGAAAACTAGTTTAAAATTCAAAGATATATTTTATAGCACAAGAGATATAGGTTTCTGGGATTCTGAGAGAATCCCTGTGAGTAGTAAACTGTACCTCAGAAATTGAACATAAATCACAGAAAATAGATGTGGTGGCAGCTGCAGAGAAGTACTTGGATGTATGGGATTTAACTACAGAAGAGTTACAGGGTGTGTTGAGTGGTTGTATCCTGTCCTCCCAGGCTGTTGGCTGGTGTAGGAGCAGATAGGGTCAAAGTAGTGAAATGGGGTAGTGGGTTTTTAATGAGTGTAGGGTTAGTCAGAAGGGTGTTTTTTTTTTATTATGTTTTTTTTTACAAAGTGTAGTACATTCCAGTCCAGCTGGTGACGGTAATGCAACTTGTGCCATTTAAAAACCAAAGAAGAGCCCCCTGAGTGGCGCAGCGGTCTAATGCATTGCATCACGGTGCTGAGGTTTCACTACAGCCTTTGGTTTGATCCCAGGCTGTGTCACAGGCGGCCATGACCGGGACTCCCATAGGCACAATTGGCCCAGCGTTGTCCAGGTTAGGGGAGGGTTTGGCCGGGGTAGGCAGTCATTGTTAAATAAAGGTTGAATAAAAAAATGATGCCAGCCAGCTCCCTCCTCCTAATCATGTGCTTAATAAGCAGAAGACCATGTCTTTCTGTTGCACCCGAACACCCCCACACACACACCAAAGCTGTCCAGATAGGCTACACTAATCCATGCGCAAAGACAAAGATACATACAGGCCATACTGAAGGTTTACACTGTTGCATAACAATCTCACACTGAGATTGAGTCATATAGTTCACACTGGGCCAGCCAGCGGATTCACAGCCTCTCAACAACCACCTCACAGCCTCTCAACAGCCTCACACCTACAGTACTGCAGCTTCTCACATGGGAGCTCTCAAATGTACACAAACAGTGAGTGTAGCCGAATTCTAAAACAGGCACCATGTACACACACACACACACACACACACACACACACACATGCAGTACACATACACACACACTTATACGCACTGACACAACATTGTAGTTTGAGAGAGAGAGAGAGAGAGAGAGAGAGAGAGAGAGAGAGATCTCATGGTCTGTACCTCTCTTTCCACTGAGGGTATGCGTCACTGCGGCAAAGGGCCTGTAACTGTGTGTGTGTGCGTGCGTGCATTTATGTGTGTGTGTGTGAGCTCTCTGGCAGAATAGGGAACTGACTGCTTCACAGCCAACAAGCTGTTCCACAAAGTGCTACTCATGGAACAGTACCGCCACCCCAGGGGCCTTACTGATAGCCTGGCTGACCTTGTCTCTCCAGACTTTCATCCAGACCAACCTCTCCTCTACAGTCCAACTGTGCAATAAGAGACAGACTACACACACCAAACCAGCTCCAAAATGAACCAGTTTGGTTCAGTTTATAGCAGTTTAGCCCACATACACACACACGTACACACACATACACACACACAGGCAGGCAGGGGAGGACCATCACTATTACACCACTCACAGCGCACCCTCCCTCCCTTCATGGGCTGCTTGTCAGATCAGAGCAGAGGGAATCGATAGCAGACAACCCTCTCACATACACCGGCCTGTTTAATATGCCGGCCCTGATTCCCAGGTAATTGGAACCCTTAGTGAAATGCTGCCAGTTATAAAACCATCAATCTGATCTGAATGAGGGATTATTCACAGCCAGATTGGAGGACAGAGGGGTGGAAGAGAGATGAGGAGGGAGGGTATAGAGGGCGGGGGTGAAGTCATGGCCAACATGCTACCCACAATGCCCTTCACCAATGTTCTACTAAATTATCCAAGACCTGACTCGGAGGCACAAACTGCTAGTCAAGACACACTAGGGTTCTGATGTTCTGATCTCTCATATTGTATTTACATACACAGTAGCAAGAAAAAGTAAGTGAACCCTTTAGAATTACCTGGATTTCTGCATGAATTCGTCGTAAAATGTTAACTGATCTTCATCTAAGTCACAACAATAGACAAACACAGTCTGCTTAAACTAATAACACACAAATAATTATACGTGTTCATGTCTTTATTGAACACACTGTGTATACATTCACTGTGTAGGGTGGGAAAAGTATGTGAACCCTTGTATTTAATAACTGGTTGACCCTCCTTTGGCAGCAATAACCTCAACCAAAGGTTTTCTGTAGTTGCGGATCAGACCTATGGTCAGAAGGAATTTTGGACCATTCCTCTTTACAAAACTGTTTCGGTTCAGCAATATTCTTGGGATGTCTGGTGTGAACTGCTCTCTTGAGGTCATGACACACCATCTCAATCGGGTTGAGGTCAGGACTGTGTCACGGATCCCCCCGGTACTGCTGCTCATTCTGTTCTCCAGATCCGGAGGACTACGTCACCGGCCTTCTAGGCGTCACTGAACTGGATCATTAGAGACTTAAAAACCCCTATTACGTATTCCTGCGCCTATCTCCTATCATTATGCAACGTGACAGACTAGGCCACTCCAGAATGGGTATTTTCTTCTGTTGAAGCCATTGTGTTGTTGATTTACTTCTGTGTTTTGGGTCGTTGTGCTGTTATATCACCCAACTTCTGTTCAATTCAATTGGCGGACAGCCTTACATTCTCCTGCAAAATGTCTTGATAAACTTGGGAATTAATTTTTCCGTCGATGATAGCAAGCTATCCAGGCCCTGAAGCAGCAAAGCAGCCCCAAACCATGATGCTCCCTCCACCATACTTTACAGTTGGGGTGAGGTTTTGATGTTGGTGTGCTGTGCCTTTTTTTCTCCACACAAAGTGTTGTGTTCCTTCGAAACAACTCAACTTCAGTTTAATCTGTCTACAGAATATTTTGCAAGTAGCGCTGTGGAACATCCAGGTGCTCTTCAGACGTGCAGCAATGTTTTTTTTGGACAGCAGTGGCTTCTTCCGTGGTGTCCTCCCATGAACCCCATTCTTGTTTAGTATTTTACATATCGTAGACTTGTCAACAGAGATGTTAGAATTATCCAGAGATTTCTGTAAGTCTTTAGCTGACACTCTAGGGCTCTTGCAGTCATCTTTGAAGGACGGGCACTCAATATAGACAAGAAAAATACTATAATTTGTGTGTTATTAGTTTAAGCACACTGTGTTTGTCTATTTTTATGACAGGTTTTATGACCAATTTATGCAGAAATCCAGGTAATTCCAAAGGGTTCACATACTTTTTTTCGCCACTGTATATCATTATCTTTGAAAATACCATAAAAGTATCATTAGCTTTTAAAACAATTCAATTGGTTTTCGTTTATCATATTTTGGACCAGAGTGAGCCTAGGTATTGTTCCTGCAGTGAGGAGGATTCACCATCTTCATTGAATGTTTTCATATTTTTATCTGCAGATTATCACCCAGAATCCTATCAGTATGTGAATGAGGGAGCCAAATTAACTCTTACATATGCACTTCAGTAGGCTACTGACGAGTCACTCCCTTCAACGTCACTGTCTGGCAAGTCCTAATGGACTTTATATCGAAAATACAAACAAGATATTTAGTTTACTTGTCCCGATGCAATACCATGGCCATATCACTACATTTTATGATTTATGTATGGCAAGGATATATGAGATTGACTTTATTCAGTCAACACAATTTATAAACTAGTCAAGCTTGCCGTCAATCAAGGCACTGTAACATGCTGACCAGACTTTCTGCATTAACTTTTTTGTAACGAGCGTTACAAAATAAATGTACACATACATGTTATTCAATCATTTGGTCTAAACTGCTTGGCGCATCAAAGGGAGTCTGTGTACTCAGGCGCTAAAATAGAACTGGGTCTATTTTAGACCCTCTCCCATCTACTCATTGGTTTTTACGAGCATAAACCCACATGGGTGAGGTCCACACACATTCAAGAAGAAGAAGAAGAAGAAGAAGAAGAAGAAGAAGAAGAAGAAGAAGAAGAAGAAGAAGAAGAAGAAGAAGAAGAAGAAGAAGAAGAAGAAGAAGAAGAAGAAGAAGAAGAAGAAGAAGAAGAAGAAGAAGAAGAAGAAGAAGAAGAAGAAGAAGAAGAAGAAGAAGAAGAAGAAGAAGAAGAAGAAGAAGAAGAAGAAGAAGAAGACTGAAGAAGAAGAAGAAGAAGAAGAAGAAGAAGAAGAAGAAGACTGAAGAAGTAGATGGCAGAAGAAGAAGACTGAAGAAGTAGATGGCAGAAGAAGACTGAAGAAGTAGATGGCAGAAGAAGACTGAAGAAGTAGATGGCAGAAGAAGACTACAGAAGAAGAAGAAGACTACAGAAGAAGAAGAAGACTACAGAAGAAGAAGAAGACTACAGAAGAAGAAGAAGACTACAGAAGAAGAAGAAGACTACAGAAGAAGACTACAGAAGAAGACTACAGAAGAAGACTACAGAAGAAGAAGAAGAAGAAGAAGAAGAAGAATTAGAAGAAGAATTAGAAGAAGAATTAGAAGAAGAATTAGAAGAAGAATTAGAAGAAGAAGAAGAAGAATTAGAAGAAGAAGAAGAAGACTGAAGAAGAAGAAGAAGAAAACTGAAGAAAACTGAAGAAGAAGAAGAAGAAGAAGAAGAAGAAGAAGAAGAAGAAGAAGAAGAAGAAGAAGAAGAAGAAGAAGAAGAAGAAGAAGAAGAAGAAGAAGAAGAAGAAGAAGAAGAAGAAGAAGAAGAAGAAGAAGAAGAAGAAGAAGAAGAAGAAGAAGGGAGAAAATTAAATAAAAACTTTTATCTGTGGATTAATTGTCAGAGTAGAAAACACATGATTTTGTGTGACTCAAAATGGGTAACAACACCATTTTTATCTCCCAGGACAAATTAGCTGTGTCATGAACGTGTCTGGGAGTACCAGAGCACCAAGTCTATGTCCAAAAGGCTTCTCAACAGCTTTTACCCTCAAACCATAAGACTAATCAAATGGCTACCCGGACTATTTGCATATGGCTACCCGGACTATTTGCATATGAAACACACAAAAGAAAATAAATGAATGTGCCAGAAAGCAACCAGAGAGTACACAACACACACAAACATTTACCGGGAGGCGAGACCGACAGCAGATGTCAAACCAACAGTGTTTCCCTGTCATCGCTCATTTTGTAACTGACAGGCGCCTGTCCTATCAATAGATCGCTAGAAGATGCATATCGTTCATTCTAGTGAGAGGGCTCGGTACAGCCGACAGCCGGCGCTAGTGGAAAACATTACACACACACCTCTGAATTTGACCTCTTTTGCAGCATCTCAGCAATCCTCAGTCAGAGCTGTAACACTGAGGCAGGCAGCACTGGGAACATCTTTGAACAAAGGACTATGGTACATCCCTGTGACACACTGAAACACAGGGAACCAGAGAGGGCAACAATCAACCAAAAACAAACACACCTTTCATTAACTTTCTCTTACTCCCTCTCTCTCTCACTCTCTGTCTCTCTCTCTTTCATTGAGACAGCTCGCTGCCTGCCCCTTGGGATGAAAGGAGCCGGTTGTGCTGAAGCTGCACATCAGGTGAAAGACTAATTGTCCTGTTGGCCTTGTCCGTGAAGGGGAAAGAGTACCGCTGGACAAACACAAACACACACTTAGATACACACACACACACACACACACACACATATATATATACAAATACACACACACACTCACACTTCTGCATAGGCCCATAGGCTTGGCCAGGGAGTAGCTTGCAGGCAGAGATACCATCTGATCAGCATCCATTCAGAAGATAAGACAGAGAGGGAGAGCAAGAGAGAGAGAGAGACAGAGAGAGAGAGAGAGCAAGAGAGAGAGAGAGACTTGTGTGTAATGAGATCCACACACCCTCTATCCATCTAATGGCGGCAGCGATCATAGCTCACAGCGTTCCCAATGGTGAAGAGACTGACATGAGCAGTATGGTGGTGCTGACACAGTCATCCGATGCTCATCCTGAGGCTATGAGGAGTTAGGTGTGTCTGTGTGTGTCTGTTTGTGTGTGCGTGCGCATGTGTATGTGTGCATGCGCGAGTGCATGTGGGTGCTTGTGTGTGAGTTTGTTTGTGCGTGCGTGGATATGTTTGTGTGTGTGTTCCCCCATAAGCTGAACGAAGAATCCAAAAGCAAGCTGTTTGAAATGGAGGATCTTATGGCTGAGTACGTCAGCCTTCCAGCAGACAATATGTGACTTGTTTCAGGAAACTAGGCATATGTCGCACATCACTACTTCACAGGAGAGGCTTTTTTTTTTTTTACCAGAACTGCTTTCTGGAACATGTGAACTTTCATGTGCCTTAATAAGAAACTTGTATGCCATCTGTAAATACGAATAGAATTGTTCAATTATGAGCCTAGTTGGTTTAGCCACGGAAAAAGACAGGAACTTTCCCACTAGCCATAATTGGCTGAGATAATGAATGGGCTGGACATGCCCAAGATGAGTTCAGATTGGTCTGCCATGTAGCACGCTTCTGTCTATAACATCAGCTGGTCAGTATGTGTAGGTAATCCTTTCTACTGCAGCTTTTTTTATTTTTTATTTATCTAGTCAAGTCAGTTAAGAACACATTCTTATTCACAATGACAGCCTACCAACAGGGTCAGCCCCTGGAGCGAAATTAGGGTCAAGTGCCTTGCTCAAGGACACATTGACAGGTTTTTCACATTGTCAGCTCAGGTATTCGAACCGGCAACCTTTCAGTTACTGGCCCAACGCTCTAACCGCTAGACACTAATAAAGATATCATGGAGAACTGCAAAAGTGTTTCTCCGGATGACGTCCTCAAACTAAGGGCAACCATGGCATCTGTGACAGAGAGAGAGAAAGATCTGATGATTCTTATGGCATTGCACATGGCCAGTGTGAACCAGAGGGACTGCCGTGAAGCGTTCATCCATGTATAGGTGTCAGGCTCTGGCCATAGAGAAGCCTATTTGCTTCTCTATGTAGCCATGGTCAGAGTCTGACAGTTCTATTCTTTCTGTTTCTGGTGGTGGGTTGTGTTGGATCCCTAATTAGAGGCAGCTGCTGTGTATCATCTCTAATTAGGGATCCTACATAGGTTTGTATGTTCCACACCGGGGATGTGGGTCATTGTATATTTCGCTGTATCTTTCGCAAGTCACGGTGACAGTAAGTGTGCGTTGTTACGTTTGTATATCGTGTCAATTTTGAACGTGACGTTTGTACATCGTGTTTGTTTTTTGTGTAGTAGTTCGTCATTGTGTTTATTTTATACATAGTATTAATAAATATGTTGAACTACAATCCCTGCGCTGCGTCTTGGTCTCTCCATGCACCCTCACGTAACAATAGGGTAAGAATCTAGCTACATTTTTTTATATTATACGTTTCAAATTTTGACAGAAAGTTGTTTTCATTGCAAGTTAAAGCATACTGTTAGATAGCTAGCTAACGCTAGCTGGCTGGGTCGCTAGCTAATATTGCGTGTATGATCTGTGTAGTAATATTGTCTCAAAAATCCATTTGCATTGCTAGTCATAGCCTAATGTTAGCTAGCTAACTAACGTTGAACCTAGTTGGTTAGCTGTAGTTAGCTATGACAATCGGTTTGTATTTCTAGAAATCTTTGGGTTGGGATTATGGTTAATTGTTTAGCTAGCTAGCTACATGTCTAAACAAAAGACTCCACTTCGCCAAAGGACTAGATAAAGTGTATTTTTACCTGGACTTTAGAAGGCTACTACTTTCACCACTTTGAGTCTTTGAAATTGTTGGTTGTTTACTACATTACTCACTCTGTTTAGCACATGGCCTCAAGTGAATCCTTAAAGAGATGGGTGGGGCTAAGGATTAAGTGAGTGTGAACGATGCTGAATGAAGGTAGACAAAGAAGAACTCTCCAGTAGGTGTAACAAAACATTCCAAGGCCATTTTCTCCAAAGTGGGGTTACAAGATTATCAACCTTCAAAGCGGAATTACTTTCCCATTTGTTCCTCAACTTCAGTTTATGATATACCATTGTGTAGCTCTGAGTCTCTACTTTTATCCATATAAAAAATAAATACAATTTCAAGGGCCTCCTGAATTGGCGCAGTGGTCTAAAGCACTGCATTGTGAAATCCGGGTTAGGGGAGGGTTTGGCCGGTTGGGATGTATGTCCTTGTCCCATCGCGCTCTATCGACTCCTGTGGCGGGCCGGGCACATGCAGTCCCACGATGACATGGTCGCTAGTTGTATGGTGTTTCTTCCATCACATTGGTGAGGCTGGCTTCCGGGTTAAGCGAGCAGTGTGTCAAGGTGGAAGCATTGGCTTGTGACCTTGGCCTCTACAGAGTCCATACGGGAGTCGCAGTGATGGGGCAAGACTATATCTAACAATTGCAACATAAGACCAAATCAAGGTGGTCGGTCACAAATGTACAATGTGCAGGGATACTGGAGTGGCAGGGTTAGATAGGTATAGGGGTAAGGTGACTAGGTATCAGGATATATGATAAACAGAGTAGCAGCAGCGTATATGATGATTGTATGTGTAGAGTCAGTTAAGAACAAATTCTTATTTACAATGACAGCCTACACCGGCCAAACTCGGACGACGCTAGGCCAATTGTTCACTGCCCTATTGGACTCCCAATCACGGCTGGATGTGATACAACCTGGATTCAAACCAGGGACTGTAGTGACGCCTCTTGCAATGAGATGCAGTGCCTTAAACCGCTGCGCCACTACTATAAACACTCAACAAATTACGAAAAGCAAAACAGAAATAGAAAGCACAATCATAGAAATACAGATTCAAGGGCTGAACCTGATCTAAATCTATTTGTTTGTTTTCTTGTTTTATAGATTTTTCTGAATCGTAATGATAGTCTGACTTTGGCAGAGCCATGATGATGAGAAGGCAGATATACACTAAGTGTACAAAACATTAAGAACACCTTCCTAATATTCAGTTGCACTCAGAACAGCCTCAATTCATCTGGGCATGGACTCTACAAGGTGTCGAAAGCGTTCCACAGGAATGCTGGCCCATGTTGACTCCAATGCCTCCCACAGTTGTGTCAAGTTGGCAGGATTTCCTTTGGGTGATGGACCATTCTTGATACATACGGGAAACTGTTGCGCGTGAAAAACCCGGCAGCGTTGCAGTTCTTGACACAAACTGGTGCGCATGGCGCCTACTACCATACCCCGCTCAAAGACACTTAAATCTTTTGTCTTACTGAATGGCACAAATACACAATCCATTTCTCAATTGTCTCAAGGCTTAAAAATCCTTCTTTAACCCATCTCCTCCCATTCATCTACACTGATTGCTGTGGTGTAAAGTAAAAATACTTTTAAAAGTTTTTGGGGAGTATTTTTACTTTTTCTTTACTATTTATATTTTTGACAACTTTTACTTTTACTCCACTACATTCCTAAAGAAAATTATGTACTTTTGTACATAATTTTTCCAAGTGTTGTAGTGTGCCCCTGGCGATCCATACATTTTTAAAAGAAGTGTTATAGAAGGAATTTGAAATTATTTATACTTTTTACATTTACTTTTGATACTTAAGTATATTTAGAACCAACTACTTTTAGACTTTTACTCAAGTAGTATTTTCATGGTGACTTTTACTTTTACTTGAGTAACTTTCTATTAAGGTATCTATACTTTTACTCAAGTATAACAATTTATACTTTTTCCACCACTGATTGATTGAAATGGATTTAACAAGTGACATCAATAAGGTATCATACCTTTCAGCTGGATTCACCTATCATGGAAAGAGCAGGTGTCCTTAATGTTTTCTACACTCAGTTTACATAAATGCAGCCAAAGGCTATGCAAACGCAACTCTGGACAGCCATTGGTGGGTCTGTCATCAGCACACGGCAAGGCTGCAGCATTCCACTGACCATAAACTGCCTGCAAATCATTGTGGTTGCTGTGGAAACAGGGACATGTTTCAGGACCCTATACAAATATTTCAACCCTCTCTAAGCAGAGATAAGAGTTTATTCAATTAAATGTTGATGCTCAGAATACAGAATGTCCCTCCAGTCAGTGACTCTCAAAATCGAATTGTAGCCAGTAAAAGACTGCAAAAAATGCCAGTCAAACCTATATTTATGACAAAATATTCCAATAATCCATTATCTATATATATTTTCACTGTGAAACTTGCAGTATACTCAGCATTACAAAACCTACAGTATACAGCACATCGTTCACTGTGGTTTAAAGGTGCAATTTACAGAAATCGCTCCGGCATTTCCTGGTTGTTAAAATTCTAATAGTTTGCCCCTACTTCTGTTTATAACAGAACGAGCAACCATCTAAATAGCTGTGAAATATCTTTTAAATAATCAAAAATATAGTTTTTTCAGCTGTTTGAAGCTGGTGTACAAAACTGAAAGCAAAAGATGCAAAAACAAAACTTAAGAATGGGAACCATAGAAATACTGCACATAGAACAGATCTACCACTTCTTAGACTTGCTTTCAATGACAGATCTATAACTCACATTTCTATGTGAATTTGGTCGGGTCGCCCAAAAAGTTACATATTGCAGCTTAAAACTATATATATATATTGCACCATGGCCATTTTTTAAAAGCAATTGTTAACAAATGTAGGATCTTAATTGATATATTATTTAAGGTTAATTTTGAATTGTACACATTTTCAGCTAAATGCTGAATTGCAGCATACATAGGCCTACGTAAGTAAATGAAATAAAACAAAAAATATGAGATGTAGTATACAATATTACAGTTAAGCAGCATTAAGCAGTCTCACAAAGTAAGAAATAGGGCTGTTGTAGTATCTGTCAGACAGAGTAGGGGGAAGGTTCAGTTTGTGACTCAATCGGGTAGATCTTCCACTGACATGGCCTCTCGTCTGAGGCAGCCATTTGTTGTAATCCTGGGAAAACTGCAAGCTTCTGGGAAAAGGATCTGCAGAGGTGGGTGCGGCAGGACTCCAAGGACTGCAAGCCCAGGTCATTGCATGCAGAGTCGTAGGAGGTGGGGCCCATGATGATTTTGGTTGCACGTCATTGGATCTTCTCAAGTTGGTTGGGTTGGTGGGATGTGTGACCTGGGTGCCATACTGGAGCCACGTAGTCGAGCACTGGATGGACATAGTAGGTGTAGACTGTCAGAAGATCTTCGGGGGAAGGTTGAAATGGCGCAGATGGTTCATCATGAAGAGCCTTCGGTTCCCTTTGGTGGTAATGTCTGAGATGTGTGTCCCATTTCAGGTTGGCTTGGAATGTCACACCGAACGCTTTGGCGCAGGACACCACCTCATATGTGTGTCCGGAGATAGATAATGTTGGAGGTGGGTCAGGATTGTGGCTGAAACAGGTGTACATTACTTTGTACTTTGTTGGTTTGAGCTTCATCTTGTTTTTTTCTGACCAGTCGGCTAGTTGGTTGAGGTCCTGCTGTATGGTGGAAGTGTCACATATATGTCTTGATTCGATGAGGTCCAGGTCAATGACAAAGGCCCAGGAGTTGGACAGAGGTACCCTCTGATGCACCATTGACATGAGCCACAAATACAATTGGACCTAGCTGTGTGCCCTGTGGGAGGCCACAGGAGTGTTCTTGGGCCTGGGATAGAGTCTCATGGTGTCATGTCACCTGGATACGCCTGGAATGGAAGTTACAAATCCATGGCGTGATCTCTGGTCAGACACATAACTGCAAAAGGTGTTTCATTGCAATGGTGTGAGATCAAAGGCCTTGTTGTAGATCACCCTGCAATGCAGGAAATGTAAAACAAGCAGTGTATTTGATGTTTAAATTGGCTTCTGAAGTTTGTAATTTCCACTTTGAAATTGCAGACTTGATTTTCCTTTATGAAAAATGTATCAACCCCTACAAAAATGTCCATGAATTAGAATCCACATAATAATTCACATTTCCTGCATCTGCAGGATTATTTTCATACTGTAACAAACTGGCTCAAATTGAGACCCTATATCTGTACAGTCAATCAATACACAACATAATTTCCTAGGAATCATAGATACAGTTGAAGTCGGAAGTTTACATACACCTTTGCCAAATACATTTAAACTCAGTTTTTCACAATTCCTGACATTTAATCCTAGTAAAAATTCCCTGTTTTAGGTCAGTTAGGATTACCACTTTATTTTAAGAATGTGAAATGTCAGAATAATAGTAGAGAGAATGATTTATTTCAGGTTTTATTTCTTTCATCACATTCCCAGTGGGTCAGATGTTTACATACACTCAATTAGTATTTGGTAGCATTGTTTTTAAATTGTTTAACTTGGGTCAACGTTTCGGGTAGCCTTCCACAAGCTTCCCACAATAAGTTGGGTGAATTTAGGCCCATTACTCCTGACAGAACCGGTGTAACTGAGTCAGGTTTGTAGGCCTCCTTGCTCGCACACGCTTTTTCAGTTCTGCCCACAAATTTTATATAGGATTGAGGTCAGGGCTTTGTCAATACCTTGACTTTGTTGTCCTTAAGCCATTTTGCCACAACTTTGGAAGAATGCTTGGGGTCATTGTCCATTTGGAAGACCCATTTACGACCAAGCTTTAACTTCCTGATTGATGTCTTGAGATGTTGCTTCAATATATCCACATAATTTTCCTTCCTCATGATGCCATCTATTTTGTGAAGTGCACCAGTCCCTCCTGCAGCAAAGCACCCACACAACATGATGCTGCCATCCCTGTGGTTCAAGGTTGGGATGGTGTTCTTCGGCTTGCAAGCCTCCCCCATTTTCCTCCAAACATAACGATGGTCATTATGGCCAAACAGTTCTATTTTTGTTTCATCAGATCAGAGGACATTTCTCAAAAAAGTACGCTCTTTGTCCCCATGTGCAGTTGCAAACCGTAGTCTGGCTTTTTTATGGCGGTTTTGGAGCAGTGGCTTCTTCCTTGCTGAGTGGCCTTTCAGGTTATGTCGATATAGGACTCATTTTACTGTGGATATATAGATACTTTTGTACCTGTTTCCTCCAGCATCTCCTTCCTGAGCGGTATGGCGGCTGTGTGGTCCCATGGTGTTTAACCTTGCATACTATTGTTTGTACAGATGAACGTGGTACCTTCAGGCGTTTGGAAATTGCTCCCAAGAATGAACCAGACTTGAGGAGGTCTACAATTTCTTTTCTGAGGTCTTGGCTGAATTCTTTTGATTTTCCCATGATGTCGAGCAAAGAGGCACTGAGTTTGAAGGTAGGCCTTGAAAACATCCACAGGTACACTTCAATTGACTCAAATGATGTCAATTAGCCTATCAGAAGCTTCTAAAGCCATGACATCATTTTCTGGAATTTTCCAAGCTGTTTAAAGGCACAGTCAACTTAGTGTATGTAAACTTCTGACCCACTGGAATTGTGATATAGTGAATTGTAAGTGAAATAATCCGTCCTTAAACAATTGTTGGAAGAATTACTTGTCATGCACAAAGTAGATGGCCTAACCGACTTGCCAAAACTATAGTTTGTTAATATGAAATCTGTGTTGTAGTTGAAAAATGTGATTTATACTTCAACTGTACATGTAGTCTACTGGCTAAACCAGTAACTACTCCACTGTTGGCAGAGCCTTGCAACTATCAAGCATCTGCATACATACTACCCACTGGCTGTTGGAGACTTAAGCTACATAGTTGGAATTGAGACCAACACTAAAAACAAATAGCACACTGCCTGCCTGTTGTCTTGGCTGGGAATGGAATTAACGGATGGTCTGTGGTCTGGAATTAAAGGTGCCTGTCCATTTATATCAGCTCCATCAACTCAATAGTAGAAGATCTACACATCCAGTCCTCGAGCCTGATGGTACAGTATGCTACTGTATTCAAGGACCTGTTCTGAGGAGAACCAATGAGAAGGACATGTGAGGCTGGGGCCTATGGCATGTTAGACTAATCCATAGAGATGAGAAGCCAGAATATACCAAAACATACCACAGTGTGTGAGGGAATTAAGGATTTTAGACTAGGTATGAAGTCTTACAATGTTGTCCTCTAAAGACTGAAAATACCAGAGATTCAAGGACAGTGTCAACAAATAGAGGGTGGCAGGAAGCCTAGCGATTAGAATGTTGGGCCAGTAACCAAAAGGTTGCTGGTTTGAATACCTGAGCCGACAAGGTGAAAAACCTGTCAACGTGTCCTTGAGCAAGGCACTTAACCCTAATTTTCTCCAGGGGCTGGCCCTGTAGGTAGGCTGTCATTGTAAATAAGAATTTGTTTTTAACTGACTTGCCTAGTTAAATAAAGGAAAGAAAAAAAAACTACTTGAACCTAATCTGAAAAGCTCAACAGTAGAGTATATGAACTGTTTTTATGTGTACAGTGTTGTACATTCTCTGCGGTGCTGCCAATGTACTCATATTCAACACTCTCTTTTCCACACCACTCCTTTCCACACCTCTCCTTTCTGGCACATTTCAAAGATAATTTAAGACTTCACACATTGGCAAGTCTACACACACACACAACACAAACACACACACACACACACACATTCTTCAAATGCATCTTAAATTAGAGGAAATGAAGATGGCAACTAAGACAGACAAAAGTGGTCTGTTCTTTTCTAACATTCAACAAAGAGAATAGGACTCTTCTGTATGAGGGAGTCCGTTGAAAAGCCTTTGGGCATCCTATCCCTGATTGGCACGTGCTCACAGTGAACTCTATCCCATTTTCTTGGAAACACAAAAACAATGACTTCTTACGTGGAGCTTTTCATTCGCTGACAGCCCTTAAAGAGTCTCGGCTTTCTCTGTCAAATGGTGCCCATTTAGCATGCTTTGGTTTGTCTGCCTGGGAGGGACAAAGTCAGGAAGTCAGGGGGGACAAGTGTTTATGGCAATATAAGTTTAGTCCCTCTCCTATCACCCTCTCTGTCCTCCCTCCTTCCCTTTCTGACCAAATTAATGTCCCTAGTTACATCCTTAGTCCAACCACATGGGACCTGGTCATTCTACCCAGAGAGCTGAGGGCAGAGAGGCTAAGACTGGGAGAGGCTGGGGGAGAGGCTGGGAGAGTCTCAGAGGAGAGGCTCTAGGGGTAGAGAGACAGGATTTTAGATGGAGAGGCTGGCAGTGGGCATGGGTCCAGTCCCAGCTCGGCTCACTCTCTCACTCGGTTTGTATAAGACCATTCATCTCCTTATTAGGATCAGAGCATAGCTTAGAGGAAGTTAAAGGGACTCTGTGTGTTATTGATGTCAGTGACAGGGAGCTAGTAAAGGGGCCAGTACAGGGAGCTAGTAAAGGGGCCAGTACAGGGAGCTAGTAAAGGGGGCAGTACAGGGAGCTAGTAAAGGAGCCAGTACAGGGAGCTAGTAAAGGAGCCAGTACAGGGAGCTAGTAAAGGAGCCAGTACAGGGAGCTAATAAAGGAGCCAGTACAGGGAGCTAGTAAAGGGGCCAGTACAGGGAGCTAGTAAAGGGGCCAGTACAGGGAGCTAGTAAAGGGGCCAGTACAGGGAGCTAGTAAAGGGGCCAGTACAGGGAGCTAGTAAAGGGGCCAGTACAGGGAGCTAGTAAAGGAGCCAGTACAGGGAGCTAGTAAAGGGGCCAGTACAGGAAGCTAGTAAAGGGGCCAGTACAGGGAGCTCAATGCCTTTACACCCAGTCAATGCCTTTACTACTGAGCCTTAGAGATAACTGTTTAAGACTTACTGTCATTCCAGTAAACCAGTGTCTTGTTTAACCTTTTACTGCAGTTGGCTAAATCAGAGTCACACAGAGTGATTCTTGGTAGTCTTTAAAAAATCTACTACTAAAGTATACACCTCAAAAACATGGTTATGGGCTTCACCTGTACCATGTCAGATGAAGCCCAATATTACACTTTATATACACACCACAGAAGACTGAAATATAACAAAACTGTCTGACATCGAAACACTGGATTTTCATCATTTTTGTAAAAATAATCTTAATTAATTATGAAATTATTAAACATTTTATTAATAACATTCCACCAATGAGGCCAAAGGAAAGGGCTACAATCATTGTGTGCATCAGAATGTGTGGTCTATTGAGTGTGGAATCACTGCTAGCTGAAAAACAGCACCAGACATCTTTATCAGCAGACTGGTGCCATAGGGCTACGCTTCAACATCAACCTTTTTTCATTTTAAGAATCAATGCATCACAGAGAATCACATACATATCTGTGTGCAGAGCAGAACGAATGGGATGCTCTCAAACTGTGGAACAATTAATACTTGTAATGGATTAGATTTATATACGGGCAATTCCACCTTAAAAGAGTGATGCTGAGACTCAGATTTTTTGCTTCAAAATGTATGCCAATCAAAAACCAACGATTGCAAAGTTAAACAAACCATACAACTCTATGCACAATGACTACTTTTAACGATTTCCACTCAAATTTAATTGAAAAACAGCCATTACAAAAAAAACACGTCAAATTTGCAGGTTCACACGTGAGAACTGTTTTCAGATGTTGAGCTTTAATGACAACAAATGTTTATTAGCTGTTTTCAGATGTTCACCTTAAATGACAAAGTTTTGGTAACAGAATGACGGTTCGTGCTGTTTGTTCCGCATTCTGTTACCAAACATTGCATCTGCACTGTTCTTCAAGTAAATGTGTTTTTGTAACATTTTCAGTGAAAATCACTAAAAGTAGTCCTTGTGAATAGAGTTTATTGGTTAATTATGGGTTTATTCCGATCCCCATTAGCTTTTGCTTAAGCAGCAGATATTCTTCCTGGGGTCCACATAAAACACAAAACATGACAAGTAACAAAACACTGATACACTGAGAACAGGCAGCAAACTGATTGGGCGGCTGTTAGAGCCAGCAAAGGGGCCTTTACTATCTTCATCCAGTGGAATTACTTTAGCTTCCTTCCATGCCTGTAGACACACTCCTTTAGGCATGAAATACTGTATATAGTAGATAGGGGTGGCAATACAGTCTGCTAACATTCTGAATAGTTTCCCATCATGGTTGTCTATACCTGGTGGCTTATCATTATTGATGGATAACAATAGTTTTCTGCCCATGATATCATTTAAGGTACTCCAAAGTATTTTTCCATTGTGTATTATGTAATTTATCTTGTTTTGGTAATGTAACTTCTTCTTCTTTTTGTTAAGTTTAGTCACAACACTTTACATTCTGTCAACCAATCAGCTGAGTAGCTTGACTTCTTTGCCACCTCAATAATTTATTTGAACCATAAAATGTTTCAATTCATCATCAATACAGAAGGCTCTAACAGTTCTCACATAAATGTCTTAACAGGTGCATGCTTGTCAACAATTGGCATGAATAATTGTACAAATACTTCCAGTGCTGCATCTGGATTCACTTCCTCATTCACATCACACCAAAATACATTTTTTACATCTTCAACAACAGTCCTGAGAAAACATTTTGTATGATCTCTTATCAATTACTATTGGTATGCACTCTAGATGGTTGTGTGATAACCTGGGTCATATTACAGGCATTAGTCACAGTTAGAAGCTTCCTCTTGAGAGGACAACTAATTGCTAACCAGTCAATGTTCAGGTCACCCAGAAAATAGACTTCTCTGTTATCAACCATTTCACACACATTATCTAGATACTGACTGTTAGCACTTGGTGGCCTATAGCATACACCCTAAAATAATGTGTTTTAGATGAGGCAGTTGAACCTGCAACCACAACACTTCAATAACACCTGGCATGAGATCTTCTCTAAGCATTACAGGGATGTGGCTCTGAATATGAATGTATACAGCAAACCTCCCCATAGGAATTTCTGTCTCTTCTGTAGATGTTATATGCTTGTATTGGTACTGCTGTATGGTCAAATGAATTGTCTAAATTATCTCAGAAATGGCTGATATATGAATGTTATCTGATGTTAGCAAGTTATTGATTTCATGAACCTCATTTCTAAGGTTACATATATTAATATGGGTTATTTTTAGCCCTTTCCTGGGAAGCTTATCAGAGATAATATGGAAAAGAACAAACAAAGCAAGAGAAAAAAACATTATTCAGCAGTTCATCAACCAGTTGGTTTGTGTTTATTTATTACAAATAATATTGAACCTTTATTTAACTAGGCAAGTCAGTTAAGAACAAATTCTTATTTACAATGACAGCCTACCTACAGGGTCAGTACCTGGAACAGATTAGGGTTAAGTGCCTTGCTCAAGGACACATCGACAGGTTTTTCATCTTGTCTGCTCGGGTATTCGAACCAGCGACCTTAGAGTTAAGTGAGTGTATGCTGGGGGATGATGCTACAAACCCACAGGCTTGGCTATCTCATCCCTTCCAGGCTGTTGGGAGGAAGGGTGGACAATGAGACTGTCATAGCGGATGTAAGCAATGTCCCCACACGCTCATTTCTGGCGGACTTTCTTGCGCACAGCTTCAGAATAGTCCTCATTGAGGAAGATGTACATTCCTCTCAAGTTCTTGGCTCTTTCCAGAACATCTACCCTGTCCTTGAACCTCAAGAACTTGACCACCATCGGCCTGGGCCTGTCACCTGGACCGTTGGTGTGTTTCTCACTCCTGTGGGAGCGCTCCACCTCAGTCTTCCTGTGGTTCATCTTCAGTTTATCAGTGATCATTTCCTTCCCTTTGTCCTCAGACTCTGTGCAGGTCACGTGGAGATTCTGAAATTCCGTCCACAACAATGTTGTTCCGCCTTGATTACCCCTTGAGATAACCTGATTTCTCTGTCAGTGTTATCATGGATTCACATACACATGTCCTCTCTCAATGACTTACAGATTGCTGTCATATTGCTGTTCTCCTGTTTAAACTAATTGAGCTGACCCTGGGAGAACTGCAAACTGTTCTTCAGGTCCTGGACCTCTCTGGTCAGATCGTCCATTATTTTATTAGTTAAGATCCACCAGTATTTGGACACAAAACTTGAAGCTATTTTCTTGTTGTTGTAACAACTGCTTGTAGAACTTTTTTTGTTTGTTTATAAGATCCTTCACCTGTGAAAGAGAGACACCACTGTCTTCAATGGTACTCCCATCGGCTTTGAGCTTTGTCATGGTAGAAACGTAGGCTAACGCTGGTATTCCACACAATTCCAGCCAGCACAGCTGGGAAGGCCAATGGAAACAGCAACAAACAGCAGGGATTTAAACATCCACAAGCCCGGGACTATCCGCGGTCCCAGCCACAAGGGCTAACCGCGTTGCGGGCTGTGTTCAAACTGTCAAGGAAATCTTGATAGCTTGCAGCTACGCTAGCTGCTTCACCAAGCAGCAGCTCTTCAGACTAGGGTTTGGCAGTATCCTGGGACAAATAGTAGCGGTTCAGATACTGAGGCTAAACAGGTAGGCAGGTAAATAAAGACTACTAGTACTTACAGTACATATCTACTGTACACTAACTAACTGACTTAACTACCAATTACAGTTTGTAAAGCCTGCAGTTGAGAAATACAGTGATTCAATCATTATAATGTTTTTATTTAACTAGGCATCAGTTAAGAACAAATTCTTATTTACAATGACAGCCTACCTACATGGACAGCCATAGTAGTACAGCACCCCTGGAGCAAATTAGGGTTAAGTGCCTTGCTCAAGGACACATCGACAGGTTTTCGCATTGTCGGCTAGGGGATTCCTGGGCCCAACCTCTCGGTTAGTGGGCCAACGCTTTGACCACTAGGCTACATTCCGCCCTACAAAATAGGGTGCCACTCATGACACAACACTGTGTGGCCTCTCTACAAGACTGAGTGGTTTATATTATCTCTGCATGCAGGTGCTGAGGAGAACTGAGAGCTATGTTTTCTCCAGCTGCTGATAACAACATGAGTGCATCAGTGAGCACAACAACACAAACAACACCCCTAATCGTTGACTGCTAAACACATCAGAATTGTCAAACAGTCCTACAATTAAACTAAAATAATGTTATCATATCATTTCACCATTTTCAGTTTTGAGTTGATATAAAACACAGAGGAGAAGTTATTTAAACATCATTGTTAGTCTACTGCTAAATACATCAAGATCGCCACAAACACTGTTATCAAATCATATCACTCTGTTTCAGTTGTAATCCTTTAGATAAAGTTGTGGTGTAGCCTAGATGTTCAACAGCAGTTAATATAATTGTTATGGGCTGACGTCCCCAGTGGGTCAGTATTGTCACGATCGGGTGTAGGAATAGACCAAGGTGCAGCGCAGTGATAGTTCGACATTGTATTTAATAATAAAAATACTCAATGTGAACTACATAAACAACAACGTACAGAAAAACGGGAACACTACTTACATCGTTGACATTCGACACAAAAACATCTAACAATGACCCACACACAGGTGGCTGAGAGTGGTGCCTAAATGCAATCCCCAATCAGAGACAACCCTGTACAGCTGTCTCTGATTGAGGATCATTACCTCCCCTAGTTAGGGTGTGAGGGCTCGACTGTGGTTCTACCACTCCCTTTATTGGGAGTAAGGTCTAACCACATCAAACCCTCACAAGTATTGACCTGATCCTGACTAAGACACTTAACCTCAGCTCTAATAGCCCCAGTAAAATCTCCCTGTTTATGAGGAACAAAATGTCTGAAATGGGATTATGAAACCTTACCCTGGACGAGGGTGTCTGGTCTGAATTCTAAATAATTTAATGAGTTTTAATGAGTTCTAACGGGTGGGGCGGCACTCACACCTATTGGTATATTGAAGTCAATTATACAGTGCGTTCGGAAAGTACTCAGACACATTTTGTTACGTTACAGCCTTATTCTAAAATGGATAAAAATTAAAAATAAATCTATCTACACACAATCCCATAATGACAAAGCGAAAATAGGTTTTTCGAAATGTTTGCAAATGTATTAATAATAAAAAACAGAAATATCTTATTTACATACAGCGGGTGAAATAAGTATTGAACACGTCACCATTTTTCTCAGTAAATATATTTCCAAAGGTGCTATTGATATGAAAAAACCAAAACAAATAAGTTCAGCTGGAGGCTCCGGGATGCGGACCTTCGCTGGAGGCTCCGGGATGCGGACCTTCGCTGGAGGCTCCGGGATGCGGACCTTCGCTGGAGGCTCCGGGATGCGGACCTTCGCTGGAGGCTCAGAGTTGCTGACCTTCGCTGGAGGCTCAGAGTTGCTGACCTTCGCTGGAGGCTCAGAGTTGCTGACCTTCGCTGGCGGCTCAGAGTTGCTGACCTTCGCTGGAGGCTCAGAGTTGCTGACCTTCGCTGGAGGCTCAGAGTTGCTGACCTTCGCTGGAGGCCTCGGGCTGCTGACCTTCGCTGGAGGCCTCGGGCTGCTGACCTTCACTGGAGGCCTCGGGCTGCTGACCTTCGCTGGAGGCCTCGGGCCGCTGACCTTCGCTGGAGGCCTCGGGCCGCTGACCTTCGCTGGAGGCCTCGGGCCGCTGACCTTCGCTGGAGGCCTCGGGCCGCTGACCTTCGCTGGAGGCCTCGGGCCGCTGACCTTCGCTGGAGGCTCAGGGTTGCTGACCTTCGCTGGAGGCTCAGGGTTGCTGACCTTCGCTGTGGTTCTAAGTTATGTGTAATAATGTGAAATGACACAGGGAAAAAGTATTTAACACACTTACTGATATTTATTTAATGCTTTGTACAAAAGCCTTTGTTGGTAATGACAGCTTCAAGACGCCTCCTGTATGGAGAAACTAGACGCATGCATTGCTCTGGTGTGATTTTGGCCCATTCTTCCACACAAACAGTCTTCAAATCTTGAAGGTTCCGTGGGCCTCTTCTATGAATCTTGATCTTCAGTTCTTTCCATAGATTTTCAATGGGATTTAAGTCAGGTGATTGGCTGGGCCATTCTAGCAGCTTTATTTTCTTTCTTTGAAACCAATTGAGAGTTTCCTTGGCTGTGTGTTTGGGATCATTGTCTTGCTGAAATGTCCACCCTCGTTTCATCTTCATCATCCTGGTAGATGGCAGCAGATTTTTGTCAAGAATGTCTCGGTAAATTTGCCTATTCATCCTTCCTTCAATTATGTGAAGTTTGCCAGTACCATTTGCTGAAAAGCAGCCCCACACCATGATGTTCCCACCTCCAAACTTCACTGTTGGTATGGTGTTTTTAGGGTGATGTGCAGTGCCATTTCTCCTCCAAACATGGTGTGTATTATGACATCCAAACAATTCAATTTTGCTCTCATCTGACCACACTATATTCTCCCAGTATTTCACTGGCTTTTACAAATGTTGTGCAGCAAACTTTAAACGAGCTTCAACATGCTTTTTTTTCAGCAATGGAGTCTTGCGTGGTGAGCGTGCATACAGGCCATGGCGGTGGAGTGCATTACTTACTGTTTTCTTTGAGACAACAGTACCTGCTAATTGCAGGTCTTTTTGAAGCTCTCCACAAGTGGTCCTTGGCTCTTGGACAACTCTTCTGATTATTCTTTTCACTCCTCTGTCAGAAATATTGCGAGGAGCACCTGGTCGAGGCAAATTTATGGTGAAATGATTGTCTTTCCACTTCCGTATTATGGCCTCAACAGTGCTCACTGGAACATTCAGAAGCTTAGAAATGCGCCTATAACCAATGCCATCATTATGTTTTGCATGAGATGTGTCTTGTGTGACACCTTGGCAATGAGACCTTTTTATGTTGGCCATCAGTTGGGACTGAACCAGCTGATATTAATTTGCACTGACGGGGGGCTGGATTGCTTTTTAATTACTGATAGTTTTCAGCTGTTGTCTTGGCTTTCCATGCCTTTTTGCACCTCCCTTTCTTCATGTGTTCAATACTTTCACATTATTACACATTATTACACATAACTTAATTTCTGAACTTATTTGTTTTGGTTTCTTTGTATGGATTACTTGGGTTGTTACCAACATCTGGTGAAAATGTCATGTCAATAGCACCTTTGGAAATATATTTACTGAGAAAAATGGTGACGTGTTCAATACTTATTTCACCCGCTGTAAGTATTCAGACCCTTTGCTATGCGACTTAAAATTGAGCTCAGGTGCATCCTGTTTCCATTGATCATCCTTGAAATTGTTCTACAACTTGGTTGAAGTCCACCTGTGGTAAATTCAAATTAAAGATGAACGGAGCAAAGTACAGAAAGATCCTTGATGAAAACCTGCTCCAGAGCACTGAGGACCTCAGACTGGGGCGAAGGTTCCTCTTCCAACAGGACAACGACCCTAAGCACACAGTCAAGATAACGCAGCAGTGAATGTCCTTGAGTGGCCCAGCCAGACCCCAGATTTGAACCCGATCGAATATCTCTGGAGAGACCTGAAAAAAGCTGTACAGCAACGCTACCCATCCAACCTGACAGGATCTGCAGAGAAGAATGGGAGAAACTCCCCAAATACAGGTATGCCAAGCTTGTAGCGTCATGCCCAAAAAGACTCAATGCTGTAATCGCCGCCAAAGGTGCTTCAACAAAGTACTGAGTAAAGGGTCAGAATACTTATGTAAATGAAATATTTCTGTTTTCTAAAAAAAAAAGAAAAATTGCAAAAATTTCCCAAAAACTGTTTTTGTCATTATGGGGTATTGTGTAGATTGATGAGGGATTTTTTTTTATATACATTTTAGAATAAGGCTGTAACAAAATGTGGAAAAAGTCAAGGTGTCTGAATACTTTCCGAAGACACTGTATGGCTAACCCATTTGAGTATTACAGGACCAAATTTCCCACTGGGCACACACTGGTTGAATCAACGTTGTTTCCACGTCACTTCAATAAAATTACAGTGAACCAACGTGGACTAGTCATTAAATTTACGTCTGTGCCCAGTGGGTTGGCATTGTATTTCTGTCTGCAGGGAGAAAGAGCAGAGAATATAGTTGATTCCATAGAGATACAGTGTGTGGCTGTGCTCATGGCCATGATCATGATAAGAGGAGCTGTCCTTGTGTCAGGCATCAGGGTAAAGTAGCACTGTGGCATAATAACAGGCTGCAGACACCTCACCCATCTCACAGTCACGCACTACACAGTCACACACAACACACAAGATATTACATGAGACCGTCATTCCCAAATACATTGACCTCGGTTAGCTTGAAAATAATCCTGTACATTGTCTATACATCTCTAAATCATGGCCGTAACTACATAGGAAGACACAGAAGTCTGGACCTCAGTTATCTTTTCTAATTTGAAAAAAATAATAATAACAAAAATATGTATTTTGTACACAATAAAGAAGCGTTCAACAAATCTCAGAAAGTTTATACTATTGATTTGACTGAGTTCTAATCACGCCTGCCTCTTTGCGAACCAGTGGAATCATGAACAGTGGTTTGTTCGTTATGTTCACTTCCCAGATTTGCCTTTTAAGCAGCACATTCACCACTCTCTCCAACGGCTAACTCCTCCCCCTCACGGCACAGGCTGAGGGCCTGAGACGTGAAATAAACTACCCCAGCTCGCAGTCAGCTCAAGTAGGCAATTAGAGACGCTGCTGACAGTGTGTTTGCGAGATGCCGGACAAAAGGCCATTTTAAAATCATCCCGTGACTCCTGCAGAGAGCTACTGGGAGACAGTGATGTGGACATGTGGCGCTCAGTGGTGAGGCTGAGGCAGACTGCAATGCATGCAGGAGGAAGCAGAGGAGGCAGAGAGAGAGAGATGAAGTAAGCAGAGAGAGAGGTTAGTACAGTGGTTCCCAAACTTGTGGTCAGGGCCTTATTTGGGTTCCCCTGATAAAATCTGAAATAATCTTATCAAACAAGTTAGGAACTTAAATATACAGTATATATAATATGCGTCAAACATCTCCATATGGCCTATATTCCCTATAGGCCTACATTAAAATGCAATCAAAATGCAAACAATACAGTTCTAAAAATGTTGTATGTTTTTGTTTCGTCGCCGATGCTGCGTCATATTTCCCCCCTTTCAGGGGTATAACGTTACAATGTTATAGCTAATAGGCTATGTGTTTGTAGATCGACTGAGGTAAGTGTACCTACAGCAGCCAAGGTGATAATTTGTTGCTGTTCTGCAAACATCATTTTTATGTTTTATAATTGTATAGAAATGCAGTAAATGAGCTTCAACTCTAAGCATACAGTAGCATACATTAAGTACAGCGTGGTGAGGCACAGCCAGGATCTCCCATCCAACCTGGCTGACAAGTTTGAGAGCCACAGGATGGGCCCAGAGGGACTAGGTGTAGTCTCCTCTCCTCTGCTCCTCAGGCCCCAACTATTCCACACCTCCTGCTGTTACGCTACTTGCCTACAAACAACAAATCAATGTGATGGCGGCCTATTCAATCCGGTCTGCCTTGCAATATCCAGTATGAAAAATGTATAATGGTAATACTATATGCAGCAATATGTACAGATGTAGGATCTTAATTTGATCACCCTGTTGTAGGAGAACTTTCCTGCAATGCAGGACATTTGAAACATGTAGTGTATTTGAGGTTTTATAAGGCTTCTGAAGTTTGTAATTTCTACTTTAAAATGTCAGACTTGATTTACCCTTTACGAAAAATGTATCAACCCTTTGAAAAAATAATTAATTATAATCCACATACTAATTCACATTTCCTGTTGCTGCAGGATTATTTTCCTGCTGTAGCAAAAACTGTCTCAAATGAAGATCCTATATCTGTACATAGAGTGGCTCAGTTGGTAGAGCATGGTGCTTGCAATGCCAGTGTTGTGGGTTTGATTCCCAAGGGGGGCTAGTATGCAAATGTATGCACTCACTACTGTAAGAGTGTCTGGTGAAATGTAGAGTGACTGTGGAGGCTGGCCCTTGTGATAACTCTCCGTCATCTTAAATAAAAACAAATGTTGCACTAATCAAATGTCCCGGTTTACATGAGCACTGATTAAACTTTCTCTTCTCCTGACAGGCTCTATTAAATCTCTGATGTTTTTCACACCGGAAAGTTGAAAAGGCGCTGAGGTCACGAGGACGGCTGAAGTGTGTAGGCCTATAAATGTACATGAGAGAACGATTACAGGAAAACCCATTCTGCAGTAACCTCGCTGGCTTCACTGAGCTACACACAGCTACTCAACTCTTCTACCAATCAACATCCCTGAGGTCAGTGGAGGATCCTCAGAGGAGGACCATCCTTAATGTTTTTTTAAATAGTAAAACAATTGAGATTAAACTATACTAAATATATTAATGTAAACAAATAATTTATTAAAACACACTGTTTTGCAATGAAGGTCTACAGTAGCCTAGCACCATGATGTAGCTGAAAGACAGCTATCTTCTGTCCTCTGGGTACATTGACTTCAATACAAAACCTAGGAGGCTTATGGTCATGATATGAAGGTTTGGCTTGGAAAGGTTTTTTCGCCTGGTCACAGACAGCTGATGTGTGTTGCACTGAAGTCCACAAGCGAAGGGAAAAGGTGAGAGGAGGAGAGCGTGTAGATTATTGCGAGAAGGATTTTTTTATACAATGAGCAAAATGATCATGCTGTTTTTATGTGGCTGCTATGAAAGTGAACTGTGTTTGCGTGTGATCAGGGGTGTATTCATTCCGCTGATTCTGTTGAAAAACTTTTCTTAAACAGAAGCAAATGTAACGAAACGGGGATAAACATACATTAATTTGTCCAATAGAAACTCTCATTTGCATCTGTTGGACTATTGATTACACCCTAGATCAGCTAGATGCAGTCTAGAGTGTGCAAGGCGGTATTGAATGTGACCTTGATTACTCCGAATTCTGTCGACCTGTGCACCTACGTTGTAAACTTTCAATCATAGGCTAGGTTGTAGCAACCTCAAGATGGATACAGGAACATTTTGAGTATCATGTAGTAACCTCCCTCATCTTAAACGGCACCAACCGCCACTGCCTGAGGTACTGGATGGCTGTAAAACACAGTAGCACAAAGAGCACACACCTGCTGTCTGGAATGAAAAACAATGAGGAATGAAGCACGCACATCATCTCACCACATCAAAGACAGTGTGGGACATGACAAGTCTCATGCCTGAAAAAGGAGAGGAGATTTGTTCAGGGAAGAAGAGAGAGCGAGGGATGGGGAAGGAGGGAGGGAGGCAGATATATAAGAAAGAGAAAGAGAGAGAAAACCCTCCCATGCAGCCTCAGAACCTGCTGACTCACTGCAATCAGCAGGAGCGGATGCTCCACTCCCTCCATGGGCTGGCTCTGGCTCCCCTTCAGAAGGACAAAGTGACACTTCCCATCGCACTCCACGAGCTATGATGGGAAGCTTGAAATAAAAGACGGGAATAAACCCACATTAATTAAATGAAATAGCAGTACTTACAGTAGTAGAACACCTATCTCATCAGAACAGACGGATGTGAGAGAATCAGTGAGGCTAGTGCAGAGTGTAATAATAAGCAGACAGACAGCAGTAGGAGGTGAAGGGACAACACTGAGGAAGTGAGAGGACACATGATGCAAGAGAGAACACAGAGACAGGAGACAACTCATTGCCCAGCAGTCAGTCAGTAGACATATCAACAACGCAGTCTCTGTCTAGCCCATTCGGAAGACACACTTATTGACTATCGTTGACTTGTATTTCCTATGGCAAGACAATACCTCATTGTCCCCAGCTGACAGTAAATAGTCCTATGGTTCTCCTTAAAGCCTGTGATGGCACAGCTTCAGTAATCAACAGGGACTGCCATTTAGAAATGGTACATAGAAATAAGATTGCACTAACGTCACATTCAAATCAGCCATCGACTGTGTTTGCCAACAGTCTTTGACCACGAGGGAAGGCAACCCTCCATGCATTAAATCAAATATCCTGAATAGACCTTACCATGCTAACCTCAGAGAGCAGTGTAAAGCGAAGTCTCCTCTTTTGTCTGTGTGTATTCTCAGTAGCAGTGTCCCTGACCAAGCCTTTGGCTCGTCTCTGTGACTGCCTCCAACTCATCCCTGCACCTCTGCATGAGATGTGACTAGATTCGCCCAACTACAACAACACAGAGCCATGAAACATTCCACAGGGCCAGCAGTAATTACAGCCCAGAGTAGACACAGACAAAAGCATACACTCTGTCCTCAACACACACTGCACTATAAAGCCCATGTACTAAAGTACTGTATATGTACAGATGTATGATCTTAATTTGAGCCAGTTTGTGAATTATAATGTATGGACATTTTTGTAGGGGTTGATACATTTTTTCTTAAGGGAAAGTCAAGTTTCAAAGTAGAAATTGCAAACTTCAGAAACCTTTTTAAACCACAAATACACTACAAGTTTAACATTTCCTGTGATCAAATTATCTGTAGGGAAAGAACATCTGGCTTCATTTTTCCTGGTTTGTTACTGTATTTTACTGTAATAAATTAATAACGATACAAATAAGATAATGCATTAATATTTTCTAATGATAAATTTAGCATGTTGTAATGTGTTAACAAGTAGTGGGATCAGTATAACATGGCATACAGGAGCTGGTTGTCTCCAGGTAAAGACACAGCACAATGAGGAGTGCTGCCTATGTGCCTCAGACCCAGTAGATGCTTCATACTTCCCAATTTGAATTGCAAATCAGGGAAAAGCTGTATGCTGTGCTCTGAAATCAACCTGCACTCAGGGTTAGACATAACATAGTGAATGTAAATCCGGGATATGCCAATTAGTATGATATGTTACGTTTCGTATGGTATGTATTAATTTGTGGATGTCCATCATCCATTTCGTATGATAAGTTACGAATTGTAATTCATACATTATGTTACGAATTGCAATTCGTACATTATGTTATGAATTAGCAAAACGTATGATATCTTCTGAATTCCAATTTGTTGTGGCTAACTTTATTTAGCTAGGTAGGTGGCTAGGTGGCTAGTGCTAACATTAGCTAGGTGGCTAACGTTAGCTAGGCTAGTGGTTAGGGTTAGGAGTTAAGCTAATGGGTTAAGGTTAGAGTTAGGGTTAGGGGAAGGGTTAGCTAACATGCTAAGTAGTGGCAAAGTTGCTAATTAGCTAAAGTTGTCCGTGATGAGATTCGAAGGTCCACTCATCAACCCTGACCAACAACCCTATTTTAGTTTTTGCCATAAGTAACCTTCTGCTTTATCTAACCATACCAAATGTAACATTTCATACTAGTTTGAGTGTCTGGGAATTACATTTACTATGTTACATCTAGTCTATAAGGCCAGGCTGATGAAATTCCAGCAGAACCCTCAAGCATCTAGCAAACACACACACACACACACACACACACATGAATGCACACACAGTCCAAGTAACACACACACTATGATGAACTCATGTATCTGTATGACTCCTGGGTGAGACAGACACAGATATGCCCCATGTTTGCCAGACAGACATACAGCAGCTTAGAGACAGACAGAGAGACAGACAGAGCTCTGTCTGGGGAGTGATGTGATGCGATGTCACCCCAGCAGTTCTCTTCCATCCAAGTCTCTCAGTAGGCAGGCATCAGGTGGTGCTCTGGGATGGTGAGATCTAAACTGGAGCAGGAGTGTTCCAGGCCTAATGTTAACAAGCCTTTAAGGCTGCTGACTGTGTAGGCTAGAGGACAGACAGTGCTGGCTGAGAGAGGGATTTAACACAAACAAACTACAAAAATAAGATGATGAAGATGATAAGGATGGAGAAATAAAGGTATACTTAGTGCTGATGGCTGAAGAGCTAAGGATCTAATAGAGCACATGTGACAAACTCATTCCACGGAAGGCCAAGTGTCTGCAGGTCTTCGCTCCACCCTTGTACTTGATTGATGAATTAATCCTCACCTGGTTGTCTGGTTGTCTAGGTCTTAAAAAACAAAAACGTGCAGACACTTGGCCCTCCGTGGAATGAGTTTGACACCCCTGTAATAGAGATTTACTATCGTAGCCGGCTCATAATAATGGCTGGACCGGAGCAAATGGAATGTATTTGATACCTTTCCATCTATTCCGCTCCAACCTTTACCATGAGCCCGTCCTCCCCAATTAGGTACCATTAGCCTCCTATGATGTATGTCCTGTGGTTAAACATCCTCACATATGACTTCACAAACACGTGCTGGATAGCTGATTGAAGTATGTATTTACTACATGTATTCGCAAGGCAGATGGTCATTTGATGAGGCTTTACTTTGGTATGTTTTGGTACGCATTCTTCACATAACTGGCTCCCAGGAAGGAAATTAACAGAAACGTTATTTCCTCAATATTGGCTTAATTAGCCAAGTTTGGCAAATTAAATGGCTACTTACTTCTAAAGGTTGCAGCATTAATCCAATCCAACAACAACAAATACCATCCTGGGTAAAGTTCAAATTCAAGGAGAGAAGACAACAGCTATCCAAGTATCAACATGCCATTCAGTCTAAAATGACAGTTTTTTTTATACAGAAACACACCCACAAAAGCTGTCCAAATTCAACACCTGCATAAAAATATGAATTCCAGTAGCAATCTGTTCACAACTGTCACAATCGGATTGCTGCAGTCAGATAGTATGCATGACAAATGTTAGATTAGATAGATAGATAGATATACTTAAATAGCTAAATGTGCGTATGATATAAATGAGGTTAATAATAGTTTACTTTATATACAGTCTGGTTGAATATACAGGTACATGAATATTTGAATATTTGCATGGTTAAATAAATTAAATGTACAGGTAAATGACAGGAAGAGATACTTAAATACATAGCTAAATGTGCGTATGATGTAAATTAGGATAATAATAATAATTCCCTTAAAATACAGTCCTTAGTACAGGTTTAATTACAGATAAACGCACGTATTGTACATTTGATATACTATATGCAATAAAAAAAGATACTACTGACAGGATACTAATGTACAGTCCTGAGTGAATGACTACGTAAGTTCAGTCCAATAATTACTTACAATATTGCACGTGATGTGATATAACAACTGTGTATGAATATGTATAACACTCCTGAATTAATGAGTGCTGAATGAATAAGTCCTGAGTGAATGAGTGATTACAGACCAGAAAGTTACTCATGGATGGATGGATGCCTAATTGTTAAACTAGGTCCTAACACCCCAACAGCTCCAGGTCTATGTTGCCGATGGCACGACACCCAGGTGAGACATTAAATAGTCTAATAGCCACCGGCAGGAAAGACCTCCTGTAGCGTTCTCTGGCACACAGTGGTGGGATCAGTCTGTGACTGAAGGTGCTCCTCTGTATCATAACCATGGCATGCAGACGGTGGGTGACGTTATCCATGATTGCCAGCAGTTTGGCCAGGATCCTTCTCTTCGCCACCTCCTCTAGAGTGTCAAGGTTAATCCCCAGAACAGAGTTAGCCTTCCCTAATCAGCTTATTTACCCAAGAAGCATCACCAGCCTTTATGTTGGAGCCCCATCCCACCACTGCAAAAAAGACTGCTTCCACTTTCATCCTCCTCATCTTCTCACCCAGTAGCAGGGGCTGAATGGTGTTGAAGGCACTGGAGAAGTCAAAAAACATAACCCTCACAGTGCTACCTGCGTTGTCCAGGTGAGAGTAGGCCCTCTGCAGAAGGTAGATGATTGCATCATCCACCCCGATGTTGTGCTGGTATGCGAACTGCAGGGGGTCCAGTGATGTACACACCAGGGGTCTGAGGTGAGCGAGGACAAACCTTTCCAGGGTCTTCATGATGTGGGATGTTAGCGCTACAGGTCTGAAGTCATTCAGGACAGTTGGGTGCGCCTCCCTGGGCACTGGCACCAGGCATGATGCTTTCCACAGCACCAGGGACCCTTTCCAGGCTCAGGCAAAGGTTGAAGGGTCGCTGGAGGGGCCACCACTGCTAAATCATTGTCACCACTCAAAAAAATATGATTTAAAATACTTTCTTTAACATATTCAAATAATGATTGATATATTTCCATAAAAAACAATATTTTGATGAATTTATTTATACTATTTCCTTCTTCCACGAGATATAGTACGGACACAAATGTAATGTTGCTACCCATGCCGGCTGGTCGTTCGTTCTATTGGTCGGTTGCCAGAGACACAGTCGTTAAGAATTTTTGTTTTGTATCAGAACAGCCTAAATATCCTCTCCTCTACCTATCCTCTGGCTGTACTCTCCTCTACCTATCCTCTGGCTATCCTCTACCTATCCTCTGGCTATCCTATCCTCTACCTATCCTCTGGCTATCCTCTACCTATCCTCAGGCTATCCTCTACCTATCCTCTGGCTATCCTATCCTCTACCTATCCTCAGGCTATCCTCTACCTATCCTCTGGCTATCCTATCCTCTACCTATCCTCTGGCTATCCTCTACCTATCCTCTGGCTGTCCTATCCTCTACCTATCCTCTGGCTATCCTCTACCTATCCTCTGGCTATCCTCTACCTATCATCAGGCTATCCTCTACCTATCCTCTGGCTATCCTATCCACTATCAACGTTTCCCTTTACTGTGGAAATTGTGATCAAACATACCGAAACAAAACGAACTATGCAAGACTTAGTATGCAAAACGAACTATACGAGAGATTTTGTTGTAGGCAGAACGCATCGGTGTAGGATTCTATTGCATTGACAGGCATGACTCAGGCAAATATTCTACACAGACCTGTGTGCCATAACCAAGGTATTTTGAGACAGGCTTGAATAGGCTAAGTAGCCAATAGGCAGAGGCTAGAATAATTTGTCTGATTCTCTGTAATAATGGTATAAGAATAATGATGCATTTAATTTTGTAAAGTGGTTTCTTGCATCAAATAACACAACAACATTTTCAGTCACCTCCTTGTCTGAAGGACAAGTGGATAAACGGGTTCATGTCAAGCCCTGCATGTTTTTTATAGTTGGCCACTCTGTCAAAATGTGTAGAATTGCAGGAAATTCTTTAAAACAGCTAAATGTTTTCTCTTTAAAAATGTTAATACTGTGCCATAGGCCACACCCACTACCCCCCCCACCCCCCACGCTAACTTTGCCACCGCTGCTGAAATAAATCCTAGGGAAAACAGTGCACAACCAAATCACTGAACCTGGCCAATGAGCATGACCACTGTATCAGTGTGACACGCATTATAAAGTTTATACACTGAAGAAGTGTTTGCCTTTTATGAGACATTATTATTGAAGCTTCTGATCTGAATCATATCTTATGATTCAGTGAAACCAGAAGGGGCTCAGAAGCAGGGGCGCAACTTTAAGTGGGGACATTGCATTTTTTACCCCCCCGCTGTTTCATAATTGGAATGTGATACAAAACAAGGCAATAGTATGCTTAGGACAATGCAGACGGTAGGTTGTTTGGAGTGCTTATCCGACTGGGCAAAAAAATTAAATAAGAAAAATAGTTATGTCCCCCCGCTTCTAAATTCAATGTTGCGCCCCTGCTCAGAAGCATCATGGTCCGAGGTGAGACCACTTCCATACATGGACCTGTCTGAGCATGCAGCGTAAGTCTTCTGAATGTTTATTTCATTTAGCTTCCATCGTACTCCCTCACTGTGCGGTGTCTGTAGGAATACCTTCTTTGGTGTGATTATCTGGATATAGGCCACAACAATCAGTGATTAGTTATCGGTGATGGAATGTCAGTCACTCAATATTCTGTCCACAGGTCATAGAAATACCTTTCAGAAACTTTCAACACATGTAACGGGAAGGCTCGGCTTCAGCAGGCCAAGTCATTTTGGGAATGCCTGACTGAACATACCCCTGAAGGTGTTTGTGTTTTTCTGAGAGGGTGTGGGACCATGTGGGACCATGTGTGCCGTTTGGATCAGTGTCTCAGTGCGTTATGCATATAGCCATGTGTCTGTTTATAACCGTGTGCGTGTGTGTGTGTGTGTGTGTGTGTGTGTGTGTGTGTGTGTGTGTGTGTGTGTGTGTGTGTGTGTGTGTGTGTGTGTGTGTGTGTGTGTGTGTGTGTGTGTGTGTGTGTGTGTGTGTGTGTGTGTGTGTGTGTGTGTGTGTGTGTGTGTGTGTGCATAAGCATCAGTCAATCTGAGTGTCAGTGCACTGTGTGAGATGGGTGTGTCTGGGGAGAAAGTGGACTATCAAAACGTTGACTTGGGATAGAGAAGATCAAATTTGCCTTGACAGAAGGACTGAGACAAATTGAAACCCTGGACAAAAACAAATAAATATATTGCAGTCACGAGAGATGGTGTGAAATGAATTGGTTACCAGCTGAATACTCAACCCAAGTGAGACTAACAATTGTCCACCAGAAACACACTATGGGAAGAACAAGCTCTCACAGTCTCACTGCAGAATTAGATGTTTATCCATGTTTTTCCAAACGTCAAATTTAGAAGTTGCTCCAAGCGCCAAATTTAGAAGGTTAAGGTTTTGGATAGGGTCATGGGATTAGGTCATGGGAAAACCCAAGCCTACTTGATGGTAATAGCGCTCACTGTTTCCCCTAGTTGCCGGTTTTGAAGGCATTTCCCGACGTCCTCAGGACATGGATAGACGTCCAATTTCGAAGTCACTCTGGAGCGATCTGCCTGATGGGATAGCTGCACTATATAATGACAGGGCTGAATTAAACAGAAACAGAGCACTATACAGCATCTTCCTTGAGGTGAACATGAAGGTGAGTGTGGGGGTTGAGGGTCAGTAAGAGTGTGTGGGATTCAAGCCATCTGTCCACACTGGCACACATGCTTAACGCAGGGATGCATAGATAGTACAGACACATTACTGGACAGGGATTTTTATTTCATCTATTTTATTTAACCTTTATTTAACTAGGCAAGTCAGTTAAGAACAAATTCAAATTTACAATGATGGCCTACCTACAGGGTCAGCCACTGGAGCAAATTATTCAATTATTCAATTATTTTAATGCCTGATGAAACTTATGATAAAGATGAAAGCACTTTGTGAGCAATAGTATGCCAGTATATGTGGCAACGCATTCAATGTAAGTGCTCAAGGACTGACTGTCATCATCGATCTGAATTAATTCTCCTCCATGGGCCTAAAGCGAAATGCCACCCACCTGAGTGGTCATGTAACCGAACAGAACAGAATAAAACAGAATAGAATACGATATAATATAATATTATAGAATATAATAGAATGTGCTCCCTTCTGTCCACTGCATGGCCTCTATCCCCAGGAGGCTAACACACAGCCTCGGGCTAAACAGGCTGCCACCTCAAGATTACCATCACTTCACTCAGGGCCAGCTCCAGGCATAAGCGACATAAGCGGTCGCTTTGGCCAGGGGCCCCTGATCCAATTATTTTTTAGTTGCGCATCAGCAGTTTTTCTCTTGTTTTGTCAGTCATTGACAGTTACTCAATTAGCCATGTCAGCTAACAACTTTTAGATTGGTAAATTAGTCTAGCCAGTTATCTAAAATTGTAGTAATTATGGTCATATACCTAACCGGCACGCAGGGCATGTGGCCAGGGGCCCTGACCTCCAGTGGGCCCCAATTGATTTTGTTAGTTACTCTCACTCAGGTATCATTAACATGCCATAAGTCATGGCGAAATGTGTAGAATGCAGGAAATTAGCTTTAAAACTGAAGAAATGTCTTTCCACCCCATCAACCAAATCTCGCTTAGGGCCCCCAAAAGGCTAGAGCTGGCCCTGACTTCACTATGCCACACTGGGACACTGTAATACTAATACTAGATATTATCTTATTTATTATTTTTATTTATTGTGTGTTTTTGTTCTGCCTTATGTTATTTTGTGTGCTACATTTATATTGATTACTGCATTGTTGGGTTTGGAGCTTACAAGAAAGGCATTTCACTGTACTTGTGCATGTGACATTAAAACTTCAAACTTGAAATTTGATTCACACTGGGACACTGTGATACTTATATCCAGTAGATATGGCTGCGTATGATAATCAACTTTTTATTCTCATTACTGGGAACACCTATTATCTAATTGACTTGTTCTTCATTATTTGTGTAGACCTACTAGCTTTATATGGCACCATGGCTATATGACTATCATGGAGAGTAAGCTCAGTTTGTTATTAAAGCTGTCAGTACCGGGTGAGGGCGGAGCAGAGGATGTGAGGGGAATCGCCGCGTCGTTGACGCTACAAGTTGTGCCTCTGGAGCCCTAGAACCAATGACATTATGCCTAGAACGAACCATGGAAATTGGACATTAATTTATTTCGTATCACCTCATGCCACACACACATCGCCTTCACACAATGTCCCGACGACAGTACGCATACGCATGTGGGATATTATGAAAGGCTATGGGCATGTTCCAGCATAAAGATTCGGAATCAAATTTGCTCTTTCCTTGTAGCGAACGCAAGTGCCGTCCTATGGAATGGCATTATTGCAGAATAACCCAGCAATTACATTGTCTCCCTTGCGAAATATTAAATTGTGCTAGACATTTCGCTCCAGCGTTTCTTTTAAATGGTACTTCAAGGGGAAAAAACATAATATAACGGAACCCAGCATAGTTTACGAATGGCATTTTAAAACATGTTATATTAAAACAATTAGAGATACGTAAATGTTTTACAGCCATGTGCAATAATTCGTTAACAAGTAAGGAGATTGTAGCCTAATAAAAAAAAACTATTCCCTAAGATGAGATGGAAGCACCGCATACATGAAATGTATTAATACAATGCAAAATGTTGCCACCTACCTTTCCGTCAAACACACATCCAGGTGTGGAATGTTGACGTTGTGCACCGCGGGCAAATCAATCTAATTCCGCCTCTGCCCCGTCCTTATTCCCTCCTTTGAGGGAACAGCAGTATATGACGGAGATAAGAGCTTCGAGCGAGTATGAGGAAGAGAAGGAGTGTGAAAGAGGGAGGTACAGAGGCTGGGAGTTTAGAGGAGAAAACGCGCAATTATTTTACCCCATGCAGAGAACGGCCTTCAACTCACGTTACCTAACAACAATTTTGGAACTGCAATGGCTTTGATTTCATCATTGGCACAAAACAAACGCCTATTGAGGTACAGCATGCAATGGAACAGTCTCTTTTCTCATTCAGAAGATAATAATAAGCTTAGTGTAGTGGTCCATCACATCAAGACAGGGCCTTAAGATTGATTTATGAATGGCTTATAAATGTGACATAATCACCACTTATGTGAATATTGGCAGGACTATTGAGATAACATGCATTTATTTATAACACTATCCTGGTCCAATTGATAAAAAAGGAAAATATTTTGTTCTGTATTAAAGCAGCAATGTGTAACTTTTTAGGCTACCCAACCAAATTCACATAGAAATGTGAGTTATAGATCTGTCATTCTCATTGAAAGCAAGTCTAAGAAGCTGTAGATCTATTCTAAGTGTAATATGTCTATGCTTCTGTTCTTAGTTTTTGCATTTTTTACTTTTGGTTTTGTACACCAGTTTCAAACAGCTGAAAATACAATATTTTTGGTAATGGAAAATATATTTAGATGGTACAATGATTCTCTACACTATACTTGTTTGCTTTGTCCAATAAACTGAAATTAGGCAATTTTAGGAACCAAGAAATGGAGGAGCAATTTCTGCATAGTGCACCTTTAAGTCAGTCTATTGACTATAAAATCCACTGTATTTTGGTGAAAGAAACTGTTTTATGCCATGCATGATGTTCTCAGGTTGCAGTAAACATGACAACAAACAGTAGACCTGTCATAGCCTACTCATTGGTTTAGAATTTAGATACTTCCGTACTATCATCTCTTTCTCTGAGCTGTAGGCACAATGTAAATAATTATTTACTGCCTTCTTAGAAGCACGGATCTATGCTTCAAACTCCCATGCCCCACATACAGTAATAAGCATGCATCACTGAGTGTGTTTACCTTCAAAAAATGCATCTGTCCACTCAAGTGTGGCTTCGAGGGAGTATGGACACACTTGCGGTCAGCAGTAAGATGAACCAGTTGTATACCACTGCAAATGTATCAATGTGTTGTGCATGCAGTCAGTGAGAGTCCTGTCAATTTCAATACAGATGTAGGATCTTAATTTGACCTGTTTCTCACAGCAGAAAAATTAGCGTGCAGCAACAGTAGATGTGAATTATAGTGTAGATTTTTGTAGAGGTTGATGTATTTTTTGTTAGAGCAAAGTATGACATTTTAAAGTGGAAATTCAACTTTATAAGCCTTTTTAAACCTTGAATAAACTACACGTTTGCATTTCCTGCTGTGCAGGACATTTCCTTCAACAACAGGGTGATCAAATTAAAATCTATTTGCTTTGAAGTGCCTCTTAATGCACAAATTCACATTTTGTTTCAGTTACACAGCTTCAAAGTACTACTTGTTAATAATGAAACAGTACAATCTCGCAGTAAGAAAGTCATTTGAAAACCACAGAGTAATTCTTCTAAGGAGGATAAGATATGAGTTCTACTGGAAGCTAGATATTTATATTTATCTGGTGCTGTTAAGAAAGCCGTGTGATGAACCATTCTGTGGACTCAGACTCTGTACTATATTAATGTCACCAATGCCACTCAGTAATTGGCTACATATCAATACAAGGCTTTGCAAGGACGGCACAATCGTACAACACTGTCATATCACCAGTCTTAATGGAGCAGACATCTCCAGTAACACTAATAATCCTAATCTTACCTGTGAACACCATTGCACCAATACTCTGAGCAGCACTATAAATCTAGTCAGCTTTCTGTAAATCAGAGTCATCCCAGCAAACCAAAATTTGTTCTGTGAAAGTTGCCAGAACATTCGTTCAGTTGCGGCCAATGTTCTCATAACTCATAAACTGTCCCATGTGAATGTTTGTATAAAACATTCACATGATGTTACAAGAACATTCCCAGAACGTTAAGATCACATTTTGTTGCGGCAGTATGTTCTAAAAATAGTACTGGTACATTGTGTTATTACATTACCTGGAAACCTAATAAGAGCGTTTGGGGAATGTTCTGTGGTGGTTGTTACAGATTTTTGTGAATGTTAGAAGAATATTCCAAGAATATTTCTAATATATAACAGTTTTATCAAAAACATTCTTTGTATTTTAGCTAATGCTCTGGGAATGTTCCCGGTTTGCTGGGATTACTCTCCCTCCTCCTGGTGCTGTGAGGCCTTAGCAGGACCAAAGCAGTGCCCAGGTCTCAGCACCAAGGCACCAGGGTGGAGCAGTGAGGGGAGCATCAGTCAACCCACAGTGAGATATGACTCCCTGAGAGCAGCCTGCATGTTGCTCTGAGCAAAGACCTGGTTGGCAGGCAGGTGGGTGCATTGCGGACAACGGATCTGCTGAAACCACGTAAATTGTAATACGCCGTCCTCTGTTATTACATCATTAATGCATATGCTCACAACACAGCCAAGAGAGTGTCGACTGATGCCTCTCAAGATTAAACTTGATAGATAATCTATGGGGTTTGGACAATTATTCAGGTGACATTTTGTATCAACTAGAGGTTACAAAAACAGCAGTAAAGGTTCGTGAAATAATAAAGCAACTATCTTGGTATAATTTCTCCAATAATCTCTGCCCAAAATTGTTTTCCATAGGAAATTATTAGACTTTGTTGTTTTCAAGGCTAATGCACATTTAATGACAGTTTCTCATTAAATTTAACAAAATCAGCATTTCATTACACTTCAACAACGTCACTGCTCTGCTCTCAAAAAGGGAACTTTGAAAAGTGATGAGTCATGCGCCTTTGAAAGCCAACCGTTCCTAATGAAGTTACTTTCTTGATTATCCAGCCTGCTGTTTATTAATAAAGGGAATATGTATAAGATTTTAACTAAGACACTTGTAGTTTGTTGAGGTTGTACAGATCCATAGACATACACAGGAGGCGCAGAACAGATTTCAGTGTACTGAAAAATATCCAGACAGTATCAGGTTCATAATATAAACCTTAGCCATTTCAGAAAGCCATTTCAGAAGCAGGCTTGTCTTCTGATGTAAGGCTGATCACTCCCAGAACCATTTTCCTCCCACTGTGTCAAATCCTGGTGTTAAACGATAAGGAGAGCTTTGCCAAATGATTTACAGTGTTTTGAAGAGATTCAAAGGAGACCTCAAGTATCCTGTCTCTTCACTGTCTGATCCCTGTGTTCTCTGCTCTCACTCATTTCTGTAGTCCGGGGCACAACTATTTCTTAATTTGTCCCATGACACCTTGACATCCCCCATGATTACAGCTGGGAGTGTTTCCGGTACGTGACCTAACAAGGAGACACCAAGGCCTAGAATTTTCCCCATGACAATTAACTATGAGGAAAGCAAAACATACAGTAGTTTACAAGCTTAACTCAGTCAACCTTATAATTCCTAGATCCATATGACTAAGTCAACAGAACAGACATCCCCTTGTCAGTGAGAGCTTCTCTAGTGATGATGCTTTCTAGGGAGCAGGTTTATTCCCCCACGCCCTGTCAAACTCACAGGAAGTGCACCGTGGCATCATGGACCCTGGCCTGCACCCCAGCAGGAGGGAGGCAGCAGGCCACATCTGTCCCAAAACAACAACAACACCGCCTACACTTGGTTATTATGAAGACCTCCTCCCCCTCCCCCTCCCCCTCCCCCTTCCCCCAATCCCCCCCCCCCCCCCCCCCCTCCCCTTCCTCACATGTCCCTACATCCAGACTGTATCACAACTGGCAGTGATTGGGAGTCCCATAGGACGGTTCACAATTGGCCCAGCGTCGTCCGAGTTTGGCCGATGTAGGCCGCCATTGTAAATAAGAATTTGTTCTTAACTGACTTGCCTAGTTAAATAAAGGTTAAATAAATAAAAATAAAATGTGGTCTGTAAATGTAGGTAATTCCCAGTGCAGTGTGTTGTATGTTGTAGCTGTTTGTTCATAGAAACATACCCATCTAAAATTATATAAAAATGATTTGGTCATAGCAATTTGATATTATCCTTATAGGTGACCACCGTCGTATCTCCATTTTGTTAACGTTCAATAAACCTGTATTGCATAGTGTATGGTGTGAGCTATTTGATTTGCATAATGTTAAAAATTATAGTCTTTGTATTAGCGAGTAATACCTGAATTGAGAGGTGCAGGTAGCAATTTCCTTAGTTGTAACCAATTAAAGATAGTGCAGGGGCACACACACTCACTATATCATACACCTGAATGCTGATTGGTTAAAACCGCATTCCTGACCATTTCTATTCCACAAGTTACCACCAGCAAAATCTATGAAGTTAAAATGCCTATTTACTCTGTTCAATCTGACTGCGCAATCCACTGTCTCATCAGCCCAGCCAAGTAATTTATAAACCTGATCTCCACTATAAAAAGCATCTCTCACATTTCTTTTAGACTAGCATTTAGTTTTCAACAAACCTTGCTGTCTGTCTCCCCAACATTTGCAAAATTGTTTAAAAATTCAAATTCGATCTCCAGCTGTCCCATAATAATTAACAAGTATGACAATTGTGTACTTTTTCCACCACTGCACGCAGGGTAGGGGACATTGAGAGGAATCTTTCTGGAACCACAGGCTCAACACACTGTCTCCTCTTGGCCTTAACGAGGACTTCGACTTGAAACCGTTTTTAGAGTTCCAAATAAATGTTTATCCTAATTGAATATTGAATGTGTATATATACAGTGCCTTAGGAAAGTATTCAGAACATTTCCACATTTTGTTACATTTCAGCATTATTCTAAAGTGATTACAGCCTCAAGTCTTCTTGGGTATGACGCTACAAGCATGGCACACCTGTATTTGGGGAGTTTCTAGCATTCTTCTCTGCAGATCCTCTAGAGCTCTGTCAGATGGGGAGCGTCGCTGCACAGCTATTTTCTGGTCTCTCCAGAGATGTTTGATCGGGTTCAAGTCCGGGCTCTGGCCACTCAAGGATATTCAGAGACTTGTCCCAAAGCCATTCCTGCATTGTCTTGGCTGTGTGCTTAGAGTCGTTGTCCTGTTTGAAGGTGAACCTTCGTCCCAGTCTGAGGTCCTGAGCGTTCTGGAGCAGGTTACTTTGCTCTGTTCATCTCTCCCTCGATCCTGACTAGTCTCCTAGTCCCTGTCGCTGAAAAACATCCCCACAACATGATGCTGCCACCACCATGCTTCACCGTAGGTTTCCTCCAGATGTGATGCTTGGCATTCAAGCCAAAAAGTTAAATCTTGGTTTCATCAGACCAGAGAATCTTGTTTCTCATGGTCTGAGAGTCTTTAGATGCCTTTAAGCAAACTCCAAGCGGGCTGTCATATGCCTTTTACTGAGGAGTGGCGTCTGTCCGGCCACTCTACCATAAAGGCCTGATTTGTGGAGTGCTGCAGAGATGGTTGTCCTTCTGGAAGGTTCTCCCATCTCCACAGAGGAACTCAAGAGCTCTGTCAGAGTGTCCATCGGGTTCTTGGTCACCTCCCTGACCAAGGCCCTTCTCCCCCGATCGCTCAGTTTGGCCGGGCGGCCAGCTCTAGGAAGAGTCTTGGTGGTTCAAAACTTCTTTCATTTAAGAATGATGAATGCCACTGTGTTCTTGGGGATATTCAATGCTGCAGAATTTGTGCCTCAACACTCCTGTCTCGGAGCTCTACGGACAATTCGTTCGATTTCATGGCTTAGTGTTTGCTCTGACATGCACTGTTAACTGTGGGACTTTATATAGACAGGTGCGTGCCTTCCCAAATTGTGTCCAATCAAGTGACTTTACCACAGGTGGACTTCAATCAAGTTGTAGAAACATCTCAAGGATAATCAATGTAAACAGGATGCACCTGAGCTCAATTTCAAGTCTCATATCAAAGGGTCTGAATACTTATGTAAAGAACGTATTTCTTTGTGCAAAATATTCTAAAAACCTGTTTTCGCTTTGTCATTATGGGGTATGTGTGTGTAGATACATTTTGATACATTGAATGTTTAATATTGTGAACCTCTGTTATAGATTTTTTACCTCCTGTTTCAAGTGATGTCACTGAGTACTGCCCCTATATATAGGACCTTCCACCACCACCTGGAATATGGATGCCTGATGAAAACTTAAGGGTAGAAACGTTGTCACCTGGGAGCATGAGCAGCAGTGTGCAGCGTTTTCCTTTCTGTTTTCCATAAGTTTGCCTACAACTCCTGCACCTGCAGAAAGTACCTGGATGTACGTATGTTCTTCAGCTTTTGTATAAGAACATTGCTTGCCAGTAGGGCAATGGAACATTTAGAACGAACGACTGGTTCACATCCATAGATACAGAACAAAAAGACTGAACGACTGGGCCGGCTCGGGTAGAAATCCTAGATTTGTGTTGGGACTACAGTATATCTTGTGGAAGGAAATAATATAAATACATTCATCAAAATGCCTGTCTCTGGTTTGCCGTGCCAATATATCCTCCAAAAACACTTGCTTCTCTGGCATTATCACTTAAATAAGACATACTTTTCTTCACATCCATTTTCCACTATGTCGGAAGGGTCCCCTCCTCATTGTGAAAACTAGAAAGATTGCACACCATTCAATGAATGCCAGTCCCAGATGAAGGTATAGATATTCCTGCAATGACTCAATTAGCCCCTAATAGCTGTGCTATTGAGCGTGAAACTCATAAGATGTTAAGGGAATTGGGGCTACAGAACCTCACAGTCCCCTTTTATTGAAACAGAATTCAAAGGCCTTTGATGGTTTCAGATACAGAGAGAGATAAGGAAAATATCTGGCATTACTCACTTCAGTCATTGGGAAGGAGATCAAGTTTACCATGAATTATAACTGAACATTATGAGAATTTTAATCATTAAAGCTATTTTCAGTTTTACATGCTAGTACAGCAGAGTCCATCCCTGTAAGGCCTACCCAAGGGTGGAGATGATGCTTGGGATAGTTGGCCACTTTTCCATGTCAGCTTTTCCACACTGGTGTCATAATGTCCTATGTCTGCCAGGCTGGGCCAGAGTTTCACAGATTCCAGCATAGCATGTCGATTCACATCTGCTTTTCCCTGAGAACTGTCTAAAATAATCCAACATTGCTTTACAGGAATGTGTGCAATTAAATCACTGGCTTTGTTCCAAGTCTATGGGACAGTTGTACTTTATGCCCTCCTCTCAGCTGGCCTGAATATCCCAGGGGACTCTCATATCAAGGGACAAGATTTTTTCCTGACTATGTGACCAGACCAGTAAGAAACAGTGAACCCAGTTATTCCTAGTCAGGTCATGTAGTCAGTAAAGTCTCTTGGCCTGCACATATCTGCAAGTGCAGGGATACAGGACGTCTGACTGAGCGCCACCCTTGGCTGTAGTGGATGTAGCAAGGGGCTGTGGATTTGTGCCCGGTGGTGGGTTCCCCAGCCAGCTGCATGGACCAGGGGCACAGACAGACAGGCCTTCTCTCAGACACCATGCTCCTTTTATGCCTTGCACACTAAGCCATTGATCTAGGGTGCCTGTCTCCGCTACAAGTCACAACTAAGGTCTGTATGGACTTGATGCTATACTTGCTAGATGAGAAACATTTCTCTTCCAAAGGTAATTTGCATAATACAAATTAATAATGTTAACATATTGTCAAGAATATAATATTCTTAAGTATCCAATCGCTCAACACAAAGTATGAAAATTACACAATATTCACATTACTCAATATCACTTTGAAACATACAGTTTTTGCCCCAGACACTTGGCAACTCCAGTGAGGAAGTTATTATGTCAGGATCTAAGAGTGAGAGAGCGTGAAGGAGGAGCCTCTTCTGGCTCTCTCAGTCACTCTGGTGCTCTGGTCAGTAATCACTATCAGCCCTGGTCTGCCTGCTTGATTTTCAATGCATTCCTCTTGTCCTGTTGGTGATCCACTGCCCAGTGCCCAGTGTAAACTCTGGTTTGTGATTTTTTATGTATGGCATGAGTATATAGCAATCATGTGTGATTAAGAACACATAGGCCTAATGGTTTAATTGTTTGTACTTCGGATACTGTTTAAATTAGTATGATGTTATGTTATGTTATGTTATGTTTGGTATGGTTACACAAGATAGAAGGTTACTTAAGGCAAAAACAAAATGAAGGTTCTTGGTCAGGGTGGATGGGTGGGCTTATAACACAAACGTCTTGCTACCAAAAGGTTGCGTGAGTCTTGGCACGGACAACTTTCGAATTTGAGATAATTAGCAAATTTGCAACTCTTTACTACTTTTTAGCCATTTTTCAACTACTTACAGTGCACTTCCCCTAACCCTCCCCAAACCTTAACCCTAACCATAACCCTTTAACTTAACTCCTAACCTTAAACCTAACCTTAATCCCTAACCCTTAGACATAGCTAACGTTAGCCACAACAAATTGGAATTCGTAACATATCATATGTTTTGTAAATTCTTAACATATCATTTTATGTTGTTTTATCAAATTTGTAACATATGTACAAATTGCAATTCATAACATATTGTACTAATTGCAATTTGTAACATGAAATGGATGTTGGATATCCACAAATAAATACATACCATACGAAACGTAATATATAATGCTAAATGGAATGTACAGATTTACATACAGAATAATATAAAATGCTCCACGTTGAAGTGATGGACAGATGTTCTCAGACTGTCATCTACTAGGGAAGTTTAACATTGCACTTAGAAAACATTAATTTGAAATGTCATAACCTTCAAATTATGGCAAGAAATAAGACAATCTTCCATCCTGGAAAAAAAAAAACATTGCTCAAGCCAGTGGATGGTTGCTTGGAAGCCTTTTTACAGGATCTTTCCAGTCAGACCTATTAGGTTCTTGGTAAGAGTCTACATCATGACCAAATTTATTTTATTTTAACTTTTTTCTGTCACCTTGTTGGCTCAGGTATTCAAACCAGCAACCTTTTGGTTACTGGCCCAACACTCTAACCGCTAGGCTACCTGCCACCCTAAATAATAACTCTACAAGACATTAATTTATTGGTGGATTTTTATCAACCCATGTGACCTATTTCTCATTGGCACTCACAAACATTCCAATGTTTACTTTCTCTTTACTGTATATATCATGGATGAACAAATCATGGATTTGCAGATCAGAAATATTTATACAGCTTCAGCAAAGAGAAGAGTCCAGTCAACAGCGCCCTCTAAAGGCCCTGGTAGAGTCCTACAGACTGGAGCTTCACTCAGACAAACACAATGGACCACGTCCCCAAAAATAGTTTTTATCGTGTAGGTCTAAGATTAATATCATGCACAGTAATGAGAATAGGAAGAAATCTTCTTTATCTACTGTTTATGCAAAAGGTTTTCAAAGTATTGCTGGGATTGAGTTTATTCATTTCAGTTGTGCTGAAGTAATGGATATAATAAAATGATTTGATCTGTGAAAACTATATAATTAATTATAGTTATAATTGAAATCGTAATTTTATATTTTGTGCAACATATGTTGACTGTGCTGATTATGTGTTTATTCATGATCAACAATAACTTTAATGATCCTTCATGAGGACTTTTAACCCAAAATGGGTATTATACTATTATCATCAATCTTTTTGTGTCTGTTACTTTATGTTAATGGTCAACATTTCTAAGAGAATTTTCCCATTACATTTGTGTAGTGATGTTTAATCACTGTATCTGTCTTTAATAAATAGTTGCATTAAAGTAACATAATTAGTTGACTTTTTTGAACTCTGACCTCCAAATGTGCACAGGCATATTTAACATAGTGCCCTATTCTATTACCTTTGGTTAATTTCAACTTGCACAATGATTGTTCTCTGCCATGTCCAACAAGTAGCACCACATTGTGGCACTACGCACAATCTAGTGGGATGGCTTCATTCAAACGAGAACATTTGGCTCAATTTGGAATTCACTATCACTAGTAACATCACACATTATCATGGTAATTCTGACAGTGTAATTATATTTCAGGTAGGCCTATATATATCATGACATAAAACTTAAATAATAACTTCATAAATTACATCATAAACCTCCTGTGCCTGTGATTAAGAAGATAATTACTTGATAATAACTCCTCAATACATGAATCTTAGAAAAATATATGTATTTGTAAGCATTTGACATGTTGTTGAGCTGAAATGTTGTCATAGTAGAACAAGAGCAAAGTACTTAATATGATTACTTTTATGTTATTAAAATGGACACAATGAGTCACATTATAGATAACACCTTAACCTAAGGTGCAAATAAAGTGATTCAATGTCACAACAAGAACTTAGATAAATCTCCAAGACATCACACTCTATCAGAGTAAAGACACACAGAATTTGAAATAAACAAGGGTTTTATAATGAGAAAACATCTGCAGTAAACACATTATTCAGGTAATGAAACTGATAAAATAGTGTTAATCACAGAGTGATTATAACATAATACCCAGTTTGAGTAAATAATCCTCATGGAGGAACAGTGATGCTATAACTCCGGTTGAACATTATCAATATAACTGATGCTTCACAGAAGATGCTCAATAAAATGTAGTGGTAAAAAAAACCTTGTAAATTTTGACCTAAAAACAGATCTGAAATAGACAATCACAAACAGATTGATACCCATTTTGGGTTAAAGGTCCTCATGTAGGACCATTAAAGCTATTGTTGATCTTGATTAAAAACATGATCAACATAATCAAGGTTATGATTTCAATTAACACAACAACAATTTTGTTTTCTCAGAAAAAAAACGTTTACTTCAATACAATGGAAATAAAAAGTCTCAATTACTGCAACACTTTTAAAACATCCTGCATAAGCAGAAGATAAAGAAGATCTCTGATCTCTGTCCATGACATTAATGTTAGACCAACATGGTCCATTGAGTTTGTTTGAGTGGAGCTCCAGTCTGCAGGACTCTACCAGGGCCTCCAGAGGGCGCTGTTGACTGGACTCGTCTCTTTGCAGATGCTGATGCTGGGCTGGGTAGCTCAACAGAGGCAGGTCAATCTCCCTCCTGTTCTTATCAGAGCAGTCTTCTCTGGGTCTGTGTCTTCACCTCATCCTTGGACAGGAAGTGCACAATCTCTTGGACACACATGGAGTAACCCTGATTAACAGCTGCTGAAGCAGGAGGAGGAGCTCACTGGCTGGTTCGTTTGCTGTTGTCTCAGCAAGTAAACTGTCATCTCCAAGATGTCGGTTTTCTCCAGCTTGGAGTCTGACTGCTGGTTGAGGATCTCTGGACGCAGGAGAGAATAGAGCTGCTCAATGATGTTGTTGATACGATCTCTGCGTAACTTCTACATTACTGTCTTTGTTAGCTACAAGAAGAGAAAAGGATAGTTATTAATAACCTTACTTTGACATATGCCATTATTGAAACAAATAATCATCAAATAAGATTAATTTCCTTGAAAGGGATCCTTCAATTTACCTTGTTAGTCAGAGTCAGGTGCTCATTAGAGTAGATCATAGCTGAAGTGATTGTAGTTAACATGGCTGGATCTCTGTACTGTAGAGATCTCTGATATGTAGAGTGAATCTGATTTCTACTGGTTTCATCTCTCCTATATATAGTCCATTATCTGCATATGAATGTGTGGGTCTTGGGCTTGTTGGAGTTTCTCACAGTCTGTAGCCAATGGGTGAGCTTGGGAGGACAATGAGGAATGTGGAGCTGCCACATACTCAGTGTTCTTATTGCTGGGGGACAATGGTCACATCTCAGGGGAACAGGTGGAAGGGTGGGGGTGATGGAGAGGGTCTCACAGAGTGCTGTGTGAATCTGGGAAACTGGTGACCCCCAGATCTGCTGCTTGATGTTGGGATCAATGATACTGACAGAGCACACGCTCATCATCACAACTTACACATGTGAGACTGATACAGAACCTCTACATTAAATGTACAGTGTAACTTAGTCCCCACCTATGAGGACATTGTTGGATGTATAGTGTTTAAACGCTTTATCACTAAAATGATATTCAGTAGTATGTTTTACATTTAGTCATATTAAAATATTAATAATTTTCTCTCCTGGTGAATGTAATTTTTATTCAAATGTTTGCTTTATTGAGTCAAATAAGACGTCTTTCGAATATATTAAGTAAGTGGATATCCAGAGGAATATAGCTTGTTGTTGAGTTAAAAGGTTCCATATTGTATCAATATCATGAGGTCTCAAAAGTCAGTTGAAGTTATTATACAGTAAAGCACTCTGGAGTCCAGAGGTAGCAGATGTGTCCTCTGTCTTGAGGCCGCTGGTCAGTGTGAGTAGAGAGCTGATCTGAGTTTCCCACACGGAGTCCTGTGTGCTATGATCAATGCACTACAAAAGCTGCTCAGTGGACCATTAGTGATGGCTATTGGCTCTGTGTTGGTCTATGGACAGAGTATGATGTCACAGACCATCTGGATTCTGGAGGGAAACACCAGCTCACTTGCTTTTATTCTAAAAGTGTGCTGCAAAACATATACTGTATGTGTGTTCATTTCTACAATATTTTATTTTATTCACAATGATTTTTGCTCAACTTCCTTTCAATGTTATATGTGTACATTCAGATTGTGATTTTGGAGAAGCTTAATATTAAAAATAAAAGTTTAAAATCAAGTATGCACAGTTTCACACAGACTATGTTTTAGATATAACATCATGTGTCTTGATTCAGCTTTCACCTCATAAGAAGACAGAAGAGAAGAAGAAATACAGAGAAGTTTATATTCTGCGGAAACTGATGTATTCCGATATTGTTTAATTCCCATCTATAAGTGTGGCTATTCCCAAGTGGTTCTGGGTGTTCCCCAGACAGACAGGTGCTGGTCGGACTGATGATGATGATGATGATGATGATGATGATGATGATGATGATGACACTACACTGAGACTCTGCTCTCCAGAGCTTTCCCACACTCTTCCCATTGACAGAGCTTCCACTAAACAACATAAGTGTTCCTTGTTAAATGCTAATTAATCTCAACACAAGCAGTTCCCATGAAGCCCCTGGGGGATAAAACAAATAAAGCATCTGACATACATCAATTAAGAAGGTAGTAAATACATACATTTGAACTATTGGATGATATAGACTCTCTCCATTCACTGCTCTAAATGGAGGAACAATAGAAGTGTGCCTTATTATAATGCATCATATTAGGTATTCATTTCAGTCTGGTGTCTAGGCAACCATTATACATGCTTCAATTACCAAAAAAGCATCCGGTTCTAGAGAAGGTTCCCTGAAAATATTTGGATTGGAGGAAATTATTTGAGTTAGAAGTGAGCATTATAGAATAGAACATGTCTTGGTTCTGACCTAAATTGTATCAATGAGAGACAAGTGACATGTTGATTTTAGCCATCACCTTAACCCTAACCCTAACATTAATCATAACCCTAACTTTATGTCCACAACCCGGCTGAACCCTAACCATAACCCCAACACTATCGCAAACCCTATCTCTAACTTCATGTCCACACCCCGGCTGAAACCTAACCATAACCATAACCCTAGCTCTATCTCTAGCTTCATGTCCACACCCTGGGCCTTTTCCTCTTAGACATTTAAAAGCATCACTATTTCTGGTCCACTGTAGATTACTTGATTGAGATGCAATAGTTCAACTTCCAACACTTCATGACAAAACATTACAATAGTAATGATGACCTTATACAGTAGATATGTGTGGTCCACAGTCAATATGTAGATGTCAGTAGAGAGAAGGAAAGATCAAGGACAATAACACATTATTTCATTTCATTATTTGGGGATTTATTGGCATTGACTCAAAGAGTCACATCATAAACTTGAACACCTAAATATAAGGTGAATAGTTTAAGTGATTACACATCACAACCACAACTTGGATAAATCTCCAAGACATGATATTTTAACAGAGAATAGGATACACATTTACTGTCATTATAAAAGACAACATATTGTTTAAAATAAACAAGGGTTTCACATTGAGAGAAAACATTTTCTCCCATCTACAATATGCACACTATTCAAATAATGTGAGCAACATTTTCACAACATTTAAGTCTGATCTTAAAACAGATCAATAATTTCTAATCACAGAGTGATGATAACAGGTACAATACCCAGTTTGGGTAAATAATCCTCATGGAGGATCAGTGATGCTGTAGCTCAAGTTGATCAATAACAAATGCCTGACTAATACTGATACACACTTCACAGAAGATGCTCAATATAATGTCAATATGACCATATCACTACAAAAATGTAGTTGTAACAAAATAGCTAATGGAATAATGGAATACAACTGTATGAGTCATAATACCCATAAATCCACTGTAGGGCTCTAAAGACAATCACAGCAAATTGATGATAAAATACCCATTTTGGGTCGAAAGTCCTCATAGAAGACCATTGAAGTTGATGTTAATCATGAATAAAAACATGATCAACATAATCAACACATGCTTCACAAAACATAAAGGTTATTAACATTACAAAAAAATGCAATGTTCGTAGATTTTATCATTTTCTTAGTGAGAAATAACTGTTTTACTTGTTCAGTACAACTGAAATAAAGAGTTTCGATCAAAACAAGACTTTTAAAACACCCTGCTTAAGCAGAAGATGAAGATGTCTGATCAATGTAAATACATTAATGTTAGACCAACATGGTCCATCGAGTTTGTCTAAGTGGAGCTCCAGTCTGTAGGACTCTACCAGGGCCTCCAGAGGGCGCTGTTGACTGGACTCTTCTCTTTGCTAATGCTGTGCTGGGCTGGGGAGCTCAACTGAGGCAGGTCACTCTCCCTCCAGTTCTTATCAGAGGATGGCTGCAGGCTCTGGATGTGGCTCATCAGTCTTCTCTTGGTCTGGGTCTGTGTCTTCACCTCATCCTTGGACAGGAAGTGTACAATCTCTTGGACACACCTGGAGTAACCCTGATTGACAGCTGCTGAGCAGGAGGAGCTCACTGGTTGGTTCTGTTGCTGTCGTCTCAGGAAGCAAACTGTAATCTCCAGGATGTCAGCTTTCTCCAGCTTGGAGTCTCGCTGCTGGTTGAGGATCTCTGGACCCAGGAGAAACTTGAGCTGCTCAATGCTGTTGTTGATACGATCTCTGCGTAACTTTTCCACCACTGGCTTTCTTAGCTGCAAGAAGAGAAGAGGAGAGTCATTAATAATCTTATTCTGAATACAACAGAGCTGACATGAATGGCTGTATTCTAGAAGAAAATACTGAAACAATGTAACACTATTTGTAACTCAATTTACCTTGTTGGTCAGAGTCACATGCTCATTATAGTAGATCACAGTTGAAGGGATTGTAGGTGCCATGGCTGGATGTCTGTGCTGTGGAGATCTCTGTGTAGAGTGAATCTGATTTCTACTGGTTTCATCTCTCCTATATAAAGTCCATAATCTGCATATGAATGTGTGGGTCTTGGGCTTGTTGGAGTTTCTCACAGTCTGTAGCCAATGGGTGAGCTTGGGAGGACAATGAGGAATGTGGAGCTGCCACATGCTCAGTGTTCTTATTGCTGGGGGACAATGGTCACATCTCAGGGGAACAGGTGGAATGGTGGGGGTGATGGAGAGTGTGTCACAGAGTGCTGTGTGAATCTGGGAAACTGGTGACCCCCAGATCTGCTGCTTGATGTTGGGGTCAATGATACTGACAGAGCACACGCTCACAACTTACACGTGAGAATAACACTGATCCTCTACATTAAAACGTTTGGTGCTACGCAAGACCTTTTGATTGTTGTTGCTGAATATAATGTTTTTTTATACAGTGCAGGTTCAGTCACATTTAAATACGTGAAGATGGGTTTGACCTCTCTGATTGCACTCTTATGAATGTTGCCGTTGCTACAGTTTATTTTCAAGGTAGGGCTGCTAATCAAAGCCTTGCACTCGGAATGAGCAATATGACATGAAATGTCTGTCAAACTACTTATGAGAAATTATAAGACCATTTATTTGGCTTAAACTGATCAATTGCGGTGTTCTCATTAGAGAAAACAAGTTTTGTGTCACACATTCACCACTTCTGTATTCTGAGATTGGAGGGAACTAACCATCACTCTGGAGTCCAGATGTAGCAGATGTGTCCTCTGTCTTGAGGCTACTGGTCAGTGTGAGTAGAGAGCTGATCTGAGTTTCCCACACTGAGTCCTGTGTGCTATGATCAATGCACTACAAAAGCTGCTCAGTGGACCATTAGTGATGGCTATTGGCTCTGTGTTGGTCTATGGACAGAGTATGATGTCACAGACCATCTGGATTCTGGAGGGAAACACCAGCTCACTTGCTTTTATTCTAAAAGTGTGCTGCAAAACATATACTGTATTGGTGTTCATTTCTACATTATTTTAGTTAATTCACAATCATTTTGGATGTTATTTGTACGTTTATGTTCAAATTGCTTTAAATGTTTACATTCAGATTTACATTTTGTTTAATTCCCTTCTATAAGTGTGACTCTTCCCCAGTTGCCCAGACAGTCAGGTGCTGTTGGGACTGATGATGATGACACTGTGTGACTGCCCATTGAGAGAGCTTCCACTAAACAACAGAAGTGTGCCTTGATAAATGCTCATTCATCTTTCACAAGTAGTTCCCTTGAAGCCCTTGGGGGGTAAAACTCCAAATATATTTTTTAAGAAACAGATAAAGACTCACTGTTACAGAAAATCAATTCAAACTGTAAGCTTGTTTGTGCAGCATGTTTCACTTTCAACAACACCCACATACAAACAGTATAAAAGGGAACCAATAGCATTAATGTTGAAGAAGACGTAGCATTATCAAAATACGATGACTTGAACCATTCTGGTGAAAACTTTAATATTTGATCAGATTTCTTCCTGTAAGACACAAAATACAGAACATTTTTGGAATCATTAGCAATTTGTTTCCCATAGAAAGTCAGACCCCCATCTAACTTCTGACGGTCCAGGTTAGAGGTCCCAGTCTATTGTACCAAAGGCGGTCTGTGAGTGAGTTCTCCTTGGTTTCCCACACTCTCTCCATTCACTGCTCTCAATGGAGGAACAATAGAAGTATCTTATTAAACCTCACATTATGCAGAACGTTTAGAGCATTAAGACGACAGTGCCAGTTTTGGCCTAACAAACCTGGAATAACTTCTATATCATGAACAAACAAAAAAACATTGATGATGATGTACAAAAAAATAAATGTACGTAAAACAGGTGTTTCAGTAAAAACAACACAGCCATGCCTCTGGGAACTCATAGGATCAAGTAGTCGCTCAACCAGAAAGGGGAACTAACATAGAGTCACTGACAACAACCAAAATGAAGCAGGTGGGGTTTTAGGAGGGGTTCTGAAGTACAGCTACAACTACTGGGACCTAAAAAGACACCCACCACGAGCGCCCACTACATTTGCCCAAGAAGAGGAAAACCCACAACAAACTTAAAGACAGGAAGCAAACCAGAAAGTGACACAAAACAAAAACAGGGAAGATCAGATAAAGGATTGTTTGTCTAGAAATCACATAGGGAGAGACAACTAAAGGTGTTGAACCTCCACATCTCTCAAGACAACTGGAGCACTGGGCCAGCCACTCTTAAATAGAACCTGGGACAGCAGATGTGAAACACCTTCCCACTAACAAGATGACAAACCAGCGCAGGTGTAACACATACTGACTAACGAGGTGACACCAATCGGTGCGTCCCACGTGCTAACATGCTAACGTCCAACCTCAAAATATAAATGGAAAAGCCAAAGCCTGTAACACACACTTCATTAGACTTTAGTGACATCATATGTTAAATAAACAGCCTAAATTGTCAGTTAGTAATTTCTGATTCCATCAAACTAATTAATGTAATGTAATAATATATGACTAGAAATGTATTTTATTTGACTCTGTAGATTTTGAACTAAGCACAAAGAGGTGAATTATATATAGATTTAGTGTGTCCTCCATTCAAGATCATTCTGTGCAGTCTTGGCTCATGGTAGGCTTTTCTTTATTCAGACCCATATAGTGTAGCTAGTAGCTACAGTCAGCTCCAAAAGTATTGGGACAGTTACACATTTGTTGTTGTTTTGGCTCTGTACTCCAACACTTTGGATTTTAAATGATACAACTATGATGTTAAAGTGCAGACTGTCAGCTTTAATTTGAGGGTATTTCCATCCATATCGGGTGAACTAAAGAAGAACCAAGACTCTTTCTAGAGCTGGCCATCTGGCCAAACTGAAAAATCGGGGGAGAAGAGCCTTGGTCAGTGAGGTGACCAAGAACCCGATGGTCACTCTGACAGAGCTCCAGAGTTCCTCTGTGGAGATGGAGCGACGGAGTTGCTTCTGGACAAGTCTCTGAATGTCCTGGAGTGGCCCAGCCAGAGCACGAACTTGAACCCGATCGAACATCTCTGAAGAGACCAGAAAATCGCTGTGCAGAAACGCTCCCAATTCAACCTGACAGAGCTTGAGAGGATCTACAGAGAAGAATGGGTGAAACTCCCCAAATACAGGTGTGCCAAGCTTGTAGCGTCATACCCAAGAAAACTTGAGGCTGTAATCACTGCCAAAGGTGCTTCAACAAAGTACTGAGAAAAGGGTCTGAATACTTATGTAAATGTGATATTTTTTTTTTTATATAAATTTGCAAACATTTCTAAAAACCTGTTTTTTATTTGTCATTATTGGTATTGTGTGTAGATGTAATCAATATTAGAATAAGGCTGTAACCAAACAAAATGTGGAAGAAGTCAAGGGGTCTGAATACTTTCTGAAGGCACTGTATGTGTGGAATATCATAAATCCGTAAGGTAACACTATTGGAAGCCTGTTCAGTGAACAAAAGAATGAAGTAACAGACAAGATGATTTAATTTCATGTTTTTTTTATTTATTCAAACTGACTCACATCATCCAATACCTTAATATAAGGTAAATATTTCAATAGAAATAAAGTGATTAAACATCTCAACCAGAACTTGAATAAATGTCCAAGACATATGATACTCTAACAGAGTATATGTTAAACAGTTACTGTCTTTATAAAATTCACAAGTTTAACATAAAGAAGAGGTTTTATAATGAGAGAGAACTTTTTTCTCTCATATGAAGTATATACATCAACATCATAATAATAATGTGAGCAACATTTTCACATATAAAAGCAGATCAATAATTTCTAATCACAGAGTGATGATAACAGGTACAATACCCAGTTTGGGTAAATAATCCTCATGGAGGATCAGTGATGCTGTAGCTCAAGTTGATCAATAACAAATGCCTGACTAATACTGATACACACTTCACAGAAGATGCTCAATATAATGTCAATATGACCATATCACTACAAAAATGTAGTTGTAACAAAATGTGTTAGTCTTGAATACGTGTTGACCTTTAAACAGATCGGTAATAGATAATCACAAAAGGATTGATGATAAAATACCCATTTTGGGTTTAAAGTCCTCATGGAGGACAATTAAAGTTGTTGTTTATCACAAATAAACAAGTTAACCTACATAATCAACATATGCTTCACTTAACATAAAGGTTATTAAGATTTCATCGTTTCCTTAGTAAAAACGTGTAGCTTGTTCAGTACAACTGAACAACTTTTAAAACATCCTGCTTAAGCAGAAGATTAAGATATCTAATCACTGTCCATGACATTAATGTTAGACCAACATGGTCCATCGAGTTTGTCTAAGTGGATCTCCAGTCTGTAGGACTCTACCAGGGCCTCCAGAGGGCGCTGTTGACTGGACTCTTCTCTTTACTAATGCTGGTCTGGGCTGGGGAGCTCAACAGAGGCAGGTCACTCTCCCTCCTGTTCTTATCAGATGATGGCTGCAGGCTCTGGATGTGGCTCATCAGTCTTCTCTGGGTCTGTGTCTTCACCTCATCCTTGGACAGGAAGTGCACAATCTCTTGGACACACCTGGAGTAACCCTGATTGACAGCTGCTGAGCAGGAGCTCACTGGTTGGTTCTGTTGCTGTCGTCTCAGGAAGCAAACTGTAATCTCTAGGATGTCAGCTTTCTCCAGCTTGGAGTCTCGCTGCTGGTTGAGGATCTCTGGACCCAGGAGAGACTTGAGCTGCTCAATGCTGTTGTTGATACGATCTCTGCGTAACTTTTCCACCACTGGCTTTCTTAGCTGCAAGAAGAGAAGAGTCATTAATAATCTTATTCTGAATACAACAGAGCTGAAATGAATGGCTGTATTCTAGAAGAAAATACTGAAACAATGTAACACTATTTGTAACTCAATTTACCTTGTTGGTCAGAGTCACATGCTCATTATAGTAGATCACAGCTCAAGGGATTGTAGGTGCCATGGCTGGACCTCTGTGCTGTAGAGGTGAGTGAATCTGATTCCTATTGGCTTCATCTCTCCTATATATATAGACCATAATCTGCATATGAATGTGTGGGTCTTGGGCTTGTTGGAGTTTCTCACAGTCTGTAGCCAATGGGTGAGCTTGACAAGACAATGAAGGAATATGGAGCTGCCACATACTCAGTGTTCCTATTGCTGGGGGACAATGGTCACATCTCAGGGGAGCAGGTGGAGGGGTGGAGGGGTGGGGGACAGGGGGGTGATGGAGAGTGTCTCACAGAACGCTGTGTGATTCTGGGAAACTGGTGACCTCCAGATCTGCTGCCTGATGTTGCAACTTGGTCTCAGAGCATTTTGTATTATTCTGTACGTAAATACGGGCCACACCATTTAGTATGATATGTTACGTTTCGTATGGTATGTATTCATTTGTGTATGTCCATCACCCATTTCATGTGATATGTTATAAATTACAATTAGTATTATATGTTACGCTTTTGATAAATGTACAATATGTTACAAATTTGCAAACTTTTGACTGGTACTGTATATAAAGTCCAATAATGGATGTAGCTTCTACAGATTGCCCCTTTAAGTCTATGAAAAGTTTGAGTAATAAAAGCCTCACTGTAACCATTCCAAACGTAATATATCTTTATAGATTTTTTAATACATCTTTTTAACAAGGTTCTAGCTATAATAATTTGATTACTTTTATTGACATTTTAGAAACATAGACTTTAAGAACATTGCCACCTTTAAAACATAATATTGTATAGTAGTAAGTAAGTTGACATTCACCCCCTGGTATATTTATGTTGCAATACTGCTCTTGTGTCTGTGTATTCAAATATCTGACAGAAGCAGTGGAGTCTGGAGGTAGCAGATGTATCCTCTGTCTTGAGGCCGCTGGTCAGTGTGAGTAGAGAGCTGATCTGAGTTTCCCACAGTCCTGTGTGCTATGATCAATGCATTACAAAAGCCGCTCAGTGGACCATTAGTGACGGCTATTGGCTCTGTGTTGTTCTATAGACAGAGCCTGACGTCAAATACCATCTGGATTCTGGAGGGAAAAACTACCACAGGTTACAATCATATATTTATTTAATTTTATTCAGGTCCCAAAAAAATTGCAGACTACATTACTGAATAATATACTCTATATCTGTTTTGTGGAAAATTACACTGTTATTGATGGTTAAATTGATGTAAGGAATGATTCTGCCAATGACACTGAACTGTGACTGCTCGCCAGAGCTTTCTCACACTTTGTCCATTGACAGAAATACCTTTAAGCAATAGAAGTGTGCCCTATTACGCTGATTCGTCTCTTTATACAATTCCCCAAAGGTGTCGGGTGAGTAGCTTGTTAGTCAAATATCATTCCATTTCAATATGACTGAACTGCGAGTGAGCTAGGCACAAGTGTATAACAAAATGGCAATATTGCAACAACCATTATCAATAACCAGTCAGAAAACCAATTAGTGCAATGTTGTGATTTTTCTAAAGTTGAGCATGTTACTGACTTGACTTTAGCCGCCACAACAACATCTGGTAATTTTGAAACACATATTAACAGAATAGTTGTATTGCAGGACTAAATATGTACTTATGGGGGAATAGTGGTTTTTAGCCATACACAGTCATTGATGCTTGAACAAATTCCTCTAACAAGCTTGCTGGACAGTGAAAGGTTTTCTGTGGCATGTGGGACTGCCAAAGGTGCATAACACAGTATAGTGTGTTTATTTATAGGAGTAAGTTATTCACTTGTGTTCAGGTAGTTCTTTCTGAATTCTGCATTGTAAGTGTTTACAAAATAAATATTTGTATAAATGAATGTCAATGTCAATGCCAATGTCAGGTTGTTGTTTTTGTTAACATACTTGGCTGTACGTGTATTCACTTTTATGTTTCTTATCTTGCAATTAATGTTTTTTAGTGCAATAAAATGTACCAGATGTTGGCTACTGTAGGGGTATGAATGACCCTACATAATCATCAGTTGTGTATCATTGAGTTTTTCTGTCATTTCTTGTCAGGAGCATAACACTGAGAGAACAATTAATTCCTCCATGAGACACATAAACATACAGCATATACCTAATGATTTCATGCATAAGACCATATTCCACATCCTTCTGAGGTTTGCCGATAGTGAGCTGTGTTTCGAATACAATATGAAAAGACAAGTGAAATATATTATCAAAATATTTATTTAGTCTTTGAATGAAACATGTTAGGCACATTTGAAAACCCTTTAGGCATATTTGTGTATTAGGCACGTTTGTGTATGTGTGAAGCCATTAAAAAGTAATTGAAAACAAAAAAAACAATATGCTTTATCATCAAAATCATAGCATTTCCCCTTAGTATAAAGGAAAGTAGGGTTCAAATTCTACATTGACTCGCATACCCTAAGTGGGACAAACCAATGGTCATATTTTCAATACTTCTACTTTATAGCAAGAGTGGCCAGCACTCTGTAATTCAAACTCTGACGACAAGTGTTTACAATCAGAGTAACCGGCTCTGCTCTCTTTCATGTAACATAGATCAACAAATTCATCCAAAGTTGACTTTCTCAGAGAAAGGATAGAGCAGTACAACTGCTTATAACAATGCATGCAATGCATTTCCAAATAATTTCTAGAGAAGTTGCAATATACACAAAACTAAGCTTCACAAAATCATTGTACTTTTAGACAAACATGTATTGATTTAGCTATGTCTCTGTCAGTTGCGATCCAGTGTCTGCCAATCAGTTGCAGTCTACACCTATAGCAGCATCACAAGGGAATACATTAAGCCAAGGCCGCAGTTAATCACAGCAGGGTCCGTGACCTCTGAACTGGAACCTCCACATCCATGCATCGCTCAGTTCATTGTTCGAAGCAGAGTGGTACAATGTCCTCCTCTGGAGCAGGAAAGAGACGCAGCATGTCCCTGGAACATTTGGAATAGCCGGTGGGTGACAGCAAGACCTTCTTGGGAATGAAAAAGGACACTGTTTTATCCAGAATAGGAGATATGGGAGATGTAGGGATCCAGTTCTGTAGGTGTTCTCCAATAACTATCTTCAATTTCTCCACACCGCTGCTGCACTTCCTCTCCAACAGAGAGAGTTTACATCTGAAAAACAAGACAAGACATTCATGAACATATCTTCTCAAACATAGGTTTTATTCATTTTTAACTCTTATGACCTGGAGTATTTCAGAGTAATTTATCATGAGCTTACCTAATGTGCTGATCTTTCACGTCCATGCTGCCCTCAAGAGAGATGTCCAAGTAGGCAGGCATTTTCAGATTTTTTCCTTGAGTTTGCAGCTCGGAAATAAAGTAGAGATGTTGATCTTTCAAGGTCTTGTTGGTGGTCTGGAGTTTGTGTTCTGCTGTGTTGTTTCTGGTCTTGGCTCAGCTGATGCTAAGAGAGAGATTCTACAACTCCACTCTGCATTTATGTGCCTCCTCTCACGCTGTCTCAGGCTCTGCAGCCAATCAGAGGGCTCTGAAGGTGGGACAATAGTCAGTGGGAATAATAGCTGATTCCGCACAGGACAGGTGGGATGTTGTTCTTTATGCCATATGTAAAAGAGGTCGGCCACGTTAGTCCCTGGGAACGTCTCTATAGCCATGTGTACTCAGAAAAATAATGTTCCCATGCCGAGTGGTTACAGCGTTGGGCCCGTAACCAAAAGGTTGCTGGATTGAATCCCTGAGCTGACAAGGTAGAAATCTGTCATTCTGCCCCTGAACAAGGCAGTTAACCCACTGTTCCTAGGCCGTCATTGTAAATTAGATTTTGTTCTTAACTGACTCGCCTAGTTAAATAAAGATAAAATAAAAGTTGTGACACAAATCAACACAGCGCTAATGTTACATATGCTAGCATCACAAGTCCTTCTTGTCCTACAGTAGCTAACAATCATAGCAATAGATCCCACATCACATAATAACAATAAATGTGTGTACTAGCCATATTTCTGAAATTGCCTTTTTACAGGAACTTGGTCATGGCAAGAGTCTACTAGATCAACTAATCAATCCAATTTGCTGATGGTCCAGATAAAAAAGCAACTTTTTGGGAATGCATAAAACTTTCTCTTCAATATATATTTGAAGAATTTATTGGTAAAAATGTTCCCAAACTGAACAGAGTTGTCTGTTGTTACTAGACTGCCCTATAAACCAATCTCTCTCCCAGCATGGCTGGCTGGCTGTGCATGGGAACAGCCAGAGGGTCTTTGTTAGAGCAGACACACTTCTATTATGTCTCTGGGCTCAGCAGGCTGCATTCAGAAGTGTGGGAAGCCGTGTGTCACTGTGGCTCCCAGCTCCAGAGAGGGGAAGGCGTGCGACTGGGGCACGATCAGCCTTGTGCAAGGAGCCAGCTGTGCTGTGGAGATCAGAGGAGGAAAGTGTGCTGCCTGGGGCTCCTGGGAAACCTGAGCGAGTAGACAGACAGAAGGTCATCATCACCTCACAGCTGATGCACTCTGATGGAGTCACATTACCTGCGACGTCATCAGCTAGAGACAGATCCGTCTGAAACGACTCTAATGTGAGTAGCCTACCAGCATTTGATAATGTTGTGTTTTCCTATGCATTTTAGAAACCTGTGTCAGTCTCACACGTGTAAGTTGTGATGATGAGTGTGTGCTCTGTCAGTATCATTGATCCCAACATCAGGCAGCAGATCTGGGGGTCACCAGTTTCCCAGATTCACACAGCACTCTGTGACACACTCTCCATCACCCCCACCCTTCCACCTGTTCCCCTGAGATGTGACCATTGTCCCCCAGCAATAAGAACACTGAGCATGTGGCAGCTCCACATTCCTCATTGTCCTCCCAAGCTCACCCATTGGCTACAGACTGTGGGAAACTCCAACAAGCTCAAGACCCACATATTCATATGCAGATTATGGACTATATACAGGAAATATGAAGCCAGTATGAATCAGATTCTCTTAATACAGAGATGAGTAGAGCACAGAAATCCAGCCATGGCACCTACAATCCCTTCAACTGTGATCTACTGTAATGAGCACATGACTCTGACCAACAAGGTAAATTGAGTTACAAATAGTGTTACATTGTTTCAGTATTTTCTTCTAGAATACAGCCATTCATGTCAGCTCTGTTGTATTCAGAATAAGATTATTAATGACTCTTCTCTTCTTGCAGCTAAGAAAGCCAGTGGTGGAAAAGTTATGCAGAGATTGTATCAATAACAGCATTGAGCAGGTCAAGTCTCTCCTGGGTCCAGAGATCCTCAACCAGCAGTGAGACTCCAAGCTGGAGAAAGCTGACATCCTGGAGATTACAGTTTGCTTGCCGAGACGACAGTATCAGATCCAGCCAGTGAGCTCCTCCTCCTGCTCAGCACCATTCCATCAGTGTTAGTCCAGGTGTGTCCAAGAGATTGTACACTTCCTGTACAAAGATGAGGTGAAGACACAGACCCAGAGAAGACTGCAGAGCAACTTCCAGAGCCTGCAGCCATCCTCTGATAAGAACTGAAGGGAGAGTGACCTGCCTCTGTTGAGCTCCCCAGCCCAGCACAGCATTAGCAAAGAGAAGAGTCCAGTCTCTACCAGGTGGCCCTGGTAGAGTCCTGCAGACTGGAGCTCCACTCAAACAAACGCAATGGACCATGTTGGTCTAACATTAATGTCATGGACAGAGATCAGAGATCTTCTTTATCTTCTGCTTATGCAGGATGTTTTAAAAGTCTTGCAGTGATTGAGACTTCTTATCTCCGTTGTATTGAAGTAAGTTTTTTTTCCCCCAAAAAATTTTTGAAAACAAAATTGTTGTTGTGTTAATTGAAATCATAACCTTGATCATGTTGATCATGTTTTTAATCATGATCAACAATAGCTTTAATGGTCCTACATGAGGACTTTTAACCCAAAATGGGTATCAATCTGTTTGTGATTGTCTATTTCAGATCTGTTTTTAGGTCAAAATTTACAAGGTACTTTTTTCTTTTCACCACTACATTTTATTGAGCATCTTCTGTGAAGCATGTATCAGTTATATTGATAATGTTCAACCCGAGTTCACTGTTCCTCTATGAGGATTATTTACCCAAACTGGGTATTATGTTATAATCACTCTGTGATTAACACAATTTTATCTGTCTAACATTAATGTCATGGAAAGTGATCAGAGATCTTCTTCATCTTCTGCTTATGCAGGATGTTTTAAAAGTCTTGTTTTGATTGAAAGTTTTCATTACAGTTGTACTGAACACGTAAATACGTTTTTAAAAAGAAAACAATGAAATCTACGAACATTGCATTTTTGTAGTGTTAATAACATGTATGTTTTGTGAAGCATCAGCATGTGTTGATTATGTTGATAATGTGTTTATTAATGCTCAACTTCAACTGTCCTCCATGAGGACTTTTCACCCAAAATGGGTATTTTATCATCAATCCTTTTGTGATTATCTATTACCGATCTGTTTGAAGGTCAAAACGTATTCAAGACTAACACATTTTGTTACAACTACATTTTTGTAGTGATATGGTCATATTGACATTATATTGAGCATCTTCTGTGAAGTGTGTATCAGTATTAGTCAGGCATTTGTTATTGATCAACTTGAGCTACAGCATCACTGATCCTCCATGAGGATTATTTACCCAAACTGGGTATTGTACCTGTTATCATCACTCTGTGATTAGAAATTATTGATCTGTTTTAAGATCAGACTTAAATGTTGTGAAAATGTTGCTCACATTATTTGAATAGTGTGCATATTGTAGATGGGAGAAAATGTTTTCTCTCAATGTGAAACCCTTGTTTATTTTAAACAATATGTTGTCTTTTATAATGACAGTAAATGTGTATCCTATTCTCTGTTAAAATATCATGTCTTGGAGATTTATCCAAGTTGTGGTTGTGATGTGTAATCACTTAAACTATTCACCTTATATTTAGGTGTTCAAGTCTGTGATGTGAATCTTTGAGTCAATGCCAATAAATCCCCAAATAATGAAATTAAATAATGTGTTATTGTCCTTGATCTTTCCTTCTCTCTACTGACATCTACATATTGACTGTGGACCACACATATCTACTGTATAAGGTCATCATTACTATTGTAATGTTTTGTCATGAAGTGTTGGAAGTTGAACTATTGCATCTCAATCAAGTAATCTACAGTGGACCAGAAATAGTGATGCTTTTAAATGTCTAAGAGGAAAAGGCCCAGGGTGTGGACATGAAGCTAGAGATAGAGCTAGGGTTATGGTTAAAATCAACATGTCACTTCTACATTCTTAATCAAATTTAGGTGAGAAACATGACAACTTATATTCTATAGTTCTCACTGTTCTTTATCTAACATTGTTTCCCCCAAACCTAGTTTTTCAGGGAACCTTCTCTAGAACCGGATGCTTTTTTGGTAGTTGAAGCATGTATAATGGTTGCCTAGGCACCAGACTGAACTGAATACCTAATATGATGCATTATAATAAGGCACACTTCTATTGTTCCTCCATTGAGAGCAGTGAATGGAGAGAGTGTGGGAAAACAAGGAAAACTCACTCGCAGACCGCCTTTGGGACAATAGACTCAGACCTCTTTACCCTGTAGGTTGAGGGGTAAGAAGAAGGAATTTCACTAGTAAGGTTTCATCATTGAATTTTATTTATTCATTATATCACAGATATACTGTATAATCTACACTCTTAGAAAAAAGGGTTCCAAAAGGGTTCTGCAACTGTCCCCATAATAGAACCCTTTTTGGTTCCAGGTAGAACTCTTTAGGGTTCCATTGAAAGGGTTCTACATGGAACCCAAAAGAGTTCTACCTGGAACCAAAAGTGGTTTGTCAAAGGGTTCTCCTATGGGGACAGCCAAAGATCCCTTTTGGTTCTAGAAATTCTTTTTTTCCCTAAGAGTTTACATCAAAATGCAAAGAAATCATGTTTCACATATTGCACCCAGGGCAGTGGGAGCAGGTGCTAAACCTTAACTTTTTTTATATTTAACTAGACAAGTCAGTTAAGAACAAATTCTTATTTACAATTATGGCCTAGGAACAGTGGGTTGAATGCCTTGCTCATGGGCAGAACGACAGATTTTTACCTTGTTAGCTCATGGATTCAATCTAGCAACCTTTAAGGTTACAAGCATAATGCTCTAACCACTCGGCTACCTGCACCAGTTGAAATTAGACTAAGAATTGTAAGGACTACACAAGTGTTTTTTATTATGACAGGGTGTAAGAAGTCACAGATCAGGAAAGACAGTATTTCACACATTATAGAAAACATGATCAGATTGTAGAATCAAAGATGATACAGTTTATATCTAAAACGTATATGCTTGAATCTTGACTACCTCTGAATGGCCATATGCTGTACCAGTCTATTTCATCCAATAGTTCAAATGTATGTATTTACTACCTTCTTAATTGATGTATGTCAGATGCTTTATTTGTTTTATCCCCCAGGGGCTTCATGGGAACTTCTTGTGTAGAGATGAATTAGCATTTAACAAGGAACACTTATGTTGTTTAGTGGAAGCTCTGTCAATGGGCAGAGTGTGGGAAAGCTCTGGAGAGCAGAGTCTCAGTGTAGTGTCATCATCATTATCATCATCATCATCAGTCCGACCAGCACCTGTCTGTCTGGGAAACATCCAGAACCACTTGGGAATAGCCACACTTATAGAAGGGAATTAAACAATATCTGAATACATCAGTTTCATCAGTTTCCCCAGAATATAAAGTTCTTCATTTCTCCTTCTCTTCTGTCTTCCTATGAGGTGAAAGCTGAATCAAGACACATAGATAGATAGATAGATAGATAGATAGATAGATAGATAGATAGATAGATAGATAGATAGATAGATAGATAGATAGATAGATAGATAGATAGATAGATAGATAGATAGATAGATAGATAGATAGATAGATAGATAGATATGTACTTTATTGATAATGATGTTGATGTTATATCTAAAACATAATCTGTGTGAAGCTCATGAAGACCTCATGATATTGATACAATATGGAACCTGTGAACTGAACAACAAGCTATATTCCTCTGGATATAAACGTAGTTAATATATTCTAAGGACGTCATATTTGACTCAATAAAGAAAACATTTGAATAAAAATTAAATTCACCAGGACATAAAATTATAAATATTCTTTACTTTTTTACTTCATTTTGGTATACAAAATGTAAAACTATGCAATCTGGTTTCCGAGCTGGTCATGGGTGCACCTCAGCTACGCTCAAGGTACTGAACGACATCATAACCGCCATCGATAAAAGACAGTACTGTGCAGCCGTTTTCATCGACCTGGCCAAGGCTTTCGACTCTGTCAATCACCGCATTCTTATTGGCAGACTCAACAGCCTTGGTTTCTCAAGTGACTGCCTTGCCTGGTTCGCTAACTACTTTGCAGACAGAGTTCAGTGTGTCAAATCGGAGGGCCTATTGTCCGATCCTCTGGCAGTCTCTATGGGGGTGCCACAGGGTTCAATTCTTGGGCCAACCCTTTTCTCTATATACATCAACGATGTCGCTCTCGCTGCTGGTGACTCTCTGATCCATCTCTACGCAGATGACACCATTCTGTATACATCTGGCCCCTCTTTGGATACTGTGTTTACTAACCTTCAATCAAGCTTCAATGCCATACAACACTCCTTCCGTGGCCTCCAACTGCTCTTAAACGCTAGTAAAACTAAGTGCATGCTTTTCTATCGAACGCTGCCAGCACCCGCCCACCGGACTATCATCACTACTCTCGACGGATCCGAATTAGAATACGTGGACACCAACAAATACCTAGGCATCTGGTTAGACTATAAACTCAACTTCCAGCAGGTATATCTCACTGGTCACCCCCAAAGCCAACACCTCCTTTGGTCGCCATTCCTTCCAGTTCGCTGCTGCCAATGACTGGAACGAATTGCAAAAATCATTGAAGCTAGAGGTTCCTATCTCCCTCAATAACTTTAAGCATCAGTTGTCAAAGCTGCTTATCGATCACTGCACCTGTATATAGCCCTTCTGTAAATAGCCCACACTACTACCTCATCCCCATATTTATTTTTGTTTATTTTCACTAATCTTGCAGTCCAGTATCTCTATTTGCACATCATAATTTGCACATCCTTCATTCCTGTGTTAATGATGATAATTCTGTAATTTATTTCACCACTATAGTCTATTTATTGTCCTACCTCCTAACCTTACTGCATTTTTGCACTACATTTTGCACTCTGTATATAGATTTTCTATTGTGTTTTTGACTGTTTGTTTAATGTGTAACTCTGTGTTGTTATTTGTCGCACTGCTTTGCTTTGTCTTGTCTTGGCCAGGTCGCAGTTGCAAATGAGAACTTGTTCTCATCTGACCTACCTGGTTAAATAAAGGTGAAATAAAAAAAATAAAAATAAAAACTATATCATTTTTGTCAGCGGTCACATCCATTGTGAGATAATAAGATGTGATAAAGCATTGAAACACTATACATTCAACAATGCATTCAACAATGTCCACATTTAATGTAGAGGATCTGCGTCAGTCTCAGCCATCATCTGATAAGAACTGGAGGGAGAGTGACCTGGCTCAGTTGAGCTCCCCAGCCCAGCATCAGCAAAGAGAAGAGTCCAGTCAACAGCGCTGGTAGAGTCCTGCAGACTGGAGCTCCACTCAAACAAACTCAATGGACCATGATGGTCTAACATTAATGTCATTGAAAGTGATGAGAGATCTTCATGTTCTGCTTATGCAGGATGTTTTAAAAGTCTTGCAGTGATTAAGACTTTTATTTTCTGGTGTCCTGAAAAAGTAATCACGTTTTTCTAAGAAAATTATCAAATTGATCATTGAATAGTAACATTTATGTTTTTTGAAACGTGTTGATATAGTGTTCATCCATCAACTTCTATGGTAATCCATGAGGATTTCTACACCAGAATAGGTGTTATGTTTGTGATTGTCTATGATTGATCTGTTTTAGGGTGATGACTTATAAGACAAAAATATATGTTTTACAACTACATTTGTGTAGTGATATAGTATTATTGACATTGTATTAAGCATGTTCTGTGAAGCATGTATCAGTTATATACAGTTGAAGTCAGAGGTTTACATACACTTAGGTTGAAATCATTAAAACTCATTTTTCAACCACTCCACAGATTTCATGTTAACAAACTATAGTTTTGGCAAGTCGGTTAGGGCATCTACTTTGTGCATGACACAAGTAATTCTTCCAACAAGGAAGAAGCCACTGCTCCATAAAACAGCCAGACTATGGTTTGCAACTGCATATGGGGACAAAGATCATACTTTTTGGAGAAATGTCCTCTGGTCTGATGAAACAAAAATAGAACTGTTTGGCCATAATGACCATCATTATGTTTGGAGGAAAAAAGGTGAGGCTTGCAAGCCGAAGAACACCATCCCAACCGTGAAGCAGGTGGTGGCATTATCATGTTGATAATCTTGATGATTTGCTGCAGGAGGGACTGGTTGTCACGATTGGGTGGAAGGAGAGACCAAGGCGCAGCGCAGGTATAGTTCGACATTTATTATTACTACTATTACTACATTTATTATTACTATGTATAACACGTACAAATGAACGAACTATAAAACTCCCAAAAACAAACACTCGATTGACAAACGTCACGTTTACTAAAGCACACAAAATGAAACGGACGTAACAAAAGAGCACACTTACTTTAACCGTGACTGCGACATATAACGATAACGACCCACACCAAAGTGAAGGACAGACTCAACATATATAGGTCCCTAATTAGAGACAATGCCGTGCAGCTGCCTCTAATTAGGGATCCAACCTAAACCCCACACAGAAACAGAAAAGAACGACACTGTCAGACTCTGACCATAGCTACATAGAGAAGCAACTAGGCTTCTCTATGGCCAGAGCCTGACACTGGTGCACTTCACAAAATAGATGGAATCATGAGGAAGGAAAATTGTGTATATATTGAAGCAACATCTCAAGACATCAGTCAGGAAGTTCAAGCTTGGTCGCAAATGGGTCTTCTAAATGGACAATGACCCCAAGCATACTTCCAAAGTTGTGGAAAAATGGCTTAGGGACAACAAAGTCAAGGTATTGGAGTGGCCATCACAAAGCCCTGACCTCAATCCTATAGAAAATATGTGGGCAGAACTGAAAAAGTGTGTGCGAGCAAGGATGCCTACAAACCTGACTCAGTTACACCAGTTCTGTCAGGAAGAATGGGCCAAAATTCTCCCAATTTATTGTGGGAAGCTTGTGGAAGGCTACCTGAAATGTTTTACACAAGTTAAACTATTTAAAGACAATGCTACCAAATACTAATTTAGTGTATGTAAATTTCGGACCCACTGGGAATGTGATGAAAGAAATAAAAGCTGAAATAAATAATTATTTCTACTATTATTCTGACATTTCACATTCTTAAAATAAAGTGGTGATCCTAACTGACCTAAGACAGGGAATATTTTACTAATATTAAATGTCAAGAATTGTGAAAAACTGAGTTTAAATGTATTTGGCTAAGGTGTATGTAAACTTCCGCCTTCAACTGTATCTTAGTATGATAAAACATTGGTCCTTTGAGCTGATATCTTGGGTCGTATCTACTTGGACTGAAAACATGCCTGCCTGCCTAACTTCCTCTGCAATAGTTGTCTTTATCAGTTGGCTGATGACATCCACAACAGCAGGGTAACAAGAGATCCTCTGCACTTTGCGCCAGTTTCATGGTGCATCTTACTATTCTCTATTACATGCTGTTGGAGGCAAACGTCATATTTGCTCAAGAGTAGAATCAATTCTAGGACATTGCCATGATTAACAGCAACGTTTTCCAAGCTATAAGCAGCCTCTGCTTTATCTCCAACGTAGCTAAGGCCACATTTGCCTATAACTTTGACATCCACTATGCGCTCCATCACCTGACGTTTCTTCTTCACTTGCTCGCTATGTAATGACATTAGGTTGCCAGTCAACAGGCTTTTCACATCTGCCTTTTTTACACTTAGAAAGTAAGCATCTGCACTATCTCTATGGACGTTACTTCATGTTCCACTATGCTTTTGTGAATATGCTTCCAGGCTTTCATGCAGCCCTTTATGAAAGGGCTATCACTAACCAAAGGTGCAAATGCCAAACAGACAGTACAGTATAGAGATTGTTTTTTTCACAGTAAGTCAACCACTTGCGATTGGTTCCATCTTTGTTGTTAAAAACTTTTGGTGTGGGAAGTTTTAGTGTTTGTTGAGGATGATAACAAAAAAACATTATATCATGTGACTGAGGGCGAGTAAAGTAATCAAAACAATCAATAGCCTTATCTTCATGTGTCTGCTGCTAAACTGTTGTTGCCTCTGTGATCAGTCCCTGAGTACTCTGCTCTCTCTTTAACACTTCCTTCAGGAGGCCCATGAGACTCATCTGTGCCTGCTTTAAATTACAATAAAAAGCAATCTGTAAGGCTTTAGCTAATTTAGCTAGTTTAACATGGAAACATGTTTTGACTGATACAACGTAGACTTCTTCCCATGCCAAAATTTATGCAGTCATTTATTTTCATCCCATTTCCTTTCAATTGTGGTAGTTGTATGTTTACTATTCTTATTCTACTATTTATGATAAAAAGCACAATAGGTCACTAGTAATATGTGGGTATAGATAGTGGTGATATTGAACTAATATATCTGGAGGTGTTAGATTGTTCACACAATGTGGTTCAACAGCTCTACCTGTGCCTTCCACAGCAAGGATCCTTCTGGGCACATTACTGGGTCCTGGCACTGCCTCAGACACTAAATCAAATTTAAAAATGTTTTAATTAAATATAATTGTTAGCACAAGTCCCCCTCCCTACAAAACAAGTGTTCTGATCGTCTTTAACATTGAGCAATCCTACATGCCCCCTCTGGCGTTATGGGCTCATAGCTGGCGCCTGGTACTGCCTCTTCTTCCCTGCCAGCAGCAAACTGGTCTACTGGTACTGGCTGCTGATTAGAGACTACAATAGACAACAAAGTGTCTCACACTTTCTCTACCTTCTTGCCCTTTGTGCTGTTGTCTGTGCCCAATAATGTTTGTACCATGTTGTGTTGCTACCATGCTGTGTTGTCATGTGTTGCTGCCTTGCTATGTTGTTGTCTTAGGTATCTCTTTTGGTAGTGTTGTTTTGTCTCTCGACGTGATGTGTGTTTGGTCCTATATTTATATTTTATTTATTTGTATTTTTAATCCCAGCCCCGGTCCCCGCAGGAGGTCTTTTGGTAGGCCGTCATTGTAAATAAGAATTTGTTCTCAACTGATTTGCCTAGTTAAATAAAAAAAACACTTAGGTGGCGTCGCGACATAACATTTGGAATTTAACAAAGCACTTATTAGTATCGTATATGTTATATGCTGGCTGCCATAAGGCCGCCAGCATATAACATATGAGGCCACAACTCCTTTGGCTGTGTCATCTTGTAAAGCTTTTTTTTCTTCATTTTTATTCGGGCTTTTTCAGCAACCGCCTTTTCTCTTTCTATAATACATATTCTTGTTTTTTTCAGCTCGTTGATCGGTTAGTACTAGGTCCACAAAACGTTTACCACCCTGTGGCGCATGCGTTGTCGCGCTTGTTTGTGTCTGAATTGCATAATCTACCAAGTGTATCAGTAATAGACCGGTTTGCACCTACAGTTTGTTTAATTTGTCATCTTTATGGATGGACTAACATCCTACTACGGTGTAACATAACTCGCAAACATTGTGAATATTTAGTTGGAGAAAAGATTGAATGCTGTATGTACATGCGTGTAAAATTGTGAAGTGTTGTTACTACAGGGGTGTTGGGTGGCGGGTAATATGTTTTGGTGCAATTAATTAGGTAGAACTTTTGTCCTGTAGCTAATTGAACTTGGAATCTGTGACATATTAGCACAAATATTATTTAATGTGTGTTTGGTGTCTGCGTTTGTACATATTATCTACTAAAGTCTAGGAGTTTGTAAGATACCGGTTCCTTCCAAATCGAGAATGAAGAAAGTAAAGTAAAGGTTGGTTGAAATATTAGGACCATAAGCACGACCTCAGACACTAGCTTTAGATAGCCATGTGAACCGCTGAGGTTCGAGTTCGCATGGCTACTAATGTCATTTCTGCCTTAGATATACCACCAAGGGTTTAAAAGAATATCTTAGATTAGCCCTAATCTAGGTTTATAATTGCACCGCTTAGATGAACTAAACCAGTGTTAAAATTAAGGATAAATCACTAAACTATGATTAGTGACGTGCGATATTGGATTCACCAGAGCAATATGTTCTAATTCTATGGAAACAAACCACCACCGGTTATTACTCGCTAGCAGAGTTGTCACTTTATGGTAAGGATGAAATTAATTATTTTTTTGTCAAATAAGTTAGCTGTCTAGATGAGTTTAACAAACATAAGCCACGAGCTAAAATTGTTAAATAGCACCGAAAATAAAGCGCACACTGATATTTGCTGAATTTAAACCTCCTCCAGTGGTAGTTTAGATTTAATCACAAAACGACATTTACATTTGTAAAATTGTTTTTAAAACAATGGAGCAACAAGACAACATATGATCCTGGTTTAAAGTAAAAATAGAAAGATTTAACTAGGATTAATTTAAAAATAGGGGTTTAAAGTTTGGTGCAACAAGATTAATAAATAAACCTAGATAAAAACCCAGTTTAAGAGTTAATCCATGTTGGTGCAATCCACCCTCAATCTTGATATGTAAATGCTCATACTGTATTGCACGTCATGCCTACCACTAGGGGATGTTGTGAATAGGTTATGACATTGACTGAACAGATACATAATTAAATAAAACAAAAACACACTGTCTTAGAATAACTTTTATTTTTCATCGATCTGAAAATGCAAAGTTCATTGCTGTCGTCAGGCTGTCTGAGAGTTTGGTAGCAATTTTGTCTGAAAAGAAAATAGTGAGGAGAAATTGGATAAATTCACAGATCATCCTATCAATTACAGTAGTAACGTTAGAATAAAAATACCTAAACCATATGCAAGTTAAAAACCTCTATGTAACAAAACATTGTTGTCGAAGTTTATAGAACAAAATGTTGGTGTTCAAATATAAAAGACATACCAGCTCTTTTCTGTTGCTTCTTCCTCTTCTTCCCAGCAGCCATGAGTGCTTGGCCCTGCTGAAGAGGGTCTACATTCAAGATATCCTTTAAATCGAGGGTCCTGGGGGCAGTAGCATCAACTGAACCACCAGTCTTTGCCCTTGCTGCTTTTATCTCCACAGTCATAGGTCCAAACTAGTGTTAAAGAAAAAAGACAAGATACACCATTGAAAGTACAAAACATTAAAAACACCTTCCTAATATTGAGTATATTTGCTATACATTTCCACCATTGCAATTCAAGTTCAACCATTGAGCTTCAGCCCCTCGCCATATAAGTGACAGCTAGCAAGATGCGCATGATGCACCCACAGAAGAGCGAGAGAGAGCAATGATGTGGTGCACATATCTGCAAGTGACATAGGGGGACCACTTTAGGCTCATAAGCACTACTGGCTAATAAGTATACAAAAGTACTGCATAATCTGTTTAATTTGTCAAGTAAAAGCACTGCAATACCTCAGGGTCCTGATCCTCATCCATGGATTCAGTTTCATCCTTGGACTCGACTTCCTCCAAAGCTCCACCTTCCATTTCCAGATCACAAGGTGGTTCTTCTTGACCACCCTGAGTCATCCCAGCAGTTGCCATGCAGAAACCCATTTGGACATCTGAGCAAGACGACACTATAAAAAAAATTTTTTTTTAGCACTAACATTCTTTTTATCCCAATATAACTTTTCAATTACTAGGCAACAATCAAATGTGTGTGTGTCTTTCCTACCAGCTAGCACTTCCTGGTTTCCCTTCTCTAGTTCCTCCCAGTCGAAAGCTTTGCCCATCTCTGCCACAATCTCAGCACTGATATGAGTGGGAAGAGTGTGCGTCTCCGGGGGGTGCGTAAAGTAGCTGATCCTACCCCTACAAGACCGTAAATTAAACAGAATAATGGGACTTTATTAGGTAGGGACGGTGTTGCTTTGTAAACCTCAGACGTATTAAATGTTTTATTAAATGTTTTTGCAGTTTGCACCCACCCTGTCCAGTCCATTAGGACACTCTTTGCTGCCTTGTCATTATCAGGCACTCCTCCCTTCCTCAGCTTGCCCTGTCGCCGTGCCAACAAAGCCAGGAACTCTAGAGCTGTGTGGAAGTCTGGAACACCATAGTGTTCCATGATCTAAGGAAAAACAAAATCAAAGAAAGTGACAACCTGGACATAACATCTGTCACCACATTGCAGTGAATATGCCGTTAAATAATCTTTGAATACCTGTGTCTTATTGCAGCGTCTTAAAATGGCTTCAACTGGAGGTAGAGTGTCTACAAGCTGCTCAATCTTTACACAATTCCGAAGGATCATGGCCGCGTCAGTCGTCGAAGTTGCCATGACAATGCCTGGACAATCTAAAAGCTTGATGTGCTTGTCCAAGTGTATTTCCTGAAGACATCTAAAAGCCATCACACAGGTCAGTCAAGCAAGGAAATAACATGTATTCCTAGACATAAATAAAGCCAAAAAACATTGTACTTACTTGGTTACGCCAGGTGTGGCTCCAACATTGCATGCACGTGCCCGCTTCAAACTGTTTATCAGACTGCTCTTTCCAACATTGGGAAAGCCTTAAAAGAAAGAAAAGAAAACCAGGTGACCATGATCTTTCGGAATTGTGTAAAGATTGAGCAGGTAGCCTAGTGGTTAGAAGCGTTGGGCCAGTAAGCGAAAGGTTACTGGTTTGAATCCCTCAGCCGACTAGGTGAAAAATCTGTCGATGTGCCCTTGAGCAAGACACGGAAGCCCAATTGCTCCTGTAAGTCGCTCTGGATAACAGCGTCTGTTAAATTACTCAAAAATAAAATGTACACACCAACCACACCAACAGTGATGGCGGTCTTAATGTCTAGGTTGCGGCAGTAGTTCCCCAAAAGTTTCATCAGGCATTCCGCACCCACACAGGCACTGCTACTCAGGAGCTCAGCGGTGGCCTGGGTAACTGGTACATTGCTTCGCTTCTGCAAAAAGAAAATATATATATATATATTTTTAACCTTTATTTAACTAGGCCAGTCAGTTAAGAACAAATTCTAATTTACAATGACTGCCTACACCGGCCAATTTCGGACGACGCGGGGCCAATTAAGCACCATCCTATGGGACTCCCAATTACAGCCGGTTGTGATAGTCTGGATAAGTATAGTTACTAGATGCGAACTGAAAAGTTTATTAAATTAGCATCTAGTACAGAGGTTTAATGCTTAAACAGTAAAACCAGAAATATTGTAAGGAACTTGAATGGATTTCAGTAAATGATGCTGTGCATGTTCTACATATGGCGTTCTGAATTGTATGACTCACCAAATTCTTGTTCTGTTGCTGCGTTGAGGCTTTGAAAGCCACAGTGGGAAATTCATTGCGAAGATACTTGATCCATTTCTCCACAATCTCCTTGGACACCAGGTCTAAGAGTACAGTGGAAAGACATGTCTGTCGGTTACAGATAATCTGGCAGCATGCTCTCTATGTATCATGTACCGTGTATCTGTCTTTTGTGTACTTTCGTTGTGGCATTTTGCACCTGCCCTGTGTTCTTGTTGTAGCTGCTTGACAATGAAATTTCCCCCCCGGGGGAGCAATAAAGTACCTATCTATCTATCTATCTATCTATCTATCTATCTATCTATCTATCTATCTATCTACCTATCTATAAAGCTATGCATTTTAATTAATCTCTCTTACTCACTCACCAATCTTGTTAAGCACTAGGACTATTTTCTTGTCAGTTCCACTCTGAATGACAGCCTGCTCCACCTGAGGACAACGGCAGCCAAGAGGATCACGGGCATCCAGAACCTCCAGAATCACATCAGAGGCCTCAACCACCTTTTATACAGATCAGGGAATGAAACACATTGTTATAATTTAAATTATAAGGACTACACACAGGTACCCTTCTCTAGCAGATCAGCTCTACTTGTACAGAAATGTCATGTCAATAAATTGGTATCACTCAAGTGTATATTTTTACACATGTGCTACTGTGCACACTCAATTGGACTTCATAAAGAAAACTTACCTTTTTGAATTCCCTGTAGTACGCCTTTCTTGAATTCTCATTTTCAAAATTGACATGCTTCTCTAAACTCCGCATCTCAGTTTCCTGAGAGAACACAAAAACACTCATGACAAGCTTTCTCATTTAATTAGAAAAACAGCATTGGGAGAGCTTCTCTTTCTTAACAGACTAAAACCTACACTAGTTAAATTACCCTCTGCTCAAACTCTCTTTGTCGGTGAAGAATATCTCTCTGAAAACTGTCCAGACTTCTCCTCTTCATCAACTCCCGTTCTCTTGACAACCTCTGCTTTTCTTGGAGCTCCTGAAGCTGACCAGACCATGGCAAAGAGAGCAACACATTTGAAATAACTATAAATCAATTGTCAAACCAGAAATGCGCTATTGTCATGACAGAGATTAACAGTTGTAATAAAAATATATTTTTATTATGGTTCACCCTTTTTTTCCGGACTTCTTCTGGTTTTCCATACTCTTTGGGATGGCGTGCAATAGACAGCTCTGAATGTCTTTTCCCTCCTTGAGCATCCGTCTGTTGTCCATCTTTGCCCTCCAATTGAAATTAAAACTCAAATGAGATACGGCCAATGATGTTAACATAATCTAAGTAGTTAAACTAGTTAGTTAAACTATACATAGTTACAGTATACAAAATAGTACAGTGAGTCTACTTCACAATGAGTCTAAAAGGTATTATTCAATTAGGTGGCAGAGACCCTCAGTTCTTTAACTATGTTTTTGTTTAAGAAAAACGAGGTTTTCTGAAGTTGTAACTATCAATGTTGTACAGTATACGCCAAAAGTGAGTTCAGCTGGCTAGCAGTTTCGTGTCCAGTGTCACAACAGGCTACCTAGTCGCCGCAATTAGCAACTATTGTGTATTGCAGCGCACTGTTCTAAAATATAATATATTGTAAATTGTCCGACTGTGAATAACATTTTCCCAGTTATATCTTTACTACCTAGCTAACGTTATGAGTAGCAAGCAGGCTAGCTAAACATACCTTTTGTTTTCCATGGAAAAGTCTTTTCGCTCGCTTTTGTTCTGGAAAAAACCCACAACAAGAAAATAAGTTACACATCAATCTAGCTACACCGTTAATTAAATGTTTAAACTATCAAAGTCATAGCTACGCACTGCTAGCCTTCGACATGATTCCACATGTGGAGAGAGATTGGTGACGGATTGCGCGGATCTGACGTCAAATCACAACTTCCGGTTAATGCTCTTCAAAATAAAAGCACCACAATTACAGAACCGTGTCCTTCTTCTTCTTGATGAGGTTTAACGGGGGTTGGCATCCAATAACTGTTGCATTACTGTCACCTATTACACTGGAGTATAACTACCTTATATTTTGCTGGAAAAAAAAGGAAGTAAAATCAACAAATACCATACCATCTAACCCTACACTCATTAAAAACCATCACCCTACTCCACTGTTTAAATATATCTAGTCCTACCTCAGGCCAACAGCCTGAAAGGACGGGACACCACCACTCAACACACCCTGTAACTCTTCAGACGTCAAGTCTCGTACACCCAAATACCTCTCTACAGCTGCCACCACAACCTCAATTTTCTGCGACTTACGTTCCATCCCTGCAGTACGGTGGATAACCATTGCTATAAAAGCTAAAAATCCAATTTTACTGAAGCATATATCACTTCAATCAAATTTATTTATAAAGCCCTTTTTACATCAGCCAATGTGACAAAGTGCTATATAGAAACCCAGCCTAAAACCCTAAACAGCAAGCAATGCAGATGTAGAAGCACGGTGACTAGGAAAAAACTCCAGAAGAGTTGAAACTGGTGCAGCAGCAGAACCAGGTGGACTTGGGACAGCAAGGAGTCATCAGGCCATGTAGTCCTGAAGCATGGTCCTAGGGTTCAGGTCCTCTGGGAGGGGAGGGAGAGTGGGAGAGAGAGAGAATTAGAGGGAGCATACTTAAATTCACACAGGACGCTGGATAATAACACCTAGATACTGGAGGCTGAGACGGGGGGGTCTGGAGATACTGTGGCCCCGTCCGACAATACCCCCAGACAGGGCCAACCAGGCAGGATATAACCCCACCCACTCTGCAAAAGCACAGCCCCCACACCAATAGAGGGATATAAACAAACCACCAACTTACTACCCTGAGACAAGGCTGAGTATAGCCCCTCCCCTGCACAAGCCCGAGGGGGGCGACAAACCGGACAGGAAGTGAGGCACCCCTCCTAGGGACGGCATAGAAAGCACCAGTAAGCCAGTGACTCAGCCCCCGTAATAGGGTCAGAGGCAGAGAATCCCAGTGGAGAGACGGGAACCGGCCAGGCAGAGACAGCAAGGGAGGTTCGTCACTCCAGTGCCTTGTCGTTCACCTTTGCACCCCTGGGCCAGACTACACTCAATCATAGGACCTACTGAAGAGATGAGTCTTCAGTAAAGACTTAAAGGTCGAGACAGAGTCTGCGTCTCTTACGTGGATAGGCAGACCATTCCATCCACACTTTGTTGTGTTACAGCCTGAATTCAAAATGGATTAAATCATGTTTTTTTTCTCACCCATCTACACACAATACACACAACACCCCTGAGTCAATTAATGTTAGAAACACATTTGGCAGCGATTACAGCTGTGAATCTATCTGGGTAAGTCTCTAAGAGCTTTGCAGACCTGGTTTGTACAATATTTTCACATTATTCTTGGTAAGCAACTCCAGTGTATATTTGTCCTTTAGGTTATTGTCCTGCTGAAAGGTGAATTCATCTCCCAGTGTCTGGTGGAAAGCAGAATAAACCAGCTTTGGCTCTAGGATTTTGCCTGTGCTTAGCTCCATTCCATTTCATTTTTATCCTGAAAAACTCTCCAGTCCTTAACGATTACAAGTATACCTACTATATTATGATGCAGCCACCACTATGCTTGAAAATATGGAGAATGGTACTCAGTAATGTGTTGGATTGGATTTGACCCAAACATAACACTTTATATTCACATAAAGGACATAAAGTGAATTGCTTTGCCAAATGTTTTTGCAGTATTACTTAAGTATTTTGATGCAAACAGGATGCATGTTTTGGAATATTTTTATTCTGTACAGGCTTCCATCTTTTCACTCTGTCAATTAGGTTGGTATTGTGGAGTAACTACAATGTTGTTGATCCATCCTCAGTTTTCTCCTGTTTTAAAGTCAAAATTGGCCTCATGGTGAAATCCCTGAGTGGTTTGCTTCCTCTCCACCAACTGAGTTAGGAAGGAGGCCTGTATTTTTGTAGTGACTGGGTTTATTGATACACCATCCAAAGTGTAATTGATAACTTCACCATGTTCAAAGAGATATTCAACATCTTATTTTCTTTACCTATCTACAAATTCTTTGCAAGGAAAACCTACCTGTTCTTTGTGGTTAAATCTGTGTTTGAAATTCACTGCTCGACTAAGGGACCTTTACAGATAATGATCTTAGGTGGGGTACAGAGATGTCATTCAAAAATCATGTTAAACATTATTATTGAAAAAGTCAAGGGGTGTGAATACTTTCTGAAGGCACTGTATATAACTGGGAAGATGGTGGTGCGCTGGCAAAGTAAGAAGGTAGAAAGCATACCTTGGGTTTGTTGCAGCAGATGTAAAATAGCAAACAACATTTCTGGAAACTCAACTTTGTACGACATGTTATGTTTGGTATGGATAGATATGACAGAATGTTACTTAAGTTGAAAAGCGAAAGGAGGTCTTGGTCCGGTGTATAACATCAATGTCTAGCAAACCAAAGGTTGCGTGTTCAAATCTCATCATGACAACTTTAGCTAAGTAGCTACTTTGCAACTACTTACTATGTTTTTGCTACTTTGCAACTACTTAACCCTAACCTTAACCTTAACTCTAATCTTAAAGGGGAATTGTTATTGAAAAATACTGTCGGCTGCAACTGTGAAAATGCCAGTTAAAACAGTATACAGTAAGTGTGTATTTTGCATTTCTGATGTAATATGAAAGTAACAGGCTTTATGTGTCTAGAACCGTATCGCAATTGAGAATCGATTCACTTTTAGATTTTGGCAGTTTTGGCTGCCAGAGCCAGTCTACCTCTGAAACTAACAGATATCCTTGGATCCTTGGACCTTAAGGAATAACGGTAATGTTAGGTTCCTTAAGAGTACATCTTGGGCTAGCCTGGCTCCTGCTAACTTGCTATGCCCCATGGCAACGTGTAACAGCAACGGTAAATATTTAAACTAGCTAGCTATATAACATAATTGACAAGGGTTGACATTGGTTATGATTATGACAGTGGATGCATTTTTATCTCACAAAATTATAGGCATTATGGAAGATAGGATTCCAAACAGATCACCTGTCAATCACCGCATTCTAATCGGCAGATTCAATAGCCTTGATTTCTCAAATGACTGCCTCACCTGGTTCACCAACTACTTCTCAGATAGAGTTCAGTGTGTCAAAATCGGAGGGCCTGTTTTCCGAACCTCTGGCAGTCTCTATGGGGGTGCCACAAGGTTTAATTATCGGGCCGACTCTATTCTCTGTATATATCAATGATGTCACTCTTGCTGCTGGTGACTCTCTGATCCACCTCTACGCAGACGACACCATTCTGTATACATCTGGCCTATCATTGGACACCATACAACGCCATACAACACTCCTTCCGTGCCTTCCAACTGCTCTTAAATGCTAGTAAAACTAAATGCATGCTCTTCAACCGATCGCTGCCCGCACCCTCACCTGCCCGCCTGACTAGAATCACTGCTCTGGACGGGTCTGACTTAGAATATGTGGACACCTACAAATACCTAGGTGTCTGGTTAGACTGTAAATCCCCACCTTATCTCAGCTCACTGGTCACCATAGCAACACCCACCCATAGCATGCGCTCCAGCTGGTATATTTCATTGGTCATCCCCAAAGCCAACACCTTCTTTGGCCGCCATTCCTTCCAGTTCTCTGTTGCCAATGATTGGAACGAATTGCAAAAATCCTTGAAGCTGGAGATTCCTATCTCCCTCACTAACTTTAAGCATCAGCTGTCAGAGCTGCTTACCGATCACTGCACCTGTGTATAGCCCATCTGTAAATAGCCCACCCCAACTACCTCATCCCCATACTATATACAGTGGGGAGAACAAGTATTTGATACACTGCCGATTTTCCCACTTACAAAGAATGTAGAAGTCTGTAATTTTTATCATAGGTACTCTTCAACTGTGAGTGACGGAATCTAAAACATAAATCCAGAAAATTACATTGTATGATTTTTAAGTAATTAATTTGCATTTTATTGCATGACATAAGTATTTGATACATCAGAAAAGCAGAACTTAATATTTGGTACAGAAACCTTTGTTTGCAATTTTCAGAGATCATACGTTTCCTGTAGTTCTTGACCAGGTTTGCACACACTGCAGCAGGGATTTTGGCCCACTCCTACATACAGACCTTCTCCAGATCCTTCAGGTTTCGGGGCTGTCGCTGGGCAATACGGACTTTCAGCTCCCTCCAAAGATTTTCTATTGGGTTCAGGTCTGGAGACTGGCTAGGCCACTCCAGGACCTTGAGATGCTTCTTACGGAGCCACTCCTTAGTTGCCCTGGCTGTGTGTTTTGGGTCGTTGTCATGCTGGAAGACCCAGCCACGACCCATCTTCAATGCTCTTACTGAGGGAAGGAGGTTGTTGGCCAAGATCTCGCGATACATGGCCCCATCCATGTTCCCCTCAATACGGTGCAGTCGTCCTGTCCCCTTTGCAGAAAAGCATCCCCAAAGAATGATGTTTCCACCTCCATGCTTCACGGTTGGGATGGTGTTCTTGGGGTTGTACTCTTCTTCCTCCAAACACGGCGGGTTGTACTCTTCTTCCTCCAAACACGGCGAGTGGAGTTTAGACCAAAAAGCTCTATTTTTGTCATCATCCAGATGGTCATTGGCAAACTTTAGACGGGCCTGGACATGCGCTGGCTTGAGCAGGGGGACCTTGCGTGCGCTGCAGGATTTTAATCCATGACGGCGTAGTGTGTTACTAATGGTTTTCTTTGAGACTGTGGTCCCAGCTCTCTTCAGGTCATTGACCAGGTCCTGCCGTGTAGTTCTGGGCTGATCCCTCGCCTTCCTCATGATCATTGATGCCCCACGAGGTGAGATCTTGCATGGTGCCCCAGACCGAGGGAGATTGACCGTCATCTTGAACTTCTTCCATTTTCTAATAATTGCGCCAACAGTTGTTGCCTTCTCACCAAGCTGCTTGCCTATTGTCCTGTAGCCCATCCCAGCCTTGTGCAGGTCTACAATTTTATCCCTGATGTCCTTACACAGCTCTCTGGTCTTGGCCATTGTGGAGAGGTTGGAGTCTGTTTGATTGAGTGTGTGGACAGGTGTCTTTTATACAGGTAACGAGTTCAAACAGGTGCAGTTAATACAGGTAATGAGTGGAGAACAGGAGGGCTTCTTAAAGAAAAACTAACAGGTCTGTGAGAGCCGGAATTCTTATTGGTTGGTAGGTGATCAAATACTTATGTCATGCAATAAAATGCAAATTAATTATTTAAAAATCATACAATGTGATTTTCTGGATTTTTGTTTTAGAGTCCGTCTCTCACAGTTGAAGTGTACCTATGATAAAAATTACAGACCTCTACATGCTTTGTAAGTAGGAAAACCTGCAAAATCGGCAGTGTATCAAATACTTGTTCTCCCCACTGTATATCACTGCCGTCCCCAGGGATGGGGATGGAGAAGGGTCCGGGACCGAAGATCTACTCCAACCCCATGCCAGAGCAGTCCGCTCCACCGGTCAGCTACTCCACTCCAGTGTCGGAGCAGTCCGCTCCACCGGTGTCCAGTCCAGATCCGGTCAGCTGCTCCACTCCAGTGCCGGAGCAGTCCGCTCCACCGGTGTCCAGTCCAGATCCGGTCAGCTGTTTCACTCCAGTGCCGGAGCAGTCCGCTGCACCGGTACCCAGTCCGGGTCCGGTCGCATACTCCGCCCCCATACCGGAGCAGTCCGCTCCACCGGGGTCCGGGCCGGGACCAGACTTCAGCCCCTCTCCAGGGTCGAGGGCTCCCACACCAGGGTCCAGACAGGACTTGGTGCATCGCGGGAGTACTGAGGGGGGAATCATCGCGCCGGGGTCCTACCCTCACAGCCTGCGTCACGCCCGAATCCGGAACCGGAGCCCCCACCAGCAACCACCTCAGTACCCCGCCATTTCCCCCCTGGTTTTGTGCATTTTTTGGGGGGAGGGGGGATTAAGTGCGATCGGGAGCCCGCACCTTAGGGGGGTTACTGTGAGGGCTTGGTTGTGGTAAGTCCTCTTACTCCCACCAGGGGGAGTGAAAGGCACACAATCAAGTCCTCACACCCTAACTGGGGAAATTAATGATCCCCAATCAGAGACAGCTGTCTAGAGTTGTCTCTGATTAGGGATAGTATTTAGGCCCCACACACATCCACCTGTGTGTGGATCATTGTTCCTGCTTGTTTGCCTTGAGATTTCAGAAAGCAAGCAAGTATGTCACTGTGTTTTTGTTTGTAGTTAGTTTATTGTACTCTCCTGTTTATTTATGTGCTTCGTGAGAACATCTCACAAAATAAACAAGGATGACACTCCACGAGCGCTCCGTCTACCGTCCCTTACCTACGCACCGTGACATGCTTAGCACACCTAAGATGGATATTTCAATATTGTCAGCTTGATGTTAGCTAGCTAGCTAGCATCACTACATTGGCAGCAAGATTGCTAGAAAGTGAGTTAGCTATATTGACAATTCTATTTTTAGTAATGGAGTGTTTTCCAGACAAGGGTGGAATAGATGACTACCAGATTGCGCTACTCTTATTTGCTAATGCTAGCTAGCTTCAGGGTAAATCTCTGGTAGGTAAAACGATGAAAGATAACAAATTTTCGCGCTTGTTTGTACTTTGCACAGCAAAGCCATCATCCAAGTTTGTGGGCACTCCCCATCTACCAAGCAGGCGGTAGCTGCATTCACTATGAATGCCGGACTATGTGGTTCACTATGAGTAGACGAAAACACAGGAAGTCAAAACGTCTCGATTCTACCAGTGAAATGAAAATGTACTAATTCTAGCTTGTGGTTTGGATAATTTGTATGTTTTGGACAAAAATGTAATGTTGTTAATATAGTAATGACTATATTCTGTGGCAGAGCCAGGGTGAAGTTTCCCTTTAACCCCTAATCCCTAGCCCAGCTAACGCTAGCCACCTAGCTAACGTTAGCCACAACAAATTGGAATTTGAACATATCATACGAATTGCAAATCGTAACATATTATACAAATTGTAATATATAATACGAATTGTAATTTGTAACATATCATATGAAATGGATGATGGACATTCACAAATTAATACATACCATACTAAACGTAATATATCATACTCATTTGAGCATACTGGATTTTAGTTTACTATGTTAGGTCTACCCCTGAGTCTAGGTTGCAGGCAAGTAGATATATAACATTTTTAATTTAACCTTTATTTAACTAGGCAAGTCAGTTAAAAACAAATTCTTCTTTACAATGACGGCCTACCAAAAGGCAAAAGGCCTCCTGCAGGGATGGGGGCTGGGATTAAAAATATAAATAAATTAAATTAAATTATAGGACCAAATACATATCACGACAAGAGAGACAACACTACATAAAGAGAGACCCAAGACAACAACATAGCATGGCAGCAACACATGACAACACAGCATGGTAGCAACACAACATGACAACAACATGGTAGCAATACAACATGGAAGCAACACAACATGGTAGCAGTGCAAAACAAACAAACAAATGATGTACAAACATCATTGGGCACAGACAACAGCACAAAGGGCAAGAAGGTAGAGACAACAATACATCACACAAAGCAGCCACAACTGTCAGTAAGAGTGTCCATGAAGGAGTCTTTGAATAAGGAGATAAAACGGTCCAGTTTGAGTGTTTGTTGCAGCTCATTCCAGTCGTTAGCTGCAGCGAACTGAAAAGATGAGCTACCCAGGGATGTGTGTGCTTTGGGGACCTTTAACAGAAAGTGACTGGCAGAACGAGTGTTGTATGTGGAGGATGAGGGCTGCAGTAGATATCTCAGTGTCAGGCTCTGGCCATAGAGAGGCCTATTTGCTTCTCTATGTAGCTATGGTCAGAGTCTGACAGTGTCCTTCTTTTCTGTTTCTGTGTGGGTTTTGGGTTGGATCCCAATTAGAGGCAGCTGCACCGCATTGTCTCTAATTAGGGATCCTATATATGTTTGTCTGTCCTTCACTCTGGTGTGGGTCGTTATTTATCTCCAGTCAGAAAGTAAGTGTGTTTCAGTTTTGTCTTTTGCCTGTTTTTGGCTTGTTTAGTTCGTCCAGTTAAGTTTTAGTATTAAAACTATGTCGAACTATTACTGCGCTGCGCCTTGGTCTCTCCTTGCACCCACTTGTGACACTCAGATAGGGGGGAGTGAGCCCTTATAAATAAGCATCAACCAGTGGGTCTTGCGACGGGTATACAGAGATGACCAGTTTACAGAGGATTATAGAGTGCAATGATGTGTCCTATAAGGAGCATTGGTGGCTAATCTGAAGGCCGAATGGTAAAGAACATTTAGCTGCTCAAGAGCACCCTTATCTGCTGATCTATAAATTACGTCTCCGTAATCTAGCATGGGTAGGATGTTAATCTGAATCAGGGTTAGTTGGGCAGCTGGAGTGAAAGAGGTGCGATTACGATAGAGGAAACCAAGTCTAGATTTAACTTTAGCCTTCAACTTTGATATGTACTGAGAGAAGGACAGTGTACCGTCCAGCCATACTCCCAAGTACTTGTATGATGTGACTACCTCAAGCTCTAAACACTCAGAGGTTGAAATCACACCTGTGGGGAGAGGGGCATTTTTCTTACCAAACCACATGACCTTTGTTTTGGAGGTGTTCAGAACAAGGTTAAGGGCAGAGAAAGCTTGTTGGACACCAAGAAAGCTTTGTATAAGGTCCACAGCATACACAGTAAGCTATAATCATGGCAACAACCATCCTGGACACTTCCTTCTGAGCCTTCTGTGTTGATTCAAAGTGTTTCTGCTGCATGACAACCTACAGTATATTCATTCTGAAGGAATTTTAAAAGGTTAGATTTTACCCTGTAATATGCCTTTTCAAAAGGTACACTGTAGTTTCTCATCCTCTCCCACCTTTGGTTTTATTGCTGTTGGTGTAAGTGAAGAAAGACTATTTAGTTGTCTCTTTATGTTGCCTGGCTGCAAAAGCAGCACATCCCCAATCCTCTGCCATTTCTGAGAAGGTGTCTGAAGAATATGCAAATCAAGAGTACAACATATTATTTCCATTTCATTCATTGAATTGTTCTAAAATATTTGCCTTGCCAGTTGTTTGCTACGACAGTTGTGTTTCTTTACTTTACCTGTTGGTTGCTTTTTCTCTGTCTTGTGGTTGGCTTCTGTGGTTTTTTTCTTGCTCTTCACCTATTCTGGTTATATACCAGCCATGTTGTCATCAAGATTAATTTAAATCAGAAATGGTCAGACACACACACACACACACACACACACACACACAAACTTCAGTTATGCTGAACCGGAAGAACTGAAGGCAATGTTTGAATTTAAGGTTAATCCTTCTTGGATAAGAAGTGCTTTTGGGGTCACATTACTCAGCATTCAGGTGAAATTGCTTATCCTCTTCATGCTTAAAAAAGAAAATAGTTGACTTCAAATGTTTTCTTATTACTTGTAAATAAAGAACCTATTTTGACAATTCAAATTATTTTACTATAAAAAAGTAAACAGGGAAGTATTCTTTGGGGAATAATCAGACGTTGTTGATTTAATTTACTTCAATCTATGTTTAAACTTTTCCTCATGTAAATACAAAACAATCATTAGAAAAGTGGATCACTTTGGTCCTTTAGGCTGATAACCTCTATCCTATCCGCTTTACCAGATAGTTCATATGGGGTTTGTCATGTGAATTTGGTCTGTAAACAATCACTGATTAAAAAATGTATAAACAGTGGATAAATATAAAAAGTGAGACCAGAGGTTATTTTCATTTTGCTGCATGCATGAAATTTATTTTAATCAGAAAAAAATATTGTTAAATGCATTGTATACACAATTATCTATTTACTATTATTATTTTTTTGTTTTTTTATTTGCAAGAGGGATACAAAATGTTTACCTCATAAGTTACTTTAAAGGTAAGGGTTTTTCAAACCATACATTGTTCACATCATTTTGAGATGATCAGATTTCCATTGGCAGTTAATTTCGATTCTCCTTAGCTGTGAGGCTGTCATGTTTAGCCACTGCAGAGTGAAGGGAATGCCTTCCAAGACGGCAACTTTTTCTTGCCACTTGAACAGAAATGTGTAGTAGTACTATATACATATTCCCATAATGTACCACTCAAATAGTTATAGTATGCATATCAATTACCACACGACTCTCTGCTTGTTTAATCAAAGACCATGGATTAAAAATGCTCCAATGGGTGGTTTATAACAATTTAGTTTTTGTGGGTAACGTTTTTAAACACATTGCAACTGTATGAGGTAAAGCTTAATCATCTCCTGAAAAGTTGTGGGAGAATATTTGTTTAAGAAAAACAAGATGATATACTGTACATTTGAAAAGTCCCATTTGGAAAATCTCCTCAGAATGTTCACGATTTGTTTCCAAGAGGTACGAAGTTGTCTGGGGTTTATGCAGGTGCCACAGAGGAAACCTCTGTTTTTGACGTAGACACTTCAGTGCCATCATCTTCTGCCTTTCCAAAGAGCTGCATGATGCAAGTACGGAACTGGAGAGAGAGGAATAATTAAACATAAGAAGACTTTCAAATTGTATGTATATCTAGAAAATGTATTTCACAAGAAAGGCAATTGTGAAACATTTAGAAAAATGTGTATTGTTAGAAATTTGTTACATGAAATCAGTAAGATAAAAAAAACAACGGTGTCTGAGAATCCTGTTAAGACTTACCTGTCTGTTCATGAAGACATATATAACTGGATTATAGATGGTGGCGCTCTTGGCAAAGTAGGCAGGGATTGCGGCAGCCAGAGGGTGGAAAGCATACCCAGGGTTAGCCGCAGCAAAGCAGGCAAAGCAGGTATAAGGTCCCCAGCATACACAGTAAGCTATAATCATGACAACAACCATCCTGGACACTTCTTTCTCAGCCTTCTGTGTTGACTCAGAGTCTTTCTGCTGCGCAGCAACCTGTGGTCATTCAAATATATCAAAAATATAAAATGGTTATATTTAATGCTCTAATAAGCCTTTTCAAAAGGTACACTTGACCAATACTGTATTTAACAACATAGTTGCTTGCTACAGTATAGTATGTTTAAAATATCACTTACAGCACGGATGGCTAGCCACACGAAAATGTAGCAGAAGATGATCACGGCCAGGGGGAAGAAGCAGCATGTAATCATGAGAGTAATCATGTAGGACTTGACACCAGGATCCTCATTGCCTCCGAACACATCAGGTCCGCAGGAAGTCTTCAGGCCATGAGGCCAGTACCTGGTGGATGGAGAGAGATAAAGCAATTGGTTGAATGAGTGAATCTTTTTAACTTGAATCCTCAGTGAATTAATAAGAGAAATCCACACCTGCTCCAGCCAAAGATGGGGGGAGCACACCAGAAAGCAGCCCAGGCCCAGGAAAAGATAATGCCTCCCATGGCCCATTTGGCATCAAACTTGACACTTCCAAAGGGCTTGCACACCACCACCCATCTCTCCCAGGAGATGACAGCCAGGGACCACAGAGCAGCAATACCTGCATAATATATACATATACTGTAAATTAGACAAAAGAGAAATTCTGATTACTGTCACTATGCTGTGGTGTTCTAGTAACTGCCAATTACTCTTTCTCAGCATTGTGTAGCAATTTATAATTGTATTGTTATATATTAGATAATATTGTAGTCCATGTAAAACTGTATCTTACCACAAGTGGAGACAGTGTATCCCTCAAAGACACACATTGGATGTCCCAGAATGAAGTAGCCAAAAAACTGGTTGCAAACGCTGATGGTACTAGCCAAAAGTGTTTCTCCAATGTCAGCAATAGCAAGGTTTACCAAGATCCAGTTGAGAGGGTGTTGGAGCTTCTTGAATTTTGCAGTTGCCACCAGTACCAGGCCATTGGTGAAGACTGAGAGGATGACCACTATGATCATCCAAAGTGTTGAAACATTGTACACCCATCTTGGAGCAATGTGGTAGTTGGGGCCCTCAAAGGGATCTGAGATAAAACAGAGGAAAGTAATGACAGGTGCATAGTGCATGGTTAGATGATCTACATGCTTTTAGATTATTAATTAAAATTCAAAAGCAATACATATTACATCAATGATATTAGTTAATTCACATTATACGTATAAAGTTGCTTTTTTTGTTGCCATCTATGTTGTATATAACTTCCATAAAAACATTAATAAATACAGGAAACATAACCTAAAGATTTAAAGAAAAGAAAATATATGAATTGGAAGTTTCAGTCAAGGTAGATGCAGTTGCTCATCTTCTCTCACCTTTGGTGTTATTGCTGTTGGTGAAGGTGAAGGAAGATTCTCTCGTTGTATCTTGGTTTTGTCGCCTGGCTGCAAAAGCAGCATTCCCCCAACTTTCTGCCATTTCTGAGAAAGTATCTGAAGAATATGCAAATCAAGAAGACAACATATTATTTCCATTTCAGTCATTGAATTGTTCTAAAATATTTCCCTTGCCAGTTGTTTGTAGCTACAGTTGTGTTGTTCGCCTTTACCTTTTGGTCGCTTTTTCTCTGTCTTGTGGTTGGCTTCTGTTGTCTTGTCTTGCTGATCACCTGTTGTGGTGTTAGCAACCAACAAGATGGTGTACCCCAATCTGTGGGGTTTTATACCAGCCATGTCGTCATGGAGATTAAGATCTAACACACACACACACACACACACACACACACACACACACACACACACACACACACACACTTAAAAAGCATATGTTATATTCTGACCTGGATGAACTGAAGCCAAGGTTTGAATTTAAGGTTAATCCTTCTTGGATAAGAAGTGCTTTTGGTGTCACGTAACTCAGCATTCAGGTGAAATTCCTTATCCTCTTCATGCTTAAAAGAGAAAATAGTTGACTTAACGATTGTTCTTATCACTTACAAATAGAGAAAACGTATGTTGACAATATAAATGTTTTTACTATAACAAAGTAAACAGGGAAGTAGTCTTTGGAGGGATAATCAGACGTTGTTGATTTAATTTACTTAATTCGATGTTCAAGCATTTCCTCATGTAAATACAAAACAATAATTAGAAAAGTGGATCACTTTGGTCCTTCAGGCTGATAACCTCTAACCTATCCGCTTTACCAGATAGCTCATATGGGGTTTGTCATGTGAATTTGGTCTGTAAACAATCACTGATTAAAAAATGTGTAAACAGTGGATAAACATAAAAAGTGAGACCAGAGGGTATTTTCATTTTGCTGCATGCATGAAATTTATTTTAATCAGAAAGAAATATTGTTAAATGCATTGTATACACAATTATCTATTTACTATTATTATTTTTTTGGTTTTTTATTTGCAAGAGGGATACAAAATGTTTACCTCATAAGTTACTTTAAAGGTAAGGGTTTTTCAAACCATACATTGTTCACATCATTTTGAGATGATCAGATTTCCATTGGCAGTTAATTTCGATTCTCCTTAGCTGTGAGGCTGTCATGTTTAGCCACTGCAGAGTGAAGGGAATGCCTTCCAAGACGGCAACTTTTTCTTGCCACTTGAACAGAAATGTATAGTAGTACTATATACATATTCCCATAATGTACCACTCAAATAGTTATAGTGTGCATATCAATTACCACACGACTCTCTGCTTGTTTAATCAAAGACCATGGATTAAAAATGCTCCAATGGGTGGTTTATAACAATTTAGTTTTTGTGGGTAACGTTTTTACACACATTGCAACTGTTTGAGGTAAAGCTTAATCATCTCCTGAAAAGTTGTGGGAGAATATTTGTTTAAGAAAAACAAGATGATCTACTGTACATTTGAAAAGTCCCATTTGGAAAATCTCCTCAGAATGTTCACGATTTGTTTCCAAGAGGTACAACGTTGTCTGGGGTTTATGCAGGTGCCACAGAGGAAACCTCTGTTTTTGACGTAGACACTTCAGTGCCATCATCTTCTGCCTTTCCAAAGAACTGCATGATGCAAGTACGGAACTGGAGAGAGAGGAATAATTAAACATAAGGAGACTTTCAAATTGTATGTATATCTAGAAAATGTTCATCTAGAATTGAGTGAACACATTGTCAGCTGATGCTTTTTAAAATAAAATAAAAAGTACTTCACAAGAAAGGCAATCGTGAAACATTTAGAAAAATGTGTATTGTTAGAAATTTGTTACATGAAATCAGTAAGATAAAAAAACAACGGTGTCTGAGAATCCTGTTAAGACTTACCTGTCTGTTCATGAAGACATATATAACTGGATTATAGATGGTGGCGCTCTTGGCAAAGTAGGCAGGGATTGCGGCAGCCAGAGGGTGGAAAGCATTCCCAGGGTTAGCCGCAGAAAAGCAGGCAAAGCAGGTATAAGGTCCCCAGCATATTCAGTAAGCTATAATCATGACAACAACCATCCTGGACACTTCTTTCTCAGCCTTCTGTGTTGAGTCTTTCTGCTGTGCGGCAACCTGTGGTCATTCAGAAGGAATATCAAATGGTTATATTTAACGCTTTAATAAGCCTTTTCAAAAGGTACACTTGACCATTACTGAATTTAACAACATAGTTGTTTGCTACAGTATAGTATATTTAAAATATCACTTACAGCACGGATGGCTAGCCACACGAAAATGTAGCAGAAGATGATCACGGCCAGGGGGAAGAAGCAGCATGTAATCATGAGAGTAATCATTGCCTCCGAACACATCAGGTCCGCAGGACGTCTTCAGGCCATGAGGCCAGTACCTGGTGGAGGGAGAGAGATAAAGCAATTTTTTAAATAAGTCAATCTTTTGAACTTGAATACTCAGTGAATTAAGAAGAGAAATCCACACCTGCTCCAGCCAAAGATGGGGAGCACACCAGAAAGCAGCCTAGACACAGGAAAAGATAATGCCTCCCATGGCCCATTGGGCATCAAACTTGACACTTCCAAAGGGCTTGCACACCACCACCCATCTCTCCCATGAGATGACAGTCCATGTAAAACTGTATCTTACCACAAGTGGAGACAGTCTATCCCTCAAAGACACACATTGGATGTCCCAGAATGAAGTAGCCAAAAAAACTGGTTGCAAACGCTGATGGTGCTAGCCAAAAGTGTTTCTCCAATGTCAGCAATAGCAAGGTTTACCAAGATCCAGTTGAGAGAATGTTGGAGCTTCTTGAATTTTGCAGTTGCCACCTGTACCAGGCCATTGGTGAAGACTGAGAGGATGACCACTATGATCATCCAAAGTGTTGAAACATTGTACACCCATCTTGGAGCAATGTGGTAGTTGGGGCCCTCAAAGGGATCTGAGATAAAACAGAGGAAAGTAATGACAGGTGCATAGTGCATGGTTAGATGATCTACATGCTTTTGGATTATTAATTAAAATTCAAAAGCAATACATATCAATTATATTAGTTAATTAACATTATACGTATAAAGTTGCTTTTTTTGTTGCCATCTATGTTGTATATAACTTCCATAAAAACATTAATAAATACAGGAAACATAACCTAAAGATTTAAAGAAAAGAAAATATATGAATTGGAAGTTTCAGTCAAGGTAGATGCAGTTGCTCATCCTCTCTCACCTGTGGTGTTATTGCTGTTGGTGAAGGTGAAGGAAGATTCTCTCGTTGTATCTTGGTTTTGTCGCATGGCTGCAAAAGCAGCACTTCCCCAACTTTCTGCCATTTCTGAGAAAGTATCTGAAGAATATGCAAATCAAGACAACATATTCCATTTCATTCATTGAATTGTTCTAAAATATTTGCCTTGCCAGTTGTTTGTTGCTACAGTTGTGTTGTCCTTTTGGTTGCTTTTTCTCTGTCTTGTGGTTGGCTTCTGTTGTCTTTTCTTGCTCTTCACCTGTTGTGGTGTTAGCAACCAACAAGAGTGTATCCCCCAATCTGCAGGGTTTTAAGGACATTTTCTTTCCTTCCTTAAGCAGGTTTGTGGTATGGTGTGAGCAGAACCACCTTCAGCTCAACATCAGCAAAACAAAGGAGATGGTGGTGGACTTCAGGAGAACCAAGGCCCAACCGACTGCAGTCCCTATACAGAGGATGGATGTGGAAATGGTTGGGTCATACAAGTTCCTGGAAGTCCATATGGACAACACGCTGGAATGGGCTGGTAACACCGGGGCTCTGTACAAAAAGGGCCAGAACCAACTGTACTTTCTGAGGAGGCTCAGGTCCTTCAACGTGTGCAGTAAACTACTGCATACTTTCTACCAGTCTGTGGTGCTGGCCAGTGCCATCTTTTTTGAAGTGGTGTGCTGGGGCGCCAACATAAAGGCTGGTGAATAAGCTGATCAGGAAGGCTAGCACTGTTCTGGGGATTAGCCTTGACACTCTAGATGAGGTGGTGGAGAGACAGATCCTGGCCAAACTTCTGGCCATCATGGACAACGTCACCCACCCTCTGCATGCCATGGTTATGATACAGAGGAGCACTTTCAGTCACAGACTGATCCCACCACGGTGTGCCAGAGAGCGCTACAGGAGGTCCTTCCTGCCGGCGGCTATTAGACTATTTAATGCCTCAAAGACCTGGAACTGTTGGGGTGTTAGGACCTAGTTTAGCAATTAGGCATCCATCCATGAGTAACTCTGGTCTATAATCACTCATTCACTCAGGACTTATTAATTCAGGACTGTATACACATATTATGTACAGTTGTTATATCATATCACGTGCAATATTGTAAGTCATTCTTGGACTGAACAGGAATGCATATTAGTATCCTGTCAGTTGTATCTTTTTTCATTGTTTTAGTATATTGAATGTGCAATACGTACATTTATCTGTAATTAAACCCTGCACTAAGGAATGTATTTTAAGTGAATTATTATTATTACACTAAATTATATCATACGCACATTTAGCTTTTTAAGTATCTCTTCCTGTCCATTCTTGTGGGCCGGCTAAGGAGTATTGGTGTCTCTGAGGGGTCTTTGGTCTGGTTTGCTAACTACCTTTCTCAAATAGTGCAGTACATAAAATCAGAAAATCTGCTGTCTCAGCCACTGCCTGTCACCAAGGGAGTACCCCAAGGCTAAATCCTAGGCCCCATGCTCTTCTCAATTACATCAACAACATAGCTCAGGCAGCAGGAAGCTCTCTCATCCATGTATATTCAGATGATACAGTCTTATACTCAGCTGGCCCCTCCCCGGATTTTGTGTTATATGCTCTACAACAACGCTTTCTTAGTGTCCAACATGCTTTCTCTACCTTTAATCTTGTTCTGAACACCTCCAAAACAAAAGTCATGTGGTTTGGTAAGAAGAATGCCCCTCTCCCCACGGTGTGATTACTACCTCTGAGGGTTTTGAGCTTGAGGTAGTCACCTCATACAAGTACTTGGGTGTATGGCTAGATGGTACACTGTCCTTCTCTATGCAGGCTAAAGTTAAATCTAGACTTGGTTTCCACCATCGTAATCACTCCTCTTTCACCCCAGCTGCCAAACTAACCCTGATTCAGATGACCATCCTACCCATGCTAGGTTACGGAGACATAATTCATAGATCGGCAGGTAAGGGTGTTCTCAAGCGGCTAGATGTTCTTTACCATTCGCCCATCAGATTTGCCACCAATGCTCCTTTTAGGACACATCACTGCACTCTATACTCCTCTGCAAACTGGTCATCTCTGTATACCCGTGGCAAGACCCATTGGTTGATGCTTATTTATAAAACCCTCTTAGGCCTCACTCCCCCCTATCTGAGATATCTACTGCAGCCCTCATCCTCAACATACAACACCCGTTCTGCCAGTCACATTCTGTTAAAGGTCCCCAAAGCCCACACATCCCTGGGTCACTCGTCTTTTCAGTTCGCTGCAGCTAGTGACTGGAATGAGCTGCAACAAACATTCAAACTGGACAGTTTTATCTCAATCTCTTAATTCAAAGACTCATTCATGGACACTCTTACTGACAGTTGTGGCTGCTTTGCACGTTGTGTTGTCATCTCTACCTTCTTGCCCTTTGTGCCGTTGTCTGTGCCCAATAATGTTTGTACCATGTTTTGTGCTGCTACCATGTTGTGTTTCTACCATGTTGTTGTCATGTTACGTTGCTACCATGCTGTGTTGTCATGTGTTGCTGCCTTGCTATGTTGTTGTCTTAGGTATCTCTTTTGGTAGTGTTGTTTTGTCTCTTTTGTCGTGATGTGTGTTTGGTCCTATATTTATTATTATTATTTTTTTATTTTTAATCCCAGCCCCTGTCCCTGCAGGAGGTATTTTGCCTTTTGGTAGGCCATCATTGTAAATAAGAATTTGTTCTTAACTGACTTGCCTAGTTAAATAAAGGTTAAATAAAAATAAAAATAAATAAATACCAGCCATGTTGTCGTGGAGATTAAGATCTAACACACACACACACACACACAACAAAAAAACATATGTTATATTCTGACCTGGATGAACTGAAGCCAAGGTTTGAATTTAAGGTTAATCCTTCTTGGATAAGAAGTGCTTTTGGTGTCACGTAACTCAGCATTCAGGTGAAATTCCTTATCCTCTTCATGCTTAAAAGAGAAAATAGTTGACTTAACGATTGTTCTTGTAAATAGAGAAAACGTGTGTTGACAATATAAATGTTTTTACAATAACAAAGTAAATAGGGAAGTAGTCTTTGGAGGGATAATCAGACGTTGTTGATTTAATTTACTTAATTCGATGTTCAAGCATTTCCTCATGTAAATACAAAACAATAATGACTAAAGTGGATCACTTTGATCTTTTAGGCTGATAACCTCTATCCTATCCGCTTTACCAGATAGTTCATATGGGGTGTGTCATGTGAATTTGGTCTTTAAACAATCATTGATAACAAGTAGCAGTGAATAAACATTGAATGAACAGTTTATACAAATAGAAAGTGAGACCAGGGGGTATTTCAATTTTGCTGCATGCATGACATTCATTTCAATAAAAACAAAAACATTGTTAAATACATTTTATACACAATTATCTATTTACTATAAAAAAATAAAAAAATAAAAATGTATTTGCAAGAGGGATAGAACATGTTTACCTAAAAAAATACTTTAAAAGTAAGTGGTTTTCAAACCATACATTGTTCACATCATTGGCAGTTCATTCCAGTTCTTCTTAGCTGTGATGATGTCTAGTTTAGCCACTGTAGAGTGAAGGGAATGCCTTGCAAGATGGCAACTTTTTCTTGCCCCTTGGACAGACATTGATAGTAGTACTACAGTACCAATCAAAATTTTAGCCCTTACACAGCCTGGAGGTGTGTTGTGTCATTGTCCTCTTGAAAAACAAATGATAGTCCCACTAATGTCACACTCTGATCTGTTTCACCTGTCTGTGTGCTTGTCTCCACCCCCCTCCAGATGTTGCCCATCTTCCCCATTATCCCCTGTGTATTTACACATGTGTTCTCTGTTTGTCTGTTGCCAGTTCGTTTTGCTTCGTCAAGCCTACCAGCAATTTTCCCTTTGCTCCTGTCTTTTCTATAGTCTCGGTTTTCTAGTTTTCCCGGTTTTGACCATTCTGCCTGCTCTGACCCTGAGCCTGCCTGCCGTCCGGAACCTTGCCACGCTACTCTGGTTTATTGATCCCTGCCTGTTCTGACCGTGAGACTGCCTGCCATTCTGGACCTATTGAACCCTGTCTGGATTACTGACCTCTGCCTGTCTTGACCTGTCGTTTGCCTGCCCCTGTGCTAGTAATAAACATTTGTTACTTCGACATTGTCTGCGCCTGGGTGATATCTACGTGATAACTAAGCGCAAGCCAGATGGGATGGCGTATCGCTGCAGAATGCTGTGGTACCCATGCTGGTTAAGTGTGCCTTGAATTCTAAATAAATCACTGACAGTGTCACCAGCAAAGCACCCCCACACTATTACACCCCCTCCTCCTTGTTTCACAGTGGGAACCACACATGCGTAGATCATCTGTTCTGGGCTGCAATTTATAAGGCTGGTAACTCTAATGAACTTATCCTCTGCAGCAGAGGTAACTCTGGGTCTTCCTTTCCTGTGGCAGTCCTCATGAGAGCCAGTTTCATCCTAGCGCTTGGTGGGTTTTGCGACTGCACTTGAAGAAACTGGATTGACTGAACTTCATGTCTTAAAGTAATGATGGACTGTTGTTTCTCTTTGCTTCTGTGACAATAGTGTTGGTACGAACTCGACCCAGGCGCAGAGAAACACAGCAAGCTGAGGTAAAGGTAAATCCAATCTTTTAATTAGAGTCAACAGAAACAAGGCAACAGCACAAGAGCACACTAATAAACATGAGACCTATGCAAAGATACAGACCAACTGAGGGACCTAAATAACAAGGCAACCAGGTGAACAGAGAAGGTAATTAAACACAGGTGAATCCAATAAGTAATAATTAGGGTAACCTGGAAACATGAAAACAAGGTAAGGATGCCCTGCAGCGGTATCCTAAGGAAACAACAACCAAATAAAACAGAAACTGTGACAGGGCCCCCCCCCCAAGGAACGACTCCTGACGTTCCACCATGGGTAGCTGAACGGTGATGGAAATCCCGAATGAGTCCGGGGTCCTGAATGTCCCGAGCAGGAACCCAGGATCGCTCTTCAGCACCGTAACCCTCTCAGTCTATGAGATACTGAGTCCCACGCCAGAACTAGCGACTGGAGAGGATGCGTTGCACAGTGAAGGCTGGTTGACCCGCTATCATGCGAGGCGGAGGTGGAGGCCGAGTGGCCGGAACCAGAGGACTGATAACCACAGCCTTGAGGAGGGGACTCGAACGGCGATGACAGTTGGCCTGTCGTTGAACCCGAGCTGAGGACCTCAGGAGCACTGACCGAGCCCTCTTCCAGGTCCGGTGGCAACGAGAGATGAGACGTTGAGCGGCTGGAACCGCCACTTTAATCTCCTGATCAGGAAACAGAGGAGGGTGGTATCCGTACAAGACCTGGAATGGTGACAGACCGGTAGATGAACACTGGAGAGTGTTGTGTGCGTACTCCACCCAGGGAAGATGCTGACTCCAAGTGGCAGGGTTGGCGGCCACACAGCACCATAAGGCGGTCTCCAGATCCTGGTTCACCTGCTCTGCTTGACCATTGGACTGAGGGTGATAGCCCAAGGACAAACTGGCTGATGAGCCCAGAAGATTACAGAATCTGGAGGCCCCGGTCAGAGACGATGTCCAGAGGCAGTCGGTGAAGGCGGAAAACATGCAAACATGCTGAATAACTAGCTGAGCAGTCTCACGTGCAGATGGAAGCTTAGGCAGTGGAATGAAATGCGCCTTCTTGGAAAAACAGTCCACAATGACCAGGATGACAGTATGGCCCCTTCTGAGGATGGGAGACCCATGATGAAATCCATAGAGAGATGTTGGCTGCGGATGAAGAAGCCCCAGAGGCTGCTGACAAGGAGTCCTGTTCCGGGCACGTCGGACAGGCAGCCACGAAGGTTTGCGTGTCCACCTCCGCCAAGGGCCACCAAAACCTCCTCCACAGAAACTCTAGCGTTCACTGCCCTCCCGGATGAGCGGTGAGATGTGACGAGTGAGCCCAATGAAGTACCTTGGACCGTGCCTGTTATGATGATTTCTTTGGTATTGACAATTCAGGATGCAATAATGAATATACAATAGCTGGAGAGAGGATACAATAAAATTAATTTAGATGGCACAGGTTTCCCACAGCAAGATGACCATGAGCTACATCTTTGCCATGAGAATGATGACAAAGAAAACTGACGGTTTATATGGTGCCTGTTACACACAATGCCCCAACATCTGGCAACCATTAACAAAGAACCACCTCTAGCTCAGATTATCTTAGATGACCCCAATACTGACATTATGTTTACAAAACACATTCCCAGATACGACCCTTTGTCCTCTCTCAGACATCCTGTGTCCCAGAGTGACATCTTGCTCAAGTATAATCTATTAACCTGTGATACCCTCAGGCTTCCTTGACCCCTCATAGTGACCTGCTAATGGATTGAGCACATTCCAATATCCTGTGTAAACACGTCACAACAGTGCCCCAAGAGGAACAAAAAGTATGTTAGATGGACAGCCATCAGGAACTGCCTCACCTCCTTGTGCCTCCCTCACTACAGTCTCTATACCCCAGGACACCGGCGCGAGGATGAGTGACCTGGGGATGATGGTTCCAAGCGGTCGATCCTCACTGAGGCTGAGGAACTGGCGAGAAAGGGCATCAGGCTTCACGTTCTTTGACCCCTGACGGTAAGATAATGTGAATATGAATCGGGTGAAAAAAAGGGCCCAACGAGCCTGTCGGGGACTGAGGCGTTCAGCCTCTTGGATCTAGGCCAGATTCTTGTGGTCAATCCAAACCGTAAAGGGATGTTCAGAGCCCGACATCATAGTTCATCTCCGCTGGAGTGAGACGCCTGGAGAAGAAGGCACAGGGATGAAGCTTTTGGTCTTTAGCCGAGCGCTGGGACAGAATCGCACCCACACCAACGTCAGAGGCATCCACCTCTACCACGAAGGGAAGAGAAGGGTCCGAATGAACTAGAATAGGTGGTCCTGGAACGCCTTCACGGCAGCAGGGGTCCATCTTACATGCCCAGTCTTCCACTCGTCTCCCTCTCTGATGCGCACCAGATTGTACGCGTTCCGTAAATGCAATTCTGAGAAAACCGTATCTCCCTGGAGTCTCTCAAAAGCTGACGACATAAGAGAGAGTGAGAGCCGACTGCAAATGGTGGAGTTCGGAATGTTCCTTGGATGACTGAGGAATCTCTGCTGGGTCCATTGTTGGCTTAGGTCTACTGTGACAATAGTGTTGGTACGAACTCGATCTCCCAGGCGCAGAGTAACACAGCAAGCAGAGTTAAGGGTAAATCCAATCTTTTAATTAGAGTCTTAACAGAAAAAGGCAACCACACAAGAGAACACTAATAAACATGAGACTTAAGCAAAGATACAGGCCAACTGAGGGGCCTAAATAACAAGGCAACCAGATGAACAGAGAAGGTAATTAAACACAGGTGAATCCAATAAGTAATAATCAGGGTAATCTGGAAACTTGAAAACAAGGTAAAGATGCCCTCCAGCGGTAACCTAAGGAAACAACAACCAAATAAAACAGAAACTGTGACATCTTCTGTATACCACCCCTACCTTGTCACAACACAACTGATTGGCTCAAACTCATTAAGAAGGAAAAATGTACTTTTAATAAGGCACACCTGTTAATTGAAATGCATTAAAGGTGACTGCCTCATGAAGCTGGTTGATAGAATGCTAAGAGTGTGCTGTCATTTATTTATTTTTATTTAACCTTTATTTAACTAGGCAAGTCAGTGAAGAACAAATTCATCAAGGCAAAGGGTGGCTAATTTGAAGAATCTCTATGGTTAAACAGCATGATCATTACACAGGTGTACCTTGTGCTGGGGACAATAAAAGGCCACTCCACAACACAATGCCACAGATGTCAGTTTTGAAGGAGCATGCAATTGGCATTCTGACTGCAGGAATGTCCACAGAGCTGTTGCCAGAAAATTTCATGTTAATTTCTCTACCATAAGCAGCCTCCAATGTCGCTTTTGTCACAAAATGGGGTTTGGAGAGACCAAGACGCAGCGCAGGGATAGTAGTTCGACATATTTTCTTATTTATTTTATATATTAATCGAAACAAATGGCGAACTACAGGATACAAACTGAAACTATAAACTAACGTCACATTCACAAAAACACACGGAATGAACGGACGTAACAAAAAGAACACTTACTTCACCTGTGACTGCGACATATACCTCGACATGTACGATAACGACCCACACCAGCGTGAGGGACAGACTCAACATATATTGGATCCCTAATTAGAGACAACGGGTAGCAGCTGCCTCTAATTAGAGATCCACCCAAACCAACAAAGAAACAGAAAAGAACGACACTGTCAGACTCTGACCATAGCTACATAGAGAAGCCTATTGCTTCTCTATGGCCAGAGCCTGACAGTACCCCCCCCCCAAGGCGCGGACTCCCGGACGCCTAAAACAAACAAACAAAAAAAACATACACAAATCACGGGGGGGTAAATGGGAGGGAAAACTAGTCCATCGTGGGCGGCTCCGGCTCCGGCGATGTGGACAGTTTTGTCCCGTGCCCCTTCCTTATCACCGGTCCCAGGCTGTGTACCGGTGGGGCAAAAAGCTCCGGCCATGGAGCGGGGAAAACAACCGGGCCCGGACTGGGCACCGGTGGGGCAAACGGCTCCGGCCATGGAGCGGGGAAAACAACCGGGCCCGGACTGGGCACCGGTGGGGTAAACGGCTCCGGCCATGGAGCGGGGAAAACAACCGGGACCGGACTGGGCACCGGTGGGGTAAACGGCTCCGGCCATGGAGCGGGGAAAACATAACCGGGACCGGACTGGGCACCGGTGGGGCAAACGGCTCCGGCCATGGAGCTGGGAAAACAACCGGGCCCGGACTGGGCACCGGTGGGGCGGACTGCTCCGGCTCTGAAGCGGAACAGACGGCTGAACCCGGAATGGGCACCGGTGGAGCGGACTGCTCAGGCACTGAGGCGGAGCAGACGGCTGGACCCGGAATGGGCACCGATGGAGCGGACTGCTCTGGCCCTGGAGCGGAGCAGACGGCTGGACCCGGAATGGGCACCGGTGGAGCGAACTGCTCTGGCGCTGAGGCGGAGCAGACGGCTGGACCCGGACTGGGTACTGGTGGAGCGGACTGCTCTGGCACTGAGGCGGAGCAGACGGCTGGACCCGGAATGGGCACCGGTGGAGCGGACTGCTCTGGCTCTGAGGCGGAGCAGACGGCTGAGCCCGGAATGGCTGGAGGCTCCGGGACGCTGACCTTCGCTGGAGGTGTAGGGGCGCTGACCTTCGCAGGAGGTTTAGAGGCGCTGACCTTCGCAGGAGGTTTAGGGGCGCTGACCTTCGCAGGAGGTTTAGAGGCGCTGACCTTCGCAGGAGGTTTAGAGGCGCTGACCTTCGCAGGAGGTTAGGAGGCGCTGACCTTCGCAGGAGGTTTAGAGGCGCTGACCTTCGCAGGAGGTTTAGAGGCGCTGACCTTCGCAGGAGGTTTAGAGGCGCTGACCTTCGCAGGAGGTTTAGAGGCGCTGACCTTCGCTGGAGGCTCAAGGTGGCTGACCCTCGCTGGAGGCTCAGGGTGGCTGACCCTCGCTGGAGGCTCAGGGTTGCTGACCCTCGCTGGAGGCTCAGGGTTGCTGGCCCTCGCTGGAGGCTCAGGGTTGCTGGCCCTCGCTGGAGGCTCAGAGGCTCAGGTTGCTATGGCCAGAGCCTGACAGTACCCCCCCCCCCCAAGGCGCGGACTCCCGGACGCCTAAAACAAACAAACAAAAAAAACATACACAAATCACGGGGGGGTAAATGGGAGGGAAAACTAGTCCATCGTGGGCGGCTCCGGCTCCGGCGATGTGGACAGTTTTGTCCCGTGCCCCTTCCTTATCACCGGTCCCAGGCTGTGTACCGGTGGGGCAAAAAGCTCCGGCCATGGAGCGGGGAAAACAACCGGGCCCGGACTGGGCACCGGTGGGGCAAACGGCTCCGGCCATGGAGCGGGGAAAACAACCGGGCCCGGACTGGGCACCGGTGGGGTAAACGGCTCCGGCCATGGAGCGGGGAAAACAACCGGGACCGGACTGGGCACCAGTGGGGTAAACGGCTCCGGCCATGGAGCGGGGAAAACAACCGGGACCGGACTGGGCACCGGTGGGGCAAACGGCTCCGGCCATGGAGCTGGGAAAACAACCGGGCCCGGACTGGGCACCGGTGGGGCGGACTGCTCTGGCGCTGAGGCGGAGCAGCCGGCTGGACCCTGATTGGGTACCGGTGGAGCGGACTACTCTGGCCCTGAGGCGGAGCAGACGGCTGGACCCGGAATGGGCACCGGTGGAGCGGACTGCTCTGGCACTGAGGCGGAGCAGACGGCTGGACCCGGATTGGGCACCGGTGGAGCGGACTGCTCAGGCACTGAGGCGGAGCAGACGGCTGGACCCGGAATGGGCACGGATGGAGCGGACTGCTCTGGCCCTGGAGCGGAGCAGACGGCTGGACCCGGAATGGGCACCGGTGGAGCGAACTGCTCTGGCGCTGAGGCGGAGCAGACGGCTGGACCCGGACTGGGTACTGGTGGAGCGGACTGCTCTGGCACTGAGGCGGAGCAGACGGCTGGACCCGGAATGGGCACCGGTGGAGCGGACTGCTCTGGCTCTGAGGCGGAGCAGACGGCTGAGCCCGGAATGGCTGGAGGCTCCGGGACGCTGACCTTCGCTGGAGGTGTAGGGGCGCTGACCTTCGCAGGAGGTTTAGAGGCGCTGACCTTCGCAGGAGGTTTAGGGGCGCTGACCTTCGCAGGAGGTTTAGGGGCGCTGACCTTCGCAGGAGGTTTAGAGGCGCTGACCTTCGCAGGAGGTTAGGAGGCGCTGACCTTCACAGGAGGTTTAGAGGCGCTGACCTTCGCAGGAGGTTTAGAGGCGCTGACCTTCGCAGGAGGTTTAGAGGCGCTGACCTTCGCAGGAGGTTTAGAGGCGCTGACCCTCGCTGGAGGCTCAAGGTGGCTGACCCTCGCTGGAGGCACAGGGTGGCTGACCCTCGCTGGAGGCTCAGGGTGGCTGACCCTCGCTGGAGGCTCAGGGTGGCTGACCCTCGCTGGAGGCTCAGGGTTGCTGACCCTCGCTGGAGGCTCAGGGTTGCTGACCCTCGCTGGAGGCTCAGGGTTGCTGACCCTCGCTGGAGGCTCAGGGTTGCTGGCCCTCGCTGGAGGCTCAGGGTTGCTGGCCCTCGCTGGAGGCTCAGGGTTGCTGGCCTTCGCTGGAGGCTCAGGGTTGCTGGCCTTCGCTGGAGGCTCAGGGTTGCTGGCCTTCGCTGGAGGCTCAGGGTTGCTGGCCTTCGCTGGAAGCTCAGGGTTGCTGGCCTTCGCTGGAGGCTCAGGGTTGCTGGCCTTCGCTGGAGGCTCAGGGTTGCTGGCCTTCGCAGGAGGCTCAGGGGCGCTGACCTTCGCAGGAGGTTTAGGGGCGCTGACCTTCGCAGGAGGTTTAGAGGCGCTGACCTTCGCAGGAGGTTTAGAGGCGCTGACCTTCGCAGGAGGTTTAGAGGCGCTAACCTTCGCAGGAGGTTTAGAGGTGCTGACCTTCGCTGGAGGTTTAGAGGCGCTGACCTTCGCAGGAGGTTTTGGGGCGCTGACCTTCGCAGGAGGTTTAGGGGCGCTGACCTTCGCAGGAGGTTTAGAGGCGCTGACCTTCGCAGGAGGTTTAGAGGCGCTGACCTTCGCAGGAGGTTTAGAGGCGCTGACCTTCGCAGGAGGTTTAGAGGCGCTGACCTTCGCTGGAGGTTCAGGGGCGCTGACCCTCGCTGGAGGTTCAGGGGCGCTGACCCTCGCTGGAGGTTCAGGGGCGCTGACCCTCGCTGGAGGTTCAGGGCTGGGGAGGCGCACCGGATGTCGGGTGCGTGGAGCTGGCACAGGAAGCACCTGGTTAGGCGCACGTACTGGAGGTCCGGTGCGGGAAGCCGGCACTGGTCGTACCGGACTGAGGAGGCGCACCAGAGGTCGGATGCGTGGAGTAGAGCAGAGGTCCGGACCCGGACTGGACATCGGTGAAGCGGACTGCTCTGGCATGGGAGTGAAGATGGCGACCGGACCTGGACTGAGCACCGGTGGGGCGGATTGCTCTGGCAGGAAGGTGGAGTAGACAACCGGACCCGGACTAGACACCGGTGGAGCGGACTGCTCCGGCCTGGGAGTGGAGTAGACGACCGGATCCGGACTGGACCACTCCGCCATCTCCCTCTCGACCTCCCTTTCTATCTCCACCCATTCTTCCAACACACCTCCATAATACTCCTCCAAGTATTCCTCCTGCTCCTTGCTCTGAGCCCCCCATTGGTACCTCGGCCTCTCTATGGTCCACATGGGGAGTGGTGTTGGCTCCTCCTCCCTATAGCCAGACCACCCCCATAGCCTCCCCCCAAGATTACCTTGGGGTTGTTTGCGGGCGTTGCCTCTTCTTGCGCGTCGCGCATAACGCGGCGGAACCTCCTCTCTCTCCCTCTCTCCCCAGTTACGCTGCTTGGTCTCGCAGTGGTGGGTCGTTCTGTCACGAAATGGGGTTTGGAGAGACCAAGACGCAGCGCAGGGATAGTAGTTCGACATATTTTCTTATTTATTTTATATATTAATCGAAACAAATGGCGAACTACAGGATACAAACTGAAACTATAAACTAACGTCACATTCACAAAAACACACGGAATGAACGGACGTAACAAAGAGAACACTTACTTCACCCGTGACTGCGACATATACCTCGACATGTACGATAACGACCCACACCAGCGTGAGGGACAGACTCAACATATATTGGATCCCTAATTAGAGACAACGGGTAGCAGCTGCCTCTAATTAGAGATCCACCCAAACCAACAAAGAAACAGAAGAGAACGACACTGTCAGACTCTGACCATAGCTACATAGAGAAGCCTATTGCTTCTCTATGGCCAAAGCCTGACAGCTTTAGAGAATTTTGGCAGTATGTCCAACAGCCCTCACAACTGCAGACCTGTTGCAACCACCCCAGCCCAGGACCTCCACATTGGGCTTCTTCACCTGCGAGATCGCCTGAGACCAGCCACCTGGACAGCTGATGAAACTGTGGGTTTGCACAACCAAAGAATTTCTGCACAAACTGTCAGAAACCTCAGGGAAGTTAATCTCTGTGCCAGTCGTCCTCAAATGTCACCACCCATTGAGCATGTTTGGGATGCTCTGAATCGATATGTACAATATCCAATAACTTCACAAAGCCATTGAAGAGAAGTAGTACAACATTCCACAGGCCGCAATGAACAACCTGATCAACTCTATGCGAAGGAGATGTGTCACTTTGCATGAGGCAAATGGTGGTCACACCAGATACTGACTGGTTTTCTGATCCACGCCCCTACCTTTTTTTTATGGTATCTCGTCCAACATATCTATATCTCTATTCCCAGTATTGTGAAATCTATAGATTAGGGCAAATTTCTGTTCAGTGTACATGTAGCTATCAGACAAATACACTTACCTGTTTGACATATATAACTGTATTGTAGATGGTGCCGCTCTTGGCAAAGTAGGGTGGAAAGCATACCCAGGGTTAGCCGCAGAAAAGAAGGCAAAGCAGGTATAAGGTCCCCAGCATACACGGAAAGCTATAATCATGACAACAACCATCCTGGACACTTCTTTCTCAGCCTTCTGTGTTGGCTCAGAGTCTTTCTGCTGCGCAGCAACCTGTGGTCATTCAGAAGGAATATCAAACGGTTAATTGTAACCCTTTAATATGCCTTTTCAAAAGGTACACATTACTATTACTGTGGTACTTGCTGAAGTATATCATATTTGAAATATCACTTACAACATGAATGGCTAGCCACACTAAAATGTAGCAGAAGATGGCCATGTAATCATGAGAGTAATCATGTAGGACTTGACACCAGGATCCTCATTGTCTCCGAACACATCAGGTCCGCAGGAAGTCTTCAGGCCACTAGGCCAGTACCTGGTGGACGGAGAGCGATTTTTAACAATGGAGTTTTTCACACTTCAGCGAAAGAAAAAGAGAAACATCCCACCTGCTCCAGCCATACCTGTGCAGGGGAACAGTTGTACTGAAAGATAGAGACACTATAATAACATGCACCAAGGAATTGGATGTAGGGAGCACTTTGTGTCGATCAATTTCTCTATACTATATCTACAATTTCCAAATATGACTGGTACAATAAATACAATTCAAATATTTGTAAAACTGAGGAGACTCTTATCACACACAGAGACAGTGTATCCCTCAAAGACACATTGGATGTCCCAAAATGAAGTGGCCAAAAATCTGGTTGGACAAAAGTGTTTCTCCAATCTCAGCAATACTAAGGTTGACCAAGATCCAGTTGATGTTGGAGCTTCTTGAATTTTGTAGTGGCCACCAGTACAAGGCCATTGGTGAAGACTGAGGCGATGACCACAAAGATCATCCAACGTGTTGAGAGATTGTACACCCATCTTGGAGCAATGTGGTAGTTGGGGCCCTCAAAGGGATCTGCAAAAGAAGAAGATATCAATTCCTGACTTATTGATATTGTCACGTCTCTATCTGCACCTGCACCCCCCTCTGGTGCGCTGCGCTTTCAGCGGTCGACGTCACCGGCCTTCTAGCTGCCCCCGCCCACGCCCCCGATCCCATATCATTATTCATTCCTGGTCTGGTTTTTGTTTTGTCCCCATCATCACACCTGGTTCCCATTAGTCATTATGTGTGTGTATATAGGTCCCTCAGTCTCCTCTATCATTGTTCACTGTTGTTTCCCTGTGGCTTGGGGTTTTAGTTAATGCTACCACGGTGGAAAATTCAAGCAGTGCCGCCCACATTCCCATCCCTATTGAATTTCAGGATCTCGCCTGTGTTTTCTCCAAAACACAGGCAACTAAATTACCCCCTCATCAACGCTGGGATTGTGTATTGAACTCCAGCCAGACGCTGTGCTACCCCAGGGTCATGTGTATCCCCTGTCGCATGCAGAGACCGAGGCTATGGAACCAAACGTCTCGGAAACCCTATGACAGTGGTTCATACGCCCTTCCTCTTCACCCGCCTCTGCAAGTTTTTTCTTTGTGAAAAATAAGGACGGTGGTCTGCGCCCCTGCATCGATTATAGGCCCATTAACCAAATGACCAAACGTTTCACCTATCCACTACCCCTTATTTCCACCGGAGAGGAGAGCATTGAAGCCATGTGTAATTGGCAGACTCCAACCATGGTAAAGGCAGTACAGCGGTTCCTGGTTTTTGCTAATTTTTTCCGGAGGTTCATTCGGGGCTTTGGCAAGGTCGCACTCCAATCACTTCTCTCATGAAGGGAGGGCCATCTAAACTCTGATGGTCAGCTTTGAGTTTACTATCTCCTACCTTCCAGGTAGTAAGAACGTTAAGGCGGACGCCCAGTCCCGCATGCATGATTCGGAGGAGAGGGAAGTGGGAGACGAGCCCATTCTGTCTGAGGCCTGTATCCTGGCGCCAGTGGTATGGGAACTCGATAGTGAAATCCAGCAAACTTTGCGCACAGAGCCGTCCCCTGCGCATTGTCCTGTTGGTCGCCAGTACGTCCCTGCCACTGTGCATGACAGGCTCATTTACTGGGCTCATAACACCCCCTCGTCTGGCCAACCTGGGATAGGGCGTACGGTCCTTAGTCTCACCGGCAAATACTGGTGGCCCTCTCTGGCTAAGGACGTGAGAATGTACATCTCCTCCTGCTCGGTTTGTGCCGAGAGTAAGACACCAAGGCACCTTCCATCAGGTAAATTACATCCTTTGCCGATTCCACGGCGACCATGGTCTCACCTATCTATTGATTTTTGAAAGACCATCCCCCCTCACAGGGTTTTACCACCATCCTGGTCGTTCTGAATCGGTTCTCCAAAGCCTGCCGTCTCCTTCCTCTGCATGGCATCCCCACGGAGGCACTTTTCACCCACGTCTTCCGGCACTATGGAATCCCGGAGGACATCGTGTCTGACCGTGGTCCCCAGTTCATGTCTAGGGTGTGGAAAGCATTTGTGGAGCCTATGGGGGTCACGGTCAGTCTGACCTCTGGGTTCCATCCCGAATCCAACGGGGCAGGTGGAACGGGTGAACCAGGAGGTGGGTAGGTTTCTGCTGTCATACTGCCAGGACCGGCTGGGGGAGTGGTCGGATTTCCTACCCTGGGATAAATATGCTCAAAACTCCCTCCGCCACTCCTCTACCAATCTCACACCTTTCCAGTGTGTTTTAGGTTATCAGCCGGTCCTGGCTCCTTGGCATCTGAGCCAGACCGATGCTCCTGCAGTGGACAAGTGGTTTCGGGCGAGCAGAGGACACGTGGACACGTTTCACCTCTGGGCCGTCCCTGTGGTCTCCCAAGACGGTTCACAGCCCGAGGTCTCCAGTGACGGTGTCCAGCCCAGCTCTAGGGCTGTGGATCGTCTCTGGAGACTCCGGGCTGTGGACCGTCACTGGGACCTCCGGGCTGCGGGCAGTCACTGGGGGCTCCAGGCTGTGGACCATCACTGGAGTCTCCAGGCTGCGAGCCGTCACTGGAGGCTCCGGGCTGCGGGCCGTCACTGGAGGCTCCGGGCTGCGGGCCGTCACTGGAGGCTCCGGGCTGCGGGCCGTCACTGGAGGCTCCGGGCTGCGGGCCGTCACTGGAGACTCCGGGCTGCGGGCCGTCACTGGAGGCTCCGGGCTGCGGGCCGTCACTGGAGGCTCCGGTCTGCGGGCCGTCACTGGTGCTCTGGTGCGAGGAACAGGCACGGGCCGTACCGGACTGTGGAGGCGCACCGGTGGTCTGGTGCGTGGAGCCGGCACTGGTGGAGGGGGCTCGGTCATCTCCGGTGTACGGCGACCTGGTCCCGGACTGAGCACCGGTGCCGATAGGAGTTCCAACCCCGGCGCAGGACTGCACACCGGTCCCGGACTGGGCACCGGTGTAGAGGGCGTTGACCTCGAAGTCGTGCTGTACCTCGGTCCCAGGCTGGGCACAGGACAGCTCAGCTGACTCCGACCATGGAATAGGAGTGGCCACCGGTCCCGGAGATTGGGCACCGGTGCATTGTGTGGCTCCGTCCTCAGAACTGGACACTGCGCCTGCTCTGTCCTTGAGCAATGCCAGTCGGCGCTCGAGACTAGGTTCCTCCTCCATCAGCTTGAAGAACCGGTCTGGTGTCTTCTGGGGTGGAAGAGCTATCCAGGCTCTCCACCACCTCGCCTGCTCTTCTTTGTGCCAATCGAAAAACCTGTCAGGGGTCTCTTGATTATCCACCGTAGGCAGGCACAGGGTAGGATATCTTCCTCCTCGCCATCCCAAGGCAGCCCGAATTGAAGTGCCCCTGTTTGGAGAGGCGTTGCCATCTCCTTCTCTTCGGGCTCCTGATACCACGGCTGAGGCTCCGTGAACCATTCCCATGCATAGAGGACCCCGTAATCATCCTCCTCATCCTCGTACATCTCCTCCTCCTGTCCCCAGGTTTGGGGTGGTCCTCCTTCATACCCCCACGAAGAGAGGGGCAGGGGCTTCTCATCCAGCCTCCCTGGCCAGCCCCATTGCCCCTCTCCGACGATGGTCTGGGGTTGCGTCGGGGCTGGTAGGTGTCTGTGTCCTTTCGTTTGTCGCAGTCTTGCCCTTCAGCGACCTGGCTGACTGGACTCCTCTTCTGGGAGGAAGGAGATGACTGGTCGGTGTCCCTCATCGATCTCCCATCTCCTTGGAAAATAGTGCACCTCCTCGCTCTGCACTTGTCTGTTCCTGGGGTGGTGGGTTCTTCTGTCATAGTGCGAGGGTTGGAAGGATCAAGGCACAGAGCGGGAGTTGCGATGAGAAGGTCTCTCCAAACACAAAACAAAAGCGTATCTACACGTGCTGGAATACAGTCACAAGCATACACGCACTCGCTCTACATAACACAAAGGTAGACTTACGAGCTATAATGTATCTACACTGAATAAGCACCTCGACTACAAACAAAACGGCAGCACCATGCGCTGGCATGAACCAAACAGCGCATACACAAGAACCCACAATGAAACAGCGCACTGCCTGAACTTAAATGGAATCCCCAATTAGAGACAACTAACGGCAGCTGCCTCCAATTTGGGATCAACACACAAAACATAGAGTTAGCCCGACCTCCCCTGTCAGGTACTAACTGTGAACTCCCCACTCCCATAGAGGAGTCTAGAGTCCTGTCCACCATCAGAACATGACACTCCTCTCTTCCCGAGAGTCAGGTATTTATTTATTTATGTCTGAGTGACATTTATATTCCTGTGGTGTTGATTGCTGTTTTTTACTGCGTAACGCAGCCTTTCGTTTGGGACTCACACTTGTTGCGTTTACTCCCGTTATTCTAATAAACCTGAGTCTAGCCCTGTACGTTCGCCTGGTTCTCTCCCTCAACAAACGCATCACAGATATAGTCATATGACTGTAACCAATATTTTGAACAGAATGTGTGCATCAAAAGTTACGAACGAGAAAAACATTGTCCCGACACAAATAATTATATGTATTGATTGTAACATTGTCTGTACTGCTAATGCCAGTTACAAATGGTATGTCTGCTGTTTGTGAAATAACGTACAAGAGAACTACAATGCAATAAAAGACCTTCAGCAATATCAATTTAATTTAAAAAGGACACCAATACTCTCTATAAATTTACAATAACTCCAATCTTTTGGGGGAATGTACATAAATAGGCTATTTCAATAGTTCTACCAAATGATGTCACCCTCAGGCACTACACTAAACAAGATGTACTTGTTGTTGGTGTTATTGCTGTAGGCGAAGCCTGATTCTCTCGTTGTATCGTCGTGCCGCCTGCAGCAAACACTCCTAGCTCTGCCATCTTGGACTGCTTACCAGGAGTTTCTGAAATTGACTGCTGAAGTCCAACCTGTGCTTCTCAACTATGCTAGGGTTTATATATATCCTTTGGGTCTTTTGAAAGGATTACGGCCCTGGAGGAATTAGGGCATGGTTGGCACTAGAGCCATGGTAAAATTAAGCAATAAGGCCCGAGGAGGCGGGGTATATGGCCAATATACCACGGCTAAGGGCTGTTCTTATGCCTGGATACAGCCCTTAGCCGTGGTTTTTTGGCCATATACCACAAACCCACGATGTGCCTTACTGCGATTATAAAGTGGTTACCAACCTAATTAGAGCAGTAAAAATAAATGTTTTGTCATACCCGTGGTATACGGTCTGATGTACCACGCCTGTCAGCTAATCAGCATTCAGGGCTCGAACCACCCAGTTTATAATTTGTACCATGGCATGGGCTGGACTGTCTTTTCTTAACTGTTAATTACCACTAACGACTAAGTAGGGTGGATTTCAGAGGCCCATAATCTTGTATGAGAGGGCTTTGGTGGCAGAGAAGGTTAAAAGTAATTTAAATGCCATGCTGCTGTAACTAAGGCCCAGACTGGTCAGTGGAATGGCATTAGGTTAAGACATATTAAATGTGTAACCTTCAAAAAATAAAAGTTGTCTATGAGAAATATGTATGATGACTGACTACACTTCAACAGGAAAAATAGTACTGACAGAAATCCAGGTTCCAACAGGCCATGTAGGCCCACAGGGCCCTATTGAAGCTGGAATGGTTGATAAGAAAAAAAAAAGAAAAAAAAATGCTTTATTTAATCTGCTATTTTCCACAATAGGGGGGGGGGGGGCACCATCACGCTATCACCTTACAGATTGACAATACCTCATATCCATCAAATGACTGATGACAAAAGTGCATCTGAAATGCATCTGAATCACTGACTTTATTAGAATCAACATCTCTTTAAAAGTACAGTTTTTGTTCAAGTGGCATCTTTTTAGTATACCAAAACTGTTGAAAATACAGTATAGTGATGGAGAATGCCACCCTAAAACATTATTAGGCATATACTATGTAACATGCCTAATGGGCCGGTGCTCTGATATCTGGGTTAGACGGATTTGTCTTCCGACTAAAGCAGCTTATTTGGACAAGTAGGGTTCTGCAAGACTTGACCTATGAAAGTCTAATTAGTATTGAGAGGAGTGCAGTCAGAAACATCTTAATCTCTCCTGATTGATGGTTCATTTTAGGGTAACAGGGTTTATCCAAAAACCTGAAGGGAGTCAAGTTTAATCCCTCACGGTAGTACACAAAAGCTAAAGTTAAGGGGTTTTATTTAACTCCTAGTATCGTTTTCCGTTTCCTTCAGCTGTTGAATGCGACATTTAACTAACCGCCTTGAGAAGATCTCCAAGAATAATGGAGAATGGAGTCAGCAAGCATGATGATGTGCGAGAACAGTCTGTTAACGTGTTACCTTTCTCTCAGTGTTTTCTTTTATGTGCTGTCTTTTGGTTTTATTTGAACTTTTCTTGACTGTTTGAATGTTTGACGGTTGATAGATGTTCCTCCTTTTGTGTGCAAAATGATTTAGGCTATAGCACAACTGAACCATTCAATTGAAGGAACTTGACTTTGATTGCAGCCTAGTCCCATTCTTGTAAAGCATACCTGCCATCTCCTAATCGAGCTACTCCGTAAGATGCTGCATTGCTTCGAGGGTAAGTCTAGAATTCCGCTAGTTTTGAACTATTAATGATTGGTAAAAGTTCACTACTAGCAGAACTCGGATTTTCCCCCGACTTTCTTCAAGAAAATAATGCTCTTGTGTAAATTGGGATGTTGGTATTGCCTATGAATGACTAATGTTCAGGGATGTACTGTGAATTAATGGACTTTTAATCATGTTAGTGGTGTGATCTAAACAACAAAATGTATACTGTATATGTGGCCTTGCATTAATTTTACATAATTTAATTATTTTATTTCCTTCATACTACTTAGTTATTTTAATAATACTAATAATTATTATTATTATTTGCCTACTGTTGGTGTTATTACCAGTATTACTATTGTTGTCATAGCCTAATTTGTTGCTATTAGGTTATTTAGCATATTAATTTATTAATGACTATAATTATGTACAATCATTGTGTTGTTTTTTTGTTGTTGTTGTTTTTCTGGAAGGAATATCCTCCATAGAAATCTATATTAGGATATATATACACTGGGGGCCAAAGGTTTGGAATATTACTCATTCACTGGTTTTTCTTTATTTGCACTATTTTTTACATTGTAGAATAAAAGTGAAGACATCAAAACTATAACATAACACATATGGAATCATGTAGTAACCAAAAAAGTGTAAACAAATCCAAATATATTTTATAATTGAGATTCTTCAAAGTAGCCACCCTTTGCCTTGATGACAGCTTTGCACACTCATGGCATTCTCTCAAACAGCTTCATGAGGACCGCCACAGGAATGGAAGACCCAGAAATACCTCTCCTGCAGAGGATAAGTTCATTAGAGTTACCAGCCTCAGATTGCAGCCCAAATAAGTGCTTCACAGAGTTCAAGTAACAGACACATCTCAACATCAACTGTTCAGATGAGACTGTGTGAATCAGGCCTTAATGTTCAAATTGCTGCAAAGAAACCACTACTAAAGGACACCAATAAGAAGACTTGCTTGGGCCAAGAAACACGAACCATGGACATTAGACCGGTGGAAATTTGCCCTTTTTCTGGAGTCCAAATTTGAGATTTTTGGTTCCAACCTCAACCAAATGTAGATGGTTTGGGATGAGTCTGACCGCAGTGGAGAAAAAGCAGCCGACAAGTGCTCAGCATATGTGGGAACTCCTTCAAGACTGATGGAAAAGCATCCCAGGTGAACTGGTTGAGAGAATGGTGGCTATTTGAGAATATCAAATATAAAATATATTTAGATTTGTTTAACACTTTTTTGGTTACTACATGATACCATATGTGTTATGTCATAGTTTTGATGTCTTCACTTTTATTCTACAATGTAAAAAATAGTGAAAATAAAGAAAAACCCTTGAATGAGTAATATTCCAAACTTTTGACTTTCAGTGTATATATATATATACTACCATTCAAAAGTTTGGGGTCAATTAGAAGTTTCCTTGTTTTCAAGTTGCAAAATGAATAGGAAATATAGTCAAGACGTTGACAAGGTTATAAATAGTGATTTTTAATTGAAATTATAGTGTCCTTCAAACTTTGCTTTCATCAAAGAATCCTCCATTTGCAGCTATTACAGCCTTGTAGACCTTTGGCATTCTAGTTGTCAATTTGTTGAGGTAATCTGAAGAGATTTCACCCGGTCAAGCTGCTCCCACAACAGCTCAATAGGGTTGAGATCCGATAACTGTGCTGGCCACTCCATTATAGACAGATTACCATCTGACTGCTGGTACCAGAGTCGCCTCTTCACTTTTGACATTGAGACTGGTGTTTTGCCGGTACTATTTAATGAAGCTGCCAGTTGAGGACTTGTGAGGCTAACACAATGTGCCATTGGAACACAGGAGTGATGGTTGCTGACAATGGGCCTCTGTACGTCTATGTAGATGTTCCATAAAAAATCTGCCTTTCCAGCTACTGTACAATAGTTATTAACAACACTAACAATGTCTACACTGTATTTCTGATCAATGTTATTTTAATGGACAAAACAATTGCTTTTCTTTAAAAAACAAGGACATTTTTAAGTGACCCCAAACTTTTGTACAGTAGTGTGTGTATATATATATATATATATATATATATATATATATATATATATATATACTGTATATATACACACTTGAAGTCGAAAGTTTACATACACTTAGGTTGAAGTCATTAAAACAACCACTCCACAGATTTCATGTTAACAAACTATAGTTTTGGCAAGTCAGTTAGGACATCTACTTTGTGCATGACACAAGTAATTCTTCCAACAATTGTTTACGGACAGATCATTTCACTTATAATTCACTATATCACAATTCCAGTGGGTCAGAAGTTTACATACACTAAGTTGACTGTGCCATTAAACAGCTTGGAAAATTCCAGAAAATGATGTCATGGCTTTAGAAGTTTCTGATAGGCTAATTGACATCATTTGAGTCAGGTTTGTAGGCCTCCTTGCTCGCACACGCTTTTCAGTTCTGACAACAAAGTTTCTATAGGATTGAGGTCAGGGCTTTGTGATGGCCACTCCAATACCTTGACTTTGTTGTCCTTAAGCCATTTTGCCCCAACTTTGGAAGTATGCTTGGGGTCATTGTCCATTTGGAAGACCCATTTGCGACCAAGCTTTAACTTCCTGACTGATGTATTGAGATGTTGCTTCAATATATCCACATAATTTTCCTTCCTCATGATGCCATCTATTTTGTGAAGTGCACCAGTCCCTCCTGCAGCAAAGCACCCCACAACATGATGCTGCCACTCCCCAAGATTGGGATGGTGTTCTTCGGCTTGCAAGCCTCCCCCTTTTTCCTCCAAACATAACGATGGTCATTATGGCCAAACAGTTCTATTTTAGTTTTATCAGACCAGAGGACATTTCTCCAAAAAGTATGATATTTGTCCCCATGTGCAGTTGCAAACCGTAGTCTGGCTTTTTATGGTGGTTTTGGAGCAGTGGCTTCTTCCTTGCTGAACGGCCTTTCAGGTCATGTCGATATAGGACTCGTTTTACTGTGGATATAGATACTTTGTACCTGTTTTCTCCAGCATCTTCACAAGGTCCTTTGCTGTTGTTCTGGGATTGATTTGCACTTTTCGCACCAAAGTACGTTAATCTCTAGGAGACAGAACGCGTCTCCTTCCTGAGCGGTATGACGACTGCGTGGTCCCATGGTGTTTATACTTGCGTACTATTGTTTGTACAGGTGAACATGGTACTTTCAGGCGTTTGGAAATTGCTCCCAAGGATGAACCAGACTTGTGGAGGTCTACAATTTATTTTCTGAGGTCTTTGGACACACCTACTCATTCAAGTAAGTGAGTAAAACTTTAAATGTGTTAACCCTCGCAAGGCTGCCGGCCTAGACGGCATCCCTAGCCGCATCATCAGAGCATGTGCAGACCAGCTGGCTTGTGTGTTTACAAGCATTTCAATCTATCCCTATCCCAGTCTGATGTCCCCACATGCTTCAAGATGGCCCCCACTGTTCCTGTACCCAAGAAGGCAAAGGTAACTGAACTTAATTACTATCGTCCCATAGCACTCACCTCTGTCATCATGAAATGCTTTGTTAGACTAGTCAAGGATCATATCACCTCTAACTTACCTGCCACCCTAGACCCACTTCAATTTGCTTACCGCCCCAATAGATCCACAGATGATGCAATCGCCATTACTCTGCACACTGCCCTGTCCCATCTGGACAAGAGGAATACCTATGTAAGAATGCTGTTTATTGACTATAGCTCAGCATTCAACACCATAGTACCCTTCGGCAACTGCACTGCCCGCAACCGCAAGGCTCTCCAGAGGGTGGTAAGGTCTGCCCAACTATCCACCCTCCAGGACACCTACAGCACCCAATGCCACAGGAAGGTCAAAAAGATCATCAAGGACATCAACCACCCGAGCCACTGCCTGTTCACACCGCTGACTTCCAGAAGGCGAGGTCAGTACAGGTGCATCAAAGCTGGGACAGAGACTGAAAAACAGCTTCTATCTTAAGGCCATCAGACTGTTAAACAGCCATCACTAGCACATTAGAGGCTGCTGCATAAAGGCATAGACTAGAAATCACTGGACACTTTAAGGAATGGAACACTAGTCACTTTACTATCCTACGGTATCTTAGTCACTTAATAATGTTTATATATCTTGCGTTACTTGTCACGATCGTGTGTTTCCATTGACCAAGGCAAGGCGTAGTGATAGTTCGACATTGTTTTATTCAACATAAAACTAAACTTGGTCGTAACTATACAAAATAATAACAATATACATGAACTAAAGGAAACCACACTTACTTGGAAGATGACATCAAACAATGACCCACACTACAGGTGTGGGAAAAGGCAACTTAAATAGAATCCCCAATCAGAGACAACGTCTCGCAGCTGTCTCTAATTGGGGATTCAGCACAAAAAGAAAACATAGATCTAGATCTACTTGATCTGTCAGGCTCTGACCCTGGCTATCTAGAGGAGCCAAAGAGCTCCCTATGGCCAGAGCCTGACAGTTCCCCCCCTCTAAGGCGCGGACTCCCGACCGCGATAAATACATATAAAAAAAAATAATAATCATTTAAAAAAAACTGACATGGGAGGGTTGGGGAGGGACACTTCACCTCGGTGGCGCTTCTGGCCGCGGTGAAGTGGACACTTTCCTCCCTGACGCCAGTCTGATGACCTGTCCTGAAATGGGACCTGGTCTGGTGAACGGCTCCGGCCATGGAGCGGGGCAGACGCCCAGACCCGGACTGTGCACCGGTGTGGCAGGTGGTTCCGGCTCTGGAGCTGGGCAGACGTCCGGACCCCAACTGGGCACCGGTGGAGTGGACTGCTCTGGCATGGGATTGGAGCAGACGACCAGCCCCGGACTGGGCACCGGTGGAGCGGACTGCTCCGGCACTGGAGTGAAGCAGACGACCGGCCCCGGACTGGGCACCGGTGGAGCGGGTTGCTCTGGCACTGTAGTGAAGCAGACGGCCGGCCCCGGACTGGGCACCGGTAGAGCGGACTGCTCTGGAGACTCCGGGCTGCTGACCTTCGCTGGATGTTCCGGGTTGCGGACCTTCGCTGTAGGCTCAGGGCTGCATACCTTCGCTGTAGGCTCTGGGCTGCTGACCTTCGCTGGATGTTCCGGGCTGCGGACCTTCACTGTAGGCTCAAGGTTGCGGACCTTCAGTATATGCTCAGGGTTACTGACCTTCGCTGGAGGTTACGTGTTGCGGACCTTCACTGTAGGCTCCGGGCTACGGACCTTCGCTGGAGGTTCTGGGTTGCTGACCTTCACTGGAGGCTCCGAGCTGCTGACCTTCGCTGAAGGTTCCGGGCTGCGGACCTTCACTGTAGGCTCAAGGTTGCGGACCTTCATTATAGGCTCATGGTTACTGACCTTCGCTGGAGGTTCCGTGTTGCGGACTTTCGCTGTAGGCTCCGGGCTACGGACCTTCGCTGGAGGTTCTGGGTTGCGGATCTTCACTGGAGGTTCTGGGTTGCAGACCTTCGCTGGCGGCTCCGTGCTGCGGACCATTGCTGGAGGCTCTGGGCTGCGGACCTTCGCTGGAGGCTCTGGGCTGCGGACCTTCACTGGAGGCTCCGAGCTGCTGACCTTCGCTGAAGGTTCCGGGCTGCGGACCTTCACTGTAGGCTCAAGGTTGCGGACCTTCATTATAGGCTCATGGTTACTGACCTTCGCTGGAGGTTCCGTGTTGCGGACCTTCGCTGTAGGCTCAGGGCTGCATACCTTCGCTGTAGGCTCTGGGCTGCTGACCTTCGCTGGATGTTCCGGGCTGCGGACCTTCACTGTAGGCTCAAGGTTGCGGACCTTCAGTATATGCTCAGGGTTACTGACCTTCGCTGGAGGTTACGTGTTGCGGACCTTCACTGTAGGCTCCGGGCTACGGACCTTCGCTGGAGGTTCTGGGTTGCTGACCTTCACTGGAGGCTCCGAGCTGCTGACCTTCGCTGTAGGCTCAGGGCTGCATACCTTCGCTGTAGGCTCCGGGCTACGGACCTTCGCTGGAGGTTCTGGGTTGCGGATCTTCACTGGAGGTTCTGGGTTGCAGACCTTCGCTGGCGGCTCCGTGCTGCGGACCATTGCTGGAGGCTCTGGGCTGCGGACCTTCGCTGGAGGCTCTGGGCTGCGGACCTTCACTGGAGGCTCCGAGCTGCTGACCTTCGCTGAAGGTTCCGGGCTGCGGACCTTCACTGTAGGCTCAAGGTTGCGGACCTTCATTATAGGCTCATGGTTACTGACCTTCGCTGGAGGTTCCGTGTTGCGGACTTTCGCTGTAGGCTCCGGGCTACGGACCTTCGCTGGAGGTTCTGGGTTGCGGATCTTCACTGGAGGTTCTGGGTTGCAGACCTTCGCTGGCGGCTCCGTGCTGCGGACCATTGCTGGAGGCTCTGGGCTGCGGACCTTCGCTGGAGGCTCTGGGCTGCGGACCTTCACTGGAGGCTCCGAGCTGCTGACCTTCGCTGAAGGTTCCGGGCTGCGGACCTTCACTGTAGGCTCAAGGTTGCGGACCTTCATTATAGGCTCATGGTTACTGACCTTCGCTGGAGGTTCCGTGTTGCGGACCTTCGCTGTAGGCTCAGGGCTGCATACCTTCGCTGTAGGCTCTGGGCTGCTGACCTTCGCTGGATGTTCCGGGCTGCGGACCTTCACTGTAGGCTCAAGGTTGCGGACCTTCAGTATATGCTCAGGGTTACTGACCTTCGCTGGAGGTTACGTGTTGCGGACCTTCACTGTAGGCTCCGGGCTACGGACCTTCGCTGGAGGTTCTGGGTTGCTGACCTTCACTGGAGGCTCCGAGCTGCTGACCTTCGCTGTAGGCTCAGGGCTGCATACCTTCGCTGTAGGCTCTGGGCTGCTGACCTTCGCTGGATGTTCCGGGCTGCGGACCTTCACTGTAGGCTCAAGGTTGCGGACCTTCAGTATATGCTCAGGGTTACTGACCTTCGCTGGAGGTTACGTGTTGCGGACCTTCACTGTAGGCTCCGGGCTACGGACCTTCGCTGGAGGTTCTGGGTTGCTGACCTTCACTGGAGGCTCCGAGCTGCTGACCTTCGCTGAAGGTTCCGGGCTGCGGACCTTCACTGTAGGCTCAAGGTTGCGGACCTTCATTATAGGCTCATGGTTACTGACCTTCGCTGGAGGTTCCGTGTTGCGGACTTTCGCTGTAGGCTCCGGGCTACGGACCTTCGCTGGAGGTTCTGGGTTGCAGATCTTCACTGGAGTTTCCGGGCTGCAGACCTTCGCTGTAGGCTCAGGGCTACGGACCTTCGCTGGAGGCTCCGAGCTGCTGACCTTTGCTGGAGGTTCCGGGCTGCGGACCTTCACTGTAGGCTCAAGGTTGCGGACCTTCATTATAGGCTCATGGTTACTGACCTTCGCTGGAGGCTCCGAGCTGCTGACCTTTGCTGGAGGTTCCGGGCTGCGGACCTTCACTGTAGGCTCTGGGCTGCGGACCTTCACTGGAGGTCGAGTGCGGGGAGCCGGTACTGGGCTGCGGACCTTCGCTGGAGGTTCCGGGTTGCTGACCTTCGCTGGAGGTTCCGGGCTGCGGACCTTCGCTGGAGGTCGAGTGCGGGGAGCCGGTACTGGGTGTACCGGACTGGAGAGGCGCCCTGGAGGCCTGGTGCGTGAATCCGGCACAGATGGCACTGGACTGTTGACATGCACCTCCGGACGTTTACTGGAAGCCGTCACAAGACGTTCCGAACTGGAGAGGCGCATTGGAGACTTGGCTTGGAAGGTTGGCCCCGAACGACTCGGATTGGGAATGCCCCTCATGGGCCTCTTTCCCCTCAGCTCCGTTTTCTCGCTCTCGCACTTCCAATTCTGCCTACTCAGCTCCATGATCCCCCTGAATACTCCAGCCCGGTATCGCGCCTCCTCATCCAACTCCTTCCAGTCCTGTTCCTCTTCGCCATTCCACCTGGAGAGTGGTACTGGCGTCTCCTCCTCTCGACCAGACCACCCCCATAGCCCCCCCCAAATTCCCTTGGGGTTGTTGGCGGGCGTTTCCCCGTCTCGCGTGTCGCGCATAACGCGGCGGCACCTCCTCTCTCTCCCTCTCTCCCCAGTTACGCTGCTTGGTCTGGTAGTGGTGGGTCATTCTGTCACGATCGTGTGTTTCCATTGACCAAGGCAAGGCGTAGTGATAGTTCGACATTGTTTTATTCAACATAAAACTAAACTTGGTCGTAACTATACAAAGTAATAACAATATACATGAACTAAAGGAAACCACACTTACTTGGAAGATGGCATCAAACAATGACCCACACAACAGGTGTGGGAAAAGGCAACTTAAATAGAATCCCCAATCAGAGACAACGTCTCGCAGCTGTCTCTAATTGGGGATTCAGCACAAAAAGAAAACATAGATCTAGATCTCCTAGATCTGTCAGGCTCTGACCCTGGCTATCTAGAGGAGCCAAAGAGCTCCCTATGGCCAGAGCCTGACATTACTCATCTCACATGTATGTATATGTGCCTTATGAAAGTATTCAGACCCCTTTACTTTTTTCACATTTTGATAGGTTACAGCCTTTTCTAAAATGTATAAAATCGTTTTTTCCCCTCATCAATCTACACACAATACCCCATAATGACAAATCAAAAACAGGTTTTTGGAAATGTTTGCTAATTTACAATGAAATATTAAATTTACATAATTATTCAGACCCTTTACTCAGTACTTTGTTGAAGCAACTTTGGCAGCGATTACAGCCTTGAGGCTTCTTGGGTATGACGCTACAAACTTGGCACACCTGTATTTGGGAAGTTTCTCCCATTCATCTCTGCAGATCCTCCCAAGCTCTGTCAAGTTGGATGGGGAACTTTGCTGCACAGATATTTTCAGGTCTCTCGATCAGGTTTAAGTCCGAGCTCTGGCTGTGCCACTCAAGGACATTCAGAGACTTGTCCCGAAGCCATTCCTGCAAATGATTGTGCTTATAGTTCCGACAGTGCAGTAATATCTAACAAGTAATATCTAACAATTACACAACTTATACCCAATACACACAAAACTAAGTGAGGAATGAATTAGGCCTATATACATACGGACAAGTGGCATGGACTAAGATACAGTAGAATAGTATTGAATACAGTATATACTGTATAATAACCACACCGATTTGTAAAGGACAGGTTGTTTGTATCAAGTTTTGAACACACTACCATAAATTATCTCTGAGAAACTGACGAAAAGGTGAAATGTGTTACATCCATCCCCGGTCTCCCCTACAGTATATATTTAATTTAGCAACTACAGATTGCCTCTTTTAAGTCTATCAAAGTGTGAGAGATTGAGCACGTGTCCGTTAAGGCCTATGGATTTTTTTTTATCAGCCTGAATTAGATTGAGCAATAAAAGCCCCACTTTTTTTCCATAGGCTGGGATCCGCACTATGCAGCTGTTGCAGCTGATATCTATCTATCTATCTAACTAAAACAGTAAAAATAATTGTATCACATTTTAGTCCTGTGTAACTTGACATTGTTTGTTACGTAAACTCTTAAAATCCTAGTTTTTTCTTTCAGTTTACTAATCTAAAGCAAGTTAGCTTTACAACTATTTTTCTTAAAAAATACAATGAAATTCTTTAAAACTGCATCTTCAGAACCACAAATCTCTAATTACATGAATGCACAAAACAGGATTCATCTATTTCAATCAATTCAATACTGTGTAACATTGGAACATTCCCCATCAACAACTTAACTATAAAAACATAACCACAGTATAATGACCCTTCTCCAATTAACACTTTCAACTGATGTGGTAGCTTCCAGTAAATTAAAAGCTGTGCTGAAGAATATAAAATCTAAATAATAACGAGGTTGTGATGTGCCGACATCCATTTCACAGTTAACAACTTGACTACATTTAACTGTGCAAGAATAATGTTGACAAATTACATTTCTTCCTCCACGACAATTTTCACTCAATTATGTTTACAAAACAAAGTTATACTTGCCAATTATAAAATGTACTTATGCACGCAATGTTTTGGTCCTAAACCTTCATTTCTGACTAAGGTGTAGGGTCATTAAACGGACAAATAAACATTCTAAATGCAAGTAGACAGTGTATGGAACGTTGTTTCCCCAACTTTCTTATATGTACCGGTCCACAACACACAGGTACGCAAAAGACCTCTCCTTACAATTCCATGAAGATTCCCTATCCATTTTCATCCTCTGGGACCTCATCCATGTTTCGCATGATGACGTCAGCAATGTGAGATTTGTGGCCAATGCCTCTAAAGCTTCCTATATACAAGGATTTAGGCCAACAACTTCATCACTAATTTGTAAGGTAACTTCACAATGCCAATGTTCAGTTTTCCCAAACAGAAACACTTTCAATTAAACTCTACACCAACTGAAGTAATGTTACTTGTGTATCTCTGTACATGTTAAGACTCAATAGATTAAAGGCCAATAGTATTGCTTGACTTTCTCATTTTTGTGACCGGTTTGACTAAAGGCACAGATCAAATGCAGACAGACATTTTAGTTGGCATTTGCCTACAAAACATTTAGTCGTCTTCAGTTGTTGTTTTTTATCCCTAATCTCTTTTCCTTATAGGATAACGTAACTAATTGTTTAGCGCCATCAATGTTTTTGGTATTGGTATTTTACAGTTGGTTTTTCAAAGCAAGGGCCTTTGGCTTCATTCAGTCTCTATCCAAGTTCAACAACACTTTTTGTATGAACCCAAACGTGTTCTCCATGCAATTCGGGTATCCATGTTGGAGTGAGTACATTAGCTCGTACAAACATACAAGTGCATCAGGCCAGCACCGGATGGAATGGCACAGCAGCTACATCTCCATCGTCATCAATGACTGAGATGATGGCTGCTGGTCTCTTGATGGCTGAAAGGTCTTGGGATGTTCCCTCCTGAGAAAGAACATGAAAATAGAATTATCATGTCACAATAAACTCTTTACTTTGGGTCAAAGAATATTTGAACAACCTCGCACACAAACAACCCACCGTGCATGTTATGAACACTCCAGAGTCATCCTCTTGGAGGATTGCTGGAAGACATCTGAGGACAACAGTTCGATCATTGTTCACATCACGTGGTTGCTACAGAGAAACATTAAACATGAACTATATATCTGTGTAAGGGTATCACTGATCTAAAAATGTAACATTTCAATCAATTAATTTGCTTTACATTTTGCTTACTGATTTAATTTACATACCTGGCTGTACAAATTCAGAATTACAGCTATCTTCTGTCCATTTCTTCCAGTCTTTCGCTGCTTCTCTCTGGATAGGGCAAGCAAGTGTTCTGTGTGTTGGTCCAACATGGAATAAAACGAATCCTGGAGTTGCTGGTTTGTGATGCGATGGTACATACCTTAAACAAGTACAGATGCAGGTTTCATACAAACATGGCAAAGGACTAATTCTGGAGTGTTGACTATGTATTAAACGGTAGTGTATGCGAAGATTTCCTTGGGAATGGTAGGAAAAACGGCAGAGTTTACAATTCCACAGCATGGTTGGTTGATGGATGTCTGCAAAAATGGAAGTGGAAACCATTCATGCACTTTATTATAGAAATTGAAAAAAGCTATTTACAATTTAAGTTATAGTCACATAACTCAGATGCCTGTTAGGATATATTATTGCACTCAGGGCCTACCAACAAATTGTAAAGTTTTTCCCCGATTCATCCAAACCATCCACTTTCATAGTGTAATTCAGACATATCACGTACAGTGGGGAGAACAAGTATTTGATACACTGCCAATTTTGCAGGTTTTCCCACTTACAAAGCATGTAGAAGTCTGTAATTTTTATCATAGGTACTCTTCAACTGTGAGTGATGGAATCTAAAACAAAAATCCAGAAAATCACATTGTATGATTTTTAAGTAATTAATTTGCATTTTATTGCATGACATAAGTATTTGATACATCAGAAAAGCAGAACTTAATATTTGGTACAGAAACCTTTGTTTGCAATTACAGAGATTACAGAGTTTCCTGTAGTTCTTGACCAGGTTTGCACACACTGCAGCAGGGATTTTGGCCCACTCCTCCATAAAGATCCTTCAGGTTTCGGGGCTGTCGCTGGGCAATACAGACTTTCAGCTCCCTCCAAAGATTTTCTATTGGGTTCAGGTCTGGAGACTGGCTAGGCCACTCCAGGACCTTGAGATGCTTCTTACGGAGCCACTCCTTAGTTGCCCTGGCTGTGTGTTTCGGGTCGTTGTCATGCTGGAAGACCCAGCCACGACCCATCTTCAATGCTCTTACTGAGGGAAGAGCATTGATTTTCTGGATTTTTGTTTTAGATTCCGTCTCTCACAGTTGAAGTGTACCTATGATAAAAATTACAGACCTCTATATGCTTTGTAAGTAGGAAAACCTGCAAAATCGGCAGTGTATCAAATACTTGTTCTCCCCACTGTACCTAAGATTGATGGATTTTAAAATAGTTGAATTAATCAAAAGGGGTGACTGAAAAGCAGCAAAAAATGAACACTACTCTAGTACGCCTTTAGCATGTTTTGACTTATTTATTATTTAAGCACTACAATTATTTATTTATTGTAGTGCTTAAATAATAGGGATGTATACTGTTCTACGGCTATTGGATTTTTTGTTAACTACCTCATCATATAAACTTATATTAAGCATTTTGTTATTGAGCCAAAATTCTCTTGACTACTTACCTTTCTCTACAAGGTCTATGGCAAAGGTGAAATGCTGCAAAGTTGTCCCAAGGTCTGCAAGAACAGGCAAGGGCAAAATTAGCAAGCAAGCAGGCTCAATGTTAAATCTGATACATTAGCTAAACAACCATTTACATTGTCCCCATAGCTCTGTGGACAAGCAATATATGTGACATCAACTTACTCCTCCAGAGGCGTCTGTTCTGCAAACTAACGTTAGCTAGGCTAGATTTCCGTGCTCACAATTGGCTCCCTAATACAATGTAGCTTTAAATTATATATACTTCATCGTACAAACCTTGGTGGGAAGTCAGCTGCCTGTATGTGAGGTAGACTACTGCACATGCACTTGGAGAAAGTGCGGTATGATCACAGAGAAGACGTTGCCTTTGGCGGATGAGCGGGCTTCAGTTTAAAACAATACATCCTTCCAGATGCCCCCTCAAAATGTCAAAATAACCAGCTTTTTTATGACATGCAGTTAACTCTTTAGAGGTTATATCACTTGAACATAAACATTCATACACAGTGACACTTTACACACAACTAATTTAATAATTACCAATGACCAATTAACACCATGTTTATAACTTTTAGGCCCAGGTGCAAGCTACATTTAATCAACAGTAGACAACTTCCTTAATCAGATGCAAAACAGTTTTAAAACCTATAAGGACCATGTCCTGACACATTGAACGTGTAATATAATTGCACCATAATTATGGGAATATTGGCCTCCTGACAACATTTTGAGTTGGCCTCCATCCTCACCCTGTAACCGTTCAAATAGGTTTGGCCTTAGCCACTACATTTAGCAATCTGTACTATTCTCACTGTTAGGCTTTGAGCTGCCTACATAATGCCAGAGATTAAGCGTGTCTACCACCTATACACCACACGCACTGACAGAGTACAATGTTATAGAGGGCCAGATTAGGGTCAGCACACAAGTCATTGCAGAGGACAGTACATCAGCACAATTTACTCTGTCTGATGGGAGACTATAGGGAGGACAAGTTGTGTAAGGCATAAAAAATGTACTAAAGAGTAGAAGACCTCACCAATAATTTTCCATAACATTTAATGTATTCTTTGTCTGTATCCATATGATGTGGCTGGTGTGTGTTGTAGGAGGAGACAATAGGAGACAAGTAAGATGACAAGGCGTAAGAGGAGAATGAACGATAGGCAGGAAGAGAGACTGACTTAGACCTCACTAGCCACCAGTTTCTTAACCGTTCCATTTAGCTAGTTTCAAAATGATGTGTATGGTGTATCTTAGAAGTTTGGGCCTACTAACAGTGATGTTCAGATGCACCAGTTAACCCTGCTGTAGAAAACTATTTTATGCTGTGCAACGAACAGGCAGATGCCACCCAACATGCCAAAATCAAGCATTGCTGTTAACACTGCCTGAAGGAGTACCTGGAGACCATGAGCTCCCTCAACATCACAATATTATAACACAGACAGATGACTGAGTATATTACTAAATAGACTGCTATATGAATGTGCTCAGTATTAGTACTGCAAGTAGAGGTTATCATGATAGCATGTTCTCTCAAAGCAAACCAGGGAGCAAAGTTCAAAGCCAAGCCAACCCATTTAGCAGTTCATCATGCGTTGTTTGTAAACGTCTAATGACTTCAAGTCAATTAATAAGAGTATTAACGTCTGATAATTCAAATGATGATTGTGAGTATTTGTTAGGTAGGCAGTATAACCTAGAACGAACATAATAGCAGAAGTGAGTATTATTGTGTAAAACAAATTTAACCCCTTCAAAGTACACATTCAATGTATTTATTACAAAGTCTTCAAAAGCACAGTCATGGTTTACTAGGTCTACCTCCTTGCTAAGACAACAACACAGAAGCCAATCCCTCCCAGCGTGCCTCCATGTAGATCATTTAGGTTCAGATGTACATTTCATGTTGGACTGTACAAATTACTATTATTTATTATTGGAGAATACCACAAAAACATTTCAAACACATGAGATTCACAACTGTCAGTACATTTTTCTTCCTCTGGTTACATTTCAAGAGAGCACATACACTTACCCTCCATTCCCTCCATTTTAGACATTGTAACAGAATGTAAACCCTGCCACCAGGCTAAAGCAATACCTGTGACTCTAGAAATAGTGCCGGCCATCTATTCTCCACTGTCTGTATTTCAGGACTGCTGTTCTTCTCGGGGCAAATGTCTATCCCTTACAAAGATTGATTACAGCCCAGTCTTTGTGTGTCTTCTTCATCTCAAGAGAAATATCGGTCCTCCGCTTTTCCAGATCTGCGTCAACTTTTGATTGAGGGAACTGTGAGAGGTTGACTGGGCCACAGTAAACGGTGTGTTTTAGTGGTGGTTCTGGATCTTTCCTTGTTTTTGGCACTTTTTTTTTTACCAACCTCAGGACACCTTTCTCTGCCTAGTTTTGTTCTGTATTTGCCTACTTTAAACTCAAGGCCATTCTTCCCCCGAATTATTGGAACCCTGACAATTATTAGCAGGAAGCAAGTAACGTTAGCTAACGATCCTGCATGGCATGGCATATATAGGCTGGGAATTTCGCCATGAAAATATATGTAAACAAAATTCTGTGAATTTTCAAGTAAAAAAATATTACTTAAATTAGGCAATTTTTTTTGCAAAGTCAGCTGGATGAACCCTGTAAATCATATTAGATAAATAAGTTGTATGTTGAAGACACAATATTTAAAATTGAAGCTGTTTTTTGGGCTCTCGGTCCCAGCTTTGATGCACCTGTATTGACCTCGCCATCTGGATGATAGCGGGGTGAACAAACAGTGGCTCGGGTGGTTGATGTCCTTGATGATCTTTTTGGCCTTCCTGTGACATAAGGTGCTGTAGGTGTCCTGGAGGGCAGGTAGTTTGCCCCCGGTAATGCATTGGGCAGACCTCACCACCCTCTGTAGAGCCTTGTGTGCAGTTTCCGTACCTGGCGGTGCTACAGCCCAACTGGATGCTCTCAATTGTGCATCTGTAAAAGTTTATGAGGGTTTTAGGTGCCAAGCCTCCTGAGGTTGAAGAGGCTCTGTTGCGCCTTCTTCACCACACTGTCTGTGTGGGTGGTCCAATTCAGTTTGTCAGTGATGTGTACGCCAAGGAACTTGACGAACATGGAACTCGAATGTTACATTAGTTTGTAAGATAGCCTTAACTTTAGGCTATTTACTGTATTACTAAAGTCATATTGAATTGTGTTTGGTTGAGAATGCAATCAAATATGAACATTTAATGGAGATGTATCTACTGCTGGGAAATTTCCATTTGAGCAACTGGCTTAATCTCATTCTTTAACTTCTATTTTTGGTTTATCTTCTGCTTGGATATTTCCATCTGTGCCACTTTGAGGCTTTAATTCTAGTTTGTCTACAAATTAATAATTGATATGGTGGATTCACGTCTCCATTTCAACCAAAAACCTAAGTAGGACTAAATCAAATGAAATCAAACTTTAAATGCACTTTTGATTTAGTCCTATTCTTTAACCATGATTATTGATTGAGATGGATATGTGAATCCAACATATCAATCTGGAATTAAAGTCACTAAGTGAGTGGCACAGATGGAACTATCCAAGCAGAAGATACATCTCCTTCAAATGCTAATATCTGGTTGCGTAGACAAGCAAACACAATTGTTGATGTAGTTTCACGCGATAAAACGCTACATATTAGCTGTTCCCATTACATAACCTGGCACATTTAGCCCTATGCTAACCTGAGCAGTTGGCAGTGATTATTTCCTGTAACAAATTCTGCATCAGCCTATGAAAGGTCTTAGACTTTATATCCACCAACCAATAGCATTTCTTTAAATAGGGCAACTTGGCCATTAGATGGATATTTGAAACCTCCAAAAATAAACTTTTACTTTTGTTCACTTGGTCTGTCTCAAGTGTAGAGTGCCAATAACTGAATGATGCATCCTTGACTTCTGAGAAAGTGCTGAGAATTTAATGCTAGATTTATGATGATAAAGCTGGGGAAGCCCATCAAACATATGTTGACAGTTTAACACAAGCTTATTGGATTCTAATTATCTGTAACGGGTCCATGTTTGTGAACAGTAGAAAAACTTTTCTCAGTCTCAAAATGTGCATCAGCCAATTAAAATTGTTGACGTACAGTAGCTGCACGTGATCAAATGTTACACGTTAGCTTTTCCCATTAGATAACCTGGCACATTAGCCCTATGCTAACATGCACAGCTGGCCGTGATTATATCCCGGTAACAAATTCTGTACGAGACAATTATATTTGTGATCATAGAGACACAAAACACCCAAACCAATAAAATAGCTAAAAAATATAGGTTTTTGTGTGCATTTATTCTCATCTCTCTTTAATGCATTTAAATTGTTATAGCTACTCTTATAAGATTATCTTACCACATATTTTTGACAACACCTTCAAGGACAAAACGTCCTGTTGGGTGCACATTCAATATTATTTACAATATACAAATGATCATACAGTAGCAACAGTTGGGCAAGTAAAATAAAAATAGAGATGCCCTCTTTAACCAGCAGAAGACACTTGAGTGACTGATGATGTTGATGATGCTTCCTCATCATCCCCGGACTTCAATCCCAGCAAATTCATCATGCATGAGCGGAACTGAAAGTGAGAAGGAAGACAAAAATCACTAAAATTATAATGTGAAAATTATCATATGTGAATAAATAAGGAACAATTATTGAAGGTATTAAGGTAAACATTCAACCTGTTAATTGTTCCAAAGAAAAATGTTCCACTAGACAATTAAAAACTATAAACATACCAACTTATTCATGAAGACATAGATGAGAGGGTTGTAGACTGTGGAGGCCTTGGAGAAGCAGGAAGGTATGCTGGCCAATCGGAGATCAAAGGGTGCACCACGGTTTTGTACAACCCAAACGGCAAAGGAGGCGTAGGGCATCCAGCACACTAGGAAGCCCAGCACCATCACCACCACCATCTTGGTAACCTCCTTCTCTGCCTTCTGGGTGGAGGCAGAGTCTGCCTGTGCCGCGGCAGCCTATGCAGGGAGACAAAGAGGGCCAGATTCCAGTGCTGTAGTAGCAGCCTATTGATGTCTGTGTCTCACCACAAGGCTTCCACTAATAATCACTATGACATGGATAGATTCCAAAATAAGCAGAAGAAAGCTTGTTCTTAATCTAAAAAATGTTTCTTTTCCTACCTTTCCTTTGAACCATTGACCCTTTTTCATGTCTGCTTTTTCGTATACATTTAGCTAATTCCACTCGTCGTCACTTAGATTACCATATTATATATTATGTCAATCCTTGGATTGAATACCCGAGCTTACAAGGTAAAAATCTGTCGTTCTGCCCCTGAACAAGGCAGTTAACCCACTGTTCCTAGGCTGTCATTGTAAATAAGAATTTGTTAAATAAAGGTACAATTGTTTCCCAGTGATTAACAATGCCTATATTATCATGTGGCAGCTAATTCAAAGGATCTCTTCCTCTGTGTAACTTGCACTTACTGCTTTCATCATGAAGAGCAGCTGGCCGTAGCAGAAAACAATGACACTAAATGGAAATCCGAAGCAGAAGAAGAAGAGGAACATCACATAGGACTCATTGTTGTATTTGTTGTTTGTGGTGTACCAGTCTGGTCCACAGGAGCACTGGAGACCTTCTGGAATGTATCTAGGGAAGAGAACAGATCACAGTCCTCACTTTCAAAACCAGGAACAGTGTTGTATCACATGTACAAACCAAAATTATTTGTGCGTGTGCGAACTTGTGTATGTGAGGCTTTTGTACACAGAGAGAGAAAAAGAGATATGACACTGACCTACTCCAGCCAAACAGAGGGGGAAGACTGGCAGCCAACCCAAACACCCAAGTGATTGCACAGCCAATTATTGCATGGGTGCTCTTGAATTGAAAGTTACCGATTGGCTTACAAATAACCAACCATCTTTCAAACGCCACTACTGAGAGCGACCATAAACTCACCATACCTGCAATGACACAGAAAATAAAAGCACATACATGAATGGTTTATCTGTGAATATCTTTTTTACTATGAGGAATTGCTAAAGCACTGGTACAGATTATCAATTTACAAAATGATTGAAGCATACAAACTCTCAAAATTATCACTACGTGAAATGACTACATGAAAAGAAATGTGTGACACCAATGCATTAATTTAAAACTATACATATTAAGCTTGTCTATTAAGTAAAATAAAAAAAGATGTTCAGATGCACTTGTGCTCATTGTAGTATTTGTAGACTATATATATATTTATATATTTCCTTACCGCCAAGAGTAGCTGCAAATCCCTCAAACTGGCATGCAACCGATCCCATAATAAAGTATCTGCAGCCAAAGGATAAGCAGGCGGTGGAGGACCCAAACATGGACACCAGCAGGTTAGCTATTGCCAAGTTCACCAGGATGTAGTTGAGATGGGATCGCAGCTTCTTGAACTGGATAGTACACACGATGGTAAGGACGTTGATAGCAGTGCCGGCAACAAATAAGAAGAACATGAAAATTGACATGCCATAGAAGATAGCAGTGCCCGCCAGGTGGTCCTGAGGAACCAGGAAGGGGCTGAGGGAAGTGATGTTGTTGGTATCCAGTGCGATAGGGATGTAGAATCCCTCCTGGAGCTCCACGGTGCGAGCATTCGACCTCATTGTGTTCAACCAATTTTTATATAATTTGTTTCCCCACTACCAAGTTCTTATAACTGCAAAGATCTACTGCATTAAAAGAAGAAAAAGTAATTCAAAATGCGTTAATTGCCTTGTGTCTACCTCAGGAGCTCGAAGGTTGATCGCATGTCCTGGTAGGGAACTAAGTGGACTTTTATAAGGCCTTAAGAGTGATATCACAGTGCCCCACCCTCAAATTAAGGATTTCAAGTAATTTCCTCAACACACACATCCTTTCATACAACCACACACCTGCAAGACACAGTCCCTGAGCGTAATCTTCTTTCCGTGCACAGAAACCTGGATGATAAGGATGATCCCATTTACATAGATAGCAGTTCAGTGTTACTGCAGCCAGCTAATCTTCTTTCCAACGCTGTTAAGCCGGCTAATGGTACGCATTTCAGCCTTTTGTAATCCGCGCTCTGTTGGTTTAACTCTGGCTTTGTGCTGGATGTCTTGGCCTTTAGGGACTTAACCATAAATGCTTTTGACGGAGTTATCCTGCAGTGCCATCAACACTTTCTTCAGAAACAGAGGACTAAATTGCACAAACAATTGAAATATGGTAACATGAAAAGATAGTTCACACAGAGGTCTTACAACAGCCGTCCTGACTGTTTGTAAACTTTAAACATTTGTGAATTACTTTTAGACAGGTTCCTACAAATGGAAGTTTAGTTGTTAATGTTTACCTCAAATGTTGGCTTGAGTATTGACTGTATGATTAATCCTTAGTTTAATGCTAGCAAATGTTTGCAATATAACCTTCTGCTTATGTGCATGGGCTTTATGTCCAATGAATTCCTGGACAATGTTTCTGTCCATTTAGGGGACCTTTTTGCCTCAAGAGGCAAATATTCCATATAGAATTCAGGTATAGGCCTTCACGCTTGAGCAAACAAAAGAAGTAGGAGGGCTGCTTAACAAAAATGACAGGAATTTAATGATAGGGTTTATAACCAGGAAAAGGACTCATGGTAAACAGATGTTGGAGCACTCGAAAAATAGGCATATATTGTATACTGTATATAACTCTTCTTACACTCATCCATTATTCCATTATGAATACAGGTTGATTTGACATTTCTGAGAATTGGGAGTAATTCTCATCGATAACAAGTTTGAAGAACACAGGCCCTGACCTATGACCCAGCTACATGTAGGCCCAATCCATTTTGGACAAATACAAAAATGTTTTATGGGGCTCTTAGGGCGCTTCCAAATTGTAACAAAATAATTATGAGAGCAATGTGTTGGAGGACCTATGGTTATGCTGCACTGCCACTTAGGGATGTTTCAACCGTTGACACAAGAACAGATCTGTAAACCAACTCACAATGGCACTTTGTATTTAATGCGTTCTGTTTTAAAAGGAGAAGTAGACTTTCGTCCACAAATGTACCTACATTTTTATGAAATGTAAATCGTTTAAAAGTGAATGTCGTAATGTAGTATTTAGATACTTCTTCCAGTTACCAGAAATCATATTTTTTCAAAACCATTTAAGCTGAATCTAGGATAGAATCATGGGAATTTGTTGCACTATACTGAAGTTGCCTTCGTGACCTTTGTTTGAATGAGACTTAGAAAAGTATGCTTCAAACAATGTACATTTGTGATTGCTAGGCATACAAATACGTATATTTCTTGATACCTTTGAAATGAGGTCTAGTTGCGGCTGCAACCGGACTAGATTGTGAACACTCTTTTCAGAATGCAATTGATTGACTGCCGTTAGGGAAATTAGCTCAAAATCATTTGCGATATACAACAGCCCCCCAAACGATTAATTCTCAAGTTTGAGTTTGTTGAGCAGAAGCAGGCTGTGTATGTTTTGGTTCTACAAAGCTGTGTCCATCAATAAATTCAATAATCAATTAATTCCATTAATTCCTGCACCATGCGATCAATTATCAGTTCTAATGATCTATTTTCCTGCACACACATACACTATTTATACAAATGTATGTAGACACCCCTTCAAAGTAGTGGATTTGTCAACTTGGCACCATCATAGGATGACATCTTTCCAACAAGTCAGTTCATAAAATTTCTGCCCTGCTAGAGGTGCCCCGGTCAACTGTAAGTGCTGTTATTGTGAAGTGTAAACGTCTAGGTGCAACAACGGCTCAGTCGCTAAGTGGTATAAAGCTTGCCGCCATTGGAGTCTGGAGAAGTGGAAATGCGTTCTCTGTAGTGATGAATCACGCTTCACCATCTGGCAGTCCGACTGATGAATCTGGGTTTGGCGGATGCCAGGAGAATGCTACATGCCCGAATGCTAAGTGTCAACTGTAACGTTTGGTGGAGGAGGAATAATGGTTCGGGTTAGGCCCCTTAGTTCCAGTGTAGGGATACAATGACATTCTAGACAATTCTGTGCTTCCAACTTTGTGGCAACAGTTTGGGGCCCTTTCCTGTTTCAGCATGACAATGCCCCTATGCACAAAGCGAGGTCCAAACAGAAATGGTTTGTAGAGAATGATGTGGAAGAAATTGATTGGCCTGCACAGAGTCCTGACCTCAACCCCATCAAAAAGCTTTGGGATGAATTGGAACGCTGACTGCGAGCCAGGCCTAATAGCCCAAGAGTGGAGGCTGTTATAGCAGCAAATGGGGGACCAACTACATATTAATGCCCATGATTTTGGAATGAGATGTTTGACGAGCAGGTGTCCACATACTTTTGTTCATGTAGTGTATGATAGACAGTGGTCGGAGCGTGTCTCCGGACACGATGAGCATGAGGAGCGCATGTTAATCCTTCATCAAGTCTGTAAAAAGAGTAATTCAAAAACAATGAATCATTCGCCAACTGCACATCACTACTCTGAACCAGAAAACCTCTTTGCTAGATTCAAGATTGTTTAGTTAGACAAAGCAAGGAAAGTAAACTTCAAAATATGATGTCGTTTTGGGGGGATTTGCAGCAGTTGTTGGTAAGTAATGCATTCTGCAATGTTCAAAAACAACTTGCTCAAACTTTGACCTTTATTTTCTCCTTTTACTGAAGGTGCTTCAGCAGGCACTTCCACAATCTCATTAATTAACACATTAGCTAATTAACAGGTGCGTCACTGTAATTAAAGGTCTAATTCTGGCATGCCAGAATTCTTGGAACTTACGTTGGAAAGGCTTAATTTGTGCTAATTACATGATACATTGATTTGATTAAGGTATCAAGGCTTGATTGTTTAGCATTTGGCTTGATAAAGTTTACTGACCTCTTGAGGAGGTATGTTTATCCTTTAAAGGGCAAGGTCAAACACAGAATAGAAAATTCTTATTTAGTCATTTTTTACAGAATATAGATGAAATCTTAACTCAGAATAAACAGAATGCATCTCAGAAAAAATATAATCTCAGAAAAATGCTAGAAATGTATATGTAGTGAACTTGTGTCAAATTAAGAATGATGAAATTGTATTGATTTTAGGCAACCAAAGCCTATCAAAGTTATAAAAAAGATAAAAAGATTCAAAAGCTTCACCTGTGGAAAATATTAATTTGGCCAAAAACATGACACATTTCACTTTTCTAATTATAATAACTAAATATATCGGTTTTGTTCACTGAAACTCAGGAAGCCATATAGTCAACATGTTTAATCAGGCTCTACACCCCCAGTAGCTTGACTTTCTGCTTAGATGTTCTTTTATTTGACCTCTTTTGCATTTAGTTTACATTTTTGCCTCTACTTTGTTAATTTGTCCACACTGCTTAATCTGTGTGATTTATGACCACTAGGGGAGGCTACTCAACAAGCATTTTGGTCTTTCCCCCCCTCCTGCACATAATTGTGTACAAACTGTCTTTCTATTTGTGCAAATAGACATGTAGCCTACACATGATAAAATACACACTATTTTTCTTTACCTGCAGTTCTTGAACAACCATGAGCTCATTAATGTTTTAATATGAGATCTGCACACATAACTGACATTTGTTGTGCAAATCTACTATTAATATCTTTTAGAAATGTTAGTTGCATGTGCATATCTATTTGGCCAATAGTGAGTAGCCTGACAGAGGAATGTTGTTTAACACCTAACTTTTTTGCTTTTGCTTGTGTGTCTACGTCACAGATAACATAATCCAATAGACCTAAATAATAAAGGTTTGCTGCATTATAAACTCCAAATGGCATATTGTGAAAGTAATGTACTGTACTTGAATATTTGTGTGTAACGGCTCAATTCCTTGGTAGGTCAATATAATTAGCCATTCCATCCCTACCGCCTCATTCACCTCATACCTTCACCTGCCTTCTTTGTCTTAATCCTTGGGACTTTCGACTTATGTGACCTGCAGTAATCACTTTAGCTGCTCAGCTCTTTCCAGAAACATACCTAAGACTCTTAACAGGGATAGTGGGAAGCTGCTAAGTCTGATCCCTCACCTTGTGTAACTCCTGTATGTGTTGCATTTCCATCCAGAAGGAGGCATATTTTAATGTTCATATGTATAGTGAATAGCTTTACAAATGCAACAACATGATGTGAAGATGGTAAAGGCTAGAAGGGATACATGCTTGTCGTATTCAAAAATACAGGAGAAAATGCTGGGTGGTTCATACATCACACATAGGAGCTGCCTGTGTGCTACAGGGTTCAGGTATGCCTACAATGTTGGAAACCTTATCAAAGATATTATGTGGGGAAGAAAATATGTACATATGATAAGAAGTAAATGTACAGTCTTTACTCACTGTTCCCGACAAACTATCAGCTATCACTGCTAAGCTTATCCAGTCCAACAGATCTTCTTCCGTCACTAAATCCATTGCAATCCCCAACCTGTCATCCAATTAAAACATCTATTCTCTATTCATCTATTCACTCAAGGCTCCAAAGTGGCGCAGCGGTCTAAGGCACTGCATCTCAGTGCTAGAGGTGTCACTACAGACACCCTGGTTAAAATCCAGGCAGTATCACAACCGTCCGTGATTGGGAGTCCCATAGGGCGGTGCCCAATTGGCCCAGTGTCGTCCGGGTTTGGCCGGTGTAGGCTGTCATTGTAAATAAGAATTTGTTCTTAACTGACTTGCAGAGTTAAATAAAGGTTAAATAAAAATACATATTACCCAGCTAAGACTACCCTCCATCACTGAGAAACATGCTTGATGCATGTTCCAAGTAAGAAAATGTTTTGTTCAGATGCCTGATCATCTGACTGTCACATGTTCTGTCATCATGATATGTTTGACATATTTAAAAAACAAAATAAAATGACTGGTATCAGACAGGATCACATCTCTTTTTATTGAGATTGGAAGTCATGTTTTACTAGTAATTTTATAATTCAAAGTAATGCTGGTCATTTCCATGTAAAAGGACTCATGAGCACCAACATGTGATATTCAAAGGAGCATATCCAATTGTGTGTCAAATGAAAGCTAAGAGTCTATATTTTGTGGGGAATTAAGGCATGGATATTTTCTTTCAACCATTTTCCATGTACTCAATTTGCCATAGTCAATGGCTTTGATTTCTGGTCAAACAGATGGAAAGGGGGTCTTAGAAAAATGTTGAAGTAAAGACCCCTGCCAACTACTATCAACACTTAGTTTTGGAGAAATTATAAGTTTAAGAAATTTCTAATTTCTCTCCCTCATGAGGGAGGATAATGAAAGTTCACAGAAGTAACAAGTAAAGGTAGACCTATCAATTAGTGTTTTTACTGATGTAAAAATGAAATATTAAGTTATTAAGACTTGTAGTTCTGTTACCAAATCAGTTACAAAATTACCTAAAAATCACTAATATAATCACTGCAATTTAATTGGCTATAATGGGAAATCATAGTAGTCACAAACCACAGTTGGGTCACATGCTATTGTCCTATCTTCCACTTGCATACTGTTCATAACTGTTTTCCTTCTCTTTCTGTCGTACCAAAAGAAGTGCAAACGATTAGAAAACATTAGAGAGAAACTTAGGAGGGTCCAGCCTTCCATAAAGATAAGACAATTGATCTGGTTTGGTCTTAACCATATGGGTGTGTGGTAACACATCATTCAAAGATCAAAATACCTACCCGAGGCCCTCAGAAGAACGATTATTGATGCCCATGAGTCTGGCAGAGGTTACAAATCCATTTCCAAGCAATTCAAAGTACATCATTCCATTCGAAGTACATCAAGCCTCTGCTCTCAAAAAATAATATCAAGACACAACTGACTTTTGCCAGACAACATCTGGGTAAAGTCAGTTGTGTCTTGATATTATTTTTTGAGAGCAGAGGCTTCTTCCTTCCTGACCTCCCATGTAGGCCACGTTTGTGCAGTCTCTTTCTGACAGTGTACCCATGCACTTCGACATTGATTGTGGCAAGAGAGGCCTGTAGATCCCTTGATGTTACCCTGGGGTTCTTAGAGACTTCTATGAGCATCTTTCGGTCAGCTCTTGGGCTGACTTTGGTGGGATGACCTGTCCTAGGTAGTTTGCCAGTGGTCTGGAATTTTCGTCGGACAGTGGAAGGATGTACTTTGAATTGCTTGGAAATGGAACGATGTACTGGTTCATATCTTAGATTACATCTTAGATTACAGAAGAAGGCTAATGGAAAAACAATCAGATAGTTAAAATAAGAAAACAGTGTAGTCAGAAATCCTGAGCAAAGAGGACCAGGTCAGAGAAGGATTTTAAACACTGAGGTGAAAACAGAGGAATCGAAGCCAACCATAAGAGCATCTGCTTACTATTAAAAAGAAGAGTGCAAGTGGGTTTGCTGGCAGAAATGTTGCTCCGTAATGCTCTCCGTTCCTTCATCTACATTACATGAATTAACTTAACTGGAGAAAACAAATCCCTATGCATTTCCCATACAAGATTGCACAGGCAATGTGATACGGTAGGCTCATTTTCACTTGCCTCAAATTGCAATTGAGTGCAAAGCAAACAAGGTTTAAGTAAATCATGCTGGATGCCTAACATGGATTTGATTTCAAATGTCATAAATGTAGATGAAGGAACGGAGAGGAGGAAAGAAAGCACTCTCAGTAGGCTTTCATACCTGAGACATTTTGATTACACTGCCCCCTGCCAACCTTTTGCAAGCACAACAGAAAATGCAGTTCTGTTCCACGGAGGAAATCGCCCCCATCAGGCAGATGGTTAGAATGTAAGCCAATGGCCCACTAAAGACCAAGAGCAAGAGGTTGGCAGGGGCACCAAGCCACAGTTTGAAATCTGAATGAAAAAATAAACAAAATAAACAAATTCACACAAAAAAAGGTGTTGATTGTTCTCCATCCTACCTAGGCCGTCATTGTAAATAATAATTTGTTCTTAACTGACTTGCCTAGTTAAATAAATATAATAATTACAAAAGGTTAAATAAAATAAATAAATAAAACCTGATTCAGGTAGAATAATGTAATTTTATTAAACATTCTGGTTTGTAAGGAACATTTACACATTTTTTGCAGGCATGATTTTCAGTCTGTAGGGTGAATTCAGAAGAAGTGGGACAGGTAAGGGTTTCCGTCTCCTGTGACCTCTTTCGACATCTATTCAACATATTAGCCCAGCATGATACATTTCTGAAATCCTCAAGTTGTTTCCTAATCACACAAAAAGGACACATGTTGATATCATATTCACAGGACACCAATTTGTGTACACTGAGCCAAAACCATATTTTCAGTTCGCGTTTGGTAAACTGGGACAGCATGGTTAGATAAACTGGGACACCATTAGTCCTAATTGTATGATGGCTAGTGCTGAGTGATTAGTGCTTTTTGAGGTCGGTTCGGTTTCAGTTAAATTATTTAAAAACAATCACGTTTTTCGATTTCGGTTTGGTAATTTTTAAAACATTAGGAAATAATGACATTACAATGATTTTAGAGCTGTTTAATGGAAATTCCAAAGCCCAAGTACTTCTCTGCAGCTGCCACCACAACATCTATCCTCTGTTATTTACGTTCCATTCCTGCGGTACAATTGACAATCAGGGCCATGAACGCTAAAACCTTACTGAAGCATGTTATTCCTATAACTCACTATTTCCCTCTGCCTACTCACAGGGATCCTCTTAGGATCCCTCACCCTGAACACATCTTCCTCTACTACTCTCTTTACTGCCTCAGAATATTACACCTTCTGCATTACTCTGATCCTGGCAACCTCAACCTGCCAAGCTCTTACCGGACACCTCTGATCTCCAGCAGCATGGTTACCTCTATAGTTTACACACACAACTTTTTCCACCGATACTACACATTCCTTTGTCTCATGTTCTCCTGCACACTTCTCACATCTAGGAATCTCCCTCCTACACACATTACCATGAGCTTGACACCTAAAACACCGTAATGGGTTTGGGACAAAAGCTCTCACGGGATAACTGACACATCCTAACTTGACTTTATCTGGTAAAGACTCAGCATCAAAACTCAGTTGTACAGACATTGTCTTCTCTGTTTCACCACGCTCTCTACCAGGTCTGCGTCACACCAAACGGCAGATGTCACAGACACCGGGAATCTTCAATGTCAGTTGGCCCTCCTAAACACTTAACACCAATCCAGTTATCATTGATTTCAACGGCACCCTGCTCCGGAGAAGACAGCAAGTCACAGTTCTTGTCCCGTCGTGTGCACAATACACTTTCCAAGTGTTTTCCCTACCCGCCATCTCCTCCTTCATCAGATCTCCCAGAGGGCTTCTGCATTCCCCCATTCGATATTTACTTATAATGTGTTCCACTTTTCAAATGGTTATCCCTTTCTGCCATCCCTGTACCAAGCCCTGTGTCTAGCTGGTAGCCTAGTGGTTAAGAGCGCTTATCCAGTAACCAAAAGGTTGCTGTTTCAAATCCCTGAGTCAGAGTAGGTAAAAAATCTGTTGATGTGCCCTTGAACAAAGCACTTAATCCTAAATTGCTCTGGATAAGACTAAAGATAGATAGATAGATAGATAGATAGGTACTTTATTGATCCCCCGGGGGGGAAATTTCATAAAATGTTAAATGTACCCCAATTAAATTCACATGTTGTTGTTATATTATAATCTTTAGGGTTTCAGAAATGTATGATGTGTTGGGATAATATGTTGGATGGATATCGAGGTTACAGAAAACGAAAATGCAAGAAGTGTCCCACTTATGAATTCACCTTTTCTGTTTGGTGCCATTGTACTCTGGAATACATGTAAACAGGATAACAGTAATACAAGAACCAGAGCCCTGCCTAACCTAAGTACAGGGGGTCCCTAATGTAAACTGGTTCTCTTTCCTCCATTGAAAAAGCCTATAACACTGTTGCAAGTAGCTACTCCATGCTGACCTACTTTAGCTAGCTATGGTTGGTAAAGCAGGAAAACTACAAAAAGGCTTGAATTACAAAATGTTAACATAATATTGCCAACTTTTTTATTGACCAGAATATAGTAAGCACATTTACATCATAATTTCTCTGCAAGGGCTTGGTAACAATGGTTTAGATTTTTTGTTACTTGTCTGACCAAGAAATCCAAGCTGGGCGGCCCTATACGCTCACTACGCAAGTTGCGTAGGGCACCGCAAATTACGCAAGTGCCCCGCTTCCCTGTCGTGTCAATGAAGGTGTCCATTTTTACAACTTCGATGAGAGGATGAAGCGGAACTATCCTTCTGGTCACGAAAAGAGAGAAAAAAACACCATGAGAGTGAATTGCGGGAACAGCAATGAGGTAAACTTGTGTTCTCTCTCCTTCAAGTTTGATGTCAGCAAATAAAAGTAACGTTAAGTTGATGTGCTAGCTTGCAGTGCATCTCTCTCTAGTCTGTCTGTTTTGTTAAACTAGCCGAGCAGTGCATCTCTTGGTCTGTCTGTGTATTGCTTGACCGACACTTCCAGGGCTGTGTTCTGTGACTGACAAAAGTGAGAGTGAAATACAACTATTTATTACGTTTGATAAACGCCAACGGGCAACTGTGTTTATAAACTGCAGCTCGGAAAAGATAACCGCGTCCCGCGTGAACATGCGTTCATATGCGCATGCACGAAATAAAACCCGCGCTTTCCAGCAGCAACCTCTGTGGGGACCAGTCCAGACAATATATGAGCGTGATGGCACTCCTCATAGGCGCACATAATTTTTAAACAAGATAATTATTATCTAGTCTCTCAGTCAAGGTTTAGTTACAACTCTGGACTAATGGATTGACATTTACTATTGATTTATATATTGAATTTAAAATGTTGATTACCTGGGCATACTGGGCAATATGGATGCACAACTATCAGTAAATAATAACCATCAATTATTCAGCCAAGCCATAGTATAAATAGTATTTTATTTTTGAAAATGTATAAAAGGAAATCTGGGGGAGCCAGTTTGAATGGGCCTGATGCAGCTGATACAATGAATAATAGTATTGTTATCTATAATTTACAGGTGCTATGCTTAAGTTTGTCAGTAGAGGAGATGCTGGATCATCAGCCAGTACAAGCACAGACTCAGTTGATCCACATCCAGCTTCAGCCAGTACTAACACAGACCCAGTACAGCCGGCTTCAGCAAATACTAACACAGACCCAGTACTGGCAGCTTCAACAAGTACTAACACAGACCTAGTACAGCTGGCTTCAGCAAATATTAACACAGACCCAATACAGCTGTCTTCAGCAAGTACTAACATAGCCCCAGGTGAAGTACAGGCTGCCTCGGCCAGTACTAGCACAGCCAGAGGTGTACAGCCAGCATCAGATACAAGCAGCTCAGTCCCTAATAGAACAGTTGCTGCTCCACCAAATTACCCAGCAGATTGGCCTCCAGTCTTAACAGACTTTATGAGGACTGAGTTAGTGCGCAGAGGTCCATTCGAACCAGGACTGGATTTTTCTTACCCTAAAGTCAAGTCTAGAAGAGGTTTCCATTCAGGCTTATTAAAGAGACAGCTGTCAAATGGGGAAAATATTACCAGGAGATGGCTTTCATACTCAATCAAAAACAACGCTGTGTATTGTTTTTGCTGTAAGCTCTTTTCTACAAAAGACTACAAAAATCATAAAGGAAAACGTGAATGACTGGTCAAATATCAACGCCATTCTGAAACACCATGAGGGTAGTCCTGAACACACAAACAATATGATTAAGTGGAGAGAACTTGATCTGCGCCTAAGTCGGGGACAGACTCTTGACTAGATACAAATTACAATTTTGGAGGCTGAAAGAAAGAGATGGCAGGATGTCCTTACACATTTAATAAGTATCACCCAGTCTCTGGCTGAAAGAAACATAGCATTCAGCGGTTCATCAGACAAACTCTTCCAACCAGATAATGGAAACTTCCTTAAACAGGTTGAATTACTGGCAAAATTTGACCCCGTAATGGAAAATCATCTCAGCAAAATTAAAGATGGAGAGACACATGCACATTACCTTGGGAAGTGCACACAGAATGAGCTGATACAGATTCAGTGACAAGATTCTGGAAGCAATAGTGATTTAAGTAAGAGACTCAAAGTACTTCTGCATTATCTTGGACTGTACACCTGATATTAGTCATCAGGAGCAAATGTCCATTATTCTGAGAAGCGTGGCTTTAAAGGGAAAGCCAGAGATCAAGGAGCACTTCCTCAGCTTTGTGAATGTTGAGGTTACAACAGGCTTGAATCTGTCCACTGTCATCTTAGATTAGAAGATTCCATTTGAAGATTTCAGAGGGCAAGCTTATGATAATGGGGCCAACATGAAGGGTAAGCACCAAGGAGTACAACCCAGACTGCAAAAAAAAAGTCCCAGAGCCGTGTTCATCCCATGTGGAGCACATACTCTAAACCTTGTCATTGCAGATGCTGCCAAATCTTCAAAAGATGCAGTTGGGTTTTTTGGGCATGTGCAAAAGATCTTCACCTGCTTTTCAGCTGGCACACAAAGATGGAGTGTTTTGAAGAAACACATGAACATATCCGTCATGGAGTGACAAGATGGGAGAGTAGGCTCCAAAGTGTTCATGCAATCAGGTATCAGGCTTCTGAGGTTCGGGAGGCATTACTGGAAGACAGACAGACGATCAACGATCCTGTGGCCAAAGTGGAGGCAGAAGCACTTGCAGAGGAAGATGGATCCTACCTACCACTTCTTGATTTGCTGTGTCGTATAGTGTGAGATACTGACAATGACAAACAAGGTGAACAAGCTCCTCCAATCCGCCTCAATGCAGTTGGATATCACAGTGAATTTAATCTCAAATGCAAAGGCCTCCCTCACTACATACCGGGAAACTGGATTCTCTGAGGCCCAGACAACAGTCAAAAGCATTTGTGAAGAAATTAATGTGGAGGCTGTTTTGAAAGAGAAGAGACTGAGAAACCGCAATAGGCATTCCAGCTATGAGGCTCCTGATGAACCAGTGACTGTTGCACTGAAAAACCTTGAAGTCAACTACAACATTGTGGTCGACTCTGCTGTGACATCCATGAATGAGAGATTTGAAACACTCAACCAGGTGAAAGCCAAATATGGAGTGCTGCTGAACTTCAGCACTGCCTCTCAGATGTCCAGTGAATCTTTAAATGCTCACTGCATGAAAGTTGAAAACACTCTAACCTTCAGAGATGACTGTGACATCAAAGGAATGGATCTGGCACACGAGATTCAGAATTTATGATCTGTCATCAGATAAGATGGCTGCTTTCCTTTCTCTGTGAGAAAAACCTGGAGGAACTCTATCCTAACCTTTGGATAGCCCTAAGAATTGCAGTCACCCTACCAGTAACAGTAGCATCGGCAGAGAGGAGCTTTTCAAAATTAAAGCTCATCAAAAGCTACCTGAGGTCTTCCATGTCACAGGAACGTTTGAGTGGTCTGGCCATCATGAGTATAAATCATAATGTGGGGAAACACATGTCCTATCATGACATCATTGTTGATTGTATGGCAGAAGTGCATTTGTGTAAATGACTGCTTAACTATGTGACATACTTTCTCAGTTTCTTCCAGACAATCCATATAGACTGGTGCCCATGCTGATGCTGAAAATGCCCAGGCTGTAGAGGGAACCAAAGCTAATCACACAGCTGTATAGGTTTTATTTTACTATTTTGAGACATATAGCTGCAGCCATAGCCTATAGGCTTATGTTTACATTGTACAGACAAAGCTAATTGTATAATATGGTGAGGACTGGACTAATTACCACTGACTAAAGATCAGTGTTATATTTTATTGTTTTCTACATTTTATATTTTCTACAATGTCTTATTTATGTTAATGTTAATATTCACTTATCTTAAGTATTATATTCAATAAATATTGTTTGTTTATACCTCATTCTGTTCTGTATAGGTCTACTTATTCTTAGACCGACAGATGGAGCAAACTGTTTTAAAGGAGGGAGGATTGTAGTGGGAGCACTGGAGTGTCAGGTGTGACTGTGTGGCAATGGCAAATGGTTTACATAGCTTACGGGTCAGGTAGGTGGGCCCCATAGCAGAATTCTGCTTAGGGCCCCAGGGAGATCAGGACCAGCTCTGCAAGAAATAAACACGTCAGGACTAAGCTGTCCCAGTTCATATGATATCCCACTTTTTCTGACTTCACCCTACATACCAAGTATTGTGTATTACAGCCTTGTTAATCATACTAGGGCGAATTAAGCTAACAGCTGGGGAGAAGGCAGAATGCCACCTAGGGTTTTTCAAGAGCTAGTGCATGCATAGCCTACACCGCCTATCCCTGTTTTTCCCTTTAATGAAGTGACTGTCTTCATATGGCATACTAGGACATTTACATGTTTTAGTGTGCAATGTATTGATAGATGCGCCAAAACACTTATGTGTAGGTTGGGTGAGCACACACTGTTGCTGCTTTTTGACGGTAACACCAGTGTTATACTAGTGTATACACCCCTATCTTATACTGTACCAGTGGGGATTTTAGCATGTAAATCTTGGTGGGGCAAACTCAGCAAAGCCACTACACAACACTAAACAATATATTAATTGCACTATAACAGTGACAAACCGTGCCCACAAACTGTTAGGGCCTACATAAAGCGGCCCCAAAAGTAAAACTTTCTTTTCAGCACCATGGAGTGAATCCCTACCACCGCTACACCTGGCTATCAGTGGAGCCTTGTCTGACAGCGAAGCAGTTCATTCAGCCTCATTAACTGCATTTAAAAAAAAAAGCTGATATGGCTGACTTGCTTAAACAAATGTGGTTTCTACTGACAATTGAGATGTACAAACTATGGCATAAGGGAAGGACAAGCAGACAAGAGGCAATCCATAATTTTGATTAAGACATTAATGAGCGAGCTAAGATGGACCTGGTCAATATAACTATTTGTTCAGCACTTTGAATAGCGCCAGAATTCAGAACATGGGAGGTTTTTACAGTATTGTCCCTGTACACCAAGTCAGAACCGTAGGATAAATAAAGGGGTTCATTATTTGTTAGTTTTCCATACAATCCATTATGTACAATTGCACTAAATATGAACCGTAGGATAAATAAAGGGGGCATATAAGCAGACAATGAAAGTCTTACAATATTCTACGATGACATTTCTCTAAAACAGGCTATAGGCTACATGTGCACCACCAAGTCAGAACAGTAGGCTAAATTATGAAGGGGAAAGGGACCAAATTATTAGGGTGAGGCACATGGGCTACTAACAGCTTACTTCAAAACAAACTTAGTATTACTTTCTTAGCTACAGAATACATATTTCCTGGCATATTAAATAATTTATGCAGCAGCATACAATACATTTTTGGACTCACCTTGTGCTTTGCTCACTTGAACAGGAAGGTGGCACGGCAGTCCTTCGTGGGTAAATTTTGTTATCAAACTTTCTCATCAAAATCTGGCATTCTCTGAATTTATGGTGATTTAATAAAAAAAAAAGGTTTAATCATGATGTCAGTGATCTTCAGATCGGAGCTCTAGAAAGAGGCCGAAGTTTCCGACTTGGAATTCCGAGTTTGATGACCGTTCAAAATGTATTTTCCCAGTTGGAGCTTGTTTCCCAGTTGTCTTAAACTAACTGAAGTCTAAGATTTCCCAGTTCCGAGTTTCCAGTTTTGAACGCGGCAGATGTCATGCTGGATTGACAGCATTGCCAATGTATTCAACCTTTTCTGGCCATTGTTTTGCATGTGAATGTTTATCCTTTTTAGCTTGGAAAAGAGACCCTTAAACCCAGACTTGGACCACACATCCTCTCCACAGAATATAAGGCTAGTGATTGTTTTGCAACTCTTGCAGTTAGCCACTGATTCCTTCCAAACCACTCATTGTTGAATTTTCAATTTCCAACTTGTTGTGTAATGTTTATGTCCAATGGCCGATGAGCACCTATACGTTTTATCTATAATTTATCTTCATATGACAAGGATGGAAAATGATTTGCCAGTAGACTGTTGATTTGATTCATGAAGATGACTGCTTGTCTAGCTTGCTAGCTAAGATTTCTAAAATATTATGCTGACGTGATCAGTCCAATCAGAGCTGCGGTAGATATAACGTGATTTGACATCCTTTTATCTGTGGCCAATGACCTTGAGCCTTCTTGGATGGGCACTTCCAGTGTAAATTTTGGGTGGCCTTCCACAAGCTTCCCACAATAAGTTGGGTGAATTTTGGCCCATTCTTCCTCGTTTGTAGGCCTCCTTGCTCGCACACGCTTTTTCAACTCATGAGACCACCTCCTGCACTGCTCACACCTAAACCAGTCTCCACCTGTGACTGAAAACGGGGAGAGATGTGAATTGAAAAGCTCTCTCAAAAACGTAGATAGCTATAAATCTAAATGACATAAAATGCTGTGTAAAATAGCTAAAAGGCTATAAAGTTGCATTAACTGTAAAGCTATCAGTCACTAGTGGAAACATTTACAACTGAAATTAAGCTAAGTTATCTTTTATGTATTTTACCTCAGACGATCTGGTAGTAAGGTTGCTAGCTAGTACTCCTAGCAGATTATGCTAACTAGCTAGCTGGCTAGCATGTACTGCTAATGAAGTTGCTAGGTAGCAAGTTAGCACAAACCAACACTAACTGGGCTAGTTGTTGTCTAAATGACAGGTAGAAACAGATTCTACATTTGTCTTTCTAAACAAGTGGATTATTTATTTTAAGGCTTTCCTACTTGTATATTTAGAAAATATATATTTTTATTTTGTTTATTTTATTTAACCTTTATTTAACTAGGCAAGTCAGTTAAGAACCAATTCTTATTTACAATTACTGCCTACCAAAAGGCCTCCTGCGGGGATGGGGGATGGGATTCAAAATATAAATTAATTAAATTAAAATATAGGACAAAACACACATCACGAGAGACAACACTACATAAAGAGAGACCTAAGACAACAACATAGCATGGCAGCAACACATGACAATACAGCATGGTAGCAACACAACATGACAGCAACATGGTAGCAACACAACATGGCAGCAACACAACATGGCAGCAACACATGGTAGCAGCACAAAACAGGGTACAAACATTATTGGGCACAGACAACAGCACAAAGGGCAAGAAGGTAGAGACAACAATACATCACGCAAAGCAGCCACAACTGTCAGGAAGAGTCCATGATTGAGTCTTTGAATGAAGAGATGGAGATAAAACGGTCCAGTTTGAGTGTTTGTTGCAGCTCGTTCCAGTCACTAGCTGCAGCGAACTGAAAAGACGAGCTACCCAGGGATGTGTGTTTCGGGGACCTTTAACAGAATGTGACTGGCAGAACGGGGGTTGTATGTGGAGGATGAGGGCTGCTGTAGATATCTCAGATAGGGGGGAGTGAGGCCTAAGAGGGTTTTAAAAATAAGCATCAACCAGTGGGTCTTGCGACGGGTATACAGAGATGGCCAGTTTACAGAGGAGTATATAGTGCAGTGATGTGTCCTATAAGGAGCATTGGTGGCTAATCTGATGGTTGAATGGAAAAGAACATCTAGCCACTCGAGCACTCTTACCTGTCGATCTATAAATTACGTCTCCTTATTCTAGCATGGGTAGGATGGTCATCTGAATCAGGGTTAGTTTGTTAGCGGGGGTGAAAGATGAGCTATTACGATAGTGGAAACCAAGTCTAGATTTAACTTTAGCCTGCAGCTTTGATATGTGCTGAGAGAAGGACAGTGTACCGTCCAGCCATACTCCCAAATATGGCATTTTTCTTACCAAACCACATGACCTTTGTTTTGGAGGTGTTCAGAACAAGGTTAGGGGCAGAGAAAGCTTGTTGGACACTAAGAAAGCTTTGTTGTAGAGCATTTAACACAAAATCTAGGGAGGGGCCAGCTGAGTATAAGACTATCATCTGCATATAAATGGATAAGAGAGCTTCCTACTGCCTGAGCTATGTTGTTGATGTTAATTGAGAAGAGCGTGGGGCCTATGATCGAGCCTTGGGGTACACCCTTGGTGACAGGCTGAGACAGCAGATGTTCTGGCTTTATACACTGCACTCTTTTAGAGTGTTAGCAAACCCGGCCAAAGACCCCTTAGCCGGCCCACAAGAATGGAATGGTCTACCGTATCAAAAGCTTTGGCCAAGTCAAAAATAGCAGCACAACATTTCTTAGAATCAAGGGCAATGGTGACATCATTGAGGACCTTTAAGGTTGCAGTGACACATCCATAACCTGAGCAGAAACCAGATTACATACCAGAGAGAATACTATAAACATCAAGAAAGCCAGTCAGTTGATTATTGACAAGTTTTTCCAACACTTTTGATAAACAGGGCAAAATAGAAATAGGCCTATAACAGTTAGGTTCAGCTTGATCTCCCCCTTTAAATAAAGGATGAACCGTGGCTGCCTTCCAAGCAATGGGAACCTCCCTAGAGAGGAGAGACAGGTTAAAAAGGTCACCCGCAAAACAAGTCTCAACGTCAACAGTGAAGTGGCGACTCCGGGATGCTGGCCTTCTAGGCCATTAAAAATAAAAGATTAAGGGCAAAAGAACAGAGACAGAGGAAGATATTCTTTGTGACTCTGCCTAGAAGGCCAGCATCCCGGAGTCCCAAATAGCCTTCATTTCTCAGAACAAGAATAGACTGATGAGTTTCAGAAGAAAGTTCCTTGTTTCTGGCCATTTTGAGCCTGTAATCGAACCCACAAATGCTGGTGCTCCAGATACTCAACTAGTCTAAAGGCCAGTTTATTGTTTCTTTAATCAGCACAACCGTTTTCAGCTGTGCTAACATACAGTAATTGCAAAGGGGTTTTCTAATGATCAATTAGCCTTTTTAAAATGATAAACTTGGATTAGCTAACACAACGTGCAATTGGAACACAGGAGTGATGGTTGCTGATAATGGGCCTCTATACGCCTATGTAGATATTCTATTAAAAATCAGCCGTTTCCAGCTACAATAGTCATTTACAACATTAACAATGCCTACATTGTATTTCTGATCAATTTTATGTTATTTTAATGGGCAAAAAATGTAATTTTCTTTCAAAAACAAGGACATTTCTAAGTGACCCCAAACTTTTGAATGGTAGTGTATATATTTGTATATATAAATATTTATTTAGTTTGGTAAACAGGAAATAGTGTTTCCATAGCTTAAAAAATATAAGATTAACTAGGCAAGTCAGTTAAGAATAAATTCTTATTTACAATGAAGGTCTACATCGGCCAAACTCGGACGACTCTGGGCCAATTGTGCGCAGCCCTATGAGACTTCCAATCACGGCCGGTTGTGATACCGCCTGGATTCGAACCAGGTTGTCTGTAGTGATGCCTCTAGCGCTGAGATGCAGTGTCTTAGGCCACTTTGCCACTTGAGAGGCCAAAAGCTAGCCGAGGCAGCTAGGGCTGACAGTGAGGATTTGTGAAGACCAGGATCAACCATCTCTGCATAACCCTGTATGGAAATGCGCCATGGTTTTGTCGCTTGTTGAATGGAACTGTAAAGTCCCCAAAAACGAAATGTTAATAATTGCACAGTTGATTGTGTTTTGTTATACATAACTTAAAGAACATCAATAGCACACATCTTATATTTCCTTAATCGTGTACGAAACTGATATAAATCTGCAATGAGTTTGTTGTGTTTGTCGCCATCTTTAGTAAGGGACAATGTAGCCTGTGCAAGTATGATAACTTCCAACGAGCTAAAGTAAATGTTTCGATGTCCAAATATAAATGCCCATTTCAAATATCTCAAACGAAATGATGTAGGTTGTTTTGAATTGAAAATACACGGTTAGTTTAATCAAATATTCATTAATTGTTAGCGGTTCTATACCAGTCGCCATGTTTGTTTTGGGTGACGCCAAATCGCTGTATTTTCCTCCCCTTTTGGTTGTCAAGAAGATGGCAGCTTCCAGGCAGGCATGAGAGGGAATACTTCATCACAAATCGAATGAACTTGAGCTAGTGATTCAAGAGTAGACCCTCAAATCATCTTATTGGAAATAGTGCGTCGAAAGAAGTAAGTAATGCGTCTTATGGACGTCAGGATTTGTGACTAATTGTGTTTTGTTGTGGCCGACTGCTCGGCCATTTTTCTTGAGGGAGCTTAAAAGTAGGCCGATTTTCGAAAAGATGGCCGATTCCAGACACTGCATGATAAATAACAACACTTTGTATGATATTGAATACCATTCAACTTATTTGAATAATATATATATATATTGAATTGCGTTACACTGGCTATATAATACATGCATATGTATCTAACTGTGTTGCATGTAATCGGTGCATGACGCCGTACTAGTACCGTTGCCTCGCATGCTAACATTGTTAGCCAGTTGGCTAAGTTAACCTGACTAGTTAGCCATTACACTCTAGTACACGCTCTGTTTCAAAATGATATGTTTTGAATGTTCCACATTTCACGTGATGGTGTGAATATGGCTTGTATTCGATTCATCTTTAAAGATTAATACAAATTTAATGTAAAGCAGACGCGGCGACAGACTGAGTGAATGTGTGACAATATAGCTACTCCCAGAGAAGCATGAAAATAGTAATCCACAGTAAACGGGTCTAATTACGAATGCTTTACGTGTATTTAATTGTTGTACACATCATCCACAGATTTACCAATATGACAAGATGGCTGATACACGTTCACAATGAAGCAGTAGATTAAACCTTAATATAGCCAACACTGGTATTATTTCTCTTCATTTGTATTCTCTTCCGCCATTTTTCAGACTGGCGGAGGTTGGTTTGGTTGTTACAAGATGGCGGCTCCCATGGAGTGATTACTTCAGAGGTTTAACTTCAAATTGCTTCGGCAAAAAGCATGACATTTCGAACGAAGTACAATACAGATTTGTTATACATTGAGTTGTGGTGTCGAATACATATTTATAACGATATTTAGTGAGTATTGGGTGGTTTGTGGTAGTAGCCGGCTTTTCTCATTTTGCGAAGCGTTGGTAAAATGGCGGTTTACAATTACAATATTATTTTTCACATATAAACTGTCAATGAATCGGGGTTGGTCCCATTGGTAGATTGCACGTGCAGTCTTCACTTTGTAAAATGTGTCTTATGTTTTGGCTTCACTTCGCAAGTATCAACAATAGACCTGATCAGAACTTGTCAATATTGCTTTGGAATACTATTTTTTTATTGTATTTTTTTCATCTGAAGAGGACATGACATTTCCTGGTTCCATGGTGTCTGGGACCACTGGTTCAACTCTGCAGCCACGATGGAAGCGGGTTCTAGGATGGTCTGGGCCCGTGCCTCGGCCCAGACATGGTCACAGAGCCGTTGCTATAAAGGAATTGATGGTTGTTTTTGGAGGAGGAAATGAAGGAATTGTGGATGAATTGCATGTCTACAACACAGGTAAGATAATTTAGCGGGAAATGAAGCCTGACATATTACCTGAGAAACTGTCGCCGTCTGGTGGTACAGAACTGAAAGCGCACCAATAAAAATGGCGCGCTAAAATAAAATGGACGACAGGAGTACTTAATTGAACACTAAATTATGCTGTATCACATGTGGATGTGGTAATAATGCACACAATTTCGGTTTACATGACTGTACTGATTTTCCTGAGTATGAAAGTTAGGCCTATTTCAACATTTTGTTCCTAACAAAGACTGGATTGCAGCAATTCCCATGTTTTTATTGATATTGTTTCTCATGTAGTCAGTATGCACAACTATAAAAGTCTTACATTCTAACTGTCTGTTTTAGTTTTTATGAGGGACAAATTATGTTACAATTGACAATTCAGTTGTTTTTAATCTTTGGGTTATGCAGATATAAGTACAATGTATAATATACTGTACAACATGCACTTCTCATGTGACAGACCTGGCCTGAAGATGCAGGCTGCATTTGTCAGAGATGCTTGGATCATGCTCAAGTAAATATTTACTCAAAGAGCATTCGCTTCACACCTCACATCATAGGCCTACCTAGCACTTGACCACCTAACACTGTCTACACACAGACTAACCTCTACTTATTTAATCTAGCAACAAACCAATGGTTTATCCCTGCGGTTCGTGGTGATATTCCCCCTGGATGTGCTGCATACGGTTTTGTTTGTGATGGCACCCGGCTTCTGGTGTTTGGTGGAATGGTGGAATATGGAAAATACAGCAACGATCTCTATGAGCTACAGGTAATGGAATGCTTACAGCACAATCTCGCTCTAAACATTGGTAGTTATTTAACCTGCGCTAAAATGTCTGTCTTTAAGTACTTATAGATTAATGTGATTACAGTATGCTATCATATTTTGTCTTGTATGCTTTTTCTTGTTCAGGCCAGCAGGTGGGAATGGAAAAAGTTAAAAGCTAAGTCTCCCAAAAATGGCCCACCTCCCTGTGCTCGACTTGGCCACAGTTTCTCTCTGGTGGGCAACAAATGCTTCCTGTTTGGAGGGCTGGCTAATGACAGTGAGGACCCCAAAAACAACATCCCTAGGTACAGTTGCCGTAAGGAGAAGTGAAATGTGACCAGTGGGGTAACAGGATAAACTGGTGGGTGGCAGGTAGCCTAGCGGTTAAGAGGTTTGAATCCTTGAACCGACTAGGTGAAAAGTCTTTCTGAGCAAGGCACTTAACCCCAATTGCTCTTGTAAGTCACTCTGGATAAGAGAGACTGCTAAATTACTAAAATGTAAATGCTGTGGAATGGTTTGTAGTAAGCACTGCTTGACTTGGGCAGAGCTGAGTACCGGTTTCTCAAATATTCTTCTTCTTGAGCAAGCACTGGTAGTAAGCAATTGGAAAGACATTCTGGCTGAAATCTCTCTTTTGTCACTAGATACCTGAATGATCTGTACACCCTGGAGCTTCGTGCTGGCTCCAGTGTTGTGGGCTGGGATATACCAATTACTTATGGCGTTTTGCCGCCTCCTCGCGAGAGCCACACTGCTGTAGTGTACACAGAAAAGGAGAGCAAGAAATCTCACCTGATCATCTATGGAGGGATGAGTGGCTGTCGTCTGGGAGATCTATGGACTCTTGACATTGGTAGGCTCCTGAGTTAACAGTATTACCATATTATTAACAGTGAACCATTTCTTTTACTCTAATAAATGAGTCTTGTCAATGTGTTTTCTAAATTATCTTTCTCTGTCGGCAGACACCCTGACATGGACTAAGCCATCAGTGAATGGCACAGCACCTCTGCCCAGGAGTCTCCACTCTGCCATCACCATCACAAACAAGTGAGATCTCCCTGAATACCTGCTGGAATTATCAATTTGGTGTCTGGGATAACAATGGGTTAAATCTCTCAGCAGTAACCTATTTGGTGACTGCTTGCTTCTGATCGCTTTGTCTGCCTCTCATTGTAGGATGTTTGTTTTTGGTGGATGGGTTCCCCTGGTTATGGATGACGTGAAGGTGGCAACACATGAGAAGGAATGGAAGTGCACAAACACACTGGCCTGCCTAAATCTCGGTTTGTCTTCCCCATTTTCAGTTATTGGTGCCAATACTTGCATTTAACCTGATGTACTGTTGAGTAATGTTTATCTAGATTGCTGCATTATGATCAACAAGCTCATTCTGAGTGAAACCATTCACTGTAACACTTCCATTGATTAATGGCACAGTGTCACCTGGTGGTCAAATTATATTACTGTCAAAAAAGAAAATGTAACCCTGATGTTTCTTTTTACCCCAGACTCAATGTCCTGGGAATCAGTGTTGATGGATACCTTGGAGGACAATATCCCAAGGGCCCGGGCAGGACATTGTTCTGTGGCCATCAACTCCAGGTTGTATGTCTGGAGTGGCCGTGACGGTTACCGTAAAGCATGGAACAACCAAGTCTGCTGTAAAGATCTCTGGTACCTTGAGACAGGTGAGTCACCTTTATTTTGCTCATTTACTCTGATAAAGCAAGCCCACATTATTTTCTCAAGTGTGCTCTTGGCAATGCTTACTCTGCTTCTGTTGATTGCTTATAAGAAATGTGACCATTTTGTATTTTGGTCACAGAGAGGCCACACGCTCCCTCGAGAGTGCAGCTTGTCCGTGCCAACACCAACTCCCTGGAGGTGAGCTGGGGAGCTGTGTCCACAGCAGATACCTACCTGCTGCAGCTGCAGAAGTACGACATCCCAGCTGCCACTGCTGCCATCACGCCGGCCCTCACCGCCACCTCTTCTCTGCCAGGGAACTCGCCCAAGAGCCCAGCCACAGCTACTCCCTCTGCTCAGAACCTACCACACACAGGTATCCTCCCCTACTATCCTTCCCAACATGCCCGGAAGCATGCTGGCTGCCTCCACAGCTCGTGGGCTAGTTAAAACCATGCATGTCCTACTTTTTCTGTGGAGGTTGTTCGTACCATCTTATTATCACAGATAGTTCGTATTGTTCTCTTCTACAGCCTATTGTATTTCGATAACCGTATGTAAAAAGCAGACCTCGAAGGCTTTATACTGATCAGGTATTCTGTTGATTTGACAGCCATCTTGAAGGTTGCAGCCCCTCAGTCTGGCACGGGTACCTCGCTTGTCACTGTTCGAGCTAACCAGGCTGGGAAATCCCCTGTCACTGTGACATCACTTCCTCCAGGAGTTCGGATGGTGGTTCCTGCCCAGACGGCTCAAGGAACGGTATGGATAATTGTGAATTGGTTTTGTTATTCAAGGATAAAAAGTTGTTGAGTAATGCCAAGAGTATTGTCTCACCCAAGACTGTTTGTTTTCCTTTAAGCCAATCGGCAGTAGTCCTCAGATGAGTGGCATGGCAGCTTTGGCTGCAGCTGCAGCAGCCACACAGAAGATCCCACCCTCTTCAGGCACTGTGCTCAACATTCCAGCAGGTGCCACTCTTGTCAAAACCATGGCTGTCTCCCCTGGCTCCACCACAGTCAAAATGTCATCTCCTCTCATGGTAAGACTCATAAAATATCGGCCTGTGAAAATGAAACTCGCTGACAGAATGTATGGGTTTGTCAGGCAGTCTCTGTCAAGGCCCAGTTTAGAATTGACACCTTAAAAACATTTGAGTATTTTCTGCTTCCAGGTCAGTAACCCAGCCACTCGCATGCTGAAAACGGCTGCAGCTCAGGTGGGCACAGCGACTGTATCATCACCCAACTCGCCCAACCGACCCATCATCACCGTGCACAAGTCGGGCACAGTTACTGTAGCCCAGCAACACCAGGTGGTTACCACCATGGTGGGAGGAGTCACCAAGACCATCACCCTGGTCAAGAGCCCCCTTACTATGGGAGGCAGCGGCACTCTGGTGAGAGAACTAGTCTTACAGGACAGGGAGAAGGCTGTGTGAGAAATGGCTCTCCTTATACGAGATCCCACTTAAGGACTATATGCATGCTGTGAACTGAGAAATAGTTTTGCACACTTTGATTAATATTTTTCGTCCCCCACCCGTGTTCATATAACTCTTATATGGCCTAGGCATGAACCCGTTATAGAAGATGTGGCTATGGAAAACCCCAAGAGAAGGAACAGCTTGAGTTCATAGATCTGCATGACTGTCAGGGTCAGTTAGCATGGAATAATGTAGCTAGCGACACTCACAGTTCAGTTGTCCATATGACACACTGATTTCCTGACACCAAATACTGTGATGCTTTCTGGTGACTCATAAACTTTAGTCTCTCTCCTATGTCAGCAGATCTCCAGCCTTGGCAAGATGATATCTGTGGTACAAACCAAGCCAGTGCAGACATCAGCTGTTACAGGCCAGGCTTCCACTAACCCTCTATCACAGCTCCTACAGGTCAGCTATCTTCATGAGTGCAGAAAAAGGAGCTAGCTAATGCACAGGCTCAGCCGGCTTTCAGTTGATCATGTTCATAGTTCACTTTGTCTCCCGTAGACTAAGGGTTCTCTCCCTGCCGGCACCATACTGAAGCTGGTGACCTCAGCAGACGGAAAGCCCACCACCATCATCACCACGTCCCAGGCAGGGGGCACAGGGAACAAGCCCACCATCCTGAACATCAGCGGCATGTCACCCACCACAACCAAACAGGGCACCACCATCATCAAGACCATCCCTATGTCTGCTATTATGACCCAGCCTGGTGCCACAGGTTAGAACCCACTGGCTTCATGTTTTAGGGACAATCTAACAATACACAGGGACCATATGCTGACAGGTATTATTATTTTTTGTTTTGCTATCAGTGACCAACAGCACAGGGAAGATGCCCTACACCATCCTCACCACCAAGATGATGACCACTGGCACTCCAGGCAAAATCATCACTACCATGCCCAAGCTTGGCACTGCAACTGGCCAGCAGGGGCTGACACAGGTACCTCACAGAAATGACCCTTGCAACCTTGTAGCAGATGCATATTATTTATATGATATGTATAATCTTTATAGGTGTTGAAGATTTGGAAGTTTTTACATTGGTGCTCTTAACTTTTTAAATATCACATGGCATTTATATTTAGTCACATACAATACATCTCGTACAGCAAGGCATTTGGAGCAGTTGAAATGCTTGCATTATATTTATATCTGCTCTGGTGCTACTAATACATTTGGCTCTATCAAATGTCTTGCCCTAGTAGAGGAGTTTTATAGTGCCCCCTAGTGTCTCAATTATACCTCCCCCTTGGTGGTTTTAAGGTGGTTTTGAAGGGCGCTCCGGGCCAACCTGGCACCATTCTGCGCACTGTACCCATGGGTGGAGTCCGACTCGTCACCCCGGTTACGATGACTTCTGTCAAGCCCAATGTAACTACACTGGTCGTCAAGGGAACAACTGGTATGGATGACATTTCATACTTACTTTATGGTCTGTTCAGTTAAGTATGCAGTAAAAAAAAAAACAATTCAGGCCAAGTTTCAGCTGTCTGCCATTTTGAGTTTGTGATTTATTTGTTCCCCTAGGTATCACCACCCTGGGGACAATCACAGGCACAGTCTCCTCCAGCCTTGCAGGGGGCAGTGTAGCCAGTGCCAATGCCTCTCTGGCAACTCCCATCACCACCTTGCCCAGCCAAGTCATAAACCCCACTGCCATCACTGTGTCAGCGGTCCAGGCCAGTCTGACCACAGCCACTACCCTGTCAACCTCCACCATGGTAAGACAGCTAGGGGCTATTCTTTATACAGAAATCTAGATGTAGCTCCAATTTAGGTTGTTGAGAATTGCAACATGAAATGTCATGCTGCCCAATGTGGAGCACTTTTCTTAAATGTATGAGTTTTCTCAGTCATAACCAATACATGATATGCTCTCATTGCAGTCGGTGAGCCAGCCAACCCAGGTGACTCTCATCACCACCCCCAGCGGGGTTGAGGCCCAGCCAGTGCAGGACTTGCCTGTGTCCTTCCTGGCCTCCCCCACCTCTGAGCAGCCCTCTTCCACTGAGGCAGGGGACGCCTCTGGTACTGTCGCCATGGTCTGCTCCAACCCCCCCTGTGAGACCCACGAGACAGGAACCACTAACACAGCAACCACAGCCTCCTCCACTATAGGTGGGGTACAAAAGGTCTGCTCCAACCCCCCCTGTGAGACACATGAGACAGGCACCACCAACACAGCCACCACTGCATCTGCTAACATGTCCGTGCCGCGTGTGTGCTCCAACCCTCCCTGTGAGACCCATGAGACCGGGACCACCAACACCGCAACGACCGCTTCCACCAACATGGGAGGGGCAATGAGGGTGTGTACAAGCCCTCCGTCAGAGACTCATGAAACAGGCACCACTAACACCTCGACCACCGCCCACTCTATGGGCACTAACCAAATGTGTACTGTCCAGAATAGCTCATCATCTCACCCCCCATCTCTGTCCTCCTCTCCCCCTCAGACTACCACCTCTGCCTACCCCGGATCTGCCACAGGCAACCAGGGACCAGAGAACCTGCGCACCGGCATCACCTTCACCCCCACCACAGCACGCTCTAACATGGGCTCAGCCCAGACCGGCACCGTGCAGAGTCCCAAGCCAGCTGTGGGTCTAACTGTTTGCTCTAACCCGCCCTGCGAGACACATGAAACGGGCACAACCAACACTGCCACTCAGTCCTCGTCCGGCATAGATAACGGGCAGACTGGCACTGTGCAGAAGGTGTGCTCAAACCCACCCTGTGAGACCCATGAAACAGGGACTACCAACACCCCGTCCCAGGCCAGCTCCAACATGGCTGGAAACCAGACAGGAACAGTGACGGTGCAGAGGGTGTGTTCCAACCCTCCCTGTGAAACCCACGAGACTGGCACCACCAACACTGCAACTACTGCCACAGGTATAACGCGAGAATACATACTTGTTGTTTTCTATGTTTTTTTAAAACAGGATCATGTTTTAGGGTTATATTTCATGCCCTGTGTTAATGTGTGTCCTACAGCAGATGGAGCAGACGGTGGCACCAGCAGTACAGAGACTCCCTCCACTGCATCAGGAACAACTCCAGCCACCACCCAGAGCAGAGCCATCACTACTGTGACCCAGTCCACACCAGCCCCGGGGCCCTCAGTACCTGTAAAAGAACCACTAACAATGCTTTGCTAGTCTAGACTACTGATGCAGTAGCAATTTCATAATTGTCATGCTAAGGGTTTAGTTCTAAATTACTCACTGGCATGGTTAGGCAAATTATCAGCAACTAAAGAAATGCATTATATGGACAATTCAGTCATCTTGGCCATTTAGAGAATTTGCACACTGGCTAATTTCTACCCTTATATCTCCAGTCCATTTCTTCGATCACTGAGGGTGCAACAGTTTCCACAGAAGAGCCCATGCAGACTGATGCGGCCACAGAGGGGGGAGACACAGCTATGGAGACTGGGCTGCCTCCAGAGCTGATGTCAGAGGGACAGATAGGGACAGGTCTGTCTGCAGAGGAGCTGGCTGTGACTGCAGCAGCGGAGGCAGCAGCACAGGCTGCGGCCACTGAGGAGGCCCAGGCCCGTGCCATTCAGGCAGTTCTCCAGGCCGCACAGCAGGCCGCCATGAGTAAGTATGGCCCTCAGATTGTTGGTAAATTAAATGGATGACGCTCAACACTTTACATGTGTGTGGAGACGACCACTAACCATTTACATTTTGGTAATTTAGCAGACACTCTTATCCAGAGCGACTTACCAAACCAATATGTGTTAAGTGCCTTGCTCAAGGGCACATCAACAGATTTTTCAACTAGTCCGCTCTGGGATTCAAACCAGCAACCTTTTGTTTACTGGCCCATCAGTATTTAACCGCTAGGCTACCTGCCGCCCCAACTGCCACAGTCTCACAATCAAAATGTGCGTTCTCTGCATGCATAGACGAGGGGGATTCTGGCTCAGACGGACAGCAGACCACCACAATCCCGATTGTTCTGACCCAGCAAGAGCTGGCGGCCCTGGTCCAGCAGCAGCAGCAGCTCCAGGAGGCTCAGGCCCAGGCTCAGGCCCAGGCTCAGGCCCAGGCTCAGGCTCAGCAGCAAGGAAACACCCAAGCCCTGCCCACTGAGGGCTTGGCCCCCGCAGACAGCCTCAATGACCCCACGTCTGAGAGCAACGGACACAACGAGATGGCTGCAGCCGTTTCCAGCGCTGTGGCATCACTGCTGCCGCGCACCTCCACTGAGAGTAAGTCTTTCTTTCAATTTTTTTTTTTTTTTATTATTTCTTGCTGACATTGTTTCTCCAGGTCTTAAATTGACCTCTCCCTCGTGTCCCATTGACTCTGCAGTCCTGGCCCCCTCAAGCACATTTGCTGTTTCCAGTCCAGCCAAGCTGCAACCTGCAGCTTCTCTAGCTGAGGTGGCCAATGGCATCGAGGGCGGGGTGAGTACCCATATTGGTCCTGTTTTTATCCTGCCGGTTTGATGATCCGAATTTGAGAGCAACGTTGAATGGCATAGCATGTTCTAACTCTCTTTTTAACTCTGTCATATACAGAAGCTAAACCCTCAACCAGCCCCTATCAAGACTCTTGTAAAAAAAGAGAATCAGTGGTTCGATGTTGGAATCGTGAAGGTGACAAACATGGTGGTCACGCACTTCTTCATCCCAGGGGACGATTCTCAAGTAGAGGTAAGCCTCAAAGATGGATTAATCTCCCGAGTGGCGCAGTGGTTCGATCCCAGGCTGTGTCCCACAGGGCCTCCCGGTAATTGGCCCAGCGTCATCCGGGTTAGGGGAGGGTTTGGCTGGGGGGCGCTTTACTTTGCTCATCGCGCTCTAGCGACTTCTTGTGGCGGGTCGGGCAACTGCAGGCTGACTTCTATCGTCAGTTGATTAGTGTTTCCTCCGACACATTGGTGCAGCTATCTTCTGGGGTAAGCGGGCAGGTGTTAAGGAGCTTGGTTTGGCGGGTCATGTTTCGGAGGACGCATGACTCTCCCGAGCCCGTTGGGGAATTGCAGCGATGAGACAAGACCGTAATTGGATCGCAATTGGATATCACAAAATTGGGGAGAAAAGGGGTAAAAAATATATATATACAGTCGTATGCAAAAGTTTGGGCACCCCTCTGGGGCTGCATAAAAATGATCACAGTGGCATGCCATTCATTTTCTAATAAAAGCCGAGTACTGGGGTTTTGTCCAGACAAAGATTTTTAGTGTAGCAATATTAAGTTGTATGAAATTAAATCAGATGTGAAAAATAGGCTATGCAAAAATTTGGGCACCCTTGTCATTCTGTTGATTTGAATACCTGTAACTACTTAGCACTGATTATTTGGAACACACAATTGGTTTGGTGAGCTCATTAAGCCTTGAACTTCATAGACAAGTGCATCCAATCATGAGAAAAGGTATTTAAGGTGGCCAATTGCAAGTTGTTGTTCTCTTTGACTCTCCTCTGAAGAGTGGCAACATGGGGGCCTCAAAACAACTCTCAAATGACCTGAAAACAAAGATTGTTCAACATTATGGTTTAGGGGAAGGCTACAAAAAGCTATCGCCGAGATGTAAGCTGTCAGTGTCCACTGTGAGGAACATAGTGAGGAAATGGAAGACCACAGGCACAGTTCTTGTTAAGGCCAGAAGTGGCAGGCCAAGTAAAATATCGGAGAGGCAAAGGCTGGTGAGAAGGGTCAAAAACAGCCCACAGACCACCTCCAAAGACCTACAACATCATCTTGCTGCAGATGGTGTCACTATGCATCGTTCAACAATTCAGCGCACTTTGCACAAGGAGAAGCTGTACGGGAGAGTGATGCGGAAGAAGCCTTTTCTGCACACACGCCACAAACGCACATTTGGACAAGCCAGCTTCATTTTGGAATAAGGTGCTGTGGACTGATGAAACAAAGATTGAGCTATTTGGTCATAACAAGGGGTGTTATGCATGGCGGCAAAAGAACACAGCATTCCAAGAAAAACACTTGCTACCCACAGTAAAATTTGGTGCGGATTCCATCATGTGTGGCCAGTGCCGGTACTAGGAATATTGTTAAAGTTGAGGGTCGCATGGATTCCACTCAATATCAGCAGATTCTTGGGAATAATGTTGAAAAATCAGTCACAAAGTTGAAGTTACGCCGAGGCTGGATATTTCAACAAGACAATGACCCAAAACACTGCTCAAAATCTACCCGGGCATTTATGCAGAGGAACAAGTACAATGTTCTGGAATGGCCATCCCAGTCCCGAGACCTGAATATCATTGAGAATCTGTGGGATGATTTGAAGCGGGCTGTCCATGCTCGGCAACCATCAAACATAACTGAACTGGAGATGTTTTGTAAGGAGGAATGGTCCAAAATACCTTCATCCAGAATCCAGACACTCATTAGAGGCTATAGGAAGCGTCTAGAGGCTGTTATTTTTCTACTAAATATTGATGTGATTTTTCTGTTGGGGTGTCCAAATTTATGAACCTGTCAAATTTTGTTTTGATGCATATTGCACATTTTCTGTTAATCCAATAAACCTCATTTCACTACTGAAATATTACTGTGTCCATCAGTTATTTGATAGATCAAAATGAAATTGCTAATCCATAAATCAAAATTATTTATAAATGGAAATCATGGAAATTGTCTGGGGTGCCCAAACTTTTGCATACAACTGTATATTCAAATATATAGATTCATACCTTTATGGCTTAGATCAGTGAGTTTAGTGCAGCACTAATGATGTGTGTTGTAGGATGACTCGGGCGCCATCCCAGACTATAACCAGATGAAGAAAATGGAGCTGCAGCCTGGCACAGCCTACAAGTTCCGTGTCGCTGGCATCAACGCTTGTGGTCGTGGTTCCTTCTCAGAGATCTCTGCTTTCAAGACCTGTCTTCCAGGCTTCCCCGGAGCACCTTGTGCCATCAAAATCAGCAAGGTAAAAACTATGCAAGCTAGTCATGAAACAATTACTGCATTATAACACCTTTTGACAAATAATCACAATTTGTCAAGTTTTTCTAGGCTTGATGGAATGTTTGTATATTTGCTGGTTTTGCGTTAAAACAACAGTTCCATCTTTTCCCCCTCAGAGCCCAGATGGTGCCCACCTCACCTGGGAGCCTCCTTCGGTGACATCAGGGAAGATCATTGAGTATTCTGTGTACCTGGCCATCCAAAGTACCCAGACAGCCGAGCCCAAGACCTCCACCCCAGCCCAGCTGGCCTTCATGCGGGTGTACTGTGGGCCCAACCCCTCCTGCCTGGTGCAGTCCACCAGCCTCTCGAACGCCCACATAGACTACACCACCAAGCCCGCCATCATCTTCCGCATAGCCGCGCGCAACGAGAAGGGCTATGGCCCTGCCACACAAGTCCGATGGCTGCAAGGTGGGCAGACTGATTTTAAATTCTGCTGTTCAACTAAACAGAGCAGCATCTTGTAAATCATAATTATGGTTGTACTTGATTTGGTTGTGTTTATAAGTACGGTTTCTCTTGAATGGATTTCTCTCTCCATTTCAGAGTCCAGCAAAGATGGTGCCTCTGCAAAACTTGCCCCAAAAAGACCGGTTTCCTCACCTGATGTGTAAGTACCTGGCCTACATCACTCACTGGTCAATCAACCATGGCAAGTTATCTTGAAAATAAATGTTTTGCATTCTGTCTGCCCTGCAGTAAGGCTGCTGGTCAAAAGAAGGCAAGAACGGACCAGTGAGATGGCACAGATGACCCCCCCCCTCCTATTCGCTGTCCTTTTTGACCAGGAAGACTGATCCCTCCATATCTTCATCCTGATTTCACCCCATCCTCGAGTTGACCCACAACCAGCCAGCGACAGACGCAAAATGGCAGCAGAAACCCTAGATTAAAATCAATAAGAGAGATGGTTCTGTAGGGAAGATGCCTTTTTCTGTAGGTCATATTCTTTCTAGAGCAACACAAATTAAAAAAGCACATTATAGCTTTTTTGTTTATTTTCTTTGCTTTCCCCCTAGCTACTTTTATTATACATATTTTGGCTAGTTTCAGTAGTTGTAGAGAAACATTTACAGCGTCACAAGCTGTGAGCCGGCCTGAGCGTAATGTTACTTTTGTTGTTTTTTTTAATCTTTGGGGGATGTAGAGAGAGGGACTACATGAGATGATGTACAGTTTGAGGATGTGCTGAACAGGAGGCGTTGGTTTAAATGGGAGGAACAATCAAAACGGAAAAACAAACATAGCACTTGTCCTCAAAAGGGGACATTTTTCCCTTAAGCAGAAATGTTCATCATTTAAGAAACCAATATATACAGACATCATACTGGACTCCAGTCTCCTGGTAATCTCATCACTGTGCTTGATGAGGACTGATGGCTCCGAAGTGGAGAAAGGATTGAATGACGAAGGAAGACATTTGTAGAGAAACAGAGACGTTGCTAGGACTGAGCCTTGCAGCATACACACATTTTACAAAATCTTCCCAAAAAATTAGCGAGCAACGATGCAGATCTTTGCGTAGTTTATTTTTCTATTTTTTAGCTTTTCCCTGTGTGTATCACCGTGCATTTTTAAAACTTCAACTACTTTTTATTTTTAATGTTTACTATTGTTCATCCCCGTAGTTTAAGTGTTTGTGGGAAGAGGGGTGGTAGTGCTGAGGTAGCCACTATATTTCAAAATATTGGTTTGATCAGTTGTATTTTCTTGTGTCAGAGGGTATGAAAAATAAAGGCTTTTGTATTTGTTCTGAAAAGAATGTAATAGGACTGAAGCGAATTTGACACCTACCCATGGAGAGGAGTACATTTTGTTTACTGCATCCTCCAATGCTTATGTCGCTGTGTATATGCCAAACATGGACAATTAATGAAGAAAAATCTGATCAGTTCCACATTCCTTCCCTCCCACACCAATACACCACCTTCCCAATCAGTAATCTATACACTTTTCTTTTGGCCTCATTCATTTGAATACCCACCCCACTTCCTAAATTTATTTTAGAACATGAAAGATTATATGGGTAAACTTTCCTTCCTTATACTGTTGAGGAAGATGTATGTGAAACCACCAAATAAAACGTGTATTTCATTTTTTGGGCTTCTGTATTTGACCAATTATAGAGATGAGCTGTGCAAGTTCATTGAGAGAAGTACCTGTATGTTTTTAAATTGGGAAGTCTTGGTGGGAAGGAAGATGCATAGCCAGAGTTTGGACTCCGTTGTGAATTAGTTCTTCCACAGCAAGAATAAAATGACATCTTGGCCTTTTATATAATTACCTGTACCAAAATGTTTTTATATGTTGGCCATCTCTTGACTGCCTTTTGTGTCTTGACTTTATATAAAAGAAAACATGGTATGTGTATATATATATATATATATATATATGCATAGTCTCCCTGATCAATTGCTATGACTTGCATTTGTTAAACAGATTTGCTCAGAATCACATCGAGGTGCATTACCAGTACCGAAATATTTGTATTCAGGATAAATCGCCCATGGAGTTTTATAGAGATTGAAGTCTTGGAGTGGTGATGACTGTATTCAGTAGTTTGTAAAATAAAGATAGTTTTCAGAATGGAAATGGCCAGAGGACAATGAAGGACTTGCTACCTCTCTTGGGATTGTAGTACTTGCACCTTGGTTTCAGTCTCTAGATTCTCCTGATTTAGTTCTGTAATGAAAACCCTATTTCATATACATCCATGATTTTGAGCAAAACTAGACATGCATGCAACCAGTGTATTTTAGTAGTGATGCCTTAAGTTAGACCATAAGCTGAATGATCTAAAAAAAACATTTGAGTTTGTTCCTTTCCATGTGGTATACAAATGTGTCTGTTCTTTTCTTCCACAGTACCTTTACTGAGTCACAAAGTTGCACCCTTATTAGGTCGGTCATCAACAGTGCTGCGGTCTCTGAACTTTTCCTCCCACACTGGGGCAGGTGCTGGTCTTAGAACTGACACTTGACGTTGCGAGTTTCTTCCGGTTGTTTGCAGGTTATCTGGAATTGTCCAGTATTTTCCAATGTGTGTTTTTTGTACTGTAGGGAGTAATGTATCTTTTATCATCAAAATAAACATGTTAAACATCACATAATTTCCAGTCATTGTGGGATACATTGATACCAAGGCTATTATAGTTCTGCGTTTTTATTTGAAATTCAGTTTATTTTCAGTTCGTTTTCAGACTTGATTTGCTCGTTTTGATTTAGTTTTACTTGTATACAAATATTTCAGTTTCGTTTTTAAATTATTTCGTTTTAGTGTTAAGGACACACAACATGCATTGAAGGCTGTTTAGTTTTGGCGGTTTTGTCACCACGGGGGAGGGGGCGTTATAAGGTGATGGTCAGGTCATATGATAGGTTAGGTTTAAATTGTAAAGTAAATGGCCGTGTTCGAAAGCATCAAAACCGTGATGTATCATGGATAAATTGTGACTGACTTGACTGATCTACAAATTATATTGAGTCATTATTTATGATGCAATGTGATTTATCGGCTGCAAAGTCGAACGCACCCAGTCTCAATAAGTCCATCCATACTTGTGAACATAAGCAACCGTTTACAATTAAACACGTTCTCCGGCACAAAATGTGTATCAGCCAATTAAAATCGTCGATTTACTTGCACGTGACAGAACGCTAAATTGTAGCTGGTCCCATCAGATAAGGCACACGTTAGCCAGTGGAAAAGGCCCAAAGAATCTGTCTCCCTCCAGCAGGTGGAGTTTTTTAGCTTGGTCAAAGAGTTTTTGTATGGAGGTCATGGAGTCGAATTTTATCAATAAAATGAATGGCTTATTTGATTGAATATAAGTTTAGTTATGCTTAAGTTGTTACAAATGTACTGATATAAGTAGGACACGTGATATCCCGGGAAGTAACACTATTTTGGAGTTGTCTCGAGATAGCGATGCATATTTATGTTAAGAGGCTAGTAGCATAGCGTCTCTCTCCATTGAATACAGGCGGTTGACGTTAACAACTCTCATCGAACATTCACAAATTGATTACAATAATGAGATGTCCAAAGAAAGGACAGGCAAAGCGCCCTTAATGCCGCTTTGTAGATAACAACTCTCATTGTTAGGGCGAAGAGTCATACTGTATGTATCTCGTTAGTATAGCCATAATTTTTGCGTTAGCCCAACGTTAACCTCACCAGGTGGCACTGATATAATCCTGGCACAAATTCTGCATCAGCCAATTAAAATGGTTGACGTGGTTGGACATGTTCCAACACTTGTTCATGGATGCATCTTTAACATACCAACAGCATGTGCTGATAATCAAAGCAACTCTCTATACAGTCGTGGCCAAAAGTTTTGAGAATTACACAAGTATTGGTCTCCACAAAGTTTGCTGCTTCAGTGTTCTTAGATCTTTATGTCAGTAGTTACTATGGTACACTGAAGTATAATTCCAAGTATTCCATAAGTGTCAAAGGCTTTCATTGACAATGACATTCAGTTTATGCAGAGTCAATATTTGCAGTGTTGACCCTTCTTTTTCAAGACCTCTGCAATCCGCCCTGGCATGCTGTCAATTAACTTCTGGGCCACATCCTGACTGATGGCAGGCCATTCTTGCATAATCAATGCTTGGAGTTTGTCAGAAGTTGTGGGTTTTTGTTTGTCCACCCGCCTCTTGAGGATCGACCACAAGTTCTCAATGGGATTAAGGTCTGGGGAGTTTCCTGGCCATGGACCCAAAATGTCGATGTTTTGTTCCCCGAGCCACTTAGTTATCACTTTTGCCTTATGGCAAGGTGCTCCATCATGCTGGAAAAGGCATTGGTTGTCACCAAACTGTTCTTGGATGGTTGGGAGAAGTTGCTCTCGGAGGACGTGTTGGTACCATTCTTTATTCATGGCTGTGTTCTTAGGCAAATTGTGAGTGAGCCCACTCCCTTGGCTGAGAAGCAACCCCACACATGAATGGTCTGAGGATGCTTTACTGTTGGCATGACACAGGACTGATGGTAGCGCTCACCTTGTCTTCTCCGGACAAGGTGTTTTCCGGATGGCCCAAACAATCGGAAAGGGGATTCATCAGAGAAAATGACTCTACCCCAGTCCTCAGCAGTCCAATCCCTGTACCTTTTGCAGAATATCAGTCTGTCCCTGATGTTTTTCCTGGAGAGAAGTGGCTTCTTCGCTGCCCTTCTTGACACCAGGCCATCCTCCAAAAGTCTTTGCCTCGCTGTGCGTGCAGATGCACTCACACCTGCCTGCTGCCATTCCTGAGCAAGCTCTGCAGTGGTGGTGGCCCGATCTCGCAGCTGAATCAACTTTAGGAGACGGTCCTGGCACTTGCTGGACTTTCTTGGGCGCCCTGACGCCTTCTTCACAACAATTGAACCTCTCTCCTTGAAGTTCTTGATGATCCAATAAATGGTTGATTTAGGTGCAATCTTACTAGCAGCAATATCCTTGCCTGTGAAGCCCTTTTTGTGAAAAGCAATGATGATGGCACGTGTTTCCTTGCAGGTAACCATGGTTGACAGAGGAAGAACAATGATTTCAAGCACCACCCTCCTTTTAAAGCTTCCAGTCTGTTATTCTGACTCAATCAGCATGACAGAGTGATCTCCAGCCTTGTCCTCATCAACACTCCCACCTGTGTTAACGAGACAATCACTGACATGATGGCAGCTGGTCCTTCTGTGGCAGGGCTGAAATGCAGTGGAAATGTTTTTTGTGGAATAAGTTCATTTTCATTGCAAAGAGGGACTTTGCAATTAATTGCAATTCATCTGATCACTCTTCATGACATTCTGGAGTATATGCAAATTGCCATCATCAACACTGAGGCAGCAAACTTTGTGGAGACCAATACTTGTGTCATTCTCAAAACTTTTGGCCACGACTGTAGAACGCTGTTTAGGACTTTGCGTATCAAAAAAGATAAGATAACACTATTTGACGCGTTAAATAAGCTTTTAATTTGACATCAAATAACACAATTATATTATAGAATGTTGTGTGTGCTGAATTTTTACGTCAAAGCTGTACAAAAAAGTATGCAAACAAGCACACACCGGGCACGAATGATGTGTTTACAGTACCGCGTTGGTAATAAGGCATTAGTTCTTCAACCGCAACTTCTGGGGTAGCTTGCTAGCTTTAGCTTGGTAACGTTACATAGCTAGCATCAATGCAACCAGCCTGAAAACAATAACCAGTAGAAACTGCAGTCATATTCAATATTCTTAGCAATGATTTAGGAATCCTAGTGAATAAGTATTAGCGAGGTAGCCACTTGTTGTTCGCCTATTGAAATTGAACTTCAGTTCATGAAAATAAATAGCTAGGCAGCACCTTAACCCTGATGCCCAAAGCCAACGTTATAAGCAGCCAGCTAGCTTCTTCTGGCTAGTAGTGAGCCTCGACAGGGTTCTGTGTTGTGAAGCTAGCCACAATAGTGGAATTTGCGGTTCGCCTTCAAAATAAAAGGACCCTTCGAAAGTGATGCAGAAGGTTACAATTGGTGGAATCATGCCATATTTAGACAAGATAATGTTGTTAAACAAGGTTGCAATTTGGTATCAGTCTACTCAGTGACACCCACAGAATACAACTGTGAAGAGTTTACGCAAATATTAGCGTTGTAGCTCTTATCCCGGGACTGGGACTGTGAAATCACCTCCCCAGTCAACCTATTGTGCGTATTGTCATTCATATTGCACTGTACAGCTTTACCTAAGGATTGGGGATCAATTAAATGGGCTATCAGTCTACTCAGTACCCAAGAGCTTTGTTCCCTACGTCCTCCTGAACTGTTTCGCTGCCAGACAAAGCTCGCTGATAGCCAGATGTAGCAGTGGTAAGGATTCACTCCATGGTGCTGAAAAGAAAGCTATGCTGTTGGGACATCTTTATGTATTCCCTAACAGTTTGTGGGCACCGTTTATCACCATTATAGTGCAATTAATGTATTGTTTAGTGTTGAGTTGTGTAGTAGATTTGCTGGCATCTAAAAAAAAATGGGGAGTTTGCCCCACCAAGATTTTAGCGCATTGCTACGCAGACGCTCGTTGAAGCGCAAGCAGTTTGGATGAAATGATTGAATAACATGTATGTGTACATTTATTTTACAACGCTCGCGCATGCAACACGGCGGTGTCGTCAGTATGTAAGCCTGAAAGCTGAGTCAGAATGAAATAACAAGGGGGACTCTGTCAACCACCTGAGACAGCAGTACGCTTAATTCACATAGACAGCTAGCGTAATTGTCAGATAAAGCCTTTATAAAGAGTTTTATAAGCTGCGTGGTTCAAGCCCTGAATGCCGGCTGGCTGACAACCGTGGTATATCAGAGCGTATACCACGGTTATGACAAAAACATACATTTTTACTGCTTTAATTACTTTGGTAACCAGTTTATAATAGCAATAAGGCACCTCGGGGGTTTGTGGTATATGACCAATATACCACGGCTAAGGGCTGTGCCTAAGAACAGCCCTTAGCCATGGTATATTGTTCATATACCACACCCCCTTGTGCCTTATTGCTTAAGTATACCTCATTCCTCAAGTTTTCCAGCCATAGGGTTGCATTCATACATTGCAACAATGTTTTTCATTAGCGCTAGTCTATACATAATATTGGCTTACAGTTAAACGTATTTATACTAATAGACACTAACTGAACTTCACAAGCATGTTGACATTTATTGTCATCGGTCTTGTCCTGGAGGCAGAACTGAGCAATTTCCCCTTAGATAGGCCAGTAGGCTATATTGTACAAATGAATTGGCTTTAATTTAAGGTTAGGGTTAGGTTTAAAATCAGATTTTATGACTTTGTGGCTTTGCCAGCTAGTAACTACTCTGCAGAGTTGCCTCCAGAACAAGATGCATGACGAAAAACACTAACCTGCGTTTCACAATTCCAGACCCGGTAACAATGCACAAACAGTCTATTTTCTGAGAATTGGGGTGTGTTCGTAAATTCACTCTGGAGTGCAAGAGTGTGCTTTGGGCTTTACCCATAGTGAATCAGTCTGTCCAAGTTGACTCCCTAACATTTTCCCCTGGCCTTAACCCTTTCGATGTTTGTAGATATGTAAGGTGTAAGCAATATGGTGTAAGCTCCACCACATTCCTGATTATACCTAGCCAGACCCTTTAGAAAAAGCTAAGGGTTAGGTCAGGGCCAAGGAGGAGGGGTAGGGAGTGAATTTGGACCAGCAAATAATGTGCATGTGCCACCTAAGAGTTTCAATACCAATCAGGTCTGTGTGTGTTCATTCAGGTTGACATAAGTTCACAGTGGAAGAGATGCAGGGGTCCATTGTGACCATGGCGGAGGACACTGGCACTGCAGAGTGCAAGAAAAGACGGAACCGAAGAAGTGCAACGGTACATCGACCTATCTATTTTCTTTGTCTCCACTGTCCACAATGCGAGTGTGGGCTGTCATCTCTATAGTACAGCACATTATCTTAGTTGTTTGCTAGTGTACCAGCAAAGACAGTGAAAGTTATCAACAGCATGTATTGCTATGTTTTAGGCAACGACTAAAATACATAACCATTCTATCATGTGTAAGAATAAAATGAATGATGACTGAAATAAAATACGAATACCAAATTAGTCTCTTTCTTACATTTCTGCATCACACGCGCCCTTGTCATATGCACAAGTGTCCCAAAACAGATAAGTACAGTATGTACGTTATGTAAGTCAGGAAAAAATTCAAACACAAAAGTTTTTTATTGAATTTGTCCATTTGACATAGTGTATCTTGATGTCGTTTGTTCATTTTGTTGTTGTTGATGATTTCATTGCAGTGGCAGAAAATGGCGGAGCACCTTGATCCATCTACCCATCATGACCTAAAACCTACTCCTCTCCCTACACCTCTCTCTCTCTCTCTCTCTCTCTCTCTCTCTCTCTCTCTCTCTCTCTCTCTCGCGCTCTCTCTCTGTGCTTTATGAAGACATTGTGAAGAATTATTAGGATCTAATATAATCCCATATTATTGTTTAACGGCGTATACAGTACAAGTAAAAAGTTTGGACACACCTACTCATTCAAGGATTTTTCTTTATTTTTACTATTTTCTAAATCGTAGAATAATAGTGAAGACATCAAAACTATGAAATAACACATGGAATCATGTAGTAACCAAAAAAGTGTTAAACAAATCAAATTATATTTCTTGAGTTGGACTGCAGAGTGAAGGAAAAGCAGCCAACAAGTGCTCAGCATATGTGGAACTCCTTCAAGACTGTTGGAAAAGCATTCCTCATGAAGCTGGTTCAGAGTGTGCAAAGGGTGGCTACTTTGAAGAATCTCAAATATAAAATGTATTTTGATTTGTTTAACACTTTTCTGGTTCATACATGATTCCATAGTTTTGATGTCTTCACTATTATTCTACAATGTAGAAAATAGTAAAAAATAAAGAAAAACCCTTGAATGAGTAGGTGTGTCCAAATGTTTGACTGGTACTGTACATCTACATGCAGTATGACAGATCTACAAGTTGTACAATGAATCAGGAAAGCAGCAGATACGTCAGTCGTCACAGCCAGGAAGACACATGGGAAACACGGGACCAATACTTTAAATGTGTTTATATTTCTGCTCAGTGTAGTCATTTGACACAGTTTTTTCCTAGTAATTAGACCCTACGTTGTGTCAAAACAAAGGAGGGGATTCTCAAACAGAAAGTGATCTGCTCTTTACAAGCTCCTTTCCAGAGAAAAGTCGCATTATGGGTCACATATGGCAGCTATAAATAATGAAAACGAATAACATTAGCCAGTATTGTCTAATACAATTTTTCGGGCTTACCCAGAATTGCAGATGAGTAGGTTTAGGTTTGTCTAATTCCATCATGAGTTCGGAACACCTGCTCTTTCCAGAGATGGAAACTCGAGTCTGAGTGTCGCACTTAAGTTGCAAAGAAAATGACTTGTGACTTGACTTAGACTCGTGATCAATTGACTTAAATTGGACTCTAGATGAGAGACTCGTGAACAATGCAAGTCAGTACAGGGATACGTTTTTGTTGTGCATTTTGTTGTGCAAGCCATAAGGTCAAAGGAATCGAGGCACAGATCTGGGGAAGGGTACCAAAACATTTCTGCAGCATTGAAGGTCCCCAAGAACACAGTGGCCTCCATCATTCTTGAATGGAAGAAGTATGGAACCACCAAGACTCTTCCTAGAGCTGATCGCCCAGCCAAACTGAGCAATCGGGGGAGAAGGGCCTTGATCAGGGAGGAGACGAAAAACCTGATGGTCACTCTGGCAGAACTCTAGAGTTCCTCTGTGGAGATGGGAGAACCTTCCAGAAGGACAACCATCTCTACAGCACTCCACCAATCAGGCATTTATGGTAGATTGGCCAGACGGCCGCCACTCCTCAGTAAATGGAACATGACAGCCTGCTTGAAGTTTGCCAAAAAGCACTTAAAGACTCTCAGACCATGAGACACAAGATTCTCTGGTCTGATGAAACCAAGATTGAACTCTTTGGCCTGAATGCCAAGCGTCACGTCTGGAGGAAACCTGGCACCATCCCTACAGTGAAGCATGGTGGTGGTAGCATCATGCTGTGGGGATGTTTTTCAGTGGCAGGGACTGGGAGACTAGTCAGGATCGAGGCAAAGGTGAGCGGAGCAAAGTACAGAGAGATCCTTTGGGAGTAGGTTTGCAAAGGGTTGGAAACTTTCCAGTAAATTTTCCGGAACTTTCCATGGGAAGTTAAGCCCGGAAATTTTGCTTAAATTCATCAAAAAGTTAGCTTATAACGGTGAACCTTTTTTGTGGAATACACATAAGGCAATTCTAGGTCTTGTGGCACATTTTGGTTAAACTATCCCCAATTCAATGGAATTGCAACCCTCTGCATGCACAGTGCATTCTGAATTGCAACCCCCCCCCCCCCCCCCGGGCAGACGACTCCTGGTCAGATCTGTCAGGGGGCTGGCAAGGGAGGCAAAGTGGGGGATAAATCTCCAGTAGTAACTAGTCAACCCCACAAACGTGCGTACCTGCTTCTTGGTGAGGGGGTGGGGCCAGTCCCGAATCTCCTCCACTTTCTTCATCTGGGGTATGACACATCCCCTAAAGATCGTGTACCCCAGGTACTCAGCCTCCCGCAGATTAGTTAATCAATTCAGGGCATGGGGTAGGCGTCGAACTTTGAGATTTCATTTACCTTTCTAAAATCATTACAGTGCCATCTGGTTTCAGCACCAACACTATGGGGCTGCACCACTCACTATTCATCTCTTAAATGATATCAGCTTCCAGCATCGCTTTTACCTCGGTCCTGACGGCCTCTCTCCTTGCTTCCGGTATGCGTTAGTGTCTCAACTTCACCTTTTTCCCTGGTTCGTTGATGATGCTGTGCTGTAGAACACATCCTGGTTCCGGCCGACCAACTCCGTCAGCTCCTGCTTCTGTGCTTGGCTCAGCTGCTCCTCCTCCGCCGGCTTGGTCTCTGGGGTTGCCTTCTTTGGGAGAATACTGTACATCACGTGCATTACATTTCTTCAACAAATTCACATGGTAAGTCTGGGTCAGATGCCTGCGTCCCGGCTGTCTGACCCTATAGTATGGCCTGTTCCATCAGGCCAAAAACATACATTCTGAGGTGGGGACCAACACCAACACGTTGTCTCCTGGATAGAAGTCTCTTCGTTGAGCCCCTCTGTTGTACACCCGCGCTTGTGCCTCTTGGGCCTCCAGCATGTGTTCCCGGACCAGGGGCCACATGGTTGCCATCCGGTCTCTAATATCTTCCACGTGTTCAACCATGGTTCAATGGGGCGACGGTTGCTGTTCCCAGGCTTCTTTAGCCACGTCCAGCAGTCCTCGAGGTCATCTCCCGTACAGGAGTTCAAAGGGAGAGAACCCTGTTGAAGCTTGTGGCACTCAAGAACATCAGGTAGGGTAGCAACTGGTCTTAATTCAATCCATCAGCCTCCATCACCTTCTTTAGCATCTGCTTCAGCATTTGATTGAATCTTTCCACCAACCCATCGGTCTACGGGTGATACACTGAGGTGCGCAACTGGGTTGTTTTCATTAGTTTACAGAGATCCTTCATGATTCGCGACATGAACGGGGTTCCCTGGTCGGTTAATATCTCGTGCCTACTCCGGAGAACAGCATTATCAACTCACATGTGATTCCCTTGGTGGCCATGGTGTGCAGGGGAATGGCTTCTGGGTATAATCCAGAATCACCAAGATGTATTGGTGTCCTCGGTTGCTCTTGGGTAGAGGTCCCACCAGGTCCATTGCGATACTGCTGAAAGGGACTGCAATTATGGGTAGGTGAATTAAGGGGCTGCAAAAGTGTGGTTTTGGCACCACCTGCTGGCATTCTGGGCAACTGCGGCAGTAATCCTCCACTGCTCTCTTCACACCCGGCTAGTAAAATCATGCCTTGATCCGGTCTAAGGTCTTCTCCACCCCTAGGTGATCCCCAAGAAGGTGCAGGAGTGGCTTCGAGACAAGTATCTGAATGTCCTTGAGTGTCCCATCCAGAGCCCGAACTTGAACCCGATCAAACATCTCTGTAGAGACCTGAAAATAGCTGTGCAGCAACATGCCCCATCCAACCTGACAGAGCTTGAGAGGATCTGCAGAGAAGAATGTGAGAAACTCCCCAAATACAGGTGTGCCAAGCTTGCTTCAACAAAGTACTGAATAAAGGGTCTGAATACTTATGTAAATGTAATTTTTTTATAAATTAGCTAAAATGTCTTAAAACCAGTTTTTGCTTTATTGGGTATTGTGTGTAGATTGATGGGGAAAAATGTAATCAATTATAGAATAAGGCTGTAATGTAACAAAATGAGAAAAAAGTCAAAGGGTCTGAAGACTTTCCGAATGCACTGTACAAGGTTTAAACATATATTTGTACATCCATATTGTTAAATAACACTGAGTGTAGAAATCTATTTACAGATACTGTATGTTCTACTTTAAAGTGTATTTTCAAAATAAACACCTAATTTATTATTACTATGCTTTAAGTGGCAGGCAGGTAGGCTATACCTCAATAGCTGCAGAATTTATTTTAAACTACAACTCAATGATCAAACCTTTGCATGCAAAACGCCACTTTGGGAACTTAATGCTAAGGTACCAGAGGTCAATAGAGACTAAACATTAGCATCGGGCTAGAGAAGGTTGTGAGGTGTGAGTGTGAATTTTACAAACATATGTACATACATTTTATTTATGTATACATTTGATAAATACATTTTCCTAATATATTTAAATGTATTAGTATTTTTATTGAAATATATTCCAATGTATTATTTTTCCGTATTCAAAACACAATTTTCCTCCTTTTTTTGTTGTCGTTTATTTTCTTAATTTATTCAGCTGGTTATTGACTTTAACAATTTGTGCCAAGTTTCTTGAAAAATAGGCTATGAAATACGTTCAGTAAATTCCTGAGATTTCAATATTGCATTCACTGTGGTGCACGCAATCCCGTCCCAGCGCAGATACCAAGAAGCCTGGCATCTTGGAAAGTGCCTCAACAACTGAGCCGATTGCAGTATATGAAAATAATCTTATTATTCCCATTGAATGAAGACACTCCACTTGAAATGAATGAACCTCAGCTACTGAAACATTCCACCACCAGAGGGTGGTCATATGATGTTATATATGGGCCTACACAAGGATTTTAGGAATCCTGCTAGGGTTCTATCAGCTGTCACTGTTGATGATAGTCACCGTAATGATAGTCACCATAACCACCATTACCATGCCATGATCAACTCAGATCTTATATCATATATTAATGCCCTCAAGAGTTGATCTCACTTTTGATAAATATGTTAAACATTTGATATCATCATCATAATGCAAAAGAATGGGCTGTCAGAGTATCAAATAGGAAAGATCTTACATTTTCCAATAGGAAATATACATTTAGACTATAAAGGTATTTTATGGTATTTCAAGCACTTGCAACAGTAGAACAAATCTTTGTTGTTCTGATTTGTATATTTAGAATAACAATTACTAGTGTGAGAACTACAAAGAAAGGGCCAAAGATGGTGAAAAATGTTAATAACATATTTTTGATATCTTCCTATTGCTGAATAAAATATATGAAAATCAAAGCTCTATGAATATGATCTTTGGCTGTTGCTAAGCTTTGCTCTTCTCTTCCAGGGCCTGTGTAAGACATGCATATCTCTCTCTCATATATCAGATGAAGCAAGTGCTGACATTAGCCTTGCTTAGAGTTCTTTGCATACAAATATGGTGTAGTGTGTCAGTGTTTTATGACAGTTTTGGTGTTGTTATAGCCTATAATTTGTTACAACAAACATACAAAAGTTATGGACCATTATTGAGTTAATTATTAATAATTTAATTTATTTGTGTAATAATCTTATTTTTTTACTGTTATAACTGCGTAGATTCCCCAGGATATTTCTTTCTGGCACAGAGAGCTAGAGAAAGAGACAGAGACAGAGGGGACGGGGGGGGGGGGGGTATCTGAGAATTGCTCAGCAACCTCTGTGTGGTAGAGATAACACTACTGCATACACAGAAGACTGTTTCTTGGGAATTGGAGGTCTGACCCCAATGGCCACTGGCACGCGACCCGCTTTCTCCCCATCATCATGTCATAACCATACCATAGAACCGTTCAACTGTATAATAAAGGTTATGGTTATACTTCTCTCTCTCTCTCTCTCTCTCTCTCTCTCTCTCTCTCTCTCTCTCTCTCTCTCTCTCTCTCTCTGTGTGTGTGTGTGTGTGTGTGTGTGTGTCTGTGCATAGACAGAGATGTATATTTGTGTGTGTAAATGTGTTTTTTAGCTTATGCACATTTGTGTATTAAGAGTGGCATGGCTTTGCAGGGTTTCAGGTTTTTATTAGTCGTATGTACAGGAAACACATGGTATACTGCCTCCAATGAAATGCTTACTTGCAGGTTCGTTCTCGACAATTCAACAACAGTGAGAAAAAAAATATGATACGAATACGAAAATAAAATAAATGGCACAGTAGAATAAAATAAACATTTTATCATAAGTATAATACCTACTGATGTTCCTCTGTGTCTGCTGGGTGGCAGTGTTCCTCTGTGTCTGCTGGGTGACAGAGTTAGGCCAGTAATTCTGGCCTCCCCCTTTCATCTTGATAACCTCTTATCAGAGACAAGCAGCTCACTGAGTGCCACCAGCCACATCCCTCGCCACCACTCTCCTCTCCTCCCACAAACCCAGCTGTATACAGTCAGGACCTCATCCCCTCTCTCTCTCTCTCTCTTCTTTCGTTGTTTTCTTTTTTTTTGAGTGAGCCATAAGGCTCAAAATTATCTCTCAGACTTAAGATTGAATGCTTCATTCATCAATATTGTGTATTTGAATGCTCTCTATCACCGTGATAGGAACAGGGACTATACAGCAGTTGTTCATGTAAATGCTCTTACATTTCCACTTCATAAAGACAGTTACAGGCAGTGAGCTACAGTAGGATGTGTTTATTCTGCAATGAAAGGGTTCACTTCTATCTAACTCTCTCCTAATTTCCATGAAAACTGTAAATGAACAAAGGAGGAGGAAAGTCAAGAATGCTTTGACTACCAAATGATTGTGACAGTGTGAGGCCTGTCTGAAGCCTGCCTGTGTCCAGACCATATCTTTCTCCATGATTGCAGCACCTCTCCCAATTTGCATTACTGTCCTCTAGTCTAAGCTGTGCTGAACCACAGAGAAATGTATTCTTTGCATTTTTTATTTGTTTTGTGAAAATGCCAATCTCTCCTTTTTACGATGTGGGTCTGGCCTTATTAGCGTTGTATGCTTATCCATCAACAGACAAAAAGAGTCCCTGCTGCAAGCTGGCTACATTACTCAATAAAGATTGTAATTCAGGAACAGATACTGAGAAGAATTCCACAGCGCAAAATTCCAATGGAGACAGTGAAATTCTGACCTGCATATTTTATTAGTGCAAGACATTGGTCCAGATATAGCCGACCAAACTCAACCCCATGATTTACGATGGCGTTGAGCGGCGACTAGGTTTTATAAAAACTATGGCCTATTGTTGGGGTTCTGAAATACGTAGTTTTGATTAAAATTTCATTTTGTGTGACGTTGGAGCTCCAGTCCCCCCACACTAGTTGCAGCTCAAATCCATCGTAAATCAAAATATAAAGTGTGTACACTGCCTGGTATAAATCGTTTTTTATACAACAGTGCGATGACATAAATGGAATCGTATAAAAACAATAAAAAATTGTTAATGTTTACCATTCCTGTCAATAACATAGAGGTAAATAATTATCATAATAAAGAGTTTCTGGGTGTTGATACATTTGCTGCCAATTTCTAGATGGGACTGACTATAGTGAGTCTACCCTAACAGACAAATTAGATGCCTCTTGGTATAGTAGGACAAGGAGGTGTGTCTTTCAAAAAAGTTCTCCCCAGGCCCTCCCTCCCTTTCTAACCTTAATCTGAGCCAGTTTTTCGAGGGGTTCTAGATCTCAGTTAGTCTTCTGGAGATTTGCCCACACAGACAGAGATACAGACACTGAAACCTCAGGCAGTAGGTTCTCACAATCTCTCACCTAGCTGGGTATCCTATACTGCGGCCATACTTTGCTCACCTTTGACATCCACTCCTCACAAGGACCTCAGGTAGGTGCAGCTTTTCTGTCACATTATAGTGCCACTGTACACACTATCAGCCTGAGTGACAGTGGATGATCACAGGTGTTATGGTGTGAAACTGGAACCTGTGGAATTTAGCGTTCTGCATTACTCCAGACCATTGGTTGTTTGGTTGGCTGCAACACTTTGTGAGATAAAAGTGGTAAGTGGCAATGGCCTCTTAAGATAAAGTTCTTAAACTTTTTCATCATATTACATTTTCGTAACCCTATCTACAACTATAACCCTTCAGTTACAGTAAAGGAGGGCATGGTTGAATTATTTATACCCAGACAAGTGTACACTTATCAACATGGGTCTATTTCCGCTCACTGTGTCTTTATTGCTAGTATGTTACTTCTCCTCATCTAGTTTGATTAATAATTTGAGTTTAATGTTAATTTAGCATAAAGTATTTTCATTAAATTAATTAACATTTTAATTGTAACTATTTCACTTTATAATTTGGACTATTTATTTTAGCTATAACGGCTGCTATACAATGAGAGTAAAACTCTTTCTGCTATACCATTGCAAATGTACAGTGACATTTCACTATTTTCCTAATGTTATTATTTGGGCAAAATGTTTTGTTGTTGTTGTTGCAGTGATTGATTTATTCTGCAAAAATGGTTTATTAAGAGAAGTTCCATGACAGTGGTTTTCTACGGTCCAATGGCTGTTAGTCAGCAATAACTGTGTGACAATAGATTTCTATTAATCAGATGAGATAAGAGTTAAGTTGGTGGTGGGTATATTTAGTATGACAATAATGTACTCTATCTGATTTTCTCAGACCCTATTAGGCTCCTCTTTCCCCTTATCACAAGTGAATAAAGATATGGTGCAACATTGTCTCTACTAACTACTGTACACCATGCACTGTGTGATACAGAGCAGACCATACTTCTGTTGTTTTGGTTTAGAATAACTCTCTGTTACATTATACCATCAATTCAATTCAACTCATTGAACTCCATTGAATTTGATAAACTAATTTATACCAGGCTTATGCACTTTATATTTTGCAAAATTGTGACTGAACTATATCAAATTATGTAAGCACCAGCACCTTGCAAGTTCTGAACATCTATAAACAGATTATTTCCATGGAATTAACCATTTTCAATTTCATTATTACAATTTTTATTTGCTTTTTCCTTAGAAGAACTCAATGTTTTAGCCCAGGGATGTTTCTCTCATATTCTGTTTTTACAAAACGTATAATATACATTCCTATAAAGGTAATTTGTTGTAGTAAGCAAACGTTTGTTCACTGTTTGTAATTACATACAGGCTTATTTATTATTCGGGTCTACTTTCATCCACAGGCAAATGAGGATTATTGAAAGGGAAGTTAGAAGAGAACTGTAGCTGTCGAGTGACCCTCATGTCTTGAAGTTAAATGGGTTGCTTCAAAATGGCATTCAAGTAAACACTTGAATGTAAATCACATCACATCGGGGCGGCAGGTAGCCTAGTGGTTAGAGTGTTGGGCCTGTAACTGAAAGGTTGCAGGATCAAATCCCCGAGCTGACAAGGTAAAAATCTGTCGTTCTGCCCCTGAACAAGGCAGTTAACCCACTGTTCCTAGGCCATCATTGTAAATAAGAATTTGTTCTTAACTGACTTGCCTAGTAAAATAAAGGTTCAATTTAAATCTGCCTACTGAGATGCTGGTCCTGTTTGGTTGTTGCTATAGGTCCAATCATCTCCCAACTGGATCTATTCCCTGGGACTCCCTAGGAATGGCAGATTTCTCCAAATCTTTTCTGTTGTTTCAGAGTCAGTAGTTATCTCTGTAAGCATGGAGGATTCCTCTGAACAGTCTCACTGGGTTTCTCCGGCTCTGCTCAGCTCTGATCCCCTGGCCAGCTTCTCCTCAGAGCCTGGCTTACTACCTCCAGGAGAAGAGGGCGAGCCCTTCTTCTCCAACCATGAGACTGATTTCACCAGCCTGCCCTCCTATTTCTCCAACCCCAGCCACAGCAGGGCTCCATCAGCCTACAGACACAGCTCAGGTCAGCAGTGTGGAACCTAACATAACTTTAAAACTTTTATGTTCACCTTTCAGAGTGTAAATTAACATTGAATATACAATTATTAAACAACTGACAACTATGCCCTTCTATTGTATCTCTCTCGTACAGTTCGCCCGGTGTACTCCTCGCCCTCTCTTCCAAGCAACCTCCAATGGCTGGAAGGGCCTGGCAGCCACTGTCTGACCTCTCCTTACAACCCATCAACCTCGACCTGGACCAGCAAACCTTTCACCAAGACCCCACTGCACCCACACACCCCAACCTCCCTTTATGCCTCCAGCGCCACATCCTCGTTTTCCTGCAGAGATGGGTACTCCTCTCCAGGCAGGGATGGCAAGGAAAGTCCCATGTTTCAGGAGACCTTGAAGGCAGAGCGCTTGAGTCCTTTAGGGGGAGGTGGTGGAAGCAGCTTTCTGAATCTGACTTCAGCTGCTGGGGGTGTGTACACACCATCTCCCCACTCCCACTCGCACATGCTGGGCCCCTACAGCTCGTACATAACCTCTCCACAGGACTACAACACAGCAGGCCTCTACTCTCCAGGGGCATGGATGAGCCCCTCCTCCTACTCCCCCAAACTACGTAATAAGATGAGGCTGTCCCCACCAGGTGAGGAAAATAGGACTCCACAATTTCCTGATTTTTTTGGGGTTCAGTAAAGATTAATGAATTACATACATCATTATGTGCACTAACTAATATCGTAGGCTAATTCATTTGGGGTTCAATACCTGAGGAAGTGGAAACTCAAAACACATTAACTAGATCGCTAACTCTAAATATAATACCCACTGCTAGTAGCCATGTATTAATCCAACAGTAAATGTAATGTCCTGAAAAAACGTTGTAGTTGTAGACTACTATAGGGTTGTGGCGGTCATGACATTTAGTCAGCTGGTGACTATCAAGCAAATAACTGCGGGTCACACTGTAATTTACAGTTAATTAACATAAACACGTTTAGCATCTCCTGGCTTCCATGCATAGCCTACAAGTTACTGATGCAGACATTTGGAACATCTACATTTTAAATCAATGTAATATAGCCTACACCATCACAATGAATCCATAATTTATTTTAGACAGGTTTAAAGAAACATGATATGAAGAAAATGTAGTCTATTTCAGAAGAACAGAATAGCATACTCTGAGTTGTCTTTATGTTAGGCCCTGATATGGCTATGCCAAATTGCTGTGGGCTTCCTTTCCAAGGAATTGCGCACATGCAGCTATTCTGTGTTGAATGGTTAACAAAGAAACAGGTCCTCCTATATGCTTCATTTAGAGTTATTTATGCAATGTTAGTTGTGATACAAACGTTGGGCTATATGTATTGATTTTTAATACATTCTAAGGCTGCATGATGCGACTCTAATGATTATTTGAAAAACAGTTTCATGAAAGGCATGAGCTCTGATTTGTTTCTTGCGCTGACTGCACACACTTCATCAGTCTCTCATTGACAATTTGACAAACACTTGATAATATTCTCACCAGGCCTGAGATTTCCCGGCGGCATCGCCCTTGTGTGGCCGTAATTCCCCTTAAAAAATCCATGCCTTTTGCGGCCAAAGTGGCCACTGTGAGTTTGGGCTGAATATAATACACTGAACAAAAATATAAACGCAACATGTAAAGTGTTGGTCCCATGTTTCTTGAGCTGAAATAAAATATCCCAGAAATGTTCCATTCGCACAAAAAACGTATTTCTCTCAAATTTTGTACACAAATTTTCATCCCTGTTAGTGAGCATTTCTCCTTTGCCAAGATAATCCATCCACCTGACAGGTGTGGCATATCAAGAAGCTGATTAAACAGCATGATCATTACACAGGTGCACCTTGTGCTGGGGAGAATAAAAGGCCACTCTAAAGTTTTGTCACACAACACAATGCCACAGATGTCTCAAGTTTTGAGGGAGCGTGCAATTGGCATGCTGACTGCAAGAATGTGCACCAGAGCTGTTGCCATTTCTCTACCATAACTGGCCTCCAACATTGTTTTAGAGAATTTGGCAGTATGTCCAACCGGCTTCACAACCGCAGACCACGTGTAACCACACCAGCCCAGGACCTCCACATCCGGCATCTTCACCTGCGGGATCATCTGAGACCAGCCACCCGGAAAGCTGACTAAACTGTGGGTTTGCACAACCAAAGAATTTCTGCACAAATTGTCAGAAACCGTCTCATCTGCATGCTTGTCGTCCTCACCAGGGTCTAGACATGACTGCAGTTCAGCGTCGTAACCTACTTCAGTGGGCAAATGCACACCTTCGGTGGCCATTGGCACGCTGGATAAGTGTGTTCTTCATGGATGAATCCCAGTTTCAACTGTACTGGACAGGTGGCAGACAGCGTGTATGGCGTCGTGTGGGCGAGCGGTTTGCTTATGAGAACAGAGTGTCCATGGTGGCGGTGGGCTTATGTTATGGGCAGGCATAAGCAACGAACAATGAACACAATTGCATTTTATCGATGGCAATTTGAATGCACAGAGATACGGTGGCGAGATCATGAGGCCCATTGTCGTGCCATTCATCAGATGCCATCGCCTCATGTTTTAGCATAATAATGCATGGCCCCATGTCACAAGGATCTGTACACAATTCCTGTAATCTTGAGCAATTCCCAGTTCTTCCATGGCCTGCACACGCACCAGACATGTCACCCATTGAGCATGTTTGGGATGCTCTGGATCGACATGTACGACAACGTGTTCCAGTTCCCGCCAATATCCAGCAACTTCGCACAGCCATTGAAGAGGAGTGGGACAACATTCCACAGGCCACAATCAACAGCCTGATCAACTTTATGCGAAGGAGATGTGTCGCTCTGCATGAGGCAAATGGTGGTCACACCAGATACTGACTGGTTTTCTGATCCACGACCCTACCTTTTTTTAAGGCATCTGTGACCAACAGATGCATATTTCCAGTCATGAATTTATTTATATTGACTGATTACCTTATATGAACTGTAACTCATAAAAAATATTTTAAATAGTTGCACATTTATATTTTTGTTCAGTGTAATTATAATTCCCTTCTCCCGGCTGCTGTACTCTGAAGCACTTCTCACTAACATGGCTCTCTCAGATATCTCAATTGTTATTAGCCAATGCCCTTCACGTGATCAAGTCCTTCTCACAGCTAAGAAGTAGTGAAGACAGGCACATCGGGGATGCAACTGCTCGCGTCCCTCTTATTGAATTCCGAGGCGCATATTGAAGATGTTAGAAGAACTGTCCAAATTTAGCCTACTTTTCGTCAGCCAACAATATGAGTAGGCCTAACAAACAGCAAAAGCACTAGCCTATGTCAATCTACTATCCCCCTCAGTACAGAAGTTTACCTATTCTATTGGTCAACTTGTCCTTCAGTGCAAGAAATAAATATTCCAAACATACATAAATTAATACAACCACTCGCATCAAAAAACCTTTTAAAAGCAACGAGGCTGATGCAACAGATTAGAAAGTTTAGCTTAAAATGTTGATAAACTATTCAACTATTTCTTAATATAAGTGCAGCAATGCGCACACGGCAGTAGGCTACATGAGGTGTGCGACTATGATTTGAAAAAGTTGCAAAAAAAGGCTGTTTCTCGCCTTACTGCACACGCTGGGCATCATTCACAAGTGGTAATACATCATTCACAAGTGATAGGCTAATATTGTCACCCATCAGATGATTCTTAATTTAATGTTGTCTTTACATATACTAAATAATATATGTGTGGAATGAGTTTTGATTTAGAATGGACCATTAACATGCACCTGTCTCAGAACAGGGGCATGGGGAAAAAAAGATATGTGAGTACACTTCCCGTGGTTCATTTTCTGCCAGCCAGGTAGGCTATACTCCTATTGTAAAGCGAAGCAACGTGCTTAATATTAGGAAAGTTGATAAAGAAATATAGTAGGCCTAGCCTATAGAAAGCTGATGGGATCCTCCTCTTTTTAATAGAGGCCATCAAAACTCTGTTTTCTCAAGCAATTGCATGAGCCTATAGAAATGCGCAACATGAGCTCACTTTTATAACAGGAATCATGAGCATAATGCACTAAATCATGGTTTTAGCCTCCCAAAAAATAGGAAGTTTAGATTGAGGTGACAATGTAGAATGTGCTCTTTCTACGTTTATAGGAGCTCTTTACGTTTTCTACCATACATGCTCTTTGCTGTCTAACTGATGACAGAGTCGGAGTCAGAGCAGGTCTCTTTGCTTATGCCGCATTTGACTTTGAATGTCAGTTTGCACGACCTCAGCACAGCCTATTATAAAACTGTCCATTGCACACTAGAGTGGCCAAGGCTCATTATATACTGAACAAAAATATAAACGCAACATGGAACAATTTCAACTATTTCACTGAGTTACAGTTCATATAAGGAAATCAGTCAATTGAAATAAATTAATCTATGAATTTCACATGACTGGGCAGGGGCGCAGCCATGGGTGGGCCTGGGAGAGCATAGGCCCACGCACTTGTGAGCCAGGCCCACCCACTGCGGAGCCAGGCCCAGGCAATAAGAATGTGTCTTTCCCCACAAAAGGGTTTATTACAGACAAAAAATACTCCTCAGTTTAGTCAGCTGTCTGGGTGGCTGGTCTCAGACGATCCTGCAGGTGAAGAAGCTGGATTTGGAGGTCTTGGGCTGGCTCGGTTGTGAGGCCGGTTGGACGTACTGCCAAATTCTCTAAAACGATGTTGGAGGCGGTTTATGGTAGAGAAATTAACATTACATTCTCTGGCAACAGCTCTGGTGCACATTCCTGCAGTCAGCATGCCAATCGCACACTCCCGCAAACCTTGAGACACATCTGTGGCATTGTGTTGTGTGACAAAACTTTAGTGGCCTTTTATTGTCCCCAGCACAAGGTTCACCTGTGTAATGATCATGCTGTTTAATCAGCTTCTTGATATTCCACACCTGTCAGGTGGATGGATTATCTTGGCAAAGGAGAAATGCTCACTAACAGGGATATAAACACATTTGTGCACCAAATTGGAGAGAAAGAAGCTTTTTGTGCGTATGGAACATTTCTAGGATCTTTTATTTCAGCTCATGAAACATGGGACCAACACTTTACATGTTGCGTTTATATTCTTGTATAGTTTACATTAGTATAACAGAAATTGCGCAACAGGCCCTTGGGCCGCCAACTTTTTTTATTGTTTTATTTTTATATTGTTCAATTTCAACCAGCCCACCCAACAAAAAATTGTCCAGCCCAATAGGCATTTGCCAGAATTGCCAGATGGCCAATCCGCCCCTGCTTTCCTCTGAACATTCTTTGGGATTTCAGATTATTCTTTGGGAACAGATGAACAGTAGGAGACTGATGTAGTGTGTTTGTGATTTGTGGCAGAGGCCAGGGAGTGCGTCAACTGTGGAGCCACTAACACCCCTCTATGGCGTCGAGATGGGACAGGACACTACCTGTGTAACGCCTGTGGGCTTTACCACAAGATGAATGGCCAAAACCGTCCCCTGATCCGGCCAAAGAAAAGACTGGTATGATAAGGCATAATGGTTGGATAAGATAATCAGTTATAAATTCTATTGTGTCGACATGCCAATTTATTGATTGAAAAACACAACATTCCAAATGAACTTTGGAGCTCAACTTTTATCCACAGAATTGACTTACCTTCCTCTCTCTCTGTTTCAGATTGTCAGCAAGCGGGCCGGGACACAGTGTGCCAACTGTCACACCAGCACCACCACACTGTGGAGACGGAACGCCAGCGGTGAGCCCGTGTGCAACGCCTGTGGACTCTACTTCAAGCTGCACAACGTGAGTCAATGGACAAGATACACTGATACACTGACTGCTATTGAGATACTATTACCACATTCTAGCTAGCACCCCCTCACTGGTTAGACAAAACCCCACATAACTCCAAGCTACTGAACCCTAGTTATTGGGTACATAGTTTGTTTTAGATCTACCTACTGTAGTATAGTAGTATCAGGGTAATAACAGAGAAAGATAATGTACTAACTTATGTATATGATGTAAAGGCACACTTCTCTTTCCACAGGTCAGCAGACCCCTTACTATGAAGAAAGACGGTATCCAAACACGAAACCGTAAAGTATCCAACAAGAACAAGAAGGGCAAGATGAGTGCTATGTTAGAGCAATACCCTGACCTTTCACAGGGTCCCACCCTCGATTACCATGGGGGACCTTACTCCCTGGGCCCAGGGTCACTGCTCTCCTACAGCCACACCCCTCACTTCCTCCCCCCACCCTCCGGCCTGCACCCGTCTGCCAACCTGTCCTACACCCAACACCCAAACACTACCATGTTGCCCACTCTGGTGTGAAACAGACCTGGGCATATGCAGACCCATAAAGGCAACAACATAGAGCATTCAGAAAAGCTTCTTCGTAGCAATGGATGCCCTGTACATAAATGCATTTATACTTGTTTGCTTACCAATTTTGTGTGTGAAGTTGATCTTGTCTAAACACTGGACATAATATGGTGGCACATTTTTACAACATCAAAATAGAAAAACTTTTATGGAAGAATTTGACTGTATTTTGATAAAAGGCATATTCTATGTAAAACAATAAAAGTAAAGTTTAAACGTCGCACTGTGATCATTAATACGGCTAACAGAGGTATGAACTTGTAGCTGTATTTTGTAAATAGTTGTAATTTCCCTTTTCAAATGTTTATGATTTTAGTAGACCAATGTGAAAGGGCAATAAAATGTGAAATTGTTTTGTATTTGCTACATTTCTATATGTGTCATTTCTTACAAGCTCCACATGAATGGTAATATTAAGAAAACTTCAATACTATTTCTGGTTATGGCACAAGTTTGTCGTTTTCAATGTGTAAATGGTATTTAAATGATCTGCACTGTTTCAGGTGCTGCAGTGAGTCTCACTATAGTGTCATTGTACTCTCACTTGCTGAGGAATAATGGTTTCTTTGTCCATGTTCTGTTGGGGTAAGGACTCTGACAGTGGAATTGTATTGGAAGCACCAGACATGCAAATCCTCAGTTTTCCATTAAGCTGTGGGAAAGTGACAAAACATTTAACTCAAGTGAGGAACTTGTGCCAGGTTCTAAATTTATATAACGATAAATGTGGCATTACCTACCTAATCTGAGGTCAACAAAAAATGAGACATGCGCACCCACACACACTATTGGCACACAGTGTTCCCCACAAACACCTGCTTGCTCATGGTGTTTCATGCATAACACAATTTCCCCGCTGTTTGCTATGGCGCGTGAACGCAAAGGTCATATATTAACAACAAACATAACTTGCTTTGTAATGAATCAGAAACAAATATAATATGATAGTTTGATATATTGATTAAAATCAGTTTACAGGACAAATAAATATGTTCAAATCAATATCATGTGTCTAACTGTAAGTCACTCTGGATAAAAACATTGCTAAATGACAAATGTTGTTTTTTTGTCAAATGTAGCATGGCTGAAGTAAAATTCTGACTGCTATATGTACAGATTGGTATGGACAAGTACAGCTCAATATAATGTAGAAGGTGTGCCCTCAAAAGTGTCTCTTTTTCTGTTTCATGGTGGGGAGTGGGGTTGGGGTTGTTCAGTACAGTGGCTGTAAGACTACTGATAACATATCACTGAAGCCACACACTCTAAACCACCCACCTGCTGCCAAAAGCCACTCATACACAGTTACTCACTCAGAGGCTCTGCAGTGCACACAGGTACTCAGCCCAATGCCCATGCATGCTTCAACAGACCTAAACTTACAATAGACAGACTAATCAATCTAAACAGACAAATCAATCTAACAATAATGATTATCACAGTAATAATGATCCAATGATAATAACAAACAAAATGACAGTATGATAACAGTAACTTTTTAATCAAAAACAACATTATTTTCATGTTGTCAAGCTATTCATAAGGCATGACCATAAAGAAGGCTACATTAGTGAGCAGCTCTCTATAGAAGTATTTTTACTTCAGTATTACTGTACATTCCTGAACATAAACCCTTTTTTTTCAAACACACTACCCCAATAATATCTTCATTAACATGTCATGCTCTCAACTTACACAAGCTGTGGACACAATTCCAGACAAATAGATTTAATGGACCAGATCTAGACGTAAACAGTCATTTGCATAGTTGTGTCTCTACAACCTACAAAGTATGAACATGTATGCACTAACTAACTGTTAAGTCGCTCTGGATAAGAGCGTCTGCTAAATGACTAAAATGTAAAATGTGATTAAGTTTGGCGACGACACAACAGTGGTATGCATGAACACCGAAAATTATGAGACAGCCTCAATGTGATCAAGATGATTGTGGACTACAGGAAAAGGAGGACCGAGCATGCCCCCATTCTCATTTACGGGGCTGTAGTGGAGCAGGTTGAGAGCTTCAAGTTCCTTGGTGTCCACATCACCAACAAACTATGATGGTCCAAACACACCAAGAAAGTCGTGAAGAGGGCACAACAAAGCCTATTCCCCCTCAGGAGGCTGAAAAGATTTGGCATGGGTCCTCAGATCCTCAAAAGGTTCTACAGCTGCACCATTGAGAGCATCCTGACTTGTTGCATCACTGCCTGGTACGGCAACTGTTTGGCCTCCGACCGCAAGGCACTACAGAGGGTAGTGCGTACAGCCCAGTACATCACTGGGGCCAAGCATCCTGCCATCCAGGACCTCTATACCAGGTGGTGTCAGAGGAAGGCCCTAAAAATTGTCCAAGACTCCACCCACCCCAGTCATAGACTGTTCTCTCTGCTACCGGATGGCAAGCAGTACCGGAGTGCCAAGTCTAGGTCCAAAAGGCTTCTTAACAGATTCTACCCCCAAGCCATTAGACTCCTGAACAGCTAACCAAATGGCTACCTGGACTATTTGCGATGTTGTGTCCCCACCTCACCCCCTTTTACGCTGCTGCTACTCTGTTTATTATCTATGCATTGTAACTTTAACTCTACCTACATGTACTGTACATATTACCTCAACTAACCTGTGCCCCCTCACATTGACTCTGTACCGGTACCCCCTGTATATAGACTCGCTACTGTTATTTTACTGTTGCTCTTTAATTATGTATATATTTTTTTACTTATCTATTTTTTACTTAACAATAAAAATAAAAATAAAAAAACACCTGTTGTATTCGGCGCATGTGAAAAATACAGTGGTGAGTTTCCATAATTTATTCAGCCTTTCCTTAACTGGCATTATCTGCTGGTGCGGCCAGCTATGGTTTGGGGAAATGGCAAAAAATGCCAGGGAGAGATTAGCAACCACAGGCTTGGTCCAGCCTGCTCGCTATAGGCCATCGTTGGTTCCCATCTGTCTATTCCATTGACACTTTCAGTTTTCTTCTTTGAGAAGTCGTCTCTTCATATGTTTCGAATATCGTAGGCTCCAATGAAGATACAATAGTATGCTATTATCAGAAATAACCTAAACATTTGGTATTAGCCTATGTGATTATTTTTTGGAGTAATACATCAATAAACATTATATAAGAAAAAAAACGCCAGCATGTGAATCGAATTCTGCTCTTGTGAAATGACTGCAAAGTTATGTTTTGTATGTGCTGTACATGTTCTGTATCTGCTCTTGGATATACATTTATGTTGAAAAAATAAAAAAAGTATTGACTACATTGTGCAGGATAAGAAAAATAAATATACATTATTTACAATACAATATACAATATTTATTCAAATATTAAATTCAAAGGGATTGTTATAGCCAGGGTTAATCATTTGTCAGTGCACAAGCAGACTGGGCTAATGTAAACAAACTGTTAAATTCTATTTTTATACTGTATGTGCTGGGGGTAAACTAGATGTAGCTTGTATTACACCACCTCACTGGTGTTTACACCTAAATATATTAAAATTTTACATTAAAAGGGATTGTGATGTCTTCTTTTAATTGTGCTAGAGTAGCAGGCTATGATTCCAAACCAAGTTTGATGTTTCACTACCATCAGGCCTGTAGACAATTTCCAAACTCTACTAGCAAGGTGCTCCGAGAGACAATGTGATATTGGCAGTATATTAGAGGTAGACTTTTCAGAGCAACACTTTCTCTGGGAAACAGGACAAGGTATTCCTGATACGTTGCACTGAGTTGAGGCTGAAAAATAGTCACTCCAGAAACTGTATTTGTTGAGCACATGCACCCCCTAGAGGCAAATTATGAGAATGCAGCATTGACAAATCAGAATTCATTACAGTCTCTATGTTCTCGCTCTGTGTTGAACTGTTATCTGTGAATCACATTTTTTTTTAAACACTTTAAACATAAATATGTTTAATTATTTAGTGCATGCCTGAAACTCCAGTACAGCAAGGAAGTGACGGAACGTGTTAAAGAAATTGTCACATGAAAACGGGTTTCAGTTAAAGGCCCAATGCAGTCAAAAACATGATTTTCCTGTGTTTTATAAATATATTTACGCACCAAGAAGTTGGGTAGAATACTGGGAAATTGTGAAATTATGATGATAATGCCCTTTTAGTGAGTGCTGTTTCCCCCTCTCCACTCAGAACACTCCCAGAGAGTCCTAGCTAAATTCTTGCTTGAGAAATTGCTCTTGCTAAGGAGTCATGTTTTTTCATTTTGACCATTTTCATTGAAAACCATCACAGTAAGGTACTTAATTGTTACCCAGAAATTATTTGATATTAAGATAAAAACAGCTGAATTGGGCCTACAAAATAAAAACAATATTTTAGAATCTTCAATGTAATTGGTCAATTTGGAAAGAATGTAGTTGGTACTAGGGTATAAAGGGTAACACACAAACCTAAAAACACGTAAACAATGTCCTACCACACCAGCTGTATTTTTCCCATTCAATCTTAGCTTCAGGTCCATTTAAAGCACCTCCAGTCTCAAATGCAACATCCTCTATCCAAGTAAAAAAATAAAAACAATAATAATTATAATGGTAAGAAAATAATGTCATAAAATGCTATTTTACGTATTACTTCTCAGATGTAAAAACAAATGTTACAGAGCGCAGGACAGGAGAGGTGAGTAGTGAGACATCTCACCAAGCTACATATTGATTGCCCCAAAATTGTTATAGCCAGGGCTAATCATCAGATTTCTGTCAGTGCACAAGCAGACTGGGCCTATGTAAATATAAACTGTTAAGTTCTATTGTTGTTGATTTAGTATTTATATGTGCTGGGGGTAAACTGGGGGCTCGTATTAAACCCCTTCACTGACGTTTCTTCATGATAAGAGTGCCGACAAGCACTCCTGAAAGCAGAATCACCCCAACTAGCAGCCATTTTGTTATGCTCTCCTGGTACTGTCGGACGTCTGCAGCAGCATCTCTGCCAAAGATCTCTGCAAAACGGTCCTTTCAGGGAACAGAAACAGAAGAAGATTAATACAGTGAACTATGTGTTATCAGCCCATCTGTGTGCCCCAATACCCCTCTGTAGCTTCTCCCTTTAGGGTAGTCTATCATAGTATTCTCTATTTCTCAGAGAGAGTGGGTGCAGAAAAGGATGAACACACACACACACACAATAGTTTTGACAATGAGAATGTATTACTAAATTCCATAACAAGGATGTATAATGTGCAGATGTAAAGTATCAGCTCCAACCTACCCATCCTCCTTGGCTCTGTATCCAGGGCTGGATATGGTTGTCCAGGTAGGTGGTCATCCAGTCTGCGATGCGTGCCACCAGGGGGCTCATATCCTTCTCAACACACTCAACACACAGGGCCCCGCCGAAAACAAACAGGCCCACCACGCGACCCCAGTTGACCCCGTCCCTGAACACTTCGTCCATCACACTCTCAAAGCTGTGGTAGGCTGTGGCAGGGGTGATGTGGAGCTGGGAGAAGATGCCACTGAAGGCACGGGTGCAGCGCAGCTCAAACTCATCCGCTGAGTCCCATAGTGCTGCTTTCACTGCCTCTATGCCCCCCTGTGGAGATGAGGGCTTCCCCAAATTGCTTCTGCTGTCCCTGTTGTTCCCCACAGACCCATTTGCAATGGCCTCATCTCCCTCAGCCTGTCCACTTGCACCCTCCAGCCCCAATTGACAACATGAAGAATTCCTCTGGGACAGTCTATAGCTTATAAAAAACACCACCAGTTCCCTGTTACTGTAAGACATATTTTCCACCGTCTATGCACCCTCTTTATCCATTGACTCTTCACTCTATTTGGATTCCAAGGGCTCTCCTGCCATACCTCACACTGTAATCGGGATGTCTGGAATGAAGGCTTGCTGTCTGGCAGTTTCCTCTGGGCTGCAACAAGTTATCACACCCTGGAAGAAAAAACACACACATTCTCTGATGCAGAAGACATGAAAACACTGGATTATATTGTTCATTGTTATTAAGAATGTAACTCTACCCCAACAGCATCACAATCACTTTGAAATACTGCACTGCTAAACTCAGGTCTGTTGGGTATGGTACAAATGTGTATTTTTGCTACTCTGACATACTGTATGAAACGTATTTCGCAATAGCATTGGGGCGCCGCTTTGATGTCAGGTAGCAAGCTATCTAAAGCTATAACCATAATATTAATTTCCACCGAACAATGCACTGCTTTGGCTAGATACAACGAAACAGCTAATATATCTATTGTTTTACATTATGGCACGTTTGACAAGAGTGCATACCAAATGGTCAAAATGTGTTTGCTTTAATGCTGTGCTACTGCCATATAAACTGATTTCAAAGCTTTAAAAAAACTCAACTTAATATCACCTAAGGTAAAAGTGACAACCAAGCAGTAATTTCTCAATACGGTATTCATAAAATAAGTAAAACGTATGTATACATGTATGTATACGTAACTAGCAAATTAGCATCTACGCTAGCTAGCTACACGACAGCTGCTTTTAAACTCACTGTACAAGCTTCCCATCTCCATAGCAATATTTCCTTACAAATACCATGGTCTGTCATACTTACAATTGGAAATAAGACTTAAGTACCTTTCAAGAAACAGGTACTGATGATTTTTTAAAAGGTAAATTCCTTGTTGTGCATAAAAGCATATGAAATAACGACATATTTGAAGCAGCGAGAAGGCCAATAATGCACATTGGCCATTGGGCAGTTTGTCATATAGATCGGATGTTCCGCCTCACAAAATGAACCACCAATCAGACACAACGGAAGTTGAGATCGTGTTCAAAGTGTTAAAGGGCATATTTTCCGTGTTCAGATGTTTATGTCAGTGTGTTCTCCCACACACTTTGGAGTATAATCTTCACTATAAATCTTCATCTAAATACTTTTTTATTATAATGGAGTGTATTTGCATAATTGCATAACGTTATATAGTGTTAGTAAAATGAAGGTTCTTTGAAAAAAAGCTTTATTAAACCATTTTTTTTTTTATTTAAAAACAAATGTGAACATAGGTATGTATACATTACCCAGCTATCTCTAAAATTGAAATTACAATACATCATATGAGGACAATCCATATGCCTATATGAAGTGAAAGTTTTTGAATTTCACTTAAAACTGACAGTCTAAATGTATGCATAATCTAATGTAGGCCTACTAAATATGTACAATGTTACCACCAATATTAGTTTTACACGCAATACATTTTATTTTGCACCATTTCAGCATACCTTTATCTGGAGCCAGAAGTTAACAGTTTGTTTCTATACTTGTGTAGTTCCTAATTTATGAATTAGTCATTTTTCTTTACTCAAACTGAGCATCCCACTGACTTTATGAAGTCTTAATTTATCCCGTCAGTCTCGCCTACCTTCCCACTTTCCTATAATGGAAGAACTGCAGAATATAAGGATTATCCGCACCAAACCCTCCTTATACTTCCCCTGTACCACAGGTATTTTAGGCTGCTCTCATTTTGATGCATCATGTTACCAAACCAAGGCACCTTATTTAGGCCTAGAGTCTGTAGTAGACTAACAGAAGGTAATTCAGGCTTTTGATCTATCTTCATAAGTGCCCATCTCTTCTATTTTAGGCCCCTCAATGCTTAGAGATCTCTCTTCTGGCAGGTTTGATTTCCCTTAAGATGTGACATCCACAGACGTTGGTGTGTCAACTTGCCCATTCTCAATGGAACAGTCCTCTTGTTCTGACTCACTATCAGACGAGTCAATAGATATGGGTTCTGTGTAAGTACTTAGCTTGAGGGTACAGTTAATCGTCTCGCATTGCTTGCTTTGGTCTGTGTTAAGTGCCGGCCTAGACTTAAAAGCCTTCTCCACTGAGGTGATGGGGAGCTTGGTTTTCTCCTCAAAGTCCATGTCATGCTTCAGTCCCTTGAGTGCCTGCATGTCAAAGCCAAGTAGCACTTTCAATTTCCTGGTCTCACAGTCTCCCTCACATGACCTCCGTCGATTAGCGAAGTGACTGGCAATGTCGGACTTCCAGAGCCACAGGCTTGCAGACAGCTTCTCTTCTTCCTGTGAAGTTAAATAGGGGCGACGATTGAAATAGGCTGTGAGGAAGGCTTTTCGTGCTTCATAAGTCTTGTGCTCATAGTTCCTGGGGTCCAACACTAGATCCACAGCCTCCCCTGGCTTGTCCATATTCATGGGGGAATATACAACATCATTGTTCATCTTCATCCTCTTGGAGCCAGACATGGGTTGGGTGGGTAGCTGACGCTTTAAGAACCCTGCACCAGAGGAGTTGAGTGTCAAGGCAGACTTTGGTCCCAGGCCCTTCTGGGCCCTGCCCACAGCTCGGCACTGCACAAGGTGCAGAGTGATCGTGGAGGCCACCATGTTACTGGTGTAGACGCCCAAACAGTGGATGCACTTGTACGTCATCTTCTTCTCCACAGGGTGCATCGTCTGAAGCACTTGGTGTCGTTCCCTCAGATGCTGTGACAAGGCATCAGATATAGGACCCTTGAGGATGGTGAAACACAGTGGGCATAGGGTCTTGCCAACCTCATTGCTGCCAGATACAGTGGCTTGACTTCTGGCAAGCATGTCATTTTTATTCACTGGCATCTTGGAAGGCAGACTCTTCACTGGGGCGTGGAAGCTGTTCTGGGCATGGGAAGCCATAGACTGCTCCTGAGCAGCTACAGGTTCCTTCATGTTATAGGTTATAACAATAAGCTGTATGATCTTGTTCTTAGCCTGCCCAATTGTGAGGTCAAAGGTAAGCGGGGAGGCGGCTGGAGGACCAACAAAGTCATCTGGATGAGCCTGCCCTACATGATCTAGCATTTTCTCCACATTATTGAAGCTGGCATGACACTGTGGGCAGGTGAGCCCATGGATCAGCATGTGGTTAAGCAATGTGTCACTGGGAAGATATCGGTTGCAAAGCAAACACTTACTGGTGAAGTTGTGGATCTTCATGATATACTTGGCAATTGCCCATACCTTCTTAGCCTTGTGTGCCTTCTCAAAATGAGCACTGTACAGGTTTTCAGGGAAGAGCTCATTGCAGACAGTGCACATTTTCCATTTCTGTGTTTGGGATGTAAGACTAGCATTAGCACCTTCTCCCAAACCACCATTGCCAGGAATGGTCAAACGCTGGCCAGCAATAGAGGACTGACTTGTCATATTCTTTAGTCCAGTAGGCCCCTTCTTTAGATGGACCCCCACCATTTGGCTAACCTGTTCAGACGTCAGGGTACGACCCCCAGTCATCACAGAACCCTTCTGGGCCATCCCAAAGCTTTGAGGTCTGGACACCACAACATTAGCATGTCCAATCATAGTTGTCACCTGAGAGCCAATGCGCTCATGATATTCAATGACATGCTGCACTAGCGCCTCATAGCTACGGGTGGAGAACTGACAGCGCTTACAGAGGATGTTGTTGCCAGTGACAGCATTGGCTCCATTTTTGACTGATGTTTCTGAGACCATGGCAACATAGGGTGAGACCACATGCTGGAAGTGCTCCCTGTAGATGTGCCGTCGCACAACATTGTACAGAGGGTCCCGGTAGTTACACTTCTTGCAATAGTACATTGCCTTCTCCACCTTGTTATTTGCCCCCGAAGCAGCCCCCTGGTAGCCCCCTAGCCCCTGACGTGCCACACTAGATATGTGGAAGACCTTGACATGCGTTTCCATAGTCTTCTTGCTCGCAGTGAAGGTGCAGTAAGGGCAGTTGAGCAGGATGCGGTTCTCAAAGTTGTGCCTGTGGACATTTCGGAAGTGGTTCTTGTAGCCCGAGTAGTACTTGGAAGAGAAGTTGCACTCTGTGCAGCAGAAAGGCTTTGACCGGTACTCCTGTAAAACAAACAAACGGGAGAGTTTTAAAATGTGACACTGCACCTACAATGTTTTAATTTGTCTAACTTTGTAATCACAACATTTAGAACATTTTAATGGTTGCTCCTTCATCCAAAACTAGTTTTATTTATGATTGTGACATACAAAGAAGAAGCACTATAATCATTACAAGCCCCAGAATAAGGGGTCATTTAATTAACAATCTTGTCCATTGTCTAGTGAGTGATTTACCTGTGTTTTTGAAAATGATGCATCCCATGAACAAAGTTCCAAGCAGACAGTATTCTTCACATAGTTCTCATCTGGGCAAAATTCTTTGAGGTCCTATGTGAGAGGGACAAGCATTCTGATCAGAAATCACATTACTGTATGCTGGATCTTGTCAAATTGGATTATATGCCTATTCTTTTCAGGAGCACAAGTGACTACAAAAATATGAGTGAAACACTCAGGGAAGGCACAGACACACCTATACTAAAACCTTAGTGATAGGTAAAAGCTATAAAAAATATATATTTAAGCTCACCTCCGCTTGCTCCTTACAGTACTCCAGTCCAATGTCACTAAGTGCCGCCTTAACCTGTTTCCTTGCTCTTCGTATCCTAGTGAGGTTGTTCACAGGGAGTTGATACATCTTTCCAGACTGCAAGAATAATAAATTAGGGAGAATTCTGTTACTACTCATGTCAAACCTATATGGCCTGCTTATACCCAAGATTAGCCAAGTACCTCAACTCCATGATGATTTTATCCAGAGTTGAGCTCAGACAAGTCGCTATGCAGTCAATACTTAAAACATTTTAAATTCTTAAACCCTTACCTTGTACCAGTTTATCCTCTGATGTTGTGTGCCTTTGTTTGCTGAAACATTTTAATAATAAAATGTTAATCAAATACAACCTTTCATTGAATTGCCATCTTAGAGCAACAGCACCGTCGGTCGTTGTAGCTATTTGATGAACGTTTTATTAAAAAGTATGGATTTCAGCAAATAAATAAATGCACGCAACAGAGGACAAATATTGGTAAACGTAAAGGTTTAAGAATGTAAATGTTTTGAGTATCGACTGCATAGCGACTCGAATGAGTTGGAGGTACTTGGCAATAACGTTAAGATTCTTTGCATTCGAAGATCATATATATATCAGAAACAGCATTGATTGGCACAGACATGATGGGACTTCAGTTCTGCCACAACATTCTCCTCATCTATTGGCTTCCTGTACCGCTGAAATGTCGTTATGTACCTATGGGTCGTCACTACTTACCACAGCCACAAAATCGTAAGCCCCGCCCATTTATACAATTAATCTTAAAGTGATTTAAACCTAACACTACTAACCTTATCACTAACCTTAAATTAAGACAAAACAGCAATATATGGGCCTAACGCAGTAGCTAATTTAGCTAGATAACGTTACTTAGATCTCTGATGGTTAGTTACAAAGCCTTTGTCACTTTGTCAAAGGTTGGTTATCTAGCTAACGTTAGTTATAATGTTTAATGTTAGTATTCATTATGAAGTGAGGTGAAGAAAATACACATAATTGATGCTAACTAGTTAGCTAACTTACTTGTTAGCTGGCGTCAGCTTAGCAGAAAGCGAACTGACTAGCATGCAGTAGTTATCCAATGTATAGCTACCTAGATGATGATAGCCAGGCATGCTTGTTAGCTAGTTAACGTTAGTCGCCTTACTTGCCGCCGGCCCGTAACTAGCTATAGAAATAGTTAAACAAAATGTTGCGCCTCAAATCCAACCAATCTTACCTGGTATGTCTCCGAACCCAACCACACAAAAACTGGCAGCCCAAATGGTTTGCTGAGATATATGCTAGCTAACAAGTAACGGTAGCTCGCTGGCTAACAAATGAATCCAACTCAATGATGCGGTTGTTGTTCGTCCTCACCAAGCCGGTGGTGCTGCTTAACGTTAGCTAGCTAGCGAAATCCCAGTACTATCTGCAACGTACGTTACATTAATTGCTAGCTAATAGCCAAAATATGTGGGATGGATTGCTAGTGCATATTTTACAGCATACACAGCAAATTGGACTGTTACAATAGACTCCGACAATCATCAGTACTTCTCTTGAACGTTCCCAACTAACCCGAGCCAAGTCAATCCAAAATGGCGAGGAGGAAGAGACGGAAGTGAATGTTTTGGGAGAGAAGTTTTACATATACAATATTTTTTCAGAGATACGTGCTTCCCTTAGTACTGAGCATATAATTGTTTCAAAAGTCACACCAATGTTTCTTGGGTGTAAAATCAAGGAAAGTGGTCCTCAAGCATCATATATTTTTTTTACATCGACTGGACCCACCCACCAAATCCACGACATGTGGGCCCTAGAAGACTAGGCCACAGACAGAACAATGGGCTAGTTATAAAAACAATATTTGACTAGGCTACTGCACCCTGACCTTGTGATATAGTTTTGGAAAGCACTTAGTTTTGCCAATTTTTTTCTAGGCTAGCAACTGTAGCTACCATCATGAATAGGTAAATACTATTTAACTAACTAAACAATCTACACCATGGATGCTCAACAACAAAACCATGCACTGGGATAATTTTTTATTTCAAGAGAATGCCAAGAAATTGGAAGTAGTATCTTACAGATCAATATATAGCTTACAGATCAATTTGTACACATGTCCATACTACACAGCGCTCTTTTGGCACACAGCACACAATAGTTTAGCAAGTTCAGGAGATTTCGGAGGCAGGTTTAATTTGTAAGGTACTTGTGGTAACACCAGTGGCTCCATGACCTCCAACACAATCCAGGTGAACAATGCTTTGCCCATTCACCTGACACACAATAAGAATCAGGAGAATTTCACAAGAATATGCCTACATATTCATACATTACTGTGTGTGGCACTATGTTTGTTTGTGTTACCTTAACCTCTGCAGCAGGGCTTCCAAGATTGACTGCCTGGATGTAAACTGGGGCCATACCTCTGACCACAAAACCCAGCCCACCACATCTCCCATCAACTGAGATGCAAAACACTGTTATGAGGGGACTAAAGACATATTTATCTCCCCACTAGAGACAAGACTAGAAAAGGAAGGTCATACACTCCCCTACGTATTTATTTGGACAGTGAAGCTACAACTTTTTATTTGGCTGTATACTCCAGCATTTTGGATTTTAGACTCGGCAGAAGGTCCGAAAAAGAAGACGCTATTGCTAAATATTATTATATAAAAATAATAACTTTTCGGTTAAAACATGTTTTGGCCCTAACGGCCTTCATCAGAAACAAACTGCTCAAGTAGACTGCGTACATCGTTGTAAGCCTAAAAAAGAACAAATTGTGTCAAAGAAGAGCAGTGGGACGATCTGACCGAATTTTGGATTGCATCTCACCACTGGGGCAGAAGAGAGTGTGGCAGGGGGTAAATATCCACTAGAATGTAGCTGCAGGGAGTTCGAACTGTCCCAAAAAACATTGGGTATCATCTTCAACGGTCAGACATAATTGCACACAGTGCAATTGGAAAGTGGAAAGTATTCAGACCCCTTGACTCTTTCCACATTTTGTTATGTTACAGCCTTATTCTACTTAAACTCTACACACAATAACCCATAATGACAAAGCAAAAACAGGTTTTAGAAATCTTTGCAAATTTATAAAAGAAATAGAAATACCTTATTTACATACAGTTGAAGTTGGAAGTTTACATACACTAAACTAAAGTTTCAACCACTCCACAGATTTCATGTTAACAAACTATAGTTTTGGCAAGTCGGTTAAGACAACTACTTTGTGCATGAGACAAGTAATTCTTCCAACAATTGTTTACAGACAGATTATTTCACTTATAATTCACTATATCACAATTCCAGTGGGTCAGAAGTTTACATACACTAAGTTGACTGTGCCTTTAAACAGATTGGAAAATTCCAGAAAATTATGTCATGGCTTTAGAAGCTTCTGATAGGCTAATTGACATCATTTGAGTCAATTGGAGGTGTATCTGTGGATGTATTTGACTCTTCCTAGAGCTGGCCACCCAGCCAAACTGAGAAATCGGGGGAGAAGGGCCTTGGTCAGGGAGGTGCCCAAGAACCCGATGGTCACTCTGACAGAGCTCCAGAGTTCCTCTGTGGAAATGGGAGAACCTTCCAGAAGGACAACCATCTCTGCAGCACTACACCAATCAGGCCTTTATGATAGAGTGGCCAGACGGAAGCCACTCCTCAGTAAAAGGCACATGACAGCTCACTTGGAGTTTGCAAAAAGGCACCTAAAGACTCTGACCATTAGAAACCAGATTCTCTGGTCTGATGAAATCAAGATTGAACTCTTTGGCCTGAATGTCAAGCTTCACATCTGGAGGAAGCCTGGCACCATCCCTACGGTGAAGCATTGTGACGGCAGTATCATGCTGTGGGGATGTTTTTCTGCGGCAGTGACTGGGAGACTAGTCAGGATCGAGGGAAAGATGAACGGAGCAAAGTATAGAGAAATTATTAATGAATACCTGCTCCAGAGTGCTCTGGACCTCAGACTTGGGTGATGGTTCACCTTCCAACAGCACAATGACCCTAAACACACAGGGTCATTGTGGCCCAAGTCTCTGAATGTCCTTGAGTGGCCCAGCCATAGCCCGGACTTGAACCCGATCTAACATCTCTGGAGAGACCTGAAAATAGCTGTGCAGTAACGCTCCCCATCCAACCTGACAGAGCTTGAGAGGCTCTGCAGAGAAGAATAGGAGAAACTCCCCAAATACAGGCTTTCCAAGCATGTAGCGTCATACCAAAGAAGACTTGAGGCTGTAATCACTGCCGAAGGTGTTTTAACAAAGTACTGAGTAAAGGGTCTGAATATTTAATTAAATATGATTTTTCAGTTTTTTGTTTTTAATACATTTGCTAAAAATTCTAAAAAGCTGTTTTTGGTTTGTCATTATGGGGTATTGTGTGTAGATTGATGAGGCGGGGAAAACAATTTAATACATTTTAGAATAAGGCTGTAATATTTTTTTGAAAAAGTCAAGGGATCTGAATACTTTCCGAATGCACTTAATACAGTACAGCTCATCCATTGTTACTTAAACATTAAGGCCTGAGGGTGTGTGGTATATGGTCAGTATTACCACGGCTAAGGGCTGTTCTTACGCACGACGCAAAGCGAAGTGCTTGGCCATATACAACAAAACCCCATACCTGTCTTATTGCTATTAGAAACTGGTTACCAACTTAATTAGAGCAGTAAAAATAAATGTTTTGTCATACCCGTGATATACGGTCTTATATACCATGGCTGTCAGCCAATCAGCATTCAGGGCTCGAACCACCCAGTTTATTAAACACTATAGACAACCTTGGAAGAAATGTGCATATGAAGTATTTTAGTGCTCCAAACCTTGGCACCTGCTCTCTGTCTCTCCATTCTGTAGCAACCAGTCGATCAACTGGCAGCCAGGGAAGGAGTGCTGGTATGCAACACCCTGCTCCTCCCTTAGTTGCAGAATGGAGTCTCTGCCAGTTATTACACTGCAAAACACAGCGCATACACAAAACATGTCACATCTATTTTGCACTCTAGAGACAGATTGAATGGAACAGTTACACACAAACGTGTGTATACAATTGGCAAAGTTTAATGTTTCAGTCCATAATCACCAAAAGCAGCACATACTGAGAGCATACTGTAATTCAGATGATGATGGGCTCCCGAGTGGCGCAGCTGTCTAAGGCACTGCATCTCAGTGCTAGAGGCATTACTACAGACCCTGGTTTGAACCCAGGCTGTATCACAATCTGGCCATGATTGGGAGTCCCATAGGGCGGCACACAATTGGCCCAATGTCGCCCGGGGTAGGCCGTCATTGTAAATAAGAATTTGTTCTTAACTGACTTGCCTAGTTAAATAAAGGTTAAATAACAAATCCCAAACTAGGCTTGACTTCTTCAAGTTCACCAGTTCCTACCAGATAGAGACCCCCAGGGTAAACAAAGTAGTTCTTACTGCTCATACAATCGTTGTCCTCTGATGAAGACCTTCACCTTGATGTTAAATGGAAATGTGGGATCATCCTTACGGAAACGGTACAGCAATTTTTCATCCTTGAACATAGGGCACTTGTCACAAACTAAGAGATCAAAATGGAAGGGAGACAAAGGAAACATTTCCTGAAAGTGTCTTCACATTGGTAGAGTGGCCAGATGGAAGCCACTCCTCAGTAAAAGGCACATGACAGCCCACTTGAAGTTTGCCAAAAGGCACCTAAAGACTCTCAGACCATGAGAAACAAGATTATCTGGTCTGATGAAATCAAGATTGAAAATTTATAGTTCAGCATTTTGGATCTCCAGTATCAATGTTAGCATCTTGGCAAAGCTCCTGGATGCAGGAGGAAGTGTATTATAGGAGTTGGTCCTGTGTTAAGGCTATAGGCTCTTGGAAAAGCTCTTACTATGCATTTTATATCCCCTTAGAAATGTTACTGTGGTGCCCTACAGTAGCCTGATGCACAATGTCATGGTCCATAAGGTGTTGCATGGGGCAGACTGCCATTGCCCGATTGGGAGCTTCCTTGTGGCTGATCAGCCAGTCTATAAGCTCTTAGGCCACAAAGCAGTTGGGGTAAGTATGCAGATGGTACCGTTGGTCCTTGATCAGTTTACCATCATGCAGCTTTAACCTTGCAGTGAGGTAAAATGTACAATTAATCAGTTATAACTACTATAAGTAGGCAAGGGCACATTAAGGAAAATATTAAAAAATGCATTTAATCAGTTTCAGTTATGACAAATATGCGAACTATCTGAAATGAACTTTGTTGGATTAAAACATAGTATGTTTCTACAGGTAGCATAACGTTAAAGAAAGCCAAGATTATCTCTCTCTCTCTCTCTCTCTCTCTCTCTTCCATACCTGTTGTTCTACAGCAATCATAATTTCAGCCTTGTGCAGTCTGGTAATTGCTTTTATGTTTATACTGCTTTCCATTTTCTCCATGTTAATTTACTGACACTGGTCTGAAAAATGACAAATTTCATTACAAGCCAGTATGTTTACCAAATAACCAGTGCCCAGCAGCACCCTCTGACCATGTGGGATATATGTTGTGAATAAACACACACACACAGAGAGAGAGAGAGAGAGAGAAAGAGGGAGAGAAATCCTAATGGTGTTTAGAATAACTGCAACACTCAAATCAATCAGGAGGACACTCGGTTTCTGATTAGGTATTCTCATCAGATTATCAGCAGAATCTGTTCTGCCATGGACAAAAAAAATTAAGAGGGAGAGAAAGCTATATGAAAACACAATATGTGAAGTGCTGAGAAAACCACAAGCCACCATTATCATACTTACTTACTGTGCATGCTCTGTACATTCAGCCATCATAAAAAGCCAATATTCAAAAAGGTGTTAAGGAATCAGATATATATCAGATCGACACCACACTAGCTTTCATTCACTGTTCAGTATACCTTCAGGGTTAATAATGACGTTTTACCTCATATCACCTCAAGGGGTCAGCATAGATCTATATATATAACATTTGGCTACCAGAACTCTCAGGAGAAACCCCATAGAAATACAGGTATTTAGAATTAGCCTATTTCTAACTCTCTGGTCCACCCTTTGTGCTTTTCCATATAATAATAACACATACAAGTGGAGTATAAATATTTATTTCAGTGGGCTAGTCATGGATTAGAGAGAGTATAGGCTATTTGTTTATTATGGGTGGTGGTGGATTATTGCAAATGCACAACAGCTTTCTTTAAAACTGTGATAATTTTATGTTATTTATATGGAAAGTCAGATGGTCATTTAGGGCTACTATATTTTTTATTAACTAGCCCTATTGACTACAATATAACCCTGGAAATATAGCCTACAGACTACAGATGTAGTCCTCAGATGATTTGCATTCCAGCATCAGTTCCCTTGTGGTCTTTCACAATAAACTATTTTAATACAAATGGTGAGGTAGTGTGTTAGAGAAAGAGAAACATACGCACAAATTAAATAAAGTAGGCCACAGTAGCCTGTAAAACATGTAGGCTACAATATGTATTTGCAGGTCTATGTAAAAAAAATATTGGGCATCATTCTACATTCAACCTTTGTTGGATTGTCAAAACGCACACATCAGCTATTATGCAAATTACCCTTCTCGCCGTCTTTTTATTGGAGAGGAGCAGGGAGGTGTAGTCTATACCGTGTGACATCATGCAACGGTTCTTTATGAAGAAAGTGCGCTCGCAAGCATAAACCAGTACAGCTACACACATGCAGAGCTTTTGACCTCGCCGTGGACTCAGAGCACATTTCTTCTATTTGATTAAGAGGACGGTTTTCTTTCCATTTTTACGCACGCGTGTTTTCACTGTATATTTAATTTGACGGACTTACTAATTGTATGACACGTCTCATCAATAGTGAAATTGTTACAAAAGACTGCATGAGAGAATAGAGTGTTGTGCCCCTTGGAAGTGGCCAAGACAAATAGATTCAGGAAAGAATGACCGCCGAATCGCATACAAATCTGGGTCTGCCGAAAACCCCTTTGGGTTATGTCAGTGAGTTCGACTTGATGAAGTTCGAAGTGAAGAAGGAGACAATGCAGGGGATTGATCACTCATTCATTGGGCCGTGCAGCGAGCTCCAGAGACCGGACTCAGTCTCATCCACTCCGGTCAGCACCCCTTGCAGTTCGGTGCCATCGTCACCGAGTTTCAATCCGGGTGAGCAAAGGAACCCTGATGATCTTTACTGGACGCCCAGCAGTGGAGGTTATTCTCAGCAAATGTATCCCCACACTTTTGGCCTGACACCTGAGGACGCAATGGAGGCCCTTATCGGTACCACAGTCCACGGGCACCAACCCACTCCGAACGGTCACCAACAGGCTCTCCAAGCAGAATTCGAAGGGTACGGGGCGGCACATAACCTCAACGGCCATGTCCAGCAGTACCCCGGACTTATCCGTCAACCCGACGGTCTCTCGGGTCACCCTGATATGCAAGATATGCACTGCCAAAATCAATATCACCACAAGCAGGACCTCGACAGCTCGGCTCCGCACTCACCCGACTCCCAGCTTAGTGCGCACCATATACATCAGCAGAATCGCCACGACAGACGTCTCAACGTGGAGAGCGCCTTCTCGGACGACCAGCTGGTCTCCATGTCAGTGAGGGAGCTCAATCGGCACTTGAGGGGTCTGACCAAGGATGACATGATGCGTCTGAAGCAGAAGCGCCGAACCCTGAAAAACCGTGGTTACGCACAATCGTGCCGCTACAAACGTGTTCAGCAGAAACACGTTCTGGAGCACGAGAAGACCAGCCTTGCCACACAGGTGGAGCAGCTGAAGCACGAGCTCAACCGACTGGCACGCGAGAGGGACGCATATAAACTCAAATGCGAGAAATTGACTGGTTCAAATGGTTACCATGAAACTGGGTCTACCAGTGACAACCCTTCCTCGCCTGAGTATTTTATGTGAGTTTATTCTTTGTACTAGCTACCAAAGTTATTTTACTGATTTTATTGATAAGCTTATTTGTTTAAAAAAAATATGACATACCAGTTCTTGATGCAAACCTATCGTTTAATTCGCCTTTTGAAATGATTAAGATAATACTATTTGGAATATGAATCTATAGTCAATCATGCATGCTGGACATGCATGTATCTGTCTATTTACTAGGCCTAAACTTGTCTGTTGTACACTGTCACACAAGTCTTCGTGAAAATACTTAAAATAGTTCCTCTTACTTTTGTTAAATTTAATAACCAGTCTGGTTTATGACATTACATTACATACAGGAAGATGGTATTACTTTTTGCTTCATGTAATAGGCCTACTCTCAATTCAGTCTTAAATGGATTCATCCATCTAAACAATTTGAAATGATTTCCCTTTTTTGTGTTCAAATCTTCACTTGAGTGCTATTCATGTTAATTCTGCCTGCTGTAGGCTATCTATTCTAACAAATATAATGAATACATGGGTGATAATGATGTATCTCCTTGTGCTAGATATCCTTTTATGTTAAATTACATTTTGAGGAGCTGGTTCTGCTGGCCAGATGTGGCTATGTTTTGTTGTTTTTCCACATCCATTTTTGTTAATTGTACAAGAAAAAGAGCTAGATTTAAAAAAATATATAATTTTATGCATTATTACCTGCAAATGACCATCATTGTGTTGTTACCTGTCCAGCTGTGTTGAAATCTTTTGTCATCTGCTTTAGACATGTAAAAATCAATAAAGCCATTCATACTTTTATTCTGCAAGTTTGTGTTTCATCTGTTGAGTAATCATTGGACCCACTTATAGACATTTTTCTGGTTCACTTAGCTATGTATTCATTTGGAGCTGGTCTGATTAATTCATTGATTACATGAATAGAGCATGGATGTCAGTGGCTTTAAAAAAAAAAAAAATGTATTTCAAAATATATATATATTTTTTTAAGAGAAAAAGGTTTGCTTTATGTGGCCATATTGTTAGCAGTATGAGAATAATTTTTCTCATGTCCATAAAGGAGAAGTGAGGTGTGACTGTCAGGCATAATGTAAAGGAACGCAAGACATCTTGCTTACATTTAATTAGGCTAATTGATGTAGAAATATTTGATTAGTGGAAAAGAAAGACAATCCTTACAACAAGAAGGAGCTCTATAAAACACCACATTCAAAGCTGTGACAAATGTGTTTTATAAAAAGGGTTATACAAATACATTTGAGTGATTGATTGATTAAAACAAATGTCTCTCCAATTACACTCCTTTCTTTCACCTTACTATACCTTCTATGATTAATTTCATCGTGGAAAAACAAGTGCAAACTTTGCACCTGGTGAATAAATCTGGCTCCAAGAAAGCTGCAGAAGCCTTTTAAAAGTCTGTTCTGTACACTGCATACAATATATCACACAAATAGCCTGTGATGCGTAATACACAATCCTACACAATTTTACTCATTCACCTGTGTGGAATAAAGAGCAGTGAAAGTTCCAGGTTATTGGGACTGTCATGACAGGAACAAAGTTTATTGGCATTTATAGTGAAAATATGTAGTTGTATTTTACACATAGTTATTGCATTTTACACACAGTCAACTGACTTGATAGAAAAAATCATTAGAATACAAAAAGTAAAAAACTGTGAGCAGCAATGAATGGGGTTCACAGGATGACAGAAAGGACACAAGATCAGTTGCATATCAAAGCAAGCACTCTATCATGTAGGAACTCACTGTCTTACGTCAGATCGCAACGCTCGCCCCTCAACCGATCTGTGTTGTAGAACGTGGAACTCATCTCTAAAAATCTTGATTTTGCTCATCCGCCTAACACTAGTTTATAATTCTGAAAATCACTCCGCTCTCAGTAGCTATAGATGCACTGGATACTAAGGCAAACCAAACCATGCTCCAGCTAGCAGCAAAGTGCAATCTGGTTTGAATGGCCATATGGTAGCTAGTTTGCCAGCTTGTTGATGAAGTTTTAAGGCACTAAAGTTATGTTCTCAGAAATCAGCATGTATCTGACTCTGACAGCTGGCACTGTGCCTCACTACTTTGTAACATTTGGCCAACGCAAGAGAGAAGTCAGCTGTGCTGTAGAACTCGGTGCACTAATCATGGCAGATCAGATATTATGAAAACGAATTTGTGCATTAGCTAGAAGTTCACTACACTAGCTAGCTAGATGCAGGGGTTATTCAGCATTGAGTGTGTGAACTGGCATTGTTAGCATCCCTGACTTTTGTTTCATGTGGATTAAGTTGAGACTGGTTCAGCCAGCAAACAGACACTTACTATTGGCTAGGAAATGTTTATGCACATTTCGAATTTCAGAAATACTGATTCTACCACCACAAAACACCTTAGCTAGATGTAGAATTAGGTAGTGAAGACTTGCTCATGAAAAAACGTAAATATTAGCTACAGGTTTATAGTTTTTGGTAAGATTAACTCTGACTCTTTTGAGGATGAAAGGGCATTGGGGGAAAAAGATTCATATATAATGGGATATCTTTATCTATATATTTCTGGATATCTGACATTTATTAGATATAAGGAGTAGACATGCTCCAGATATGCATGTCCTGAATTTCATATATGGAGCTAGGATTTTCTCCGTTATGGGACAGTTTCTACATGCATCCAATCCGGATCTCAGAAATCTCCCTGCTATCTCCAGTCCAGGGAGATATCTGGGGTGAGATATGTTCAAGACACTCACCTGATGCGTGTGCACCCGCTTACATAGTTGTAGAATATTCTAACTCCGGAAAGGGTATGTGTCAACATGCTTACATATATAAGCCTATACTTAGGCATTAACAAATCCACATATTTCCAGAAATGTATCATATCTGTAGTCATTAACTGATCTTTAATGTATCTGGATATATATTTTTAAATGCATAATTTTAATATATATACTTACATGATATTTAATATTCATCCTCATAGGTCTGATAAAAAATGGGCTAAATCCGAAAATCCTTGTGCTTCTTCACATGAAAGTGACATTTCTGACATACATTTGCATCATATTCAGTAGTAGGCTATACAAGGCACGGAAAGACAAACATTGCCATATTTAATCCAAGTTGCTATTTCCAAAGCTATTTCTGTTTAAACAATGCAGCATAGCAAATCCAGTGCTCCAATCACAACACATGTTTTTTTAAAGATGCAAACATAGGCCAATCTTTGCTAAAAATATTGTCATTTCACATAACTCTGGATAACATGAAAACAGTCTAACCAGCTCTGTAAGGGCAAGTAAAATAGTCAGAGTGAGGTGTTCTCTCATTTGTGTCTGGAAGTATGTTGCCAACTTTAGCCAGTTAGCTTGGGTGCTTGACTGCCATTGAATGCTCGGATCAACCCGGATCAACCCTACTCCTCGGCCAAAGCGTCCAGTGTGCGCTCTGAATGCTCCGAGAGTGAACCGTTCTGAATTTACGAACGCCCAGAGTGCACTCTGGCACTCCAGATTGAATTTACGAACACACCCGAAATCGTAAAATGTTTAGCTAGTCATTTGTTATGCTAAGAAGTTAGCAAGAGTTTGCATAGCAACAGCATCAACTTCCGGTGGACAGGCGAAGCTCTAGTACGCTCAACTGAAACGATACCGTTTATTTACAGTATACTAATAGTATATAGTAAGTAGTATATACTCATTAAGTATGTAGTATACAGTATGTTAGTATGGGTATTCGAACACAGCTCAGTTGTCAGTTCGACTAAACACGGTTAACACTAATTTGTGGTGCCCAAATTAGAAAATGACAGTTGGAACTCCACAGCTGAAAATACATGATTTGTGTTGCTATGCTACCAGTTACAGTACTTTTAGCTTATGATTTGCACATGCCTTTATCCAGAGGGAATAAAAAAAAGCATAGCTCGTTTCTGAAAGAATTATATGGATATGATATTTGTCAAATTATCAGACATTTTCCTTATTTAGAATATCAAAATGCATATCAATATCCTGATATGAACCTCAGTCAAGAGCATATGCATTGTATATGCTGAGAAAATATACTATGTAGGCCTACTGTCAGTATTTGCTCGCTTAACCCGGAAGCCAGCCGCACCAATGTTTCTGAGAAAACACTGTACACCTGGCGACCGTGTCAGTGTGCATGAGCCCGGCCCGCCACAGGAGTCACTAGAGCGCAATGGGACAAGGACATCCCGGCTGGCCAAAACCTCCCCTAACCCGGACGACGCTGGACCAATTGTGAGCCGCCTCATGGGTCTCCCGGTTGCGGCCGGCTGCGACACAGCCTGGAATCGAATCAGGATCTGTAGTAGGACAGCGATGCAGTGCCTTAGACCGCTGCGCCACTCGGGAGGCCCGGTGCCATTCTTTCTGACCAAGTTACTCATGGTCTGTAGTTTCTGTGATCCAGATTAGAAAAAAAGTTACCAATCTATGCTTATTTGACAATGTCAAGGAAAAAAACAATCCTAAGAATAACAATAAGTTTTGCTGTGAATCCCTAATAATAAACACTTTTCCATACCAATGCACTAATTTAGCTCGTGACAAATGAAAGGATGAGTCTCTTTTTTCTCTTTGCTGACCTTTGACCTTCATGGACGGCTGCTTCCTGAGGGACCTCTGGATGTGAAGGCACTAAAGACTCGCTGGCTGGGGCTGTGTGGTGGAGATAATATGAGTGGAAATCAGGCTTCCCCTCTGCTCCCTTCCTCAGACAAACAGGTCACCTCTGCATTCATTAACAGAGGAAAAGAGAAACACCAAGCACAGCACATTGTTGTGCACTTGTCTCTTTCGGTGAACTCTATAGGGTATTCTTCATTAGAACTGTTCCAACCTTTTTATTTATTTTCAAGTTTTGGTAAAAGTTTAAAATGATGAAAGGAGAGTCCAGTCTCACCTTCCTCCTTGGACAAAAAGGTGACAGTTTCTGCCTGCTAAACAGTGCTGAAATGCACAGAACCAAACATATTCACAATACCTGCAGTGGAGTTGATCTTAGAATGTATCTTCATAAAATGTCCATGAGATGATGGCGATCATTTAATACTTTCTGTAGAGCTAAAAGTTAAATGTATTTAAGGCAATCACAAAGTGCAGTACTGCAAACTTGTTCGGATTAAGTGGCTTCTCAGAGAAATGGCATACATTTAATTACAATTGTGCACAACTTTAGGCAGGTGTAATTTTAAATTACTGTGTAATTACACATTATATACACATTTGTACAATATAGTTGGTGTGACTGCATATTGAATTTAATACAATTTGGTAAATCTATTACATTTGCAAACAAACACATTTTTGGTATTTAACCTTCCCTCACTGTTAATCACACTAGTTTTATTTTAAATCTCTGAAACTGGGCAAGTAGTAAAGATATTTAACATTTGTAAGTGCTACTGTACCAACCATGTAGCCTAAATAGGCTAACACAATTTTTGCAATACTTTCACAATAACATGGGACATAAACGTGCAGTTATTTTTAGTATGATATTTACATTTACCCACTGAGGGCTGTTCAGTAGACACAATAACATTGCATAAAAAAGAAATACATTTAAAACAGATTGAAGTGTTGCCTCTTTTTCCTCTTACCTTTTTTTCTCCACAGTCAGATGAGCAGGTAGGGTACTATTGGCTCTAACCTTCGATCTGGCTGACTGTTTCTCCTCCACTCAAATATAACCTCACAGTGTTGACCTTAGCCTCTGTGCAGTGTGTAAACTGCCTCAGAAACAGAGCACAAGTGCAAAAGCACTTTCCCACTGAAAACAGAAGGTAGATTCCTGGAAGGTCACCCCACTGTTCAGGGTGAGGATCAAGTGGTCTGTTTGTAGTGTCTTCAGCTTACCGTCACCAAATTTCGACACACAGGAGGAGGAATACGTGAATCAGGCATGGACACACTCCCAAGATCTAAGCATTGACTGTAATAACCAGCGCAAGTTACCTTGCAAAAGCAACGTACATTGGAAAAGCATTTTTCACACACTTGCATCTGCATAAGCATGTGTTTATTTGTGTGTTTGTGTGTGTGTGTGTATGTCTGTGTGCATGTGTGCGTGCATGTCTGCCTGCATGCGTCACTGTGTTCAGTATGAAGTAGACCGTTGGAAGAGAGGAGACAGTGGTTTGTGGTCCTGTAACACAGCTTGCTGGGTGTCATTGTAAAAGCCATTAGCTAGCTCTTTTTCTTTGCATGTGATAGGCTAGTGTGCCTGATGTGGGAGCCCAGCACTACCCCCTCCTCGCTCGTGGCCTCGCTCCCTGCCACCAACACCCCCACCCCAGACCCACAGCCTCAGGCTGATTACTGAGTCAGCAGGAGTAAAAAGTGTCTGCTTCTCCGTGGCGTCAGAGAGTTGAAGAGAGTGGAGAGAACGGTGGATGGAGAAAATAGACGAGAGATGGAGAGAAGGATATAAATGCTTCACAAACAGTATATATGGATGGAAAGAACAAGTGAAACAGAGATGTATTGAGCTAGTTGAGAGCAAGAGTGGTTGAGAGGGAGGAAAATATGAAGAAGGAGGGTAATCAACATCCGCCACCTTTACTCCTTTCAATGTCTCAAACGGTTAACCTTCACTGATACCAGCAGGTCATCAAAGTAGAGTAGACCATTTTAAAGTGTCATCATCAGTTATTACTGTTGGTTTAGTTGTATTTGTAAAGTAACACATTAATAATTTATAGACTGTTTAACTCTATTACTCAATAAAAATGTGTAAACGCAGGTGACAACATTCATTTAGGGATACTGTTCTCGGTTGTAGTGATGGTGACTGTGAGATGGGGTTTGGGGCAGGCAAATGGAGTCCTGCTTAGCGCTTTGTGCTGGTTTGCAGAGGCCTGGCTGCTCCACAGTGGGCACTGACAGAGGAATGTCAGAGATGTGCGCCATTGTGTGGGGAGAGGCACAGGAATGCAGGCCGCCAGGCTGCAGTGTCACCAATGAACACAGCCAGGGGCGTCAGTAAAGGAGGGGTGTGTGTGGCGAAAGGGGCCGTTTCTACTCAAACATGAAGCCAATCTACCTCCGCCGTCCTCACAGTCATACCCATCATTTAGCTAACCCCTTACAACAGAACTGTGAGACCTTGGTATAATATTTGACACAGCCGTCATTATAACTAATCCCTCTCCTGCCAACAGTTCCAGTAAAATTATTATTTCTCATTATTCAACTGCTTGTTGAGGATATTTCTATGATAATACCATCCACTGACCAGACATTTGTCCTTTACAGCAGCAGGACGTTACCAGTCAGAGCCAGTTATTTCCAACTTAACCATTGTTATTGTGCAATGGTTGAGGCTGGTTCAGATGACCTGTCTATCTGTGACTTCACATGAACAGCAGAGCAAAGAGTGGAATAGGGGATGGGAGGGGGGCGGGGGGTTCCTCTTTCACTTCCTATATGAGGGTCCAGTTCAGTGACTCTTTGTGAAAGCGGGTTTGTTTATTGCAGGAAAATGCAGCTTGGGCGGCTGTGGCTTCCGCTCAGGATGTCCAGTCCTATCTTTGCAGAGTTGTGACTGTCTGAATCATGCACAGATTGTGCATGCACATCCACACATGCGCTCAAGCACACACACAAACATGTTCACAAACGTACAATAGGATCCTTATTGAAAGTACTGCATGATCCTAAATGTATTAAGTCAAGTCTCTCAAGTCTAAAGTGACTGTTTTCTCTTGTTCCTATAGCTAGTCCCTTCGGCAATACCATCAAATACACGTCTTCAAGCCAAGATGGCCAAGGGTTGTATTGTAATTATGATGGCACTACTGTAAATTACCCAGGTTATCACATGACGGCCTTAACAGACTTCAGCAGCGGACACTCATGATCCAGATTAATGTGTAGCTCCAGTGCTGTAATAAAGGTTGCAAGCTATCTGGTTTGATGTAGTAGAGTGTCAGGAGACGATACTGTTTACTGCGTTTGCAGGCATGAGTCACTGAGGATCTGATAAGGATCCCCCCCAGTCACGTCTCTCTGAGCACTTCTGAGAGGGATGTGACAAAGTCCTGTCAGATTACTGACCATGGACTTTAGAGACAGAGCAAAGGTGATGTTCTGCATATAATAATTCACAGTTTAAAGGCCCTCAACAACTGTAACAATAATGAAATGGGCTGTATCTATATCATTTGAATATCAGATCAAAATCCAGACATGATCACAATGTTAAATCAATTGTACAATTCAGAGACCTAAAACCACCCAGTGTCCAATTCCCACCCTTGTGCTTCTGAAACTCCTGACAGTTACTACAGTAAACAGTGCTTTCTCTTTTTTCTATTCATAGAGGTGACATGGCAGTTGATTGGCAGAGAGGGGAACATGAACGTTAATCCATGTAGTGCTTAGTGAACAGAGTGCAGCAGCAGTAAGCTGGAGGTCAAAGATTGAAACTGGTCATGTGAGAGATAACAGGGAGAAGAAAGAGAGAGTGGTTGAAGCAGAGAAGAAAAACTAGCAGGAGTTCCTCTGTCCCTCACTCTTGTTCCCCTGCTAGGATTTCCTGCTCTGTTTTATGGGGGTCACGCAGCTGGCAGGCGCCCTCCTGTTTCAGTCCGTAATGATGACAGGCCTCCATTAGTGCCCAGTAGAAATATGAGCCACGGAGGTCAAGTCAGGCTGTTCCCCCCTGACTGCCTCTTCCCTTTTCACGGCCCTGGCACTGGTGCTGGTTCTGGATCTGGACAGCAAGGGCAGAGTCGGGGCTCTCAGTGTTGTTAGCACAGCACTGCTGATTAAGGGTCAGCCCCATTCAGACGCCAGTCTGCACCCTGTTGAGTTCAACACAAACTGCAAAGCAAGTCCCAAAACTGTGTGGTCTTATGCACAGCTGTTCAGTGTTTGAAGTAATGAGACTGACATCCTGAAGTCACTGATGCGTTTGGTTATTGGAAAGTAGGCTGTTGTTGTAAAGCGAAATAGCTGTTTCCTCATGGTTCAATAATAAAGCAGGACTCTGATTAAGATTAGGATGATGTGAGAGTGAGAATGAATAAGAAGGTAGAGTGTTATAAAAATGTTGGTATGTGTGACTGCCTGGCGTATGGGCATGTCTGTTTGTGTGTTTAGAGTTAGATCCTTCTCTGCTGCCGGGGTTAGCGGTCCTGGACAGTGGCTTAAATGTCTTGTCAGTTGATTATCCTAAATGCTCCATTCACATATACAGTACATTAACTCTAAGAAGTCTAGTCACAGGCATCATTTGATTTGTTTGACCAACCCCAGATTGTGCAATTTAGAAGTAAAGAGGAAACTTGATCACCATCTGTCATTCTTTTGATTGAAACGAAGGTAAAATATAAATTTCCCGGAAAATTACTCATCATGTTACGATAAAGAGTAATAAGAAACTTCATTATGACAGTAAACATGTCTGGAAAAACAATTAGCCCTATGCCCCATAGGGTAATTTAGTGAGTTACTCTGGGTGTCATTACCATGAGTTTAGTCTTGGCATCTTGCTATATTTTAGATAAAGTTCTATTGGCAGTTGGGTGCTAAGATATACTATCTGGGAGTTGGGTGTGTCCTTCCAAGACCAATTTGTCATGCGAACTTCTCCAATATGCCATACATCTCCTCTCCCTCCATTTTTATTAAATGTTTGTGTTTCTCAGAAGAGCCGAATAGGCCTCAAGGCCACTCCTCCCTCTGGTTTCTTCTTGACATCTTTCTCCTTCCTCCTTTTCTTCTTCCTACACAGTCATAACAGCTGAAAGGGTTGCTTTTCCCTTCACACAGCCATTCTTTGATTCCAAACCCAGTTTTCTCACCATCATTAAAGCCTGGCTAAAACAACTAAAGCAACCAGACGCAACCCAAATCGGTGATGTGGTCTAACTGCATGGAGGAGGGCTTTTAATTGACACAGCATAGAGCCTATAAGAGTTCTATTTAAGGCCAAGCCATCCTTTATACAGTACGCTCAAGAATTTGTTTTCTCTTTTTGTGGTTGAGATACAGGAAGTACTTTGTTCTGGGATTTTAACAACAGAAAGAAGAGAAGACCCAAACAGTATTTTCCCAGGGTAGGAAAACGAATGAGAAGATTAAAATTAATGACCATGTTCTTTCGAAGTGGTAAACAGAGTTTTGGGGAAACAGTTGAAATACTCATTCAATGTTCTTCTGCCCTTCCTTCTATCTCCACTGTCCAACGTTCTTATCCTGTGGTATCTTCTTTGGTAGCATGCGCATACACAAGATACAGAGCCTCATTTGTGTTAATACAAATTTGTTAACATGACAAAGGACATGCTAGAGTAGAGAAGGAAGAGAGGTCTGTTTAAGGGGATACCATGCCCACATGTGGCTGAGCAGTGATCCTGCATCTCTCACAGACAATATGTTGTGTAACTGCGTAACAGGGGTTTACAGACACACCGTTTAACCTTAAACTTAACTTTTCACCGTCAGGTGTTCTGGAAAGCTCAAGAGGGCTCCATTGTCTGTCTTTCTCCCGTACACTCACTTAACCAGACGCACACATAATTGGTGAGACAAATTATGTCCAAGAAGTCAGCCACAGATAGACATAGTATTATGATAACCAAATCAGCACACGTGAAATCAGCCACTAAACAAAACGTATGGTACTTTTACCTAACAAAACATATGGTGGGAAAATCATTTGCTACAGGGAGTATCATAAGTATTCACCCCCTTGGATTTTATTGTTGCGTTACAAAGTGGTATTAAAATAGATTGATCTTCACAAAGTACTCCAGAATATCAGAGTGAAAAGAACATTCTAAACATTTGTACAAATTAAAAACAATTAACTAAAATATAGTTGTTGCATAAGTACAATTAGTTCAGGAGTAAGATGTGGCTTAAAAAAAAAATCACAAAATAAGTTATATGGACTTTGTGTGAAATAATAGGGGTTGACATGATTTTTGAATGACAACGCATTCCTCTGTCCCCAAACATACAACATCTGTAAGGTCCCTCAGCCAAGTATTGAATTTCAAGCACAGATTCAACTACAAAGACCAGGGAGCTTTTCAGGGCAGTGATGGGTAACAATAACAAATCAGATATTGAATTTCTCTTTAAGCATGGTGAGTTAATAATTATGCTGTGGATGATGTATTAAACCACCCAGACACATCAAAGATACAGTCGTCCTTCTGAACAGAGCTGCAGAACAGGAAGGAAACTGCTCAGGGATGTCACCATGAGGCCAATGGTGATTTTAAAACAGCTATGGAGTTCAATGGCTGTGATGGGAGAAAACTGAGGATGGATCAACAACATTGTAGTGACTCCACAACACTTACTTAAATGAATAGAGAGTATATATAGAGAGGATACATGGTTCCTGGGTACAACAAGGCACTAATGTAATACTGAAAAAAACAAGGCAAAGGAATATACTTTTTGGCCTAAATGCAAAGCCTTATGTTTGGGGCAAATCCAACACAACACATCACTGAGTAACCTCCTCCCTAATTTCAAGCATGTACTAAGTGTACAGTTGCACCCACCCTTTTGCCCTCAGAACAGCCCTTCATTCGTTGGGACATGGACTCTACAAGGTGTTGAAAACGTTGCACAGGGATGCTGGCCCATGTTGACTCCAATGCTTCCTACAGTTGTGTCAAATTCACTGGATGTCCTTTTGGTGGTGGACCATTCTTGATACACACAGGAACTGGTTGAGCGTGAAAACGCAAGCAGCGTTGCAGTTCTTGACACACTCAAACCAGTGTGCCTTGCACCTACTACCATTCCCTGTTCAATGGCACTTACAGTGCATTCGGAAAGTCTAAAGACCCCTTGACTTTTTCCACATTTTGTTATGTTACAGTCTTAGAGCAGGTTTTCATCAAGGATCTCTCTGCACTTTGCTCCGTTTATCTTTCCCTCGATCCTGACTAGTCTCCCAGTACCTGAAGCTGAAAAACTACCCCACAGCATGCTGCCACTATCATGCTTCCAGACGTGACGTTTGGCATTCAAGCCAAAGAGTTGAATCTTGGTTTCATCAGACCAGAGAATCTAGTTTGTCATGGTCTGAGAGTCCTTTAGGTGCCTTTTGGCAAACTCCAAGCGTGCTGTCATGGCTTCCGTATGCCCACTCTACCATAAAGGCCTGATTGGTGGAATGCTGCAGAGATGGTTGTCATTCTGGAAAGTTCTCCCATCTCCACAGAGGAACTCTGGAGCTCTGTCAGAGTGACCATCGGGTTAATGGTCACCTCCCTGACCAAGGCCCTTCTCCCCCAATTGCTCAGTATGGCCGGGGGGGCCAGCTCTAGGAAGAGTCTTGGTGGTTCCAAACTTCTTCCATTTAAGAATGATGGAGGCCACTGTGTTCGAGGACATTCAATGCTGCAGAAAGTTTTTGGTACCCTTCCCCAGATCTGTGCCTCGACACAATCCTGTCTCTGAGCTCTACGGACAATTCCTTTGACCTCATGGCTTGGTTTTTGCTCTGACATGCACTATCAACTGTGTGACCTTATACAGACAAGTGTGTGCCTTTCCAAATTATGTCCAATCAATTGAATTTAACACAGGTGGACTCCAATCATGTTGTAGAAACATCTCAGAGATGATCATTGGAAACAGGATGCACCTGAGCTCAATTTCGAGTTTCATAGCAAAGGGTCTGAATACTTATGTAAATAAGGTATTTCTGTTTTATATTTCCCAAAATTTCTAAAAACCTGTTTTCACTTCATTATGGGGTAGTGTATGTAGATTGATGAGGGGGGAAAAAATATTTCATACATTTTAGAATAAGGCTGTAACGTAACAAAATGTGGAACAAGTCAAGGGGTCTGAATACTTTCAGAATGCACTGTAAATCTTTTGTCTTACCCATTCACCCTCTAAATGGTACACAAACACAACTAGTCTCAATTGTCTCAAGGCTTAAAAATCCTTATTTAACCTGTCTCCTCCCCTTCATCTACACTGATTGACGTGGATTTAACAGGTGACATCAATAAGGGATCATAGGTTTCACCTGGATTCACCTTGTTAGTCATGTCATGGAAAGAGCAGGTGATCCTAATGTTTTGTACACTTAGTGTACATTCAAGCAACACACACTCAACTGCTGCTACCAGGCTCATATTATGGTTGCTAAATGCTGCACAATTTAAACACTTGTCCCCCAATCCTTGCTTCCCCTAAACACGTGTAAATATTGGACTATAAATTGTGCCTTCCTGTATCATACTCATGCCCACAAAAATTATTTTATAGTCGTATTCTTATATTTTATTATTTCTTATTGTTGTTGCATTGTCGACAAGGAACCTGCAAGTAAGCATTTCATTGGACGGTGTATACCTTGTGTATCCCGTACATACAAGTACATACGAGTGGCGCAGCGGTCTAAGTCACTGCATCGCAGTGCTAGATGCGTCACTACAGACCCGGGTTTGATCCCAGGCTGTATCACAACCGGCTGTGATCAGGAGTCCCATAGGGCAGTGCACAATTGTCCCAGCGTCGTCCAGGTTATGGAAAGGTTTGGCCGGTGTAGGCTGTCATTGTAAATAAGAATTTGTTCTTAACTGACTTGCCTGGTTTAATAAAGTAATACACTTTAAAATGTACCTACACCAGACACTGGGAGAAGAATTCACCTCTCAGCGCAGCACTACAATAATCTACAACAAGGCCAAATCTACACTGATGTTGCATACCAAGAAGACTCCTGAGTGGCCGAGTTAGTTTTTGCTTGAACGTCTATGGCAAGAGAGATTTGCTGTCTAGTCATGGTCCCCAACACCTTGACAGATCTTGAAGAATTTTGAAAAGAATAAAGTGGTCATGCCTGTCATATTAGGTTCCTTTAGCTCCTTTGTGTTTCTCACATGAAGATAAAAAATACATTTCAAATCCTGTGGATATTTAGGACTACCCAAAAATGTCATATCCAGGTCACCTAAAAGGTGACACAAACTAGGCTACTCCAACATGGTTTATAATGATTTATGAGTTGAAATGAACTCCCGCTCTCCTCCTAAATTGTGATTTCTCAATATCGTGTCCAACACACCCCTTGTCTTGCTTTGCGTTCACTATGATGACTGGATCTGTGTGGCAGTTGTGGTTTCTGGTGTCAGTGGGAAGCAGGGACATTGGGCTTTCCAACAGGATCAGTGTAGACCCTTTGAATTAGGAGCAGCCCCTATCCCTGATTTTTTTAAATATTTTTTATTTAACCAGGCAAGTCAGTTAAGAACATATTCTTATTTACAATGACGGCCTAGGAACAGTGGGTTAACTGCCTTGTTCAGGGGCAGAACGACAGATTTTTACCTTGTCAGCTCAGGGATTCGATCCAGCAACCTTTTTGTTACGGGCCCAACGCTCTAACCACTCAGATACCTACCGTCCCCCTGATCACTTGATAAACCAGCCCAAATAAACCCAGACTCCCCCCACAGGTAGTTGTGACTGGGACTGTCATGTCAACTTTACACATTGACTAGTCACACAAAGGGGAGGCAGAGCAGAAGAATACTCTTTGAAGGACCCTAATTGAAGTACTAATCCTGTTAGGGCTAATCCAAATACCAATTTCAATGAATAAGTAGACAAGGAAACACATCTCTTCATCACTGTATGTTTGTTTGTGGAAATGTTGATACACTCATTATTTATTGTACCAAATTAACACCTCACTGATTAGTATATAAAAAATATGTATATATTTTTTTACTGAAACCAGATATGGAAATGTTGTAGTTGTTTGGCTCTCATTCTGTCAGACACATACACCATCTCCCACACTCTTCATGTTTCCAAACTCACAGCCCCCCTCTGCTATTTTGACACACACATACATACCTATCTCTGTCCCTATCTCTTTACAACCTACCAGTATCGGTGTCAGCAATGGGCTGAGGCTGGAGCCTGAGAAACAGGGGAGAGCTCAGTCCTCAGTCCCACAGATAGGGGATGTCAACTCAGCTGTGACTCCCCTGGTTGGGTTATTAACACTGTTAAACAGCCTGTGTGTGTGTGTGTGTGTGTGTGTGTGTGTGTGTGTGTGTGTGTGTGTGTGTGTGTGTGTGTGTGTGTGTGTGTGTGTGTGTGTGTGTGTGTGTGTGTGTGTGTGTGTGTGTGTGTTTCACTGGAAAGGTGGCAGGATGAGCCTTCCCACAGGAGTGGAGAGAGAGCTACAGTCCCACACCTCGCTCCCCAGCCTGACAGGTGACTTTATTACTGCCTTGATCTACAGGGCAGATATATGTCTGTTCTGTCGTATTCTGTTCAGGCGTATTCAGTGTTTCAACAACAAAACCCCAAAACTAATATTTGGTAAATTAGCCTATTGTGTTATGTGACAGACAAAAACAGAACGCAGACACTTAGCATCTGATCATCCCCACTGGCTATAATGAACTAGCTTTGACTTACACACTTATGGCCTTGGCTTGAGTTGTGGGGAAAAGCTGTTTGTTTATAACTCAAGCAACTACAGTCAGTACACACAAACACACTCACAGTCTCTAACATTTTATTATTGCAAAATGTATAATTCAAGTCCAACAAGAGGACAACAATAGATGAAAGAGAAAGGCGAAAGGATACATTTAGCCATGCGCTGCACTAAGTTCAGAAGATTCCAATAGAGAAACCAGTGGCATCATCAAAGCAGCGATTCCACCTTTCCTAGTCACCCGCCATTATAAAGAAGAGTTGACCTTGCCTTTGGCCTCTTGGCTGTCTGACAAAGCACTCCACATGCTCTAGTGCAGTGCGGCTATCCTCTAAATGAAAGTAGCTGAGAGGGGAAGGGCAGAGAGGCCTTTGGAATATCAATGTGTGATGCTCTCAATTAAGATTAAAGCTTCCAATAGAAGCCTATGGAGCCGCATCCCTGAGAGATGGTTGACATCGCACCCTTGCTGACTTTGTATAAAACCATTGAGTCCAGAACCACGACTACTACTAACTACGATTACTACTATTACCTGTCCCTCCTCCAATATTAATATTGACTCATATTCACACTTATTAGACAGACGAAAAATGTATAATTTTACTGCTGCTGGATGATAAGAATATTGAAATATGAGAAATGTTTGGATCAGCAAAATGACAAACGGGAAGGAATATATGAGGCAATCAGAATAAACCTTCAGGCACAGCTAGATGGAGAAAGAGAAAGAGGGGGGTGGGTTGTTGGGAAAAATGTTCCTAAAACGTCTCTTTGTCTCCTTGTGACAAACTGAAATAGCGTACTAGTATCAGACCTTTCCAGCATAAAGAACAGCCCCAGTCTTTATGCTAAATTGTGTTGACAGAGAGGCACCCTTGCAGTAGATTAAGGACTTTAATAAATTAATGTATGAATTATGTGCTCGTTAGGAAATAAAGACCTTGGGAAAATGCATTACAGGCATTTTCCCCCCCACCAAAAGCATTTAATCAACAACATCCTCAGATCATTGTATTACACTAATCCAACCTCGTGTGCAGCTACACCACACTGTATTACACTACTGTTTACTGGAAGTAATAGAGCATAGGACGATTACGGCTACAGTGTAAGAAATGAGAACAAAATGGAGACCAGCGTGTAAACCTCCCCCGATAAACAGAATTCCACATCAAGCGCCAGCTCTGCAGTTAACTGAATCAATGCAATTCCAGTTGTGCTGATCTTGCAGTCTGTGCCCCTTCCCCCACTCCTGCGCACCCCCTTCTCCCTGTGCAGGTCTACCCATCGTAACACATTAGCAGCGGTAGCCATCACACAATCAAGACAAGCTACTGTATGAGATGTCAGCCCAATTTGTTTCCTTCTTCCAGCAACATCACATTAGCTGGGTGGATGTACCCTTGAGCTAAATCCAAGTTCACACACGGAGACAGTGTGGCGTTGGGCAGAAACTGGCTGCATTGTCAGCATTATCGAGACAGCTGCAGACATGTAACCAGCAGACTGACATGTAGAAAATGCTTAATGGTTAGAAATGGTTGTTTCATTGTTGTTTTTTGAGCTCCTCTAACATAACACAATGTAGGGTTATAGCAAGGTTTATACTGTATACTGTATGAAAGGAAAATAAAACCAAATAAAAATTGGGTCCTGATTCAATTTATACAATGAGTGAACCAGATCACCCAAGAATTAGTCTCATTTCAGTATTATCTCATGCTTCTCAACCAAGCCCAAACTGTTCTGAACCACGTATATAGGACCCCAGGATCAGAGACTTTATCTGCACCACTCATTATTATGAAAGACAAATGTTACTGAGAGGCCAGTCAATAGTTCAATTATCCAAGGTCCATCTCAGTTAATTAAACAAATAATTGACCATCTAAAGGAGTAATGATAGCAATTCCATTACCCATGAATCCATCCGATATGGCACACCCACCACTTGACCCTACTGTGGATTGACTGGCCTCAGTAGCAGGGTCAGAGTTTATCCTCTGTTAACTGGACTCTACTTTCTCAGTGACAGCCTGTTGCCTTAACTAGCCTAGGCTTGTGTCTATGTCTGCGATAACACAGGCAGCCAATTCAGATTTTTTGGTCCAATTATTGGCAAAATAATCTGATCTGATTGGTCAAAAGATCAGAATTGGGCTGACTATGTAAACAGTCATGGATGCAGGCCTAGACTAGTTATGTAAAATAAATTATTGCAAGATAATTGTAGTTCCTCTGACTTTGTTATTTCACATAACTGGTGACAAAATATCACACACTTCTACGAAATCCCCTTTATGTTGATATGTCAATGTCAATCTACTCTCTTCTTAATCCCTTTATCCATGCATTATCCACCATGCCTCGGCCTGTGTATGGCTATATCACCAACCTTTGGACTTCACCACCACTCACCTTAATAGCTCAGTCTGACTGGTCATTTAAAAGCCAGCTGAAACAGACAGATGGGTAATGGATTGCATGGCAAATCAATGCCTGGATCAATGGAAGGCATGCATCAATACATGGATAGAGAGCTGCTGAAATAGACACCACAGTAGGTGTCACGCGGAACACACACAGAACACACTGTCCATTTGCCTTGGCAAAAATAGTTGTCTATTTGTCATTAGAAAGTAATAGTATTTGACTGTATTGTATTGCGTGTGCATGTGCGTGTGTGTTTGTGGTAAGGACAGTAACTGAATAATCAGGTGTTTCCTGGCCTACCAGTGTGATCATGTATCCTGGTCTCACTGAGAGAGGGAGGTTGTCGCGAAGTCTTAGCAAAACAAAAAGGTTGTAGCAAGACAAACAAGTGGAAAACATATCTCGTCTGCCAGCCATAAACACCACAAGTAGTTTGTTGAATGATGTCTTGGGAACAGGCAGGGCTTAAATACTGTTCTAGTTCTTCTTTGTTGTAATAAAGCGTGCTATCCCAGTGAGTGTACTACGCTAACTGAATCATGTCTCCTTGTGCAAGGACTTGTCTGTGGGTGGGATACCATGGAATGACCACAAGTGTGTGACTCGGGTTGGGTCCAGGTGCTGTTGACTCATCATTACTGACTGTGCGACATCATATGACAAGTGTTCGAGGTCTAAAACACGGTTGTTCCCTGTCTGACCTCAGCAAGTGTGTATCTGCAGAACCGGAGCCAGCACTTCCACGACAGCAAGGACAACAGCAGCCACTTCGAGGGCATTCTCCTGGTACTTGATACAAATTTTACATTTTTATTTAACCTTTATTTAACTAGTTAAGAACACATTCTTATTTACAATGACGGCCTACACCGGCCAAACTCAGACGACGCTGGGCCAATTGTGCGCCGCCCTGTGGGACTCCCAATCACCTCCAGGTTGTGATTCAGCCTGGATTCGAACCAGGTTGTCTGTAGTGACGCCTCTAGCACTGAGATGCAGTGTCTTAGACCACTGCGCCACTTGGGAGCCGTTGTAAGTTGGAAAATGTGTGTGCCTAGAGGCCTATACATAGTTTTCATATTCACTTTTATAACAAACATAACTATTAATGAGGCCTGACCAATCTTTGCTGGCACTGCTCTGACAAACCAAACATGTGTCCCAACACTACAACTGTTTCACATGGACTCTTACTATAAATCATTGGTGAATAGCTGGTTATAGGGTGGTGCAGGGGAGCAGCTGGACTCGTCTAAAAATAGCAGTCATGCTGTTGTTGGACAGTGTGTAAATGCAGAGCATGCAGTTAGCATAGAGAGTCTATCAACAATACCCTCCGCCTGAGTCATCAGCATTTGAAGGCAAGGAAGTAACATAATTTTGGGCATCTGAACCATGATACGTTACTCTCTTATTCACCCACCCAACCAACCACAGAACAACAGCATTAAACCTGACTACATGCTTTAGATTCACTTTATTTTCCAATGACTTGAACATTTATTATCTACGTTTTGTAGCCTGAGGCAGAACACTCCCTCTCCAGTGCAGTGACTACCCCTGCATCCCTTCATGGAAAACAAAGCAGAGATTACAAACAGGATTAATCATGACAGGGGACAGTTAAACAAAGCAGGATTCAGCCAACTGAGCAGGTTTTATCAGTGTTTATATGTCAGGGTGTTTTAACAGTTAACAGCCTTCTGAAATTAAATGCTTAGACCAAGTTATTCATGCTGGTAACAGAGAGAAGTGTGTGTGTGTGTGTATAGAGAGAGAGAGAGAGAGAGAGAGAGAGGAGAGAGAGAAAATTGGTTAAACATGCAGTAAAAATACAGATGAAATTCAGTGGCATTTTCAGACAGAATGCTGATGCCTGTTGGAATGGCCATATCTCACAGTCTGACCAATTAGGTCAAGAGCTAACCTCATCAAAAGTGTTCAGCGTAATTGAGAGGTTTACTTTAGGCATCAGGAAAGCCATTTCAATCCGTCACATTAATTAAACACTAGGCAAACCAGAAAGTTGTGGTGACCAGAAACTGCCTTAACATTATGTTGGCGTTATAAACCCTACATTTGAAACTAGTATTAAAACATTTGAGTAAAAGTGCACAGAGGATGAGTGTGCCTACCTAGCTATGTGTGCTCTTCAAATCACCCTCTAATGAATGCCATTGCAAATGTGTGACTTAGGCTACAGATAGGAGCAGTCAATACCTCAGCACCCAGGCACCAAGGGAGCCAATACAAATCCACAGGGTGATGGATACAAATCCAATAATCAATGGGGGTGGCTGTTACTGTCTGTCTCACCCCCGTCTATGCTGTTCAATAAGGGATCAGTGTGAGGTGGACTTGGTGGGGTCAGTTGGGGGGTGGACAGGTTGGGGTTGGTACGGAGATACTTGCCAAATACTTTTCTCATTGCTAAAGATTTCTGCAGGATTTCCTGTGTGAACTTACATTGTTGATAATATAGGTGAGAGGAATTCCCCAGCACACACAAACACACTGTCCACCTTATCTGAGCTTTAAAAAAAAAAAACATGTAAAAACTGTGACCTATCGGCCAAAAAAAGGTAAATGCACAAAGCATTATTATTACTTGCATGCATCATGTCTGACAAGCACAAGGTTAATTATATTTGATATAATTTTGATTCAAGGTAATACACAATGGGATACTCTAAGTTACTAATCTAATTACATTTTTATTCAATATGTGTCGGGACACAATGTTACACCTTTAGTCAGCCACTATGACAGCCAAGATGACTTTACCCAGCATGCTTTTGGTTTAGGAAATATTCTGCCCTCTTGGGATTACAGAAATTACCTGAAAACGACGTCAAATGACTCTAATTGTGTATCTTGTCTTTTATCTGAGAATCACAAAATCTGGCAATTTAGGAACAAGCTAAGATCAAATGATAGTGTACAGAATGCAGTGTTTTTCTTCATAGGGATAAATGACTAGATGGCCATTCTGAAAATGCATGTATCAAGCCTCCCATGGATTTGAGAAAATTGACTGTTGTGGTAAACAAGCGATTTGAAATGGTTCAGTCCTCGAGTCTCAGAGGAATTGAAGACGACACAATAGACCACACCATATGCCATGTTGATATAACCAAGGCTACGGCTCTCTCTGGTGGCAGAGACATGGTACTGTTGATGCAATGAACCATTAGGAAGATCCCTTTACCCCCATACAGCACCCGTTTCAGACAGCATTCAGCTATAGTTTTAGTTATAAGTAATTATAGTAGATCATTTATAGTTGTTCATAATGAATGCTTTGATTGAACATGGTATAACTTTTACAAGAGACAGCCACAACTGTAAATATACTTGTTTTCAGTATCTAAATTGCTCATCAAGAGCCAGTTTAAAACCTACTGGTAATCTCAATCTTTGCATGCCTTTCTTTCCGGTCAAAGTAGTTAAAGAACAACCTAATAATGTAAAACCACTAGTTGTGTCCAAAAGCATCTAACCCAATTTGTGCCATGTACTATTTAAAACAAATACAATATTTTAATAGCAGAAGCCTTTCAGTGTCTGAAAATAGAGTATACTTGCAATTTGGCAATTATCAAATCAAAAATCTAAATCACATTTTATTTGTCACGTGCCGAATACAACGGGTGTAGACCTTACAGTGAAATGCTTACTTACAAGCCCTTAAGAAAGTATTTACTAAAATAAACTGAAGTAAAAAAAAAAAAGAAAAATAACTAATAATTAAAGAGCAAGAATAAAATAACACTAACGAGGCTATATAAGGGATTCAAACTGGTGAGGGCCCAAAAAGGTGACACGAAACATGCAAAAAATCCCTGCTAGGGGAAATGCATGTTTTAACTAATTAAACAACAAAGAATATGATCTACATGATCAGTCTCTGTGTGTAAAATAAAGTGTTTAATGTGAGCCTAACACACAGCTAAAAAATATAAAGAAAGCAATCCAATGTTATTTGTTGCCTAGATTTTACTGCAAATTACACTCAAGCCTTGAGAAAAAACTATACACTAATATTGCAGTTAGCCATGACAGCCTTTATAATAGAACGCTTGTGACCACACACACACACACACACACATCTAAATATTGCACTTGGTGGAAAAAAGGATAACTAGAATGAAATGAACAGGCATTCTATTTTTGCTCTATTATATTGGCCACTATAGTAGACATCGATAAAGTGCACAAGGCTACATGTGTGCAAAAATAACACTCATTGAGTAATAAATGTCCTAATCCCCCCTCACTCACACACAAGTGTTTACTGTCAAGTTAAACACAACAAAAGCAATATCTTTGGGCTACACTGCACATTATTACATTGTACAATTTCTGCCTGTGGACATCTGTTCTACAATGTACTAGCAGAGCATGATAGCCTTTGTTGGCATAATTGATCTCTTTCAGGCAGAGAGTACACCTGGCATACCCCTTTTTATCCTGTATTGAAAAAGTGAGAAAGAGGGAAAGTGTGTGGTGTTCCTTTCACCTCTATATTGGCATCCAGCTTAAACCAGGCCCAGCTCCAACAACACTTGATCCCTGAATCTACTTGTTTAATGAGCAACGCCTCATTTTCACCTAATTCTCTCATTCTAATATACTGTAGAGGGAGAACATTAGTTCACAGATAGTAGTTAGTTCATTAGATAGTTAACTAGTTAACATTTCAGACAGATTGCCAGGGTCCAGTAAGCAAGCAACTAACGCATTATAACTTGAGGAACGGCAAGGAGTCATAACGTTACCAGTTAATACTATAGCAAATTGGTTTGGTTTGGCTCATCTGATGTTGTAACGTTAGCTAGCTAATGTTAACTGTCTGACTATTAGCCAGCTACATTTCACAAACTCACTTATTTGATCCGTTAAGTTGGCTAATGTTTCTAACATTTCTCTGGCTAGCTAAAGGAGAATTCGATCCAGCTAGCAAGATACTTAACAATGCTAATAATACTTGTTCTACCACACTTTCTCCCTCACCTCAAACTTTCCAAATGCCAGATGTTTTTCTGTTACAGCTCGTTACGTACACTTCATCACTTTCTCACCCCCGTCTTCGTGGTCAGGCTTCTCACCAACCTCTTCGTTATCGTTCAGGGGACGCGGTGCTCGAACTGGCAAACTGCCTATCTACTCTCTGCTGTCCAGACAGAAAGCTTTCCTCATCAGATCTACACGTAGGTCATCTATTTTGGATTCAAAACAGCTAATCTTGCTGAAATGTGACTAGTTTGCATCCCTGAGCTATATACAGGGGGTACCGGTACAGAGTTAATGTGGGGGGGCACAGGAGGTAATATGTACATGTAGGTAGAGGTAAAGTGACTATGCATAGAAAATAAACAGAGTAGCAACAGCATAAAAGTGTGTGTGTGTGTGGGGGGAGGGGCTTGGAGGTAGAAGCTGCTAAGAAGCCTTTTGGGCCTAGAATTGCAGCTCTGGTACCGCTTGCTGTTCGGTTGCAGAGAGAACAGTCTATTTTTAGGTCCTTTCTCTGACACCGCCTGGTATAGTATAGTTAACCATCCAACATCCACCAATGTATAGTGTACATATTCAGCCAACCACTCATACTATGCAATGTCCTTTTATAGCTTTTTTTTGCACTCCAGATATCTTGTATTTCTATACTTTTTCATACTGCTGCTCTATGTATCATGTACCGTGTATCTGTCTTTTGTGTACTTTCGTTGTGGCATTTTGCACCTGCCCTGTGTTTTTGTTGTAGCTGCTTGACAATGACATTTCCCCCCCGGGGGAGCAATAAAGTACCTATCTATCTATCTATCTATCTATCTATCTATCTATCTATCTATCTATCTATAGAGGTCCTGGATGACAGGAAGCTTGGCCCCAGTGATGTACTGGGCTGTACACACTACCCTCTGTAGTGCCTTGCCGTCGGCGGCCGAGCAGTTGCCATACCAGGCAGTGATGCAACCAGTCAGGATGCTCTCGATGGTGCAGCTGTAGAACTTTTAGAGGATCTGAGGACCCATGCCAAATATTTTCTCCTGAGGGGGAATAGACGTTGTTGTGCCCTCTTCACGACTGACTTGGTGTGTTTGGACCATGATAGTTTCTTGGTGAAGTGGACACCAAGGAACTTGAAGCTCTCAACCTGCTCCACTACAGCCCAGTCAATGAGAACGGGGGCATGCTCGTTCCTCCTTTTCCTGTAGTCCACGATCATCCCCTTTGTCACGAATCACGTTGAGGGAGAGTTTGTTATCCTGGCACCACACTGTCAGGTCTCTGACCTCCTCCCTATAGGCGGTCTTTGTACAGGCAGACCAATTCTGATATTTTTTCACTAATTGGTCTTTTGACCAATCAGATGAAATAGAGCTGATGTGACTGGTCAAGACCAATTAGTGGAAAAAATATCAGAATTTGGCTACCTGTGTAGATACAGCCTTACAGCACTTAATTAGAATCTAATTCTACCTCACAATACAACCAGTGCATTTACTCACAGTTCAATTCCAATAGGTTGCACTATTCGCATAAATTAATAAAGTGGGTTCTAATATGCTGCCCTGTGGGGATAAACAAGTCTGAAAGAGAGTTGTTAAAATGCCTGCCTTTTTTTGGGAACATAAATTGAGCCTGCTGGCTTCTGATTTCATTAAAATAAATAAAAAACACATTGCTGTTAATGTATTTTTCATTGTTATTACTTCACTAATATGGTAATATTTGGAGATTATAATTCAGGCAGTGGTCCTGAAGTGATAATGTTAGCTACAGTTCACACAATAATGAACCACCACTACCTCTGGCCTTCAGCGAGGCTGGTATCATACTTGTAGGTAACTCTAAATCTTCCAATGTATTCCTTTTGTAAAATTAAATGAACTATATCAACAGTATTTACAAATAAATATATATTTTTTAAATGTGGTATACAATAGGACATTCCAATCAATAAACTAATTTATAGTGAAGTCTGATTCCTAACTTCAGACTTGGGACGTTTAATCCATACTACCGGTCACTGTGTCCCTCCCCTCTGGGTTAATATTAGTCACACAAAACTCTGAGTAAGACATTTATGAGGAGGGCATTTTTCAAAGTAGCCAAGACATCGTGGGCTTGATCATCGAAGTACCTTTGTGCTCAGATGAGAGAAAAACATGTTCTTGCCAAATCCAGATGACGCTAATGAACTATTGCAGTATAGTACAAGGACTTACATATGTCATACGAGATAACCTACACATACCGGAAAAACATTAGTCTAATGTGTATATTGTTACTGTATTACTGCATTTGTGCTGCTGCTCAGCATCCTTTAACATATTCTTAGAAAATATTTGCTAGATGAATGTCAAGCAAAGGCTATAGTGAAGAGAGATGATTTCCCTTGCAAAGTGGCCCACAAATACCCAGCTGTTAAACTGGGGCCAGTTGCACAATGGCTACTAACTATTGTATAACAATGTGAGGTCTCTGGTTCAAAGTACTCATTGTGAGGTCTCTGGTTCAAAGTACTCATTGTGAGGTCACTGGTTCGAAGTACTCATTGTGAGGTTGGGAGAGAGTAAATGTAATAAGTGATAGATGAAAAAAGATACATAAAGTACTCCTTTATTTTAAGTGTCAGCAATAAAAGTACATCAATTGATATAACACGTAACTGCTTTCTCAGTACTCAGATTAATTTACACTGCATGTTAGAATGCAGTATAATTAAGTTTTAGTTACAGCAGACAAAATGTCTCACTTAAAATGTTCTAAAATATACATGTATGAATTGCAATTACAGTATTTCTCAAATAAATCTTTGGACAATCTTATTGTTTCAATATAATATTTGTCATCAAAACTATATATAGACTATCTTACTGCACAATGTCTATGCTTAAAAACATTCCTTTTGGTGGCAAAAATGGTCAAGGCAAATGACAGTATATCCATGGCCATTCCCTTGCCATTTGACGTCAGTTTCTAAAGTAGAAATGTTCAAACAGGGGTCAAAGAAAAAGGGACATTCACAATAACAAGAAGACTGCATCACAACACAGACACAGTGACACATACTTTCAAATTCAAAACACGAACGAAGACTAATTCTCAAATATTTCATATCGCTGTTTAAACCCATTAGTTTCATGTAGTGTACACCTATGAAACACAGAACCCTTTCTACAACACCCTCCACCTCCAAGCCCCTGCAGCCCTGTAAGTCTTGCTAGTGTAAACATCTGGCCCCTGGCCATGTGCCCATGCCCACACCGTCCATCAGCAGGCCAGGGTTATGCCCCTGCCTCTGACCTTGTCCGCGCTCTATCTGGGCCTTGCATGCTCTGTACAGCCCGGGTCCCAGGGCCATGTTGGTGAGGTCCACCAGCTCACGGCGGTGGGACAGCATGGTCACCATGTGCTCCAGCTTGGAGCGGATGGTGGAGTAGTGACACTGACGCTCTTTGGTCAGCTTGCGGAAGCACTCCCTCAGGTTCCCATTGGGGGGTACGGTACAGTGACGGATTGTTGGGCGACGGTCCACCCCATGGGGGGCGAGGTGCTGCCTGGCGGAAGTAGAGACGGAATCTGAAGGGGAGGAGGCAGCTTCACTCTGGATGTTGTTGGTCTGGGTAGTGGGAGTAACTGTAGCCTTGTTGGGGGAGAGGCGCTTAGTGTACTCAGTCAGATCGGTCTGTACTCCACTGTCCACCGCAGGGCAGCTGGTCTGGGTGGAGACATGGCAGCAGTTCGTGACGGGGGGTGTGACCAGCACTTCCACTGCTGCTGTGACAGTGGCAGGGTCACCTGTGGGCAGGCACTGGGCAGCACTTCCAGCTAGGATCTCCTGCATGTGTTGCTGCTCCATCCAGTCTTCCCCTATGGTGGAAGTGGCCGACACCGGGCTGCTCTTCCCAGTCTCTTCTCTGGGGGGCGGCACTGCCACAGCCCGGCTGGGTGTGCTGGTCAGACAGACAGTTTTCCTCAATACTTCCAGACAGATAGGCTTGACTGGGGGCCTCTCTTTGGCCGGCTGAGGGGATGAGGTGACCGGGTGTTTGACGAGTAGGTGGTCGTAGATGCCACTGTTTCGGGCACTGGCTGGGCCCCTAGTAATAACAGGCATGGACTGGGCGTACAGAATGCGGAACTCCTCATCAAAGTTCTCAGTGATCTGGCCAGACAGCTCGATCATGTTGCTGCTGTTTAGTTTCCCATCAGTCCAATTGAACCTAAGAATGTAAGCAAAGGGCTTTACAGTTGTATACCCCCATATCAGTCAAATAAGGATGGCAAAGTCACTTACAGTATCTAGGTTCATACAAGGGGAAAGTATTGAGTGTTTTATTGCTTTTTTCTCAGGGGTCTTGTAAAAAAAACAGGGACATTATTTTTTTCAATGCTATACCGCATATAATACTGTGGTAGTAAAGCAGGAAGTCTTTACCTGTAGGAGCCTGTAGCCACTCTGTTCCCATCAATCAACATGAAACGTTCATGAACCTTCCCAGTAATCTTGGCCCCTGACCTCATGAAGTATGTACCACCAGTTATGGTCCGCACTCGCATTTGCTTTGATGAGGAATTAAATCAAGAACAGTATGAAATACAAGCAAGTCACTTATAAAATCAAAAAATTTAAACGCTACTAAAATCAGTAATAAAATATAGGTTTATCTGAGATAAGACATGACACAAAAGGTGGAGTCATCATAACCACATACCCCAAGCTCGTCCAGGCGCACATTGATGTTGTTGCACATTTTGAGGAATGCAGGAACACAGGAGTGGTCCAGCAGGATGTAAACTGGAACTCTGCGCCGTGTGCACGCCTCCTGAAGATCCTTAAAGATGTCCAGGTCTGTCAGAGAGTCTGTCACTATGGCGATCACCTGTAATAGTAAATCAATCATTAGTTAGTCAAAGCACCATTGATATGGGCCCAGGCTTACAATTTGTGAGGCAGGGTCACTATAAACGGGCTCTTATACATGCGTGTGCCCACAAACCAGGTCTTAATCAAACATTAAGGAGGAGAAAACACTGAGCCAGCTCCTCTATTAGGTGGCAGGTGGCATGGAGGGTAGGAGCGTTGGGTCAGTAACCGAAAGGTTGCTGGATCGAATCCCCGAGCTGACAAGGTAAAAATCTGTCGTTCTGCCCCTGAACAAGGCAGTTAACCTACTGTTTCCCGGGCGCTGAAGATGTGGATGTCGCTGCACCTCTCTGATTCAGAGGGGTTGGGTTAAATGCCATTTCAGACACATTTCAGTTGTACAACTGACTAGTATCCCCCCTTTCTCTATTGGCCACACTCTCTGTCATGTGCATTTAGATGAGCCTCCCTCGCAGTCAACTGTGGTCTGTTGCCATGGCAATCATATTTAAGGCTTGGACAGCAAACAAATGAGTTTCTATGACAGAGACAATCAGGCTCATTGTGAGGTGATTTAATATTTCCTGCGTATGTCTGACATCTTCAGCAGCAATTATTTGCATTGATGTTAGGTTTCCTTGATTAAACTGTATTTTCTAGTGCCCTCTCAAAGATAATACCTCAATAGTTAACAGATCAATGGCAATTTCCTAAATTGTTATTCTCAAACTGATGCTGAGCAACTATAAGTCCTGTAGCAGAGAGATTAAATTCACTGTAAATAAAACAATGTAACTCAATCCTGATTTAGCTGTAAACCTACCTACAGCTCACCTGTGCACAGTGGCAGATGACACCCAAGGCTAAGCATTAGGAAAAGTGCACACCAACACTATTACATGTGAAAAGCATGTTCAGACACATTCATTAATGTACTATTACGGCCTCCTCTGCACCAGACTTGGAGACGAGGCTTTTCCTCATTCTCTCCATCCTGGAACGCCAACTCATCAGGATGGCAAGGAAACTGCATTAAAAACAGACAGTTCCCAACCTGTCCAGAAATGTGTTGAGTTTGAACATGTGACTAACAGGTGTCTTTCTTTCCTCTGACCTTTTAAGTATCTAGTGCTCCTCAAATTCGTTTTATGTAAGACTATTCATCTGTGAATCATAAGAAAATGCTAAAATGCTTTAAATATTAGTATTGAGAAAAGCATCAAAGGTTCATCCAGACCTCACAAAGACGTACAGTGCATTCAGAAAGAATTCAGACCACTTGCCTTTTCCCACAATTTGTTACCTTACAGCCTTATTCTAAAATGGATTAAACATTTTTATTTTCTCATCAAACTACACGCAATAGATAGATAGATAGATAGATAGAGATAGATACTTTATTGATCACCGATCTTCTACCCCATAATGACAAAATGAAAACAGGTTTTTTGACATTTTTGCCACCAAGACAGCCACTCTTCCTAGAGCTGGCCACACGGCCAAACTGAGCAATCGGGGGAGAAGGGTCTTGGTCAGGGAGGTGGGTCTGAATATTTTCCAAATGCACTGTTTATAGGCCTAGTATACCAGTCAGTCAGTCAATCAGTCAGTGAGTGAGTCAGTGGATGCTTTGAATGGTCACGTTTGAGTAAACAGACACACCCATGGTCAGGTGCAGATTGACTGACTGACTGACTGACTGACTCAAATCAAACAATCTATACCTGGCTGGTATGGTCTGAATTTTACATCCGAGGTGTACATAATTGAGTAAAATACAAAGGCTATAGGCCTTGTCCTGAAACAATCTGTATCAATAAATAAAAAAACATAAAACACTGTTCTACAGGTAACAGACTAAGCTCAACAATTTAATTTACTTTAGTCGGCTAACCTTGGTGACCATTTTAGTGTTTTGTTAATATATTACCTCCTTGGCACTTTGAATCATTCTTCTCGCAGCTTCCTTGCAACTATAGATGCATTCTCCATAACTTGGTTGGAAGTGGGCGACAGCACGAGTGACTCCTCGGTAAGAGCCCGTAGTAAAGGCAGGCCAGCCGATTTCCAACAGCGGTGGCTCCACGTCCGAGACCTCGGGGAAGTAAGTGACTGAGGAGCAGTCCATGGAGCTGCTTACAGACTGTTCAAAAATGATATCCTCCGCGTGGAGGGACACACAGCGTGGAACCACCGCAGCACGACCAATGCGTCTGATCTCGTCATCGGAGAGAAAGTTTGGAATTCTCTCTTTTCTTAGAAATCCCAAAAAGGAATCAACTCCACCTGAAATAAGTTCCTCTAACGCAAGTCGGTGCCTTTCGTTGTACAACTCCTTTACATTCAAATCATTTCCCTGTTTTCTTGACGGCCACCTTCCAGGTGAATCTTCCAAACATTGCGATAGCGCCATAACGTTAGGTAGACTATTAAGAACAAACAGGAACCATTCAATGCAGTGTCCCTCCGATACGCGTGATATAATGTAGCCTAGCCAGAAGAAGTAAATTTGTATTTTGCAATTCACTCAGTTCCAGCCCATCCGTAGTCGGCATTGGCTACTCGAAACTTGTGGAACCAGAGCCGCGTACACAAGCCTGCGCATTAGACCTGTCACTCTGCTATAAGCGCTCGCTCATTGGCCAGCAGTTTGAATTTGAAGGCAAACAAACCCTATCCAGTATCCACTCTCAAGTCACGACCTCAAAAACCAGGAGTAGCCTACTGTACATTTTGACACTACGAAGAATCACGGAAGGCCTATAGGTAGGCCTGCCCTGAAGTAGGCTATGTAATATGATGATAAAACTATGCACAATCCTAATTGTCTGACTTGTGACATTTAAAGGAGACCACTTAATCATTAATCAGGTGTGTTATCAAGTTATGTTATCAAGGTATTGTTCATGTCTGTGTAGTTTATGCATGAAAATTCATACATTGAAACAGTGTTGTTGGCAATCAATTTAATAATTAACCCTGCAATTCAAATGATGGACGCAATGTCCCCATATGTCCCAATGCCACATATTGGAGCCTTCTGTTTTTACCACAAGTCTATAACCAAACAGTAAGACCATGTATATTTTGACAGACACGATGAAGGTCCACGGTAGGCCTTTAGGTATAGGCCTGGTCTGAAGTAAGTTATATCATATGATGATAAAATAACAATTCTAATTGGCTTACATATCATGACATTAATTCCTAATATTTAAAAATAACACCAGCCCAGCATGTGCTTTAAAGTGATTGATAAGGTCTATGTATTCCTGAATTGAATTCAAAAGATGAAACATATTGTTGTTGGCAATCAAAATAATAATTATCATCTGGAAATGCAAATGATGGACTCAATGTCCCCATGTTGCCACATATGGTGCCTTCTTTTTACCCACACGTACTGTATAAACAACCAAGGAGTAAGAGCCTAGTCTTCGGTATACCTTATTTGTTTAACGGACCAGTGAAGCTAGCTAGCTATGACCTCAGATGGATTGCCCCTCTGTGAATCTGGAGTCAGTAAAGCTGGAAAATGTAAATAGAAATAGGATATGGCGCGTCTGCGCGACATATTTGTGGCATGAGCGATCCTATGGGAAGCTTTGTTGATATTAAGGGACAATCTCTCACTCTCCAACGTCCATGTCGTTAGACAGACGAGACTCATTAACACGAGTTAAATTGTCAAAACGGAGTTACCTAATAATTATGTAGCCTATAGGTATTCATTAGGCTAGACTGTTTTAAATTATGTGGCAGGTAAGACCTTTTCTGATAGGAAAGGACGTCAAAATGATTAATCCACATCTTTGGCAAATGCTCAAATACACTCTTCAGTTTTCAATAGGCATAGGTTGACCGACCGTAATTCGTGTCCAACACATTCGCATTATTCAGAGCGTATCTCTATACATTCACCGTCCAACCCCCGCCCCTCTCCAAAATTTAGATGAAAGGGTTTAGGATGATGGGTGACGCTCTGCATCACGTGTTCATAGGAAATACACTCCGTATAATTTTTGGCTACCTCGTCCTGCCGCCGACCATAGTTGTTTTCTGGCCATACAGTGTGTGAGGAGAGGTAATGTACCTTGCTGTGTACACTGTCGGACGGGTTCACGCCAGTTTACCGGGTTCAGTTCAGGAGAGGAACCACCTCCACCCCCCCACCCCCCCTTCTCAAAGCGCAACGAACGGAGCTAATCTAATATTATTAATTTCTATATTAATGTCGGATTCCATTTTACCCCGGACCAACTATCAAGGTAAGGCCACTTTTCCTTGTAGCCTACAATAGAATAGCCCGAATTATTTTATGTATAATCCCAGATTGTTTACTCCAATTCTGTCTATTGAATTTTATCTGGTGCTGTAGTCTAGGCAGTATATATGAAGTCGCCAATATATAAAATGGCGACAGTAGGTGGGGGGTGCCGAGTTAGGATTTTTGGGAATATGTTTCATTCTACAGTATGAGTTGAAGACAGTCGCAAGTAGCCTAAGCACGAGCCAATGTTTGCCAACAGGCTACTGAAGTGAAAGGGTTAACTTGACTTTTTGTTACAGTTTCAAGAATGTAGCCTACTTAACGTTGTACTTGGCCTCTCGCACACTACAATGTGACGTTTCTGATTAATTTGTTGCACAACGCTGAATATTTCCCCCTACTTTTTGAGCGAGTCAGTGCTGAATATTTCAGTATCCAAGTTCTAATTACTTTTTATATAACGAATACATAATCTTATTGGATATGATGTCTGGTAGTCTAATTTAGACGACCCAGACGTCCGGCTGGATTTTCTAGCCAAAATGTCTTCCTTTTTAATCTATGAATTGTAAAGCGACGTTAATCCTTCGTTTCAATTAATCCGTAGGTTAATGTATGATGTTTCATTGCAGACATTATTGGTTTAGCCTATGTATTGAACAATTGTTTTGTTTTCCCTCCTCTTGCGTTGATGCTTAGAGCTCGGCAATCAACTGCATTTTTGGAGCTGTCATCTTGTTTTGATCTGTCTTTTTTAATGTGTGTCAAACTGTCAGAATATTGCACACTGTAAACTCTTCCTCACGACTCCCTTCTCACTAAAACAGACAGGACACGCACATTATTTATATGCAGACAATTAATTGACCCTGTAAAATCTAATTTTGTGTTGTCTGTTAGCTGGCTATCATGCCTGTGACACAGCAGGCATTCAAGAGGAACCCCAGTGCTGACTAATATTACCTCATCCACTGCTGATGTTCATACACATATTGGACCATAAGATGGTATCCTACCTCTTGAATGAGCAGCACAAAATATTCATCCAGAAACGATTGGTTTAAATATTCAACCCTCTAATCAGGTGAAATGTGTGTGATTCATGCACATGCAATGAGCCAGAGGCATCATGCTCATTGGAACTGAAGGAGCATGTCATGCTACCAGTGATATATGAAATATAATTTAAGGTTATTAAACTAGAATAAATATGCAGACACCTGCATGAAGTCTGTAAAATAGCCTTATTCTGCTCCTATGCTTGGCAGACGTCTCTCATTACTGACGAATACAAAGCTAGATAAGCTTGGCTCCTCTAGGCTAGCTAGGTTCAGCCTGGTCCAGTGAGTGTGTCTGTGTAGAGGGTAGCACTCTTCTAGGCGGTTACACTGGGGGAATGTCTATTCCCTTTGTGGATCCCTGGGAATGTTCTTCCATCTCCCTTCTCGGAACTGTTCTAATGAGGCCAGGCATATTGCCTTTTATCCTGACTCCCTGCAATTAGGGACGGCTCACAGTTTTGGTTATGGCCATAACAGGGAGTGTTTGTATACACAGACACAGTGTAATGGGCAGAGAGTGGCCACCCCACTCTACGAAAAACATCCTTGGATGCCACTCCTTAGTTACTGTACGAATATACCGCTTTGAGGATTATATGTTCTGATGTCTATCGACACCAGTCAGATAATATTTTCATGTCTGTGGTCTAGGTTTCACTATGCCGTATAGTCATTGCCAGAGCACACTTGAGGAGGTCATATGGTCGTGATTTGCAGTTTTAGCTGACATTGAGTGTATAACATTCCTCAAGTTCAGAGAGGAAAATCAGCTATCTAATGCCAACCAGATCTATTTCCCAGCAGTTCTGTACAAACAACCATATTCATGATAACAGCATACTTCCCCCTCCCTCACAAAAATAGTCCCATAAGCATACTACTTAGAGAGCTATGTTTTGTTGGTCTGAAAGTCTATACCACTCTGTATGGGTTTGCTCTCCCTTTTTCATCGTATGGTATTGCTTTTGTCTTAGGAGTATCAAGGCACAAAGCGATCGAAAGCCTCCCTGAGACAGCATGTTTGCTCAGTTCCAACCAAAAGAAACTTCTCTGCACCCGTGGAAGAAAAAAACTGGGGGGTAGAGAGGAGAGAGCCCCTGCCACTTTCTCTGTCCCGTGCAAGAAAGGTTTGGTCAGCAGGAGCTGGCATTCGCCAAGCTCTGGCAGTTACAAGAGGCTGTGATGTCAGCCATTTTAGGTTGGACAGTACAATGCGCGATACGCCGCCATTTTTCTTCCTTTTTCTTTTAAGTTGCCAAATCAATGGCCTGGAGTCCCAGATACTGAACTGAAGGAGAGTTACTCATAAAAAACACAGAAATAGGCTCCCATTACTCAGGTTTTTTTCACACAATTTTGGTCCGTCGTTCAGCCAGCCTTTGGTGAACAATATAAGATTGTCATGGATAACATGAAAAATGCATTTGAACAGAACAACAGATGCGTTGGCAGTGTACATTATACTTTATTGCAATACCTCAGTCCTCGGACCTTCTAGGTGCCAATTTTACAAGACAACACTGACAGGGTGTCCTTTGCAATGTATATATCCCTCATTTCTCTTTTATGAGAGGACTGTCACAAACACTTAATCAGTAGAGTGGACTGCAGTGGAGCAGGTATTTCTGTATTGTCATTGTGAGAAGGTGTCTTCCACTGACCCACACAACCCCAATGGTCCGGAACAGTTAAGCCAAGACTGACCTTTTCAAAGATGGCACAGCAGGAGGATTAACTTTGTCCTTTGCCTGGCATATAAGGTGGTCATTAATGTGTATGTGTGTGCGTGCGTGCGTCTGGATGGGTGGTGGGTTTAGACGAGAGACTCCTGTGTGTGGTGTAGTGGGCATGGAGAAAAGAGGGGTTGCTATGGCAATGTTAACACACGAGTGGCACCGCCGACTGGTCTCCCAGTGGACCGGGCCACAGTCATGGAGGTAAGGGGGGCGAGGAGGAGACGGCTGACAACACCTGCGTCTCTCAGCAGGCATTCACACGTTCACACACACACTTACTCATATACGGGTACACACATAAATACATAGAACAGACAAACACACACGGCCTGAAGACACCGTCAAACACAGAATTGAGCGGCATACAAAGAAGAAGATGCTGAAGACCGATCCACTGTATTAACACTGGGTTATCCACTTACATCCTTGGTTGAAGGTGTGGCAGTGGAGCTTACAAATCTGTAATTAATGTGGATAAAATGGACATACAAACACTAACCCATTTATAATACACTTGAATTATGATGTGCCAACTAAGTCGCAGCCATTCAGTCAAACACACATTAATCGACACAGCAGACATCAAGACATGCAGGAAATGGAACAATGGCAAGTTGACGGTCAGTCGTCTGAATAAGGCTCCCAGTGCTGGATCACGTTTCTGTTATAAATGAGGCGCCATTGTTCCCAACATCTTCCCTGTTCAGGGCAGTAATTGCTATCTGTCTCTGACTTATATTTGGATGCCCAGCTGATACACTCACATGACTTTAATCTATTTAATGAACATTTGGCAGAAGATGTACTCCTTAACAGATTTTTGCTATCGTTTAGATGTGTCTATCAGGAAATGTTCTGTCTGTCCCTCACACACTTATGCCAGGCGCTGTTTCTGTTGATTTTCAACTCAAAACCAGGTAAGCAGGCTGAGGCTGTCAGCCTTTCAAGACAGCCGTGGATCACTGAAATGCTGATATATGGACAAATGTTGTCATAAAAAAGCCAAGATTTCTCCTCAACCCTTGTGTGACTGCAGCATCGCAGACTGTTTACTGGCAGTTGAGTTCAAAGAGAAATATTTCTGAAAGCTTTAGTGTAAAACAATGTAGAAGAGAACAGGGAAGAAGGGTTTTTGTTGTGTATGTGTATTGGAGGAGGTGGAATACTAAAACACATAATTGCTTTCTCTGTCATAATCACCCATGGCCTCCTCTCACCCCAGCTGCCTGGGTCTGCTTTCGCTATGTCCTTTTTCTCTGTCCTCGCTCACTCCTCAGTCATGTGACCAGCGACATGGCATTGCAAATACCAATCTGTTTGCAAATGTCAACCGTATGAGTGCCTGTGGGCTATTTTATTGAATGTATACCACTTTACACCCTTTCAGTTATGAAGCCATATTTTTTTCTTAAAATTGTAGTTGCTTGAAATTAAATCATGCTGGCTGAATTGAGCACACAAGGTAACACAAGGACTTTGCTTGTGAAGAGTGAGTGGAGGTGTTCTGAGAGCTTGTCTAAGAGCTCTGTCACTTTGCCTCAGTATCGGGACATACGACACACCGGGAGATGGTGCTCGTCTGAGTTGTCTCCTTCAGCGCTGAAACACGAGGCCCCTCTTTTCAGAGTGCACCATTCATTGGCTCCAGTCCCTGTCTGGGAAGCCCTTGTCTTGTGTCTGATCGCACGTCTTGCTCGCTAGATAATGCACCCCATTCTTTTGATAGGTGATCTGGTTCTTTATATACCCTCGCTCAACTTTTGGCCTGTCTTGGGTTTGTCATGCAGGGAATTGGATGTTCTAGGAGGAGAGATACCAGGGCACCAGTTTTACAACTAGGATATTTCTCAGCAAAGTACTTCTGTCCTGAACCACATCCACACAAGTTACATCAAATAACCTATCACATGGTATTTTTTGTATCATTGTGGTGAAGACATATGAAAGTATTTAATTTTACATGCACATTTTGTGAGCCACATTTTTTGCCATCTCATTTATGCATTAGTATTTCAAAATGTATACTGTGAATCTCTGAGAACCCTGAGAAATTTCACTCACAATTGTGAAAAGGTATCAGTTAAGATGAAGCAGTAATGGTTAAAGGACAAATCCACTGTCAGCAATCAAGTTCTCAAGATACATTTGCAGCATTCAAAACAACTAGGAACTCGTAAATCTCTGACTTCCAAATTCAGTGTGTTCAAGTCAACTGGAAACTGGGAACGATTTTTCAGACTGGGAAAATTATTTTTGAATGGTCATCCAACCTGCAATTCCAAGTTGGAAACTCTGACATCTTTCTAGAGCTCTGACTTTCTGACCTGAAGATCACGGATGTCATGATTCAACCTTGTTCCCAGTTGTCTTGAAAGCACCATTCGTCACATCATGATGATGTGGCAAGTGATACTTTGCTAGTCTGATGGTGCTTTCAAGACAACTGGGACTTGGAAAAGAACAAGGTCAAATCATTACGTCAGTGATCTTCAGGTCAGAAAGCCGGAGCTCTAGAAAAATGCCAGAGTTTCCGAATTCCGAGTTGGATGACCATTCAAAAGATTTTCTCAGTCAGAACTTGTTTTTTTCAGTCTCTTTTAGTCTGGGTACCAGTCTTTTTAGCTAACATTCCACTCCTGTCATTTGCCAAAGAAACTGGCCTTTCATCGATCTCAACATTTAATATGCAGCCGGATTTATGACGCAGTTGCTGATTGGTAGTTGGAAACAACATTCATATTTTCCATGACAACATTATGGAACATGTGCGTGCAAATTTGGTCTAAAATTTCATTTGAATTTTGAGAACAACAATAAAAAATACCGTTACGTCCTGCTGCAGTCAATGCAATGTGGGATGGCAGTGTCTAGACAGGCTACTTTAGGAAACTTTTTGAAAGGAATTAGCAAACTCACACGCACGCCCTAAAAGTCTAGATGATAAAAGGCTACACTGAGCACTCGTGCTTGGCTGCCATTTTGGGACAGTATCAACAGTGGCCTAATGAAAAAACACCAAACTATCGTGTTTTTTTTTCTTCCTTTAAATACATTTTCATAACTAGTAACTTAACTTAATCATCTGCCTTTCCTCTGTCCACACTATTCTAAAACCATAGTATCACATTTTATTAGATGAGCATGAGAAGACCAGACTTTCTTGCATGAGATCTGTATCCTACGTCTCAATGGAATGCACTCTAAACCTGCTGTCCTCATCAGGGGTTAATTGTGTGCCGTTGGAAAGTATCATGACCACTCCGCTCACTGAACATACAGCAAATGCCCATGTCTGGATGCAGCGAACCGGGATTACTGCATAAGATGCCGGTGACCTAGTTTTTTGGGGTGTTTTGTTTTTAGTCAAAAGGGAGCCGTCATTAGAAATAAAAATAGGCAGTTATAAAAAGGACATCACGGCCCGTCTGGGATCAGCATATATGGTTGGCAGTCATTTGGGATTTTAAATTCTAGAACAGGTTCACTTTTTATTTACAGGCCATGGTGAATGCATACACATGGCTCAATTCAGTTTCACTGGCTGAAGTGATTGTATAGCCATGTTCAAGAGAATGTGGATGACTGTTAATTTCAGGAATATAATAGTGTGTTCATTCTGCATACTGAGCAGTGGCCTATATTGTAATATATAATGTAATAACACTCCTTGTAATAAATAGTTGTTTTTATGTACTGAGATCGGCACTGATGAGAATGATGATGATGAACATTTGCCTAAGAGAGACATGTATCTGTGAGAACTAGATGGATCAAGAGCAGTTTAACACCTCATCACACAGAGAGATAGACAGAGAGAGAGAGAGAGACAGAGAGAGAGAGAGAAGGGTTCACCAAAAGTGCAGCGAGTAAGAGGAGCAGATTTGTGTTCTCACTTTCAGATTCAGTTTTTGTGCTCAGAATGTTCTTACATATGATAGAGTGCCCAGAGTAACAGTCATTATGAGATATTTAGCTACAACACTGACCTTTGTCCTGAATAGGCTTCAAACTTGCATTAAGTGGTGTGCGTGCATATGTGACATTTTTAAGCAATTGACCTCATGTGTGAGTGTTTTACAGTACAAAGGAGGTATATTTACAGAGGAGTATTCATGGATGTAGGGGTGTCATGCACCCCAAAAATGTGAGGATGGCTGGAGGGTGGTCTGGAAGGGTGATAGGCCCCATGTCCGGAAGCTGGGGAATTTAGCGTGGGGAGGGTAGGGTTCACCAAAAGTGCAGCGAGTAAGAGGAGCAGATTTGTGTTCTCACTTTCAGATTCAGTTTTTGTGCTCAGAATGTTGTTACATATGATAGAGTGCCCAGAGTAAGTCCGTTAACAAATTCTTATTTACAATGACGGGCTACACCGGCCAAACTCGGACGACGCTGGGCCAATTGTGTGCCGCCCCATGGGACTCCCAATCCCGGCCGGTTGTGATATAGTCTGTATACGAACCAGGTTGTCTGTAGTGACGCCTCTAGCACTGTGATGCAGTGTCTTAGACCACTGCGCCACTTGGCAACCTATCTGGGATCGCTAAAGCCAACTTCATAAAATTGCTAGGTGGCTAGTAGTATTACAGAGAGAGAAAGCATTTTATTAAATAAATATATTTCTTAAACAGGACATCTGAGGGTTGCCGTGCCCCTGTGTCCGCTATGGGCATGAAGCCTCTGCATGGATGCGTGTGTGCCAACACGCATTCCATACGTCATCATAAATATGTGAACAGTGGCTCAAATGTGAAAAGTGGCTCTCATCCAACGTTGGCAGAAGAGTTTGGCCTTAATGTGAGGCACATGATCAGGATGCTCATTAGACACTCGCTGATGGTATGGGTGGGGGGTTAAAGGACCAATACAGTGTAAAAATAACTAAATAGCTAATAACCAATTGTGTGTGGTTGTATTCTTATAAGGAATGATTTACTTAATACATTATTATTATTATTTTATTCTGTTTTCTCCTATAGGTTCCCAGTGAGCTGCTAAAACAACCCCGTCTAATCCTAACTCGTCGCATGAGAGGAGTCCCAGAAGCTGAGGACAAACATGACGCAACACTGTGATGTCATCGTGGCTGGCCCATGACACTTACTCTCAGCCCTATCCACAAACCACACACCCTCCGTTACCATACGGGACAACCAGTCAGTCACCCATCATCTACACACAGCTACAATACAATGGCCAGCAAGAGGAAGTCAACAGTGCCCTGTATGATCACATCCAAAACAAAACACATGCGTGAGGAGATCATACTTGGCTGCCTTCCTGAGCTCCTACCCACAATCCCAGAGGACAGCATCCTCAGTATATCTGGAGAAGACAGAGGTCATTTCTCCCATGATTCCTCCAGATCTGAAAGGGGCGACAGATGGCAGAAAGGTAGCACATACAGCTGCCCACCCTGCCGCTTTGAGTCCAGAGAGCTGAACTACTTTTTGGATCACCTGCACAACTGCCACATAGACTTTAGGGCCCAACCCAGCTTCTCCTGCCTGAACTGTGGCGTGTCAGTGGTCAGGTTTGAGGCCCTGGCCCTGCACAACGCTAAAGCCCACCCTGGGGTGTCAGGCGGCTCTGTCTCCGCATCCCTGCATGTCAGGAAGAGAGATGGTGCGACCACCGTGGAACAGAGCCTGTTCACGACCAATGGGGAGGACTCGAGCGATACTACAATCTTCCTCACTAAAACACCTATAGTGAGGGTGATGAAGGCCAAGGGAGAGCACAAGAAGATTGTGGTCTCCCACACGGTGGAGGTGCGGAGGATAGACACTGGGAAGAAAATGGTGCGGACAGACCCCACCATGTTGACAAATGTGCCTGAACTACAGAATGGGTCTCTCAGTGGGACCGGTGGTGCTGCTATGTTGAGAAACCCTGTCACTCATGTGATATCAACAACAGTGCCCAATCAAGCCTATCACCAGCACAGCCCTCCCACCTTCTCTTCCTCATCCTCCGATTCCAGCAAAAACCTTCCAAAGGTGATGATTCCCTTGAGCAGCATCCCCACCTATGATGCTGCCATGGACACCAGCAGCTTTCTTAAGACTTCTTTTGGCAAGTTCCCCTACCCGACCAAAGCTGAGCTCTGCTACCTGACTGTGGTCTCTGATTGGCCAGAGGAGCAGATCAAACTGTGGTTCACTGCCCAGCGACTCAAACAGGGGATCAGCTGGTCCCCTGAGGAGATAGAGGAGGCTAGGAGGAAGATGTTCAACACAGTCTTCCAAGGAGCAGCACCCCAAAATCAGCCCCCCAGGCAACGGCACACAAATCACATTGTGACCCATCACACTGTCCATGCCCAACCTGCTCCAGTGGGCCCCAGCCACCAGGCTGCCAGGATGCCCCATGGCAGTGTGGTGAGCAGGCATACTGGCGTCATATCCACTTCGGCTAGCATGTCAGCCACTGGTCACCCAGTCACCACTAGGGTCTCTTATGCTGCAGCAACCATGATCCCCCCGAAATATCAGACTGTAGTCAGCAGAACAACACAGATAGTGGCCAGGAACACTATCCCCACTACTGTGCCCAGCCTGGAGTCTGACAAGACTGTTGCTCTGAGGTTGGGCAACAGTTGTGTCATTAGTACCAGCGGCAGAAGCAGCAGTAACAGTAGTAGTTGCAGTAGTAGCAGCAGCATCAGTAGTAACTCCTCCATTAGTAGTAACGGCAGGGACCATGGCACTAGGAAACCAATCAACAACAGCAGTTCCAGCAACAGCATTGTCACTTGCTCCTCCAACATTGACAATAAAGATGATTGTAGCACTGACAGCCATGACAAACCAAACAATCAAAGCAGCAGACATATTAGCATACCATCTGTCTTGGAAGGCTTCAGCAGCAACAAAGGTAAAGTGACCATGAGTAACACCAGCAAATCTAACGTTATCGCCTATAACGTTCATAGCAACGGCAACACAGCTAACCAGGATCCGTACCCATCAACAAAGAGTGATGATGACAGTAACAACAAGTCCAACAATGGCAGTATTAGCAGTGGCTACTCCAGCACTAGAACAAATGATAGTGCCAACAACCTGAACCTTGCCAGCAAAGCCCAAAACAAAAACACCAACACCAGTGTCATTACCAAAAGCAGCAGCAGCAGCATATCTACCATAAAGGATGGCAAATGCATCAAGGAGGTTCCTATGAAAGCTATGTCAGTCCTGCAGCAGCTTATCAAAGAGGAAGACCATTTTGGGGACGACAGGACCTGCCCTGAACTAAAAGTTGACCCCATCAAGATCAACCTGCAGAGGCTCATGGTGAGCGATACAGCTGCCAAACCTGGTTCTGAGGCGCATGTCTCAGACCCGTCACAACCGTCCAAGAAAAGCCCCCAGCAGGTGCACCTTTTGAGGCAGGCATTCACCAGCACACAGTGGCCCAGCAGCCAGCAGTACGAGGAGCTGAGTATCATGACGGGCCTGCCCAATCCAGAGGTGGTCCGCTGGTTCAGCGACAGCCGCTACATCCACAAGAATGGCCAGCTGAAATGGCTGGAGGGCTACCAGTGCCTACCAGCAGAGGGAGAGGAAGGAAAGGGCCCCAGAGACTCCGATGCAGGGGCACTGATCGATCCCCAGGAGATTAATAGGAAACTAGTGGAGCAGGAGGTGAACAAGCAGCATGATGGAGAACCTAAGGGGCTGCGCTCAGGGCAGCTGGGATTCTGGTGGGGTGCAGACACACAGAGGCCGCTGCTGAGTGAAAAAGGGCCAGAGGAGACTGGGGAGAGAGGGAGAGCTGTGGAGACAGGGGAGGCAGGAGGACTACATGGTCACTGGGCAGAGAGGGAGGATGACCACCCTCAGCCAGTTAGCAGCCAGGTATTTGGGGAGCAGCAGGCAGAGGCCAGGTGTGTTCTTTCAGTTACTGCTGTTTAATGAAAATGACTGATCTCCTTATACCTTCATGGAATGTATATGATAGGTCAGTTGTTAGTCTGCCAGACTCTTTGAGACTCCGAGAATGATGAAGATAATCTTTCAAAGGTTATCTTTGCCCCTTGTCCATCACAGAATGTCAAACTATATTGTTGATTTCTACAGTAGCTATATATTGTTCTAATACTGGATATGATTTATTTAGAGCTTTGTAAACTGTGAAAATTAAGTGTCATGTGTTTTAAGTTGTTACTGTGTGATTTCTGAAGAAAACAATAATCCCAGGGAAGGAGTGTGGGTACTCATACAGTGGCTTATACAGACAAAGGTCTGTGTATTAAGAAGCTATTTTTAGAAGAGTTGGAGTCTAGGCCATTGAATTATAGATTAAGAGAGCGTGCTAATATATGTGAATAAATCATGACAATTGTCTTGTGAGTTGGCTGTTACTAGGAAATCAGAGACTAACTTCTGTTTCAGTTAACGGTGCTGATTCTACAGATACTTAATATAACATGTATTCATGGAAAATGTAATATAATCAGAACAATATTGTACTAATGCGTGTGTGTGTGCGCGTGTGTTTTCAGGGATTGTCTGAGGATAGAGCTGCTTGAAGTCTGATGGAGCGGCCCAAACCGGGGGGGGGGGGGGGGGGTGTAAAGGATGGGTTGGCTGTCCAACTTTACAGATGGCCATGGTCTGGTGTGTTCATTATGACAGCAAATGTGATTGTAGCTGGACCGTTGGACTGTAACTGTGAATGCCCCCCCCCCCCCCCTCTTATACCATCACTTCCTGCCATCCTCTAAAGAAAGAACTTCTCACCTTTGAGTCCTGTGATGTTCAAGCCTTCATGCTTCTTCGTGGTCATGTGGGGAATGGGATGGTGCATATAGAGGACGGTAAGCCGGATGAGACAGAAAGAAGGTGCACACTGACTGGACAACTGACTTGAATGAGGGAAGTTGGGAGAGGGATTGTGAGATACTGTTTAGGGAAAGGGAGATGTACAGTATATGATTGAAACTGCACTATAGAGGGTTTTTGTTGACTGGACAAACAGAAGTGTCTAGGAGATGTTGTTGGCTTTGTGAAATTTTTTACTCTTTTTTTTTTTTTTAGCAACCAGTACTTCACTGCCTTGAATTTTACTTTTCTCCGTTGTTATTTTTATTTTCACTTACTCTATAGTCACTGTAAGTCCAGAAGCAATTGAGCCTCTAGTTTTATTTAGCTCTGTATAAATGTTGGTGATCACTTAACAGTTCAGCTACCCACGACAGACAATACAATGCACTAGCAGACAGCAGTGCTAAAACCACACTGCTCCAGAGTAAAGATATTGACAGAGCGATGACAAAATCAATACGCTGCCCTGGCTGCATCTGTAAACCCACCCATAAAAGAAGCCTGTCACGTAAATGTTGCCTTACTCAGTCTGTCCATGCATTGATATGACCTGTCTGCCCATCACATAGCTTTCCAGCTACTGTGATGTTGAGATCAAAACAAGGTGCCAGTGCATTAGTTACTCCTGTGATGGTCTATATTTATGAATAAAAAAATATGCTGCTTCTGTATTCTTGGAAAAGCTTAACATTCAGCTGTAATAATATTTAATATTATTACGGGCAAATGTTATAAAATAAAGGTCAATTTGATCAAATGCCCTGGAGGACACAGAGGTAGATATTGTGCTAGCTAGAGCCAAATGAGATCTTTTCACTATTCATATAAACGTACATAGTCACTACATGAATCCTACAAACCTGCATCTCTGATAAGCTGCTAAATAGCGAAGAACGGTGCTATACCATCCAAATTGGAGGCGATCTCCTACCAGCAGTGTATGCACTTGTTGAATGTTACCAATTTATTTTGGTTTTGAAAAATAATGAAAAGAAATCTGGACTTACGGTGTTATGATCACTAACTTTTATGAAATAGTTTGATCATAAAGCACTGTTATCATCCTTTCTACACTTCTGAATCTTTACAGAATAAATACTCACTGAGGAAAACTGTTTACTTGTTTTTACTGCCACACCTGTAGAATGATTATTGAACATGACATTTGCTATTGAATTCAAGATTCCATTGGATATTTATATGGGTGTATTAACTTACATACATAAATTGCGTTGCGGAATTGGCAAACACGCAGAAATGGCAGGTCATTTTTTCAACAGGTAGTGCCATCTACTGGTAGAGGACAAGTTGATACCTCTCTGTTAAAAACTACACTCCAACAAGAAAAATCTATTGGTTACAGACAGGGGAGCCTCCAGGGATTTTGGGCCCCATGAAAATATATAACATTGGGCTCCAAAATGTTTTTACCTAATGCTGGAATAATATTTTAGGGCCCCTGTCAGTCACAGGCCCTTAGAATCATCCTAACTTTTCCCCCCCATACGGCGCCCCTGGTTACAGAAATGGAGCTATGGCTGCAGATTTGTCTGTAATCATTCTTTCGAGTGTACTGTATTTGAAAGTTGTAATCGGACCCATACAAAAATTGCTTGTGTTACCCTATGTCAATAAAATCAGCTTGATCTTGGACACCAAATCTAACAAGGCCTAATCACAAGCTACTTTCGATAATGGCATTTCACCTGTACTTAGAATGATTTTCCATCATGTCTAGAGACATGAAAGCATAATAGTAGATTTAAAGATGTAAGACATTTAAATACCTTTATGATAAATAGAACAATCCTAAAATCTGCAATGTTTCTTACTGTTATGACTAATGAATAATGCAACAAAAAAAATATCATTAAACGGCTATATCGGAAACATTACCTCAACTGGAAATGGACCATCTTGGAAGTCTGCAGTCATGTTATACTAAATCTTACTTATAGCACTTGTACGGTGCTTGACGTCTGCACTCAACTGGTCTCAATATGGTCTTAGACACCATGCCCACAGCAGTCTGTCAGAGGCACAATTTGGACACTTAATATTTCCATAAAAGATGTCAAGAAGTCAAAACATGAGCCAGGCCTGTGCCAAACTGTGCTTGATCCCTCATAGCGACTGGTCCTAAATCAACAGGCAGTGGTGCTTCCTGGGGCCTGTTGTTCACAGGACAGACAGACTGAGCTAGTTATTACACTGGGTTCTGGGAACACAGGAAGCCTCCTGAAACATTACCACAGAACACAATGATAAATGTTTAAAAGTGACTGTCAGCAGGCTGAACATACTAGTGACAGATCAAACTTCAGTGGATGAAGTTGGAAAAACCCCCAAAACAATACCTTTGGTTCAAGGCCTATCAGTCAAGTGCAGTAATAACACAAAAGACCCCGTGTGGAGTTGAGGGGTTTTATTCATTTTCAACCTACAATGAGCATAAAACAAGAACATGATTGGAGTCTGACAGAAGAGGTTGAAAAACAGGAAAAGGAAGTTGAGCTTACCGCTATAAACACCAACTTTCCTCTGACACTAGAGCAGAATAAATTCACATTGAAATTCCTGTTAATGTTCTTTGTCCTCAGTATTTAACAATTAAAAAATAAACTGCCTAAATTGTAACAGATTGTTACTTTGTTTTTGGCAAAGTTGATATCCCTCACATACCCTTCTGGAAGAAAAAACGTTTTTCCATTAACTAAATTAAAATAGCTTTTTTTTTTTCAAGTAACAGATAAGAGTTTTTTTCCCCTCTCAGAAACAATTAGAAATTATTAAGTTAAAACCAGATGGAGACTATGTAGAAAGATTCAGAGGATGCTGGCAATGCAAGGGGAGAAAAATAAAATGATTGGTTCACATTTACATTTAAAATCAGTCCCTGATAGAAATACAAATTAATCACATTCTGCCTGCTTATGTAAATATTGACATAGGTGTAGCATTTTCCCCCTAGCTTGTCAATGCATCCTCTTTCATGGTACACAAGCAACATAGTCCAGTTTAAAACATCACACTCACCTAAACACAGCCCCCCCCCCCCCCCCCAACTCATACCTAGAGATCACCTTTAATTTCCTCAAAGGCGCATGGGTGTACTTCAGGATTTCATTTTGATGTCTCTCTATTAAAATATAGAATCCATTAATAATACATGGGAAAGCTAAAAATACAGACCAAGTGAACAAAAAAATTATAAAATCTAATACACAAAGCAGTCATTTTTTGTTGAATACAGTAGCGATAGGGCCCCAGAGTTCAAAGTTCAGACACCTTCAGGTCGTGCATGTGGCTGAAGAGGAAGAGGGCCAAAAGGCAAAAAAGGTAATCCACCGGTTCTGATCCAATAATTGGAATTACCGCTTCACCTTTGGGTATAGTTCTGCCCACGAATCTGACCTCCGATCAGACCTTCAAAGACTAACCCACCTCGTACCCACAGCTCATCTGTAATGGCCTACACGTCCCGACCCCTGACCTACCTCACCATGCTTGTTGTTCTATAATTTCCTTGTCAGGATGTCCATTCGGTGTAAATCGGTTAAGCTAAAAACAAGTATCCAATAAAATGACAATAAAAATCGCATAATTACAAACCGCAAACAGGATTTAAAATTCATAGTCGTCATCTGCCATGTCGATAGCCCAGGCAAACTTTTCACGCTGAGTTTTGTTGTAGATCTTCTCGATAGGGATGCCCCACTTCTTACACCTAGGAGACGGCAGGAGGATATTAGAATGAGCAACCCTCCATGAGTTTAGACACCCAAAACTAAACCCCTCAACTCACTCGCTACTTTTAACTTAACAAAAGACAGCCACATGCGCCACATATCCTGAGCAACTGAGTGTGTGGGCCAAGGGACAAGCAATGGAAAAGAGCAAAATGTTGTGCATGATTGTCTACAGGTTTGTGGTCGTGTCTCACCAGGCCACAGAGATGCGTGGATCCAAGTAGTTGAGTTTGGAAGTGCCCAGGGCGATCTGCTTGTTCTCCTCGCGGTCTGTTGCCTGCACCTCAAGCTTCATCAGCTGCTCTTCTAGCCTCTCCACAGCCTTCTTCTTGGTCTCCACAGCTCTGGGGGAGCAAGGGAGTGAATAAGCTAGTTCTACATCCAAGCGTACAAGTACCATGAGCTGGATGCCTCATATACACATACTTACTTTTTGGACTTCTCGTCTCTCCTTACTTTGAGGTCAGCCTTAGCGCTTTTTACATCCCTCTTTGCGTCAGATAGCTGATCCTTCTTTGCATCAATCTGGTAAAAATATTATCAACTTTAATAATCTTGAAGGCCAAGTATAGCTGGATTCTTACTATGCAGCTATAAAGACTGACATTACAGAGCCAAGTATTCCCAAAATAACCAAGGGAAGTGTATGCATCCTGCAGACATCAAACAGACAACTTAAAAACTAAATCACGAATAAACCCCATCAGCAAAGAACCGTCTCATCTGTCCGGTCGACTGGCAGTGTGTCCTCCCTGTGACTCACTTTAGTCTGGAGGTTCTGCATGGACTTCTCAAAGGTCTTGGGCGGGGCCCTCTGATGGTTACACAGGATGGCCACGGCTCTGTTGGCCCTGTTGTACGACAGGATCTTGGCGGGAAGGTTCTCATCCGCTACAAATAGGAGACAAAATAGACATTTGCTATAGACTTTACACCATATTACAAAATGCACACAAATACCGAAAGGTAACATTCTAGAGCATTCATGTCTGCCATGAAGCTCTTCCTAGTTCCCACCTCTGGCCATACCAAGCCAGCATCTAAGATAGTCGTATGCAAAAGTTTGGGCACCCCTGACAATTTCCATGATTTCCATTTATAAATAATTGGGTGTTTGGATCAGCAATTTCATTTTGATCTATCAAATAACTGATGGACACAGTAATATTTCAGTAGTGAAATTAGGTTTATTGGATTAACAGAAAATGTGCAATATGCATCAAAACAAAATTAGACAGGTGCATAAATTTGGGCACCTCAACAGAAAAATCACATCAATATTTAGTAGAGCCTCCTTTTGCTAAAATAACAGCCTCTAGACACTTCCTATAGCCTCTAATGAGTGTCTGGATTCTGGATGAAGGTATTTTGGACCATTCCTCCTTACAAAACATCTCCAGTTCAGTTAGGTTTTATTGTTTGCTGAGCATGGACAGCCCGCTTCAAATCATCCCACAGATTCTCAACGATATTCAGATCTGGGGACTGGGATGGCCATTCCAGAACATTGTACTTGTTCCTCTGCATAAATGCCTGGGTAGATTTTGAGCAGTGTTTTGGGTCGTTGTCTTGTTGAAATATCCAGCCCCGGCGTAACTTCAACTTTGTTACTGATTCTTCAACATTATTCCCAAGAATCTGCTGATATTGAGTGGAATCCATGCGACCCTCAACTTTAACAATATTCCCAGTACCGGCACTGGCCACACAGCCCCACAGCATGATGGAACCCGCACCAAATTTTACTGTGGGTAGCAAGTGTTTTTCTTGGAACGGTGTGTTCTTTTGCCGCCATGCATAACGCCCCTTGTTACGAACAAATAACTCAATATTTGTTTCATCAGTCCACGGCACCTTATTCCAAAATGAAGCTGGCTTGTCCAAATGTGCGTTTGTGGCGTGTGTGCAGAAAAGGCTTCTTCCGCATCACTCTCCCGTATAGCTTCTCCTTGTGCAAAGTGCGCTGAATTGTTGAACGATGCACAGTGACACCATCTGCAGCAAGATAATGTTGTAGGTCTTTGGAGGTGGTCTGTGGGCTGTTTTTGACCGTTCTCAACATCCTTCGCCTCTCCGATATTTTACTTGGCCTGCCACTTCTGGCCTTAACAAGAACTGTGCCTGTGGTCTTCCATTTCCTCACTATGTTCCTCACAGTGGACACTGACAGCTTACATCTCTGCGATAGCTTTTTGTAGCCTTCCCCTAAACCATAATGTTGAACAATCTTTGTTTTCAGGTCATTTGAGTTGTTTTGAGGCCCCCATGTTGCCATTCTTCAGAGGAGAGTCAAAGAGAAGAACAACTTGCAATTGGCCACCTTAAATACCTTTTCTCATGATTGGATGCACTTGTCTATGAAGTTCAAGGCTTAATGAGCTCACCAAACCAATTGTGTGTTCCAAATAATCAGTGCTAAGTAGTTACAGGTATTCAAATCAACAGAATGACAAGGTTGCCCACATTTTTGCATAGCCTATTTTTCACCTCATTTAATTTCATACAACTTAATATTGCTACACTAAAAATCTTTGTCTGGACAATACCCCAGTACTCAGCTTTTATTAGAAAATGAATGGCATGCCACTGTGATCATTTTCTGTGACGACAGAGTAAATTATTATGCAGCCTCAGAGGGGTGTCCAAACTTCTGCATACGACTGTAAATGTTTTAGGTTGGTTGTGCATTCTTAGACTGTCTCTGCGTGAAGCTTCATGACCGTGGTGACTTACGGCTGGTGAGCTCCTTCAGCTGCTGCTGCAGGGTGATGGAGGCGTTGTAGGTACGGAACACTTTGGCCGTCAGACCGTCCATCAGCTCCTGAAGGTGCTTGTTCAGAATGGAGGTCTGGAGAGATGGAGAGGAATGGCACCATTAAATATGACTGATGGCAAGAGGCAGAATTATTCCCACACTTCTTCACAAGGTCCAGCGACATTAATACACAGCAATTCACAAGTAATGTGAATGGAAAGTCCTTCCTCACTAATGTATTTTTTTGTTCTTACATTGAGCCGGTCGAAGAGGTCGTCCTCTGGCTGCTTGCTCTCCATGAACAGCTGCAGGTTCTTGAATACCTAATAAAAGGAGGACAGAACATGTACAACTCGTAAGAAGAACAAGGAGCAAGCATTCTCTGAAGTGAGAGTAATCTGGAAACCATTGTTGTTCAACTTGAGTGAACTACTAGGTCTTACCCTCTTCTCCACTGGGACTTTGTTGTAGTAGCGGATGGAGTCTTTACCCAGGAAGTCAAACTCCACCACAAACTCCTGGCCGTCCTTCTCAGGGTACAGGTTGATGTGTTCCACTCTGAGGGAGCAGCAGCCCACTGTGTCTGCCGACTCTCCTTCCTCCTTCTCGTTACCTGCTCTCAGAGCGAGCTGGGAAACAGCATCACAGGGAACATGTTACAACCAAACTTGGCTGTGTGTGTGTGTGTGTGTGTGTGTGTGTGTGTGTGTGTGTGTGTGTGTGTGTGTGTGTGTGGAACAGCAGACTCACCTTGTCGATGAAGTAGAGTGCCACGGCTCTCTGTCGGATCCTCATCTCTTTGGACTTCCAGTCCTCACGATACTGGTTCCTTAGCCGTTCTACACACTTCTTAAGATTCCGGGCTGTCTCGTACTTCTGCCAGTCCTTCTCTCCCTGCGGACCAACACGCATCACCATTACAGCAATCAGGGGAAGAGACAGGTGGTACAATAATGAAAACATATGTAAGAAATAAACAGAACTGAGAAATGTTGAATAGGATTGCAGCCTTTGGCGTCTCAAGAGAGACTTCATTAAAAGCTACCACCACAAGACGTCACCCACCCACACTGCAACCACCATGAACCATAATAAAGATGAACCTGCTAGTAAACCTGCCTTGATTCTGGAGCTGGGATTCAGCATGATGTACTTGATAGAGCCTTGGATGTTCTCTGTCCACGACACCAGCCAGGTCACTTTGTTGTCATGACGCACCTCCTTCCATTTGGTTCCAGGGGGAGACTTGGGGTGCTTGGAGTCCCTGTGTGAGAGAGAAAGAATAAAAGCGGCTGAGTCAGAGCAGATAGATGGACTAATCTGGTCCAAACAAGCAGTCCATTGGTAATGTAACCAAGAGAAGGGGAAAGTGATGTAGAAAACACTGTAAACATTTTCTTTCATTATGTTCATATTGCCACCTGCACCCAGGACTAGAAGTGTAGTGGTTCACGCACGGTTCGTATGTATTGTAGTTGTGGTCACGGTTTGGTTTTGGTACAGCGGGAAAATGAAGTTTTTTTTATTTGTGTTTAAAGAAAATATGCAGTGTTATTCTTGATTTCATATATTTTAGCTTGAGTAATAATGCCTGATTAGAGCACAATCAGGAACCATCTAAGTGCAACAGGCTGCATTGGCCAATTCATTTACAACTTCCGCTTGCTTATATAGAGCAGGTACAACCGTTTGCTGAAACGGGTGGGAGAGGTCAAAGTTCGTAACATTGCTCAAGCACTTTCACGAGGTGCTGAAACCCCCTAATTCTTTTCAACACCGAGAATGGGAGCATATGCACGGCTATAAACATACAGTTGAAGTCGGAAGTTTACATACACTTAAGTTGAAGTCATTAAAACTAATTTTTCAACCACTCCAGTTTCATGTTAACAAACTATAGTTTTGGCAAGTTGGTTAGGACATCTACTTTGTGCATGACACAAGTAATTCTTCCAACAATTGTTTACAGACAGATTATTTCACTTATAATGAAATATACCACAACTCCAGTGGGTCAGAAGTTGACATGCAAAGTTGACTGCCTTTCAACAGCTTGGAAAATTCCAGAAAATTATGTGATGCTTTAGAAGCTTCTGATAGTCTAATTGACATCATTTGAGTCAATTGGAGGTGTACCTGTGGATGCATTTCAAGGTATACCTTCAAACTCAGTGCCTCTTTGCGCAACATCATGGGAAAATCAAAAGAAATCAGCCAAGACCTCAGAAATAAAATTGTAGACGTTCACAAGTCTCGTTCATCCTTGGGAGCAATTTCCAAATGCCTGAAGGTACTATGTTCATCTGTATAAACACCATGGGACCACACAGCCATCATACTGCTCAGGCAGGAGACGCGTTCTGTCGCCTAGAGATGAACGTACTTTGGTGCGAAAAGTGCAAATCAATCACAGAACAACAGCAAAGGACCTTGTGAAGATGTGGGAGGAAACAGATACAAAAGTATCTATATCCACAGTAAAACGAGTCCTATATCGACACAACCTGAAAGTCCGCTGAGCAAGGAAGAAGCCACAGCTCCACAACCGACATAAAAAATCCAGACTATGGTTTATAACTGTACATGGGGTCAAAGATTGTACTTTTTGGATAAATGTCCTCTGGTCTGATGAAACAAAAATGATAGGATAAAATATCGGAAGAGTTATTGTTATTGTAACTCTAAACAACATTTTCACGTGGTGCCCCAACTTCCTAGTTAATGAATGTTTACATGATTAGTTTAAAATCACGGAATAATTAAATCTAGAGAATTTATTTGATAATATAACAGTCTTCACTTTTAAAATGATAGTCAGACAGTGTGCATAGGCTCAAGTTGTTTTAACGGAATAGCCTGAAATGTTTTCAGCTTTACTCAAGAGGCATACAACACAGAGTAGGCATAGCCTATAGGCCTAGTGTTTTAAAAAATATATTTTTTTATGTATCCATTTGGGTTCACAATGCAGACTGAACCAAGGTCCCCAGACCGAACGGTTTGGTACAAATACCATTACACCCCTATCCAGGACCCGGTCACTCACTTGCTGCAGTTTATGATGATGTCCTCAGGGCGGATGCGGCGTTTCAGCATGCCCATCTTGGGGTGGTCTCCTCGGCCACGGAACAGGCCCGGGGGCTCAATGCGAAAGTTAGCAATGCGCTCCTTGTGGTTGTCCATGATGCAGAAGCCATACTCCTGGAGGAGGCGTTCGTTCTCCGCTTTGATTTTCTACAAGAAGCAGAGACCCAGAGTCAAAGTAGTTAGATCTGGGTACAGTTGTCAGAATACAGGACCAGTCTGAAGATTCCAGGTATTACCACTACTGCCTCATGAAGAACATCACTGTACAGTTGTAGTCTGAAGGGAGTTGTAAAATAAAAAAGGACAAATGTAAGAAAAAGCACTAAGTATTGTTCTAGCTCACCAGTTTATCATCTTTAGTCATGGCCTTTCTGGCCTCAGACTGAGCCTTGAAGTATTCCCCCATTTCATTGAAGTTACACTTCTTCAGGTCTGTGATCTTAGACTTCTCCTCTGAGGTCATTTCCTGTAGGAGAAGGAACAATGGTAGACAAGTCATGAATGGAGTTTCTGTTCCAAACATATGAAAGAAGTCTAAGAAATGCAATTGCAAACCACAGGTATGCAGCCTTGAACATTCACTACCTTTCTCCAGTCTTTGAAGAAGTTTTTCCGGAAGGCATCCTTGGTAGTATACTCATGGTCCAGCATTTTGGCAAAGAAGGTGGCCACCTCCTCAGCCTCTGGGCTGAGCTTCATCTGCTTCCCTAAAGAGGGATTTCAACAGAGACTTGTTCAACCAGCCAAACCCACCATTTCCACCTAGCAACGCCCACTAATAGATGGACCGTGTCATAGAATTAGCAGCACTTGAGTATTAACCTTACCGTCATAGAAAAATCTGACTTTGCTGGGAAGAGGTTCATAAGGTGCTGCCATGACTGGGCCTTTATGTTCCAGAAACCTCCATTTGGAACCGTCTGTTGCCCTCTCCTCTTCCCACCTATAGTCCAACAGGGTACAACATGAAGTGATGAGAACGAAATGGTTGATGTACAAACTAAATCCTTTGTCCAACAGAGATACACATAACATCCATATTTTAACCATCACCATAATGAGCATTCAATAAGGAGGCAGTCAGTGTGCCTTCACAAAAGCTGGAGGGCAACTATGAAACTCACCATTTCCACTTCTCCTCAGGCTCCTTCTTTGCCTTCTTTTTCCCGTCAGCAACTTCCCCTTTCTTGTTTTTTTGTGTCTTTTTGGGCTTGATGTCATTAACAAAAAACAAGGAGAACGCATGAGTCTCCTTTCTCGCAACAGATCATTGAAATAGATCCAATTTGAAATCCAAAGACTTCCACTTACCTCATCTTGTTTCCTCTTCTTTGCCTTCTTGTCGACTCTGTCATTTTCAATTTTGATTTTTTTGGGCTTGAATTCAGTTCTAAAAAATAAAATAAAAATATATATCGATATTATAAAGGAGGTCTGACTAATGGTAGATTCAACAACTATCTTGGTCTTCTCTACACCAAACCACACAATAGTCATACCGAAAGGTAGCTGTGGAGTTCTTGCAAAGCCAAGCGTGATCAAACACTGTCCTTTCCCAACAGAATGAGGAAAAACCAGATGGGGTTGGTCTAAACATGGCAACTACAGCCAACAATTTGTATTGTACAAATGTAAGACTAAGGAAGAAATGGGCCAGTTGACAGGGGTCAGTACAGATCTACTCACTCGTCATTGTCACGCTCTCTTTTCAGGGACTTGGGAGAGTGGTAGACACCATCATCTGGCTCAGTCTTAATGCGATGAGGGCTGGTGATAGAAATCTAACATTTACATTCATTGTGCATTTGAAATCAAATATGTAGAGTACTATAAAATCTGTGTTGTGGAAAACGTGCAGAGAATCACAACATAACAGAATACATCAACATTAAAATTAGTAATCAAGTAAATGCATTGAACTTATTAGAAAATGAACTAATTTGCCCATGTTAAAATCATAAGAGATTAACAAAATCATCAGTGATTCGTATTTTCCTGCAACGTCTCCTGATGTGGTTTAAGCATTGTTACGGACTAAGAACATCTAATGTGGTTTTTCTATTTTTTTATTTTTGTCTCAAAATCAAATGTTTAAAATAGAAAAACCACATTGGATGTTCTTAGTCCATAACAATGCTTAAACCACATCAGGAGACTACTTTTGAGGTCTGGAAAAAGCTAAGAAATCTAAATTTTTTGTGTGCAGTTAACCTTGAATTCAAGTGCCAGATATAGTTAGCAATGTTTCTGTAGTGTTCATGTGATTCCAGAGTTTTCTAAATAAATTGTTGCTTGATTGATGCAAATAATCATGATATCGTTCTGTCAGTTAGACATGGGCTACTTTGTAGTTAACATTTAGTTGAAAAGGTTTTTGAGAAAGCCTTTAATCTCTAACAGAAGGTCATTATTAGCAGCATTGCTAACGTCTACACAGTGTGTGCACACATTCCGACTCTAACTGCATGTATGCATGTATGCATGTACATATACACAGTTGAAGTCGGAAGTTTAAACACACTTAGGTTGAAGTCAATAAAACTAATTTTTCAACCACTCCACAGATTTCATGTTAAAACTATAGTTTTGGAAAACTACTTTGTGCATGACAAGTAATTCTTCCAACAATTGTTTACAGACAGATTATTTCACGAGATCACAATTCCAGTGGGTCAGAAGTTTACATACCAGAAAATGGCTTTAGAAGCTTCTGATAGGCTAATTGACATCATTTGAGTCAATTGGGGGTGTATCTGTGGATGTATTTTATGGCCTACCTTCAAACTCTTTGCCTCTTTGCTCAACATCTTGGGAAAATCTAAAGAAATCAGCCAAGACCTTAGAAAAAAAAAAGTCTGAACCAGACCTACACAAGTCTGGTTCATCCTTGGGAGCAATTTCCAAACGCCTGAAGGTACCACGCTAATCTGTACAAACAATAGTACGTAAGTATAAACACCATGGGACCACGCAGCTGTCATACCGCTCAGGAAGGAGAGGCGTTCTGTCTCCTAGAGATGAACGTACAAATCAATCCCAGAACAACAGCAAAGGACCTTGTGAAGATGCTGGAGGAAACAGGTACAAAAGTATCTATATCCACAGTAAAACGAGTCCTATATAGACAACCTGAAAGGCCGCTCAACAAGGAAGAAGTCAATGCTCCAAAACCGCCATAAAAAAGCCAGACCACAGTTTGCATCAGCACATGGGAACAAAGATCATACTTTTTGGAGAAATGTCCTCTGGTCTGATGAAACGAAAATAGAACTGTTTGGCCATAATGACCATCGTTATGTTTGGAGGAAAAATGGAGAGGCTTGCAAGCCGAAGAACACCATCCCAACCGTGAAGCATGGGGGTGGCAGCATCATGCTGTGGGGGTGCATTGCTGTAGGAGGGATTGGTGCACTTCACAAAATAGATGGCATCATGAAGAATTAAAATTGTGGATATATCGAAGCAACATCTCAATACATCATTCAGGACGTTAAAGCTTGGTCGCAAATAGGTCTTCCAAATGGACAATGACCCCAAGCATACTTCCGAAGTTGTGGCAAAATGGCTTAAGGACAACAAAGTCAAGGTACTGGAATGGCCATCACAAAGCCCTGACCTCAATCCTATAGAAAAATTGTGGGCAGAACTGAAAAAGTGTGCGCGAGCAAGGAGGCCTACAAACCTGACTCAGTTACACCAGTTCTGTCAGGGGGAATGGGCCAACATTCACCCAACTTACTGTGCGAAGCTTGTGGAAGGCTACCCGAAATGTTTGACCAAAGTTCAACAATATAAAGGCAATGCTACCAAATACTAATTGAGTGTATGTAAACTTCTGACACACTAGGAATGTGATGAAAGAAATAAAATCTGAAATAAATAATTCTCTACTATTATTCTGACATTTCACATTCTTAAAATAAGTGGTGATCCTAACTGACCTAAGACAGGGAATTTCTACTAGGATTAAAAGTCAGGAATTGTGAAAAACTGAGTTTAAATGTTTTTGGCTAAGGTATATGTAAAATTCCGACTTGTATATATTTTTTTTATCCTTTATTAACTAGGCAAGTCAGTTAAAAACAAATTCTTATTTACAATGACGGCCTGCCCCAGCCAAAACCTCCCCTAAACCAACCGCCGCTGGGCCAATTGTGCACCACCCTATGGGACTCACGGCCAGTTGTGATACAGCCCGGGATCGAACCTTGTAGTCCCGTGTAGCTCAGTTGGAAGAGGATGCCAGCGTTGCGGGTTTGATTCCCACAGGGGACCCGTATGAAAAAAAGTATGCACTCTACTGTAAGTCTCTCTGGATTAGAGTCTGCTAAATGACGTAAATATAAATGAACATGGTCTGTAGTGACGTCTCTAGCACTGAGATACAGTGCCTTAGACCGCTGTGCCACTCGCGAGCCCCAAATTTTTGGGGAACAATACCGAATGGGCACAAATGTTAAATGTACAATACATAAACTAAACCTACCTGGCAAAACCATTTTCTTTTTCCTTCTTCGGCTTGATCTGCAAGATGACAATGAAGAGTTAAAATATGCATCTTTTGAAATGTTGGGAGCTATAAATTTAGGTTTTCACTAGAGGAAGACTGGACAAATTGATTGACACAGCTAGACCAAATGGCAGCGATGCATCCATCTCCATTGGACAATTAGCACACCTTCTCCTTGTGTTTGTCCTTATGTCGGTCTGTGCTGCCATCTTTGTGCTTTATTCTTTCCTTTTCCTTTTCTCTGTGTTTCTTTTCTGAGAACTCTTTATGGTCACTGGAATTTCACAGATTACAAAAACATTACATCAGCTTCAGACCGAACATACCAATAAGGAAATCAACTGAGATAGTTTGTTTGCAGATATACTATGCCCATTCATACACACCCTGCTTATCAGACAAATGACCATACAAACAGCTAAGTTAAAATGCTTGACAAAGCAAATGTGTGGGTTTCAATTACTGCCCCAGTGACGCACTAAGTTTCACCTATGTAACGCTGCTTAAAGACTGGAGTCATACCTGTTGCCATATTTTGATTTCTCACGCTCCTTGTCCTTCTTGTGTTTGTGTTCTTTATCCTTGTACTTATCTTTATGCTTATGAGAATCTGCAAATGGAGAAAGTTATTAAAATGAAGACTGTCAAAAACACTAAATAATGACCATTGCCAAAGGAATAGGAACTAGTTAGGGTACAGAAACATTCTGTAAAAATATCCACTCTCCCCAACTCTTCTCTAAACCCAGCAGGTGAAAACAGCCAATACTAAACACAAAAGAAAACATCTACCTCACCAGGAACAATAAGTAAACGATACTAGTCTATATGCTTAAGAAACACACAACTTCAGTTCAGACAAGATTTCCATGGTGAAAACTAAAAGGTTAGCAAAAAAAAAAAGGCAATGAGGGAAAATGCAACATACAAATATGTACACAAAAAAGACATGGGAAGATTCTAATGTTGTAATGTCTGAATGACTGACTAGATACAGCAGGATAGAGTGCCTCTTGGATCAGGAAGTACAAGGCTGGAACACTCATCCAACATCTGGGTGTGAATCTGAATACAGAAGGTTGGATTGTACGTGCATGCGTGTCAGCCAGAATACATTATTGGTTAGGGGTAACATAGAATAGGACCATCTCCAGTCAAATTGAGGCACATTTGGATTTGGGGCCCTTGTTCATGACAGATCAAACACTTCAACAGAACACCCTTCATAAATGAAGTTAAAAAATTCAGGTCAGACTAGGGCCATGAGGCAATACATTGGTGCCACAGACAAACTGCAGAGAGGATGTGCTATACGTGGTAAGACAGCGCCCCCTAATGCCCATTGACAGTTGAGGTTAATTTTTACTCGAACACAATATCAACATGGATGAAAAGAGGGAGCAAGTTCTAACAGGCCTAGTCCATCTGCCTTCATTTAACAAAACCTCTACAAGCAGCAACAGTAGCTAAATGAATGCCAATCTCTCCTTAGTTGACACATATAGAAGACAGGTACTTCACACAGTGAAACAAGAGTTGACAGCCAAAGAAACATAATATATTAAATTACTTTCTCCTAGTCCAATCCAGGCATGTTGTGAAAAGTGTGAGGCTTTAAAATAAGGGACTCAGTCACAAGGCTCTATGCCCCACAGCAAGCTACTGGTTCAGACACCAACAAACAAAACAGCTATCCCCTTCCTCATGATCGGACATCACCTATGGCAGGCAATAAATGCATTTTAAACCAGAAGATACAGATGCAAGATTAAATTAAGATATTTTGGCATTGGTAGAATCTATTAGTTAGGGATTGCAGTAGGAATGTAGGCTATACTTTTTTTTTTAGAGCCATGAAAGAATCAAATAAAAACCATTTGTATCATGGTATTTATAAAGAAATTCATCTGAGGATTCTTTGGGGCAAGCCCTTGCAGAGCTTGGACTGATGTTTGCCTATAGCCTTTGTAATGGATGTGGGTATATCAATACAGCGTTTCTTGTAGATCTTAAATCTAACAAATAAGTGCAAATCAGTAACTGCCTGCTTTCACTTCAGGGCCCCATGCTCCATTTCTGCAGAAGACAAAACAAGGTGTATACAGGGACAGCTCTTAACCCCCGAGTCTCCATTGGACCCCTGTATTCCACGTTCTAACAAGGTACCAGGTTTTGACCTCGACATAGGCTGATCTGACTAGCAATGGATAGCCTACACTACATGTTAGTCATTTAGCAGACGCTCTTATTCAGATAAACTTATAGTAATGAGTGCATACCTTCCCATACCCCCCCCCCCCCCCCCCATGGGATTCAAACACACAATCCTGACGTTGCAAGTGCCATGCTCTACCAACTGAGGCACACAGGACCATATCAGGAGCCCACTATTTAATGGTGAGAACCGAGACAACAAACTATAAGATATAGGTTGAGTATTCATTCAGGATTGTCTGAGCAGGGCATTTTTTACGCAGGAAAGGCTATTCTGTGACGTGCCACAGTAGAAAATGGGTTCAATGCAGTGTTCTGACAACTTTAGATTTGAATTGGGACAACGATCACTTCTTTACATGTCAAAAGCCCACTCCCTATTTGGACTTTGAAATGGATCCACACAAAACTAAAATCAGGAAAGATGATTAGTTTGTCCAAAGCTGTAGAATGTTGAGGCAGCCAAACATGCTGTCCCAAGGGCTAGGAGTGGAGTCCTTGTCCATAAGAAATACAATGCCATGTGAGAAGTAAACATTAAATGACATGAACTGTTTTGAAATTGTTCATAAAGAATCTTTCAGAAAAAATGTTTTACTTAGTGGTGAAGGGAAGCATGTCATAGCTTCTGAAACCGCAAAGGTAATTCATACTTGGTAAACACCACTGCTGCAGGTTTAAATTGTTAGGCCTCAGTGGCCATAGGGGTTAGAACATGCCAACAAACCCATCAAATCAATTAATTCAGTCAAATTGTGTTAGTAGTGTAGGTCAACGTGTATTGTCAAACTTGCACCACTAATGTCAGGGATGTTACTCAAATCCCGCATTGTAGTCTACAACTAGTTAATGTAAATTAACTTCTATATAATACAAAAATGTCCATAATAAATTCGGACAAGACTATACAATATTGTTTAAACACAAAATGGGGCCAGAGGATTTTACTTCCTCGCCCGCTGATAATCATGTCTTGATACAAACGGTCCTGCGTGTTCCCCTCCATATCACAGCCATCTGCACTTCAGCTATGTTTTCTACAGTCAGACCGCTAGACAGAAAAAAGAAAATGGCGCAGAGACTAAGTTCTCAACCCCCAAACCCTTACTTTTAGACTATGAATGTGGCATTTTAAGCCGGCCAACAACTACATTTAATTTGGCATACCAATACAACACCTACAGTTCTTTAAGAATTTGTGACCAGGTCGAGATTAAAAAATGTCTAAAAGCTATTAAAGAGCCACCCATTTGAACAATAGGCGCTTGTGAGTGAGGCAGAGGACTTAGTCTCTGGACGCCATTTCTGTCCTTTGCTAAACTAGCTATCTGGCTAGCGAACTAGCCCATATTAGCAGGTAGCTAACTACAGTGCGGACACGTCAGAATTTGAAGGAGAAAATCAGTGACATTTCAGTTTATTGACACATTAAGGTTACACTTACCATTGACCCGAGAGCCGGAGTCTATCTGCAAATTGTAAAACAAAGATTGGTTACCTAGCCATGTTTATTGATTGATGGCTTCTTAGCTGGATAACTTTGAACTTGTTGGCTAGCTCGCTGGCTAACGACTAGCTAGCAACACTGCTGATGGTTGGTCATTGAGACTCGTCTGATAAAATGGCTAACGCACAGTGCCTTTGACATCGTTAGCTAGCTACAAAGTTTAGTTGAATGGACTTTACTTTTTATATCTGAGAATCACAATATTATATAAGTATGACAAACACGTATTTCTGTCACATTTGTTGCAATTATATTCACTGTCGATTAGCCAAGTTACCTAGCTAACGTTAGTGTAGCATGGCTGCTGAGGCAAATAAAACAGCAAGAGAGTTTAATGTCCTACAAAGCTCATTCGCAATGACACGGCAAACGATTACAAACGTTACCTGGCTATCGTTGTGGAAATTATCTCCACTCATTTCCAATTGTTAATATGTTAAAAGCAAAGTGTGAAATGTGTTGGAGGAAAACGCCGGCGAGGTGATGCAGGCAGAATGAAGAAAGAAACAGTTGTGTAACAGACTAAGTCCAAATTGTATGTAAGTGCGCATGCGCATGTCTTTTTAAATGGGTGGGAAAAAGCGGTTGGCCACTTTTAGCCCCTCCCTCAAAACGTGCTCTTCGTCCCACGCGTTCAGTGGTCCCACGTAGTTTCTACAAAACATGCATACATACTTAGGCCTATCAGAAATAGTGTTATACACATTTTCTGTATAAATAGCTTCTAATATATATGTAGACAAAACATACATGTCTCAGTGTTTGTGCATGGATACAGCCCTTAGCCATGGTATATTGGCCACCTACCACAAACCCCAGTGGTGCGTTATTGCTATTATAAACTGGTTACCAACATAATTAGAACAGTAAAATAAATGTTTTGTCATACCCGTGGTATAGGGTCTGATATACCACGGCTTTCAGCCATTCAGCATTCAGGGCTCGAACCACCCAGTTTATATTATCAGTATTTATTGCAAGTCTTATCATCAACGGATTTCAGACAGTGTATGGCTATCGATTGACTGCATATTTTGTATGGTATGTTAAAGGTAAAGGTACTACTGCACTGGAATACATAGTGAAAATACGCATTTTAGTGGTGCATGTAGAGTATGTGGATCATACACACTTTTGCTGAGTCAGCAAATCATTCATAGTCAGCAAATCATTCACATTTAGAACATTGGTGTTTCTGCTATATTTCCCCTCAGTTCTCAGATTGACCAGTAGAGAAGTCTGTTCTGTGTTTGGATAATTTTAAGACCCTCTCAGATCAGTGTGGCTAAATCTCATTACAAGGATTATCAACGTTGATGGAGGAACAACATGAGATAATGCCAGCAACTCCTCCCCTCTGTAGAGACCAAATGCTTTTGTTCATGGTATGCCAAATCTGCTCCTTTCTTTAGAAAGTACACTATACAGCAGGGCTGGGCAAACCTTTTGGCTCAAGGGCCACATTGAGTTTTTGAAACCAAGTGAAGGGCCACATACTATATGCGTGACAAAACATGTGAAGCCTTTATTCATTTTCACATTGACATGTAACTACTAGTGTACTGTAGGTGTACATATGTTTGCAGAATAATTCGACCCTTGTACCATCTCTACCCTTGTTTATTGTGAACAAATATTTCACAACATTTCCACAAAATTGATATAATTTATTAAATCACAGACACAGTCAAACACACACACACACACACAGATCCTGCATCTCTACCCTTGTAAAGTACAATCAAACGTGCAATCACAATATGCAAACTTAAAAATAGATATACACTGGGGGCCAAAAATTTGGAATATTACTCATTCAAGGACTTTTCTTTATTTGCACTATTTTTTACATTGTAGAATAAAAGTGAAGTCATCAAAACTATGACATAACACATATGGAATCATGTAGTAACCAAAAAAGTGTTAAACAAATCAAAATATATTTTATATTTGAGATTCTTCAAAGTAGCCACCCTTTGCCTTGATGACAGCTTTCATTAGTTACCAGCCTCAGATTGCAGCCCAAATAAATGTTTCACAGAGTTCAAGTAACATACAAATCTCAACATCAACTGTTCAGAGGAGACTGTGTGAATCAGGCCTTCATGGTCGAATTGCTGCAAAGAAACCACTACTAAAGTACACCAATAAGAAGAAGAGACTTTCTTCTGACAAGAAACACGAGCAATGGACAATAGACCGGTGGAAATTTGTCCTTTGGTCTGGAGTCCAAATTTTAGATTTTTGGTTACAACCTCAACCAAATTTAGATGGTTTGGGATGTGTCGGAACGCAGTGAAGGAAAAGCAGACAACAAGTGCTCTTTATATGTGGGAACTCCTTCAAGACTGATGGAAAATCATCCAGGTGAAGCTGGTTGAAACAATGCCAAGAGTGTGCAAAGCTGTCATCAAGGCAAAAGGTGTCTATTTGAAGAATCTCAAAGTTTGACACTTTTTTGGTTACCACATGATTCCATATGTGTTATGTCATAGTTTTGATGTCTTCACTTTTATTCTACAATGTAAAAAATTGTGCAAATAAAGAAAAACCCTTGAATTAGTAATATTCCAAACTTTTGGAGTCTGGTGTCATATTTGATGTAGAGATTCTCAGAACAGCTGACAAGTGTTAATTTGTTCAATTTGACCTGTGACGGGATTTGTTGTAATTTATGACAGAACGTTTGTTCACACACATATGTGGACCCGAATAAAACAAGCATACTTTGGGAGTGCTTTTTAATGTTTGGAAACATTGTTTCATTCAGTGAGCCATATAACTGGTCTATTGTTGCTGTTTTGTACTTCTCCTTCAAAGCACTGTCACATTGGATGCCGATGAGCTCCAAATGTGTGTCTGGTGGTGCTTTCTCACTGTCGAAAGACAGGGGGCAATGATACAAGGTCCAGCTCAGTCTGAATCGTGGTGAAGTCTGCGGCACTGCGATGTGGGCGCGTTCAGTGCGGCCAGTGTCGGAAAATGAGCGAGAGACCGGCTGCTCATTTGTCTGGAGAACAACATAAGTTTGGCCTTGAATGCTTTCACGTTGGATGCACTGTTCATGCACAAAAACACCGGTTAGATTTGGTGATCCATCTGTTGTGACGTTTATCAGTTTGCTCCACGGTAGATTCAGGGCGGCAGGTAGCCTAGCGGTTAGAGCGTTGGGACAGAATGTGTTCTTAACTGACTTGCTTAGTTAAATAAAGGTTAAATAAAATTAAAACAATTAATTCCTTAAGGCAGACACCCTGTCATATAAGTCAGAGCCCCTGGTTGTTCCCATCATTGATTCCATCGCAAGAAGTTCCTCTTATTGAAAAGTTCTAATTTATTCCTCTGACAAAAATGTGAAGTTGAGAGGTGTCTCTGATGTCAGTACTCTCATTCAGTGCTATAGAAAAAAGATCGAAGCCATCAGTTTTTTTCTTCCAACTCGGAGATTAGCTCCTCACCTATCACTTCCACGCACCTGGTGATGGTTCTGCATAATAAACTAATTTTCTCGAGTTGGCTTTTACTCTCAGGACAAAGTATACCAGCAGTATCCACCTGAGACGGATTATGACTTCCTAGGGCCCTGGGCACGGTTAACGCTCGAAGACCCCCTCCCCTCCACGCGCCCATATTTTACTGGTAGAATCAACCTTTTTGTCTGCCCGTCTTTATGAATGCCGGTTGACATTGCAAATTATATCGTTAACGCTATTACTGAAGTAGATATTGAGCGTTGAAGGGTGGATACATTATTTGCACTGGCATTTTGAGTTTTTTGGGGGGGAGGAGGGATTACAGAAGCACTCCCATCCGACAGTTGGCATAAAGAATTATTCTAAATTCACAAAAGCATCTTTAGTGCTCAATCCAACACAACCGAACATTGCGACTTGTCACACGAAACGCATCTTTTTCATTCCGTGTAGGAGTGAAAGCAATTTCTAATGGACTACCATGTTAATAACATGTGTGAGAAATATATTTATTTCCGGGGGCTTCGGGCTATGCTAGACAGAAACTGGTTATAGTTCGTGCATTTTGTCTTATTGAATAGGCTACTTTAATAACAGATGTAGCCTACAGTCAATGAAATTAAAGCACCAAACGTGCTTGGTAAAGGGGCTACAAAGTTGGTGACAGCATTTCAGAAGGGGTAACCTACATACAACACTTTAAAAAGTTTAAGAACACCATAGACATGGCTACTACATCAACGTTTCGCCGACAGGTGACATGCGATCTATAACTATTTGGATTCTCTGAATTATTTATACCAGCAGGTGTCCCTAGTGTACACGAGGCCTGGAGTAACGAATATTTTCTCGAAGCAATTGGCTGGTAAGCCTCATCGTTTCAACGAGGCCTCGTTTTAACATCACTATACTCATAGTTTCAGAACTTGCTCACAATTATGAAACAAAAAACAATTAGGTCTATGCTAAGCACACAACAATACCATCACCAGCAAATTCATAATAAATGCTAGGGATCTGGTCCCAGTCTTACCTTATATGTTTTATTTTCTTGACTTGTTTTGGAAGAGAAAAGTTTGCACGCAAAACAGAATACATGTCCTGTCGATGGGGAGTACAATAGCCACTATCTTGTTACTGTTACGGTAAACGAATATGGAGTAAATCCTTAGTTAGCGAGAGACTCTTGCCACCCAAACCACTATCCCTCACTGAGGCGGGATATTTTGGTCTTCTATTGTGAAAAGCGGCGGCTCCTCTCCCTATAAGAATGCTCTTCACATAATCCTTCTTTATATTTCCCCACAACGCAGGGTCAGTAACTGTGTCCCAAATAAAGTTGTGATACTCTTCCCGATGCTGAGAGTCCGCTTGCATGGCCAGATGACTGGATGGTGGAAGCGTAGGGCAATCCGATGGCGATTCCAGGCTGCAACTGCTAATGCTAGCATGACTAGGTGCTCGCCTCCAAATCATCACTAAGAGTAACATTCGTGTTATTTTTATCCTCTGTAGTTTAAAGAAACTAGTAATAGCTGGTATATTTTTTAATAATGCTGTCTCTCTTTCACCTTTATCTTTTTTAATTTTGCGTTTCATCGAACCTCTCAGTTTACGATCCATTTTAGCTAGCTAGGTTGTCTACTACAGTTAGATGTTCGACTTTGCTTTCTCCAGTGTGACCTTTAAAACGTCAGGCAGCTTTTGATGGGTCACTTCATGAACATAGTTACTAAACTAACCAATTATATTATATAGAAGAAAAAAAAAGGCTTAATAAAATCAAAGTGAGTTTTGCCGCAATGGGCCTGTGATTTTGGGCCCTGGTCACGTGCCCGGTGGTCTCCCCATACACTCTTTCACAAACTCCCCTTCAGCAAAATGCTTGCTATGCTTTGAGATTTTATGTGCCACTACGTAGCTTTCCTTAGTTACGGAGTCTTGAGTAGAGCACCGTTTAGTAAATGTACTTTGTTGGCCTTTTAAGTTTGTGGCAAATGTTGAGGCCTCCCTTGCCTTTTGCTGAGGACAGATTGCTAGCATAGTTAGCATGCTTACTTGAAAAATGACGGTTGAGATTATATTCGTTAAAAACGGCAACACTTTCTTGGCATATCAGACCGCTTTATGTCCAATATTAGTACAAATGTATTTTGCTGTCCATTCTTCTATAAATACACAACATTCAGAGTTCACTTTTCAAATTTTCGAAGCACAAATTTTTTACTTCAAAAGTCGTCAAGCAATGAAGTGACTGTGATGACTGAGCTTGTTTGTATATCATGGAATTATTGATTTTAGGCCAAAAATCGTAACTCTTACTATACAGCCACACCTGTTGCTGACAGGTGCATAAAATCGAGCATACAGCCATGCAATCTCCATAGACAAACATTGGCAGTAGAATGGCCTTACTGAAGAGCTCAGTGACTTTCAACATGGCACCGTCATAGGATGCCACCTTTCCAACAAGTCAGATGGCCAAATTTATGTGGGAGGCTGCTCAGCCACGGACTTGTGGCTGAGCAGCCTCCCACAAGCCTAAGATTACCATGTACAATGCCAAGCGTTGGCTGGAGGGGTGTAAAGCTCGGCACCATTGGACTCTGGAGAAGTGGAAACGTGTTCTTTGGAGTGATGAATCACACTTCACCATCTGGCAGTCTGATGGACGAATCTGGGTTTAGTGGATGCCAGCCAACGCTACCTGCTCCAATGCATAGTGCCAACTGTAAAGTTTGGTGGAGGAGGAATAATGGTCTGGGGCTTTTTCATGGTTCGGACTAGGCCCCTTAGTTCCAGTGAAGGGAAATGTTAATGCTACAGCGTACAATTACATTTTAGACGATTCTGCGCTTCCAACTTTGTGGCAACAATTTGGGGAAGGTCCTTTCCTGTTTCAGCATGACAATGCCCCTGTGCAAGTGAGGTCCATACAGAAATGGTTTGTCGAGATCGGTGTTGAAGAACTTGACTGGCCTACACAGAGCCCTGACCTCAACCCCATCGAACACCTTTGGGATGAATTGAAATGCCAACTGCGAGCCAGGCCTAATCCCCCAACATCAGTGCCCGGCCTCACTAATGCTCTTGTGGCTGAATGGAAGCAAGTCCTCGCAACAATGTTCCAACATCTAGTGGAAAGCCTTCCCAGAAGAGTGGAGGCTGTTATAGCAGCAAAGGGTGGACCAACCCCATATTAATGCCCATAATTTTGGAAAGAGATGTTCAACGAGTTGTCCACATACTTTTGGTCTTGTAGTATGTATGTTCAGACATGATTTACCAGGGTGAAAATGTAAACGCTGGATGGCTTACTATCATGTTTTAATTCAGTTACAGTAGTATGGAATTAAGTTAAAACAGACACACATCTCAGTCACTTCCATGCCATAACTACTTTTTCCACTGTGAGACGTTGAATCCTCTTGATATACATTTTCTCCACAAGAGGGCACCTCAGCCATTTTAACTTCCCTGGCCTCATCAATAGTTATTCTCAGGTCCGATAAGTCCAGGGTAAAGTGACTAGGCAACAGGAGAGATAATAAGCAGCATATGTGATGAGTCAAAAGAGTTAGTGCAAAGAGGGTCAATGCAGATTGTCCAGGTAGCTATTTGGTTATTAACTATTTAGTAGTATTATAACTTGGGAGGTAGAAGTTGTTCAGGGCCCTGTGCATTGGTACCGCTTGCTGTGCGGCAGCATAGACAAGTCTCTGACTTCGATGGCTGGAGTCTTTGACAATTTTTAGGGCCTTCCTCAGACACCGCCTGGTAAAGAGGAGCTCGGTCTCAGTGATTTTATTTGGTCCCAAGTTTTCTGATCAAATGTATTTTTTAGTTATTTTTTAAAATGGTGTTGGACATGAAAATCAGAAATAATGTGATTGTATCCCAATGTAATTAAGGTTTGAAATAATAATGTTTTTTGTCAAATACTAGATCTGTTTGGGCTTCTTCAGTCAATTTGCAGTTTACAAATTATTTATAATGATGTTATTTAGGCCCCCCTACCATCCGCTCAATAAAAAAATATATATAATTGGTCTGCTGCTTAATGTAATTGGGGACATCTGATCTACAGCTTGTCTTTCTCTATCACCCTTCCATACCCAGTTTTTTAAGAACTGGGGTATTTCTGGGCATACATCAATCTGAACTGGCTGAACAGAAGCACAATTGGGAATAAATAAGAAAACAAACATTTGAAATAGTTTAAATGCACATTTTAATCATTTTAAGCAGACTATTACAATCAAATTAAACTGGGCATGGATAACTCACCCTTCTCATTTCAACAACATTTTCAGTCAATAAAACATAAAAAGGTACTACAGTGTATCATTTATTATTTAATTCCTTCAAAATAAAAAATGCAGGAAAACACTGACATTCAACAGTCATAGTTATAAATCCACTTAAACTCCATAAATATACAGTATACTAGATGTTTACATGGAAATGTGCAACAATAAAACATTAACAATGGTCAGTGTCGGGAAAAATCAGTGTCAGGGAAAAATCTGATAGTTCAATTGTCCTTCCTAACCCCAACTTCATCAATCAATCTTTATTGAAACAAAGTCAATTACATTGGCAAAGGAAAACATTTGAGGAGACCTTGGTGATTATTTCAGTTATCATAAAACCGTCCCTTTAAAGTTTATGTTCTTCAACTAATCATCAGTGTTTTCTTTCTGTGAAAAGGAACTGACGCCATGGCGACGCTGAAACCAAGGTTATTTTAGCACTGTTGTGAGAACGCTGTGTTCTCCTCAATACACTTCAGCCTTGTGCTGGCTTTATCTGTAGAGTGCCATAGATGCGCTCTGGTACAAACACATGTAGGAGTCACACAGCAGCCTGCGGACAGGCTCTCCAGCCTGGGAGGGGTCAGCCCACGCTAGCCCCTCCTCTGACTGAGACAGGAAGTCCCCTACCTCGGGACAAGCCCTGATCTCTGGAATGTTGTAGCCACTGTGGTCATCACCTGTGGAGGGGGCAGAAGATTATTTATCTGACAAGTGGAAGATAGAGAAGACTAGACATCTGTCACGGTGCATTGTTATCTCTACATCATGTCAGGAGGTTCAGAGACAAAGCATGTCATTGGGTATCTAGTGAACAGGAAAGACAAATAAATAACATCACAAGGCACGGAACTGTCTGCAACTGCACATTCATGATTATTTGTTCAGCACCTCGGGATAAATTAATTTAGCAGTATGTTCTTCATTTTAAATTGTTTTACCAACCCGATGGCATTAACACACATCCACTGAATAGGATTTGAAATAAACAGTGCTTCAACAGACTTGTGATGGCAATGGACAAAATTCTTAAATATTAAGAGAATTGTGTTCTTTGAGGTAAATCTCACCACATCTGTCTGCCATGCTGTCGAAGAAGAGCCAGGAGCGAGGGCCAGGGCCATACTTCACAAAGGACACATAGTGGCTGGTGTGGATGCAGAGCACAGCGAATAACTGCATAATGTGCCTGGGTAAAGGTGCATCTGCCGGAACCTCCGCTGGCACTGCCAGGGCTCTAGGGCAGTGGCCCTTCCGAGACGGATGATTGTGCACCTGTCACAAAGGGAGAAGTAGAGATAGAAAAGGAAGGGAGGAGGGAAAGGATAGGGAGAGTCAGTAAGATAAAGAAGAGTAAATCAATACACTTGTAGGTAGAAAAGCTGTAACTCAAAGTCATGCTGCTAAACGGTGTCTACCTGTGTCTTGCAAGTATTGCAGTACTGTTTGATTCTTCCTGGCTGGAGCTTGCGGTCCTGTAGGCACTGGGGGCACTCATACTCTGCCAAACGCCCACAGAGGAAGCACTCTCGGGGGGCTGATGGGAGAAAGAAGGTGGGAAGCTGTCACTCAACCTGAAGACAGTTTACTATGGCAAGCTATGCTTAGGGAGTTACTGTATGGCCTTTTACTCATAGTTACATACGTGGCAGACATGTGACCAGTGTTTCGCAACAACACTCTGTCAGTCTCATTACATTGACTGATGGTGTAACTCACAGTTGTATAGAAGATCTGTGATGTCAAGCTCTGTTGAGGGGATGATGTGAGGGAACATCTTGTACTTTTTCCCAAACCTTGGCATCTGGACCATGAGACAGGATGGGATCTGAGGGACATATTAAAGACATTACACATTAGAGCAAAAGGATTGCCTTCCAAACAAAACGTGGGCGGCCTACAAGGCCTCGTAGACATACAGTTGAAGTCGGAAGTTTACATACACCTTAGCCAAATACATTTAAACTCAGTTTTTCACAATTCCTGACATTTAATCCTAGTAAAAATTCCATGTCTTAGGTCAGTTAGGATCACCACTTTATTTTAAGAATGTGAAATGTCAGAATAATAGTAGAGAGAATTATTTATTTCAGCTTTTATTTATTTCATCACATTCCCAGTGGGTCAGAAGTTTACATACACTCAATTAGTGTTTGGTAGAATTGCCTTTAAATTGTTTAACTTGGGTCAAACATTTCGGGTAGCCTTCCACAAGCTTCCCACAATAAGTTGGGTGAATTGTGGCCCCTTTTTTTGTTTCATTATGTCGATATAGGACTCTATTTACTGTGGATATAGATACTTTGGTACCTGTTTCCTCCAGCATCTTCACAAGCTCCTTTGTTGTTGTTCTTGGATTTGCACTTTTCGCACCAAAGTACGTTAATCTCTAGGAGACAGAACGCGTCTCCTTCCTGAGCGGTATGACGGCTGCGTGGTCCCACAGTGTTTATACTTGAGTACTATTGTTTGTACAGATGAACGTGGTACCTTCAGGCATTTGGAAATTGCACCCAAGGATGACCAGACTATTTTCTTTCTGAGGTCTTGGCTGATTTCTTTTGATTTTCCCATGATGTTGCGCAAAGACGCACTGAGTTTTAAGGTAGGCCTTGAAATACATCCACAGGTACACCTCCAATTGACTCAAATTATGTCAATTAGCCTATCAGAAGCTTCTAAAGCCATCACATCATTTTCTGGAATTTTCCAAGCTGTTGAAAGGCACAGTCAACTTAGTGTATGTAAACTTCTGACCCACTGGAGTTGTGGTATATTTAATTATAAGTTAAATAATCTGTCTGTAAACAATTGTTGGAAGTATTACTTGTGTCATGCACAAAGTAGATGTCCTAACCGACTTGCCAAAACTATAATTTGTTAACATGAAATCTGTGGAGTGGTTGAAAAAGGAGTTTTAATGACTTCAACTTAAGTGTATGTAAACTTCCGACTTCCAACTGTAGCTCCTTAGACAACCCTGCGCAGTATCACCCACCTCCTCAAACTTGAGGCCACAAGACAGGAAGGAGGTATCCAGCAGCTGCTGAACAGTGGGAGTCTGTGTCACCTGCTCCTTATCCAGAATAATCTGGAATGTGTAGGCATCCTGAGATGTGTTGTTAATTGATCTGAGACCCAGAGAACAGTCAAGCTAAGCAACTCAATCATGGCAGGGTGACCAAACAGAAACTCAGAGAGAAGCCCAGACAATTAGAATGGAGATGAGCAGTGTGAGGAAGGGAAGCAAGGAGCAATAAGTAGACTACTGCATAACCTGCAAGAAATAGAAAGATATGGGTCAGGAGGTCAAATAGAGCAGCAGAGAAAGGTGAAAGGTGAACTGGTTCAAACCTGAGTTTAAGCAATGGCTCCATGCATAGCACCTGCTGTAGAAGGATTGTGATGAACTCTTCAGGGTCTGCAGGGAGGAAGTATAAAACCATTTAGGAGAAATCAGAGACACTGCAGCCATTTAAAAATGATAATTTAGACATCATTACCCTTGGCTGGTATCACATTTATGTTAAGAGACCCATAGAGACAACACTATGAGAAGTGTGTGACAGTACCTTTCTCTTCTGTTACAAAGGTGTCACAGCCGAGCTGCTTGCGGAAGTTCATTACACTCTCAGCAGGCACAAAACCTTGGCTGTGGATTACACACACTGATGTCACTCTCAGTAGCCAAACGGCAACACACACACACAACACACAACACATGGATATGCACATTCAGGTAAAGTCCATATACTGGACCTGAACATACACTACCAATGTGCCAGAGTAATACCAGACATGCGTTGAGAGAAGATAACCCTTCTGGGTGAATTACAATGTCATAACGCCCTTATTTTGAAGAGCAGTTGATAATAAAGGCCTGCCTGAGGGTCAAGCGGATCTAGAAGTACAGACAATGTTTATACCGGCGCAAACAGTTGACGATGTCTTTCCTCAGAGAGCGAGATATGCTCTGTTCTGTGTCAGCTGGTTTGTGGCAAACACTGTCCAGGGTCATGGATGAGCTGAATAGACTGTGGAGAGATGTATTACCTTTGTTAGCTTGGCAGTGGTCCTGGCACAGCATTAAGTAATTCTTACAAGAAACTGGGCTCAACAGAAAATGATGCCGAACAGTGTGAAATTGTCATACAACTATAAGTTAGGAACAGTGAGCTAGATGAGGTAAGTTTACCTGAAGAGAGTGGCATCGAGGTAGCAGGAGTTGTAGTGCCCCTGGATCCCCTTCATCTTGCCCACAAGCAAAGACAAGGCTTCCGACTCAGGGATAGGAGGGACATTCTCATCAGTTTCCTCCGATGGAGTGACTGATGCAAACCATGCAAAAATATTAAGCACCACTTAGATAATAGAAATACAACTGATGTATGTTTTATATCTGCTGTTGGTTGGTGTTTGATTCATTTAGTGTTTGGTTTTAGGTGTGGGCTGCAAACCAATGCTTATAAGGCTATTATTACAACGGCATAACCTGATACTATCTACACTTCATGCATGTGTTAGTGTTAGGAAATACCTATACGAGTGGTGTCTAACCTGGGGGGATATCTGTGGCTTTGAGGGTCTCCTTTTCAGAGGGGGGATATAGGAACCTTCCATCTGGACTGCACTTTGTTAGAGGCACAAACAAGGCCCTGCCCCCTTCACAAGTGAAATACCGCTGGCCTCCATACGTCCCGTCTGAGCAATTATTCACTTCATAATCCTGATGGCAAAAGCATAAAAGAGTTGCTGAGGAATCACGTCTGATTGATATATGGAAATCTCAGAAAGGAGAATAATAGATAAGCTCAATAACATCTCTTACACAGTTACACTCACCAGCTCAATACCGGCCCAGTTGTTTTTATTTTCCGAAAGGACGCCCATCCACTGGATTACCCCATATACAGTGATCCCGGTGTTGGATGTTACCTCCACCAGGGATCCCACATCAAAAGGGTGGTGCGACAGGTTTTCAGTTGGGGTGACACTCTGGTCTACGTGGTTTATATCTCTCACTTGTCGTCCACGAGATCCCATATTAGGCATGGAGTTAATACGTGACACCGCCTTTCTGTTTAGACCTGGGAGAAGTTCAAGAGGAGGGGTAAGAATGACGGATCACATGGTTTCTGTCCTTGTCACAAGACCCATGTCATGAGACTGACCTGTGGTAAACATACCTCTCCATAAGAGGTATGCAGAGAGCTCAGAGCATGCAATGTACACAAATTCCAGAGCATGTGATGGATCTCTGCTGCTACATTCCAGAGCACCTGGTCCAGTTTTACCAGTTCTGTACAAAGAACCGCACTATGCCCACTGTCTAGCCACAGGTGCTGCTCATTGCCGTCCAACAAGGTTTAGCATAAATATTTTAGCATTTCTTTCTGATAAGGGGGAGGCGGGGTGGAGGGGTATTTTGCTTGCAGGTGCACTAATGCGCAGCAAGTCCTAAAGTGATGATAATGGTGTCTTTTCCAAGCATGTTTGAAATAAGAGCCCAAAGCCACTGGGTTCTGAAAGCTGATATTCTTTACCTGGCACCATTTCTGTGCTTCTTACAAGAAAATAAGTAAAGTATGTAATGGGTTTAAAGACTAAAAACGCCAGCTAAATGTGTCATATTTTGTAAATAAATGCATGTAGGCCTATGTGCTTGCTTACTGATCAATGAGAATGCATAGGGATTGAACACCAACAAGTAAACATGCACTACTGACCCTCTGAATGACTGTCTTTCCAGCTAGGGCCAAGGCCTACAGAGTACGCTGGGACAACCTGGACTATATCTGCTGCACTGAACAGGGGAAGAGGGGCAGTCTTCTTAGACGACACTGTTTGATTAGAGTCCTGCTGAAATGGAAAGGAAACAGGGCAATTAGATAAAGTAAGCACAATCCCAACACAGTAGCTGTGCTGAGAGTTTTTACTGGCAACACAGAAATACAACAAACTGCATTTGAGCAACTGCAAATTGCTCAGTGTTATTAAGTTTCAGATGTTATGTAACTAATCTGATAACATTATGGATCTTCCCCTGATGCCTCGATCACACCTACAGCGACGTTGCGCAAAATGGTACGCAGCATCATCTGGATAGATGTGCAACAAAAGTTCAACATTCACCCTCTGCTATAAAGCCGTCTAAGAATTCAGTTAGACGCATACGTTGGATAAATCCAACATTTGCACCACACAGAACACACTGCAACTGCCTCTGCAACGCAATGCTGCAAGGCAAACGCAGTGTTCCAATGGTAATTAATGTACTTCTGGTGTACCAAAATGCAATGATGTTGTCAGTGTGACCGAGGCGTGAGAGAGACATTCTTGTCTCCTGCTGTCACTTCCCGAAACTCATATAAATCAATGAGAGGTTCAGGTGTACTTGACACATACAGTTCAGTGTCTGCCATACTGTGGAATCATTAGGCTACATTTTTCTCTTATCGATGAGAGGATCAAATACAGTAGAAATTCCTGATTATTTGCTTATACATTGGACAAAATGCTGAAAGCCATTCCACTTTCTCTATGGCAGTGTCTATGCTGATATGAACTTGCATACTAGATGTATATAAGTTGCATACTCACCACAAACTCAACCTCAAAGCCCAGCATCAGCAGGTCCCCTTGGTTCTCCTTCTTACCAATCAGCATTAGATTCCTAACCAGCCCTGGTTGGTGACCCTTCTTGTGCTTAACTACAACCAGGTCATCCTGAGACAGCACACAGATAGCCAAAAAAAGCTGGGGGTTGCACAGGAGCTCCAGGCGTTTGCTAGAGGGGGACACGAAGAGCAACAGCTGGGCCTGGTGGCAGGTGAGGGGGTAAGTGTCCTCCCTCTTCACCATGCCCCCGCTTTTAGGGTTACCCCCACTGCTGCCACCTCCGTACAACAGTCCCATCAGCTCTCCCTTCTGCATCTCTGCCTCCACACGGCCAATACATCCTCTGGCGAAGCCTTTTCTTGCCTTCCCCCGTGTCACTATAAAGAACTTGTCCTTCCCTTCTCTTTTTGATTCCATCCCTCTTCTAAAGTGCACAATATTCCTGCTGACAAGGGAAAGAAGTAAAGGAAGTATTATTGTATCCTTCTGATCATTCACTTGTATTACCAGAATGTGAATTCACAGCCATTCCATTGTGCTGTCACACTCAGCTTTAAAGACTATCATTTATAAAGAAGTGAACCCCCCCCCCCCCAAAAGCAATAAGCAATTAACTATAATTTAACATAAATCTCAGTGGTATCACTTTGTAAGGGTTTCATCGCATTGTTTCAACAAAATAAGATACATCTGTACACACTGGCAACTGGCAACAATGTATCATGTATCTAGCAATTGTCTTTTATTAGTAATTGAGTCAATCTTACTGACCGTTTTTCAAAGTATTTGAAGAGCAGTTACTCCAAAGTACAACATACATTCGATTGCAAGGTAAGCTTAATCCTCGTGACTGTAGCTCGGAATAAGGAAGTACTTCAGCCCAGTTAACTGATACTGTAGCTCTGTGACCAGCTGTGACCGAACACGCCCGTTTTATACTTTCCTCTCTCTGACAGAGACAATTCAGCATGAAGATCGTGATTTTTCTTCAAGATAATTTATTTCGTCAGCGAATTCACAAATTATAATTATGATTTGGGGATGTATAGCTACATGATAGTGTTTATTTGCTAAGAAAATACGGGGTATCAGTATGAAAATGTTTGCACACACTGCTGTAAGTCGCTCTGGATAAGAGCGTCTGCTAAATTACTAAAATGTTAAATTATTGCATCAGTCAAAGAAAATTGCAGGTTGTCAGTCACATTGTCACAAATCATTTAACATTATCAAGACATGACGTCAAGACATTATCCTCCCCATGACAGAGGGAATATCAGCTATACTGGTATATATATTGTTTTAAACATGTATGCCCTAGGTCTATTGTTAGAAACAAAAACACTTAACCAGGTCATGACCTTGGGCGGTCACACCGCATGCTGTTGTGGCGGGGCAGCAAGCTAAAAGGAGCTAGCTAGCTAATGTTAGCTTACTAACTTCATTAGCTAGCTAGCTGTGTTACCTAACGTTAGCTCGGTGAAAACTCTTGCTTGCAGGCAGTTGAAGAACATATCTTCTTCCTCTCTCTCACCCGCCAGGTGAAAAACATATTTTAAATAATTGTTAAGATTGTATAATCAAATAAGATGCCAATATCCATGAGAAAGATTTTGGTCGCATGACAGCTGATGAAAAGTCAACTGCTACATTGTCAGTTGGAGGCAGGGCTGGGGACAGCTAGCTAGGGAATTTCTTTAAATTGTGATTGACAGATCGGGATAAATGTTATTTAATTAACATATATTTTAAAATGCATTCACATACATATTCTATGATATGCTCAAGTTATATATTTTATAAATATATTCTGGACATACATGTGAATATATTTTAAATGCCCTGCATGTATGTATGTACAGTTGAAGTCGGAAGTTTACATACACTTTAGCCAAATACATTTAATCCTAGTAAAAATTCCCTGTCTTAGGTCAGTTAGGATCCCCACTTTATTTTAAGAATGTGAAATGTCAGAATAATAGTAGAGAGAATGATATATTTCATCACATTCCCAGTGGGTCAGAAGTTTACATACACTCAATTAGTATTTGGTAGCACTGCCTTTATATTGTTTAACTTGGGTCAAACATTTCGAGTAGCCTTCCACAAGCTTCCCACAATAAATTGGGTGAATTTTGGCCCCTTCCTCCTGACAGAACTGGTGTAACTGAGTCAGGTTTGTAGGCCCCCTTGCTCACACACACACTTTTTCAGTTCTGCCCACAAATGTTCTATATGATTGAGATCAGGGCTTTGTGATGGGCATTCCAATACCTTGACTTTGTTGTCCTTAAGCCATTTTGCCACAACTTTGGAAGTATGCTTGGGGTCATTGTCCATTTGGAAGACCCATTTGCGACCAAGCTTTAACTTTCTGACTTGAAATGTTGCTTCAATATATCCACATAATTTTCCTTCCTCATGATGCCATCTATTTTGTGAAGTGCACCAGTCCCTCCTGCAGCAAAGCACCCCCACAACATGATGCTGCTACCCCCGTGCTTCACAGTTGGGATGGTGTTCTTCGTCTTGCAAGCCTCCCCCTTTTTCCTCCAAACATAACGATGGTCATTATGGCCAAACAGTTCTATTTTTGTTTCATCAGAACAGAGGACATTTATCCTAAATGTATGATCTTTGTCCCCACGTGCAGTTGCAAACCGTAGTCTGGCTTTTTTATGGTGGTTTTGGAGCAGTGGCTTCTTCCTTGCTGAGCAGCCTTTCAGGTTATGTTATAGGACTCATTTTATTGTGGATATAGATACTTTGGTACCTGTTTCCTCCAGCATCTTCACAAGGTCCTTTGTTGTTCTGGGATTGATTTGCACTTTTCGCACTAAAGTACGTTAATCTCTAGGAGACAGAACGTGTCTCCTTCCTGGTTCCATGGTGTTTATACTTGCGTACTATTGTTTGTACAGATGAACGTGGTCCCTTCAGGCATTTGGAAATTGTTCCCAAGGATGAAGCAGACTTGTGGAGGTCTAACATTTTTCTTGACTGATTTGATTTGATTTTCCCATGATGCCGAGCAAAGAGGCAATGAGTTTGAAGGTAGGCCTTGAAATACATCCACAGGTACCTCTCCAATTGACTCAAATGATGTCAATTAGCCTATCAGAAGCTTCTAAAGCCATGACATCACTTTCTGGAATTTTCCAAGCTGTTTAAAGGCACAGTCAACTTAGTGTATGTAAACTTCTGACCCACTGGAATTGTGATAGTGAATTATAAGTGAAATAGTCTGTCTGTAAACAATTGTTGGAAGAATTACTTGTGTCATGCACAAAGTAGATGTCCCAACCGACTTGCCAAAAGTATAGTTTGTTAACATGAAAGTGGTTTGTGGAGTGGTTGAAAAATGACTTTTAATGACTTCAACCTAAGTGTATGTAAACTTCCGACGTCAACTGTACATAAAGTGACTCCTTCAGAAAGTATTCACAACCCTTGATTTTTCCACATCTTGTTACAAAGGGGGATTAAAATGGATTTAAAAGCAAACATTTGTCAACGATCTAAACAAAATACTCTGTCAAAGAGAAAGATTAGTAAAAAAGAAATCATGAAAAATAAAACACTAATACTGTATATCTTGATTATTCAACCCCCTGAGTCAATACACGTTGGCAGCGATTACAGCTTTCTGGGTAAATCTCTTAAGAGCTTTTCACACCTGGATTGTGCAACATTTGCCCATTATTCTTTTGAAAATTCTTCAAATTCTTTTGCACAACATAAGACTTTGTATTCAGGACAAAAAGTAAAATTGCTTTGCCACATTTATATATTACGTTATATTATTTATATATTGCCTTGGTGCAAACAGGATGCATGTTTTGGAATATTTTTTATTCTGTACAGCCTTCCTTCATTTCACTATAAATTAGGTTTGTGGAGTAACTACAATGTTGTTGATCTATCCTCAATGTTCTTCTATCACAGCCATTAAACTCGGTAACTGTTTTAAAGTCACCATTTGCCTCATGGTGAAATCCCTGAGCGGGTTCCTCCCGTTCCGGCAACTGAGTTAGGAAGGACACCTGTATCTTTTTAGTGACTGGGTATATTAATACACCATCCAAAGTGTAATTAATAACTTCCCCATGCTCAAAGGGATATTCAATGTCTGCTTTTTTTTTCAATTTTATCCATCTACCAAATAGGTGCTCCTCTTTGGATAACCTTTTAGGTCTTTTTGTCAGAATCAGTGTTTGAAATTCACTGCTCGACTGTGGGGTAAAAAAATAATAATTCAAAAATCATGTTAAACACTTATTGTACACAGTGAGTCCATGCAACTTGTGACTTAAGCCACGTTTTACCCCTGAACTTATTTAGGCTTGCCATAACAAAGGGGTTGAATACTTACTGACAAGACTATTCATTTTTTTATTAATTTGTAAAAATTTTGAAAAAATCTAATTTGATATTAAGGGATATTTTGTGTAGGCCAGTGGATAAAGAAATCTACATTTAATCCATTTTAAGTTCAGGCTGTAACGCAACAAAATGTGGAAAAAGTCAAGGGGTGTGAATACTTTGAAGACACTGTATATTATAATACATTCGTTTTCCGTATGGGCTGGCCAGCGTCTTGAGCAGTGACATTGTCCATCACCCAGGAATATATTGTTAGTCATCTGTCATAATTATGGTTTTGTATTATTCTCAATAACAACATTTCATAAAATGTGTTCTCAAACCGTTATGATAACGTTTCACCTTTTTATAGTGGCATTGGAGGTGTATATTTGCTTGTCAACCTTCCCATGCCAGTTTTCTATGACTTCAGCCCTTTGGCACATTCTCTACTCCGAAGAGGCCCTGGCTAGTAGGAGAGTGTGTTGTAAGGAAGGTGTTGAGCATACAGCTTAATACTTTGGGTCTGCTGATAAACAAGCTAAAGAGTTAAAACCAACAATGAAAACAGAGATACATGCCTTTAAAGTAACGGTTGACAGTGACTGATATTTGAATAATCGAGTAACTTTATTTTTTTAAATCTGGATATTTGCCATTTCAACCCATCCCACGCTGCATTCATCATTAGGAGCAGGTTTTAGTGGCTTGTTTGTGAGTCTTTGACATTCAACATTCACAAATGTGAAGTGCATTCTTGGAAATATACAGTAGCTGGTGGCTATATGTATTATCTTTACCTAGACAAAACAGCAGTGACTAACAGCAAATGTCAGATTTGTAAAAAGATGGAGCGATAATGTATTTGCCTCCAACTTTTACCAAACATTAGGCAAAACTACATATATTTACCTAGTTCTGCCAAGTCAAGTAGTGCCCCCTATTGGACAACCAATACCATTGTGACCTAGGCTGATGGGTATAGGCTACTCACATACAGTACATGATATTCATGTCTACCACAGGAGGTTGGTGGTACCTTAATTGGGGAGGACAGGCTCGTGGTAATTGCTGGTGCGGAATAGTATCAGATACATGGTTTCCATGTGTTTGATGCAATTCCATTGACTCCATTCCGAACATTATTATGAGCGGTCCTCCTGTGATGTCTCCCACCTTTCCATTACATCTGCCTTAATACTACCATCACACTAGGAACATTAAAATATGAATACATTAATTATTTAATAAGCATACAGATCAGATATGACTTAGTTGTCTAATGTTCATATTGAAATAAAGCCATATTCTAAGAAAGCTAGGCAGAGCCAGCCACAGCACGAGGGTCAACAATGCCCCTAATGATGTCATTGGTTCTCTGGGCACCCTGCACCAGGGACAGCAGCCCTACCCTCTGGACTGTGTGTCCTTTCAGACGCAACACCTTCACATCCTCCTCCAGGAACTCAGCTGACGGGAGACAGTTGGGAAGATATGAATTAGAAAAAGTGGGTTGAAGTTTCAAACCATTTCAAAGCTTATTTTCCACCCGCAATTAGGTGTAGATATAACATAAAATGCTCACAGTCCACCAGGAGGCTGTTCGGCTGAAGCTGGGGATGGAGTCGTCCCAGGGATATACTATCATTCAGATTTTTGTGGTATGATAAAATATTAATCAAGACCTGAAACAAAATGAAAGGTGCACAATGAAAGGCAATGAAATTACAAGGAAATTGTACTTCTAGACAACAGGCATGAACATTAGAGTATGTTTTTTGTGTCAGACCTGGGTGACACCACTGAGGCTGTGCTCTCCATTAGAAGATCCCAGGGCCACATATAATCCACATCTACCTAGAGACGGTATCACAATTGTGGGCATAATAAATGACAGAGGCCGCTTGCCTGGCTGGACCCTGTTCCTCTGCAAAGAAAAAAAAAAAAAAAGTGTTGATATACGATATTTTTACAAAATGGTTGTTTCTCTATCTGATTGAAAGTGTAGAATGTTATGTTATGTTATGTTAATACATTATACAGCCTAAAGGTGCAATGTACTGTGGTATGTTGTTACCAGGTTGGATATTAACAGTCCCTGGCTTTTAATTGGCCAGGAGAAGTCCATGATCTGGCTGTTCAGGAGAATGCCTGAAGGGGTTAAAATTCTACTTCCAAAAGGCCTGTTCAGTGAGCTGAAACATTTTTTAAAAAGTGTAAGACCACCCCATATCCGTCATGCTAATGTAAACATGCAGACAGTAACTTATCTCCTTAAGGTAAGCTCTATTATCACAGCACCTGGTGAAAGACACAATGATGTCATCGGGACCCATGACCACCACCTGGCTAGCCACACCTCCACTCGGCAAGTCATAGACAGTAGAATAATGTCTGGAAGGAGACGCCTGTGAGTCACTGATCAACTGACGGAGCGCTGCAGCCTGTGGCTTGCTTTAACAGAGACACAGGTACAAGACATACACATCAGTAGAGAGGACAATTGTTTACAGAAATTCCTGTCATTGCATTTCAGAAGGACTTAAATTACATGGCTAATCTACTTAGAACATGGTGAGGAAGTGAATGCATGCTTGTTATTGTTTACCTTAGCATCTTGGAGAGGAGCGCAGAGACTGATGGGGTATACGCAGGGTCTCCGAGCCCACTGGCCATAGCCAGGGCCGCTTTCAGTGACTTCGAAATGAATACAATTTTATTAGGGGAACCTTTCCTGCACACTGTAAATTACATGGGTCTCACTTCAGAGCTTGAGATACAGTACCTCAGCAATCCAGTGGTTTGCGCTGTACGTTGTACTATTCCCATTGAGGTGGAAGTCCTCCAAAATGTTGAGGGCTGATATCAGAGCAGCACCAATAGAAGGGGGAGGCGGCACTAGAACTCTAAATCCTGAGGGAGGGTGTTGCCAGGAAATATTATGTAGACCTGAGGAGGCTGGTGAGGGGAGGACGGCTCATAATAATGGATGGAATGGAATGTTATCAAACACGTGGAAAACCAGGTGTTTGTGTTTGATACAATTCATTCTATTTCAGCCATTACTATGAGCCTGTCCTACTACCCATTAAAAGTGCCACCAGCCACGACTGGTGTTGACATAATGTCGACAAATGCAGCTAATCCCAACATACTGTAGAATTTCCTTATTTGTATGCTACTTTCTATAAAGAGCATGAAGTATGACTATGCTTACCCTGATACAGGCCTTCAATTGGCTGCTCTATGACCGCACAGTAGTTGCTGAGATCCTCCTTGGTTAGAACTCCTCCATTTTCTTGCACCTAAAACACAACACTGGTCAAATCTGTTTATGATTCATTGCAATTTGCTGAGGGCTATGTTCTTAACTAACACTTTTATTTACCTCATTGACCATTTCCTGTGTTAGAGTCCCACTGTAGAAGTCTGACACCCCAGCCTCCAGGACAGCAGCCAGACTGGGTGTTTTCATAAGAGAGCCAGGGGACAGAGCATGGCCTCCTGGCAAGAACATGTCCCTGAAGCGCAATGGCATATTCTGACCTTTCACCTTGGTTATGGCCTCTGCTGCAGGGTTAGACAAACATCAAAGTCTCCTGGTGAATACTAGTCTAGTCCTGTATTGAGGCTTTTATACAGATTCTACATGCATGAGAAGTAAAACAGTAAGAAAGAAACTTAGGAGGATTGTGAATCAGTCCTTACCAAGTCTGTGAGATACATTAAAGCCGTCCCTGGCTACATTGGCAGCCCTGGTGATGATATCCTCCCATGACAGTCTGGGGCGAAACAATAACAACCATAGGCTAGTATACGCTTCTGAACACAAACATGAAATTGCACATAACAAATGACAACACCTCACCTTCCATACAGTTTATGGGCTTCGGACAACCCTTTGAGCAAGCCTGGCACACCTACAACCAGACCTGGCTGGGTGGTTAAGGAAAGAGGTTACAATTTCAAAATCTCTTTTGTAACCTCAGTGTACACGTTGCATGACTATCTGAGACTAGCCACACAATACAAGAGAATAGTTCAACACACCATTGTGAACACACCAATAAGTTATGTATTTTTACTCATCACCTTTAGCTCTGGGTCAATTTGCAGGATCTCTTCCTTGATTCCAGAGGGTGCCGTTTCCTGGAAATTAATCACGTTCCTTATATTCTTCCGGATGTTATAAACCAGCATCACCCCTCCCCTAAAGACAAAGACATGAATGAAGTCAAGTGGACCATGGATGTCCTGTCCAAACACATGATCACCTGGACAATCATTATGCCACATACTTATTTTTTATTTAACAAGGCAAGTCAGTTAAAAACAAATTCTTATTTACAATGACGGCCTAACAAAAGGCAAAAGGCCTCCTGCAGGGATGGGGGCTGGGATTAAAAACATAAATAAAATAAAAAATATAGGACAAACACATATCACGACAAGAGAGACAACACTACATAAAGAGAGACCCAAGACAACAACATAGCATGGCAGCAACACAACATGACAACAACATGGTAGCAACACAACATGGTAACAGCACAAAACAGGGTACAAACATCATTGGGCACAGACAACAGCACAAAGGGCAAGAAGGTAGAAATTACAATACATCACGCATATAGTGCACTTGCTGTTAACTTTCTCAAATGCAATAGACACTTACCCTCCAATACCTGACGTGTGTGGATGGACTATCCCCAGGCACAGGGCGGCAACAATAGCAGAATCCACACTGGAGCCCTGATCATTCAGCACCCTACGACCAAGCTCTGTACAGTGTTCATGGTCCGTCACCAACACACTCTCTCTGAAGACCTGCTGACCCCATTATAGTGAGGATGAAAATAAGGTAATAAGTAAAAGATGTTCTGAATAGCTTCTATGCATTTTTCTAAGTTAGTACATACCTTATTTGTCCCTAGATAAATCTGCAGGACCATAGCAGTGGTGACTGTTATGGCAATGATGAGAGAAGTGGCATAGATGGGTATGATGCCTTCCTGCCAAGGGCCACACCTACTTGGTCCCCCAGACAGGGGGTTCTTATCAGTCTTTCTAAAGGAGGACAAGCTTAGATCAGCCAGGTTAGGGTTCTGGCTCCCAGAGGCTAGGTGTCTCAGGGGCAATTCTATTGGGAGACTGCTGAGGTCTGGGGCAGGGCTGAGGCCACCATGGCCTTGGAGACCTGGAGAGGGAAAGATTTTAGACCCTGTCCTTAGAGTGGAGGTGGGCTAAAAAGCTACTGTACATGTGTGGCAATTTGTGGTTGATACAAGCAAGATTTGACATCGGGTAAGTAGCGTTGAGTTGCTGCCAAACCAACTACCTGTGTTTCGGTTATGCTCTTTCTGAAAGTTCCCATTTTGCCCTTTGGTCAATGTATCATCCACAGTCAACTGAGGTAAGCCCCCAAAGCTCTTGTAACCAACTGGTGATTGACTGCTACTAAGTTTAGTCTCAGGACTCACATCCATCTTCCCTATGTTCGCACAGAGATAACCACATTATGTACAATTAGTCAGACACAGGACTACCCTCTCTCTTCCCAACTGATGACTAGCAAGTCAGCAAGGTGAAAAAAAGCTATACAATAAAAGGTACAACACAAGTGTTGGAGCAGTAGAATATAGAGTTGCACAAAAACAATTTCACTATGTCACTAATCTAGAGGAACAGAAAGTATAAGACAGTTTTATGAGCTCTCCATTGCTAGCTTCCCTCTTACCTGCCCTTCCCCTTGAGCATACAACACATCAATAATGACAAACGGGTTAAGAATTACTCAGCCAATCAGATTGGCCAATTAAGTAACCAATTGATCAGCCATTTTTTTTTTTTTAAGTAGTATACACTGAGATGTTTCTATAACCTTCTTTCACATATTGATTCGCATAACATTGATGAATTGGATAACATTAGTAATGCCGTTTGGTCACCAAATAGCCCTGATCATGCAGTTCTGACTCAGCTTTGACACTATAATGGAATAATGGAACAATGGTGCAATCAAGTGGGTAATCCTTTTTTATTGCTATATGAAATGTTTTTAACCCACACACGACAATCTGACAAAATACATACATGTAATAATACAAATACCTTTTTAATTAATTTTTTTGCATAGGCTCTGCACAGAAATGTGCATGCCACTGACAGTTTTGCCATAGCCACACACTATCAAGCCTACAAACATCTCATTTGATATGAGGTTTACGTCTTCATTCTCTTGCCATATACAGTACAGGTTCAAAATAAATGTTTAGCTGCCAGTGAACAGGTGACAATTCAGAGTAACAAGCTTAGTGTTTTGTATCAAATGGGGTAGATGCCTTAATCTACACGAGTGAACTGCAAAATCTGTTTGAATTATGACTTTATTTCGCTATATGGAAACATGCTGCCAATCCAATTTATGTTGCATTTGTGAAGGTGTCTGAGCATGTCTGTGTGTGTGTGTGTGTGTGTGTGTATGGTGTGAGCAGATTAAAGGTTACTGTTGCTCTTGTGTTAAAAGCGCTCCCTGGTGCTGGGTGTTCAGTGGCTGAAGTTGCGGTGGCCTGGCTGTTGGAGGTAGGTGGTGTGCGCGCGGGAGGAGTGGCGCTGAGCTCGCTGGCGGACACAATTCTGCCGCTGGATGCAGCTCCGTGTGAGGTGGCGGCGGTCCACCCGGGTCTGAGCCCTCTGGACACGGGCAACCTGCGTGACCTTAGCCAGCTGTCCAGACATGGACACTGAACCACGAACGATCCGGCTGGGGCTGGTGACGCTTCTTTGGACTGGGACCTCTGGTTCTGACATCCTGCAGAGAAACACATGCTTGTAAGCCCACAAATGCGCACCCACAACTGTTCACATATACGCGTGGACAATCAAACATTTGGAATCAGCGGCAGAACAGATATTGTAGAATGCTTTGTCAACTTCCTGTGTCAAACGCACAAAAGTCTTTCTCTCACCTGACGGCAGTTTCTGAGATGGGTTCAGTCTCCTCAGTGACAGGTGGGTTGGAGGGACATCTGTAGATAGACATGTTGGCACAGTCCACTACCTGCACCTCCACTAGGTTCACTTCATTGACAGCTTCTGTAGAGAAAAAAAGACACCCAGCATAACCCATTTTTCATCCAGCAGAGCACACTGATCCACACTAGGTAGCTACAATCCAACCACTACTTCCTGTGAGATACTGACCTTGATGGTTGATCAGAAGCCACCCTTCCTCAAGCATTTCTGCAGGGTTGGATGTCCTCTGGTTTGTAGGGATGTCCTCATCTCTTCCAAAAAACAGACTAGTGAGCCTTCGGAACATGACTGGGTTCTGTTCTGTGTGGCGGGTTGCTAAGGAAGTGTTGCCTTGGACTCTGGGTCACAGACCTGGTTGTGATTTGGTTTTGTGAGATCGCTGCCTGTGTTCTTTCTTCTCCTTTCTCTGGAGGAAACTCAGATGTAGCAGCAGAGGCTTTGGGTGTCTAAATACTTCTCAAAAAGACCTGGTTGATCTAGAGATGAGAAAAACATTTTCATAAAGTCTGGGTCCCATAACTCAAACCTGCTGTAACAACAGTCTTATTCTTGTCATTTTTTCATCCTTGGACATTTTTGAAAATAATGGTAATTATTAATCAATCCCCCAGTGAGGGATTTCTGGACCCCACACATCCATACTGGCCCATGTTAATTAAAGCAACCCCAGGTCAGCTGACCATGGTGGTCATTGATTGGTCAAGGAGGCCTTTATGAATATAAGGGCCTGAATAACCAGTACCCCCTGCAGAGCTCCATTGTCAGATCCCATCTGCTATTAAACCTACAGGGAGGGGCTAGGCTATACTCTGCAACATACAGTGAATTCGGAAAGTATTCAGACCTCTTGACTTTTTCCACATTTTGTTACGCTACAGCCTTATTCTAAAATTGATTCAATCTTTTTTTTTCTCCTCAATCTACACACAATACACCATAATGTCAAAGCAAAAACAGGTTTTTAGAAATGTTTGTTAATTTATAAAAAAAAAAACTGATAACACATTCACATAAGTATTCAGACCCTTTACTCAGTACTTTGTTGAAGCACCTTTGGCAGCGATTACAGCATTGAGTCTTTGTGGGTATGATGCTACAAGCTTGGCACACCTGTATTTGGAGAGATCCTCTCAAACTATGTCAGGTTAGATGGGGAGTGTGGCTGCACAGCTATTTTCAGGTCTCTCCAGAGATGTTAGATCGGGTTCAAGTCCGAGCTCTGGCTGGGCCACTCAAGGACATTCAGAGACTTTTCCTGAAGCCACTCCTGCGTTGTCTTGGCTGTGTGCTTAGGGTCATTGTCCTGATGGAAGGTGAACCTTCGCCTCAGTCTGAGGTCCTGAGTGCTGTGGAGCAGGTTTTCATCAAGGATCTCTCTGTACTTTGCTCCGTTCATCTTTCCCTCGATCCTGACTAGTCTCCCAGTCCCTGCCACCATCATGTTTCACCGTAGGGATGGTACCAGGTTTCCTCCAGACGTGACGCTTGGCATTCAGGCCAAAGAGTTGGTTTAGGTGCCTTTTGGCAAACTCCAAGCTGGCTGTCATGTGCCTTTTCCTGAGTGGCTTCCAGAAGGTTCTCCCATCTGCAGAGAGGAACTCATCGGGTTCTTGGTCACCTTCCTGACCAAGAATCTTCTCCCCCGATTGCTCAGTTTGGCTGGGGCGGCCAGCTCTAGGAAGAATGTTGGCGTTTTTTTGGTACCCTTTCCCAGATCTGTGTCTCGAAACAATCCTGTCTTGGAGCATTCCTTCGACCTCATGGCTTGGTTTTTTCTCTGACATGAACTGTCAACTGTGGGACCTTACATAGATAGTTGTATAAACATCTCAAGGATGATCAATGGAAACAGGATGCAACTGAGCTCAATTTCGAGTCTCATAGCAAAGAGTCTGAATACTTATGTAAATAAAGTACTTCTGTTTATTTTTTATAAATTAGCAAAAAGTTATAAAAACCTATTTTCGCTTTGTCATTATTTGGTATTGTGTGTAGATTGCTGAGGATTTTGTTTTTATTTAATACATTTTTGAATAAGGCTGTAACATAACAAAATGTGGAAAAAGGTAAGCAGTCTGAATCCTTTCCGAATACACTGTATAGTTACGTCCTCATAGCATCCTCTCAACGCAATGGCTCTCAGCATAAGACAATTTTTTTTTAATGTTATTTTTCTGATATGGCTGCTTGTTGACAAACGGCTATATTTGCAAATCTTGTTACGCACACAGGGAATCCCTCCACCCAAAGCAGAGAAATAACGGTTGCTTTTGATAAACCACATTCATGTTCCATTTGTATTTTTGTTCAGTACATTTTCGAAAATTATACTTAAAAAATATACAAAAACATGTTTAGCTCACATAATATAATGTAAAAGTATGTATTATGGTGTCTGTAATAGAAGAAATGTGGCAAAAACTAATGTAAACACTAATAAATAAATGTGTATAGCTTTTGCAACAGTGGAGGAGTACCAAGATTGAGGTATGGTGGATTCCAAAACAGCTCCCCCTGTTAGTCATCTAGTGTATATATAAATGCTTGTCAGCTACTCAGCTGAGCAAATATATGGCCTATTGCAGGGTTTCCCGAACTCGGTCCTAGTCCTGGTCCTTGGGGAGGGGAGGGGGGTCCTTGGCCTATGGCAGTGGCTTTCAAAAACAAAACATTGTCCCTGAATGCGTCAGATGTGTATGCAACTGACGTCATTATTCAAAATCTAAACAACCGCTTTAGCAGAAAACAAGGAGGGGACGAGGGACGAGGCTGGGATACCGCTGAAAGACTAAACAAACCATTTCACGATGACAAAGAAAGCCTGAACGTTATACATCAACAGAGCAAGAACTTAATAACTGGATACAAAGGCTAGGCTATAGCCTACTCCTTTGGTGGAGGTGACATAACAAAGTCTGGTCTGAAATTGGGGCAGTTGCAATGACAGCCAGCGGTAGGTCAGCGATCGAAAGACTGAATAATAATAATAGAACAGAATGAAATGTATCTCCTTTTTGGAAAGACGCCCATATTGCATGCATTTATAGGGACAATCCAAGAAGACAAAACAAACAGTTTGGAGAAGACCTATCAATTACACAATTCTGCAAACTGTATTGATAAAGGACCGGTTTGGATGATAGCTAAATAGAAATAAACTAGAGGCAAATAAAACTTACCTATATTCGTAGAATATTTCTCAATTTGAGTAGGACATTCTGTTAACCCCAAAATTGTATTTGAATAGGGTTTGTAACCGATTCCTTAATTAATGCGTTTTCCTTTGATGAAGCATCAGTTTTTAACTGCAACTCTGCACAATTTTCCCAAATATTTGCATCTGTTCTTGATTCCCTGTCTGGTCTTTGCAAATTTTTCTTTCCAAATGTAATCAAAACAGCTGATGGATATCTCACAGCAACCGTAGCACCACCTCTTCCCCCTCCCATTCGAGGTTTACAACCAATCACGCAGTTAAAAAAGATGTTGGTCTGCCCCTCATTTTGTGCAGACCTACATGGGCTTATTGGCCTTTTATGTTAGACTTGCACTTGAAGCAGTGTTGTCTAGGCTTGAGGTGATTACCTTACAATAAAAATAGTTTGTTAAATTAACTGTTATTATTAGTGATAAAATACTCACACCAACACCTCTGCAAAAGGACCAGCAGCAACCTTTGAAGGCTCTCTCTGTCGTCCACTCACGATTCTAATACATTTTTTATTAGGCCTATTAATCTAGATTTGCCCTATTATTGCGTAAGTGCATACGTATTTTAATTATTAGGCTACATTCACCTTTTTCAAAACGTCATAATTAGAATTTTTTTTCAAGAATTATCATTCATAGTAAACACAACCCCTTTAAACTAGGTAGGCCGAGCTATGTATCGAAATGATGATGGTTATAAAGAGTGTTACAACGTATACAGCCTACAATGTATTTAATTCCCTTTCGCACTTGATTTGACGCAGTGAGGGGGGTGTCTAACGGTTGTGGGACTGGGACAGGGTAGCCTACTGTAGTTTTCCAGACTAGGGCGGGATCAAATTTGAAAGTCGCATTTACAACTAGCCAGTGAAGACCTCGTCCCTCTACCCTCGAGCGAGAGAGAGCACTCGTCTGAGGGTGCGTTGGTAAATTCACTCTGACTATCTACTCCGATTTCAGAGCACTCTTGTCTGAGTGTGCCAGAGCGGAGAATAACGTCGGCAAAAAAAGCATAATTCAATTGTTGCCACAGTTACAGTCACCAACGCTCTGGATAACATGAAAACAGCCTAACCAGCTCTGCTATGGGGAGTACAATGGTCAGAGTGAGGTGTGAAGTTAGCCAACGTTAGCGTGAATGCTTGACCGCCGTTGTGAGGTCAGAATGCTCGGATCAACCCTACTCGACCAGAGCGTCCAGTGTTCGCTCTGAATGCTCCGAAAGCGAAACACTCGAGATTACTAATGGACACAATGCTCTGATTTTTACACACCAGTGAGGGTCGGTGCCATTTAAGATGAGGGAGCAATTTATACTTTTTTTGAGGATGGCCTTATTTCTATTACAGCATATTGGATGACTGTCATTCATATTCCATTCACCCAGCTCAATGTAACATCGATAGGTTTCGGCTACTACATGATACTTGAATTTTCCCTATACCCATCATGAGGTTGCTACAACCTAGCCTATAAATGAAAGTTTACAACATAAACAGGTTGAGAGATTTTTTAGTAATTAAGGTGTCAGACATTGACACATTCAATACCGCCTTGCACACTCTTCCCTGCATCGAGCTGATCTAGGGTGTAATCATTAGTCCAACAGTTGCAAAGAGTTTCTATTAGACAAATTCAGGTATGTTTATCCCCACTTCAATTTGCTTACCGCCCCAATATATCCACAGACGATGCAATCGCCATCACTCTACACACAGCCCTATCCCATCTGGACAAGAGGAATGCCTATGTAAGAATGCTGTTCATTGACTATAGTACCCTCCAAGCTCATCATTAAGCTCGAGGCCCTGGGTCTGAACCCCACCTTGTGCAACTGGGTCCTGGACTTCCTGACGGACCGCCCCCAGGTGGTGAAGGTAGGAGACAACACCTCCACTTCGCTGATCCTCAACACTGGGGCCCCACAAGGGTGCGTGCTCAGCCCCCTCCTGTACTCCCTGTTCACCCATGATTGTGTGGCGAAGCCCGCCTTTAACTCAATCATCAAGTTTGCAGACGACACAACAGCAGTAGGCTTGATTATCAACAATGACGAGACAGCCTACAGGGAGGAGGTGAGGGCTCTGGGAGTGTGGTGCCAGGCAAACAACCTCTCACTCAACGTCAACAAAACAAAGGAGATGATCGTGGACTTCAGGAAATAGCAGAGGGTGCACCCCCCTATCTACATCGACGGGACAGCAGTGGAGAAGGTGGAAAGCTTCAAATTCCATGGTGCACACATCACTGACAAACGGAAATGGACAACCCACACAGACAGTGTTGAAGAAGTAGCAACAGAGCCTCTTCAACCTCAGGAGGCTAAAGAAATTTGGCTTGGCATCTTAAAACCCTCAGACTTTTACAGATGCACAATTGAGAGCATCCTATCGGGCTGTATCACCGCCTGGTATGGCAACTGCACCGCCCGCAACCGCAAGGCTCTCCAGAGGGTGGTGCGGTCTGCCCAACGCATTACCGGGGGCAAACTACCCGCACTCCAGGACATCTACAGCACCCAATTTCATCAAGGACATCAACCACCCGAGCCACTGCCTGTTAGTATCCCCCCTTTCCCTTTCCCTTTCACCCCACTATCATCCAGAAGGCGAGGTCAGAACAGGTGCATCAAAGCTTGGGCAGAGAGACGAAAAACAGCTTCTATCTTAAGGCCATCAGACTGTTAAACAGCCATCACTAGCACATTAGAGGCTGCTGTCTATAGACATAGACTAGAAATCACTGGCCACTTTAAGAAATGGAACACTAATCACTTTAATAATGTTTACATATCTTGCATTACTTATCTCATATGTATTTACTGTGTTCTATACTATTCTGCGGTATCTTAGTCATTTAATAACGTTTACACATCTTGCATTACTCATCTCATATGTATATACTGTATTCTATTCTACTGTTTCTTAGTCCATGCCACTCGGACATTGCTCGTCCATATACAGTATGTATATAGTCTTAATTAATTCCTTACTGAGATTTGTTTGTATTGGGTATATGTTGTGTAATTGTTAGATATTAGTTGTTAGACATTACTGCCTTGTCGGAGCTAGAAGCACAAGCATTTCGCTACACCCACAATAACATCTGCTAAACACGTGTATGTGACCAATAAAATGTGATTTGATTTGTTAGCAAAAATTTGGATGTTTAGAACAATTTTTTGGTTCTACAGACAGATTAGTCTTTTCAGAAGTAGCCATTTGCTTTCCAAACTGTACATTTTTCCAGCAATTGTATTTTGAAACCTGCAAAAGGCAAACTGACAACAGCAACCAACCATAGAAATATAATCAATTTATGGTGTGTTTAACAATTAAATTGCCCGGGTAAGAGGTTACAAAACCCTTCTATGGATTATATTTCTATAGCCACAACCCAACAAACAGTAGCCTATTATTTAGCATGCATGCTGCCCAAACTGCAGTCTTCCTGACTGTAGGCATAACGGTAACTGCCAAAATAAAGGAAACACTTGAGTAAACCAGCAAAACAGACTCCACCCTAGTCGTAGACTGTTTTTTTTTCTGCTACTGCACGGGAAGCGGTACTGGAGCACCACGTCTAGGACCAAAAGGCTTCTCAACAGCTTCTACTCCCATACCATAAGACTCCTGAACAGCTAATCAAATGGCTATCCGGACTATTTGCATTAAACCGGCCCTGCACACAAAACAAACACACACACACACACACACACACACACAGGGGATTTTAGGGTTATGGTCAAAGTCATAAGGATAAAGTAAACGTAGGCCTACATCTTGGTATCCTTTTGGATAACATGACATTTAGCAGCCTCTTGTCTATCCCTACAAGGAGGCATCACCCAGCAGTGTCTCTGGCTGCGCAGAGAGCAGGTGCCAAGGAAAAGCCGAGACTTTACTAAGTAAACACAGTAAAACCAGTGACCCCCCCCTCTCTCCCTCTCACACCTGCAGTTAATCAATTATTATTTTTTTACAAACAAAATCATGTTTCTTCTTGACAGCCTAAAATATATTTTTATACAATAGTATTGTTTGAAAAGTATATACAGTAGGCCAGGCGTGCACAATTAGAATTCAAAGAGGTCCAGTGACTAACATTTTCTCCAAACCATTAAAATGTCTAACGTGCACTATGATTTGGGGGCATATGTAGTTATTGTATATATATATATATATAGCTAATAAACAAAGTACTACATTTCAACAATATTTATTGCACATTTTCAATGCAGACACATTAAAAATGAGGTAAAATAAATATGCAGCCTGATCATAAATAAAAGTAGGCCTATCACAAATGTTTCAAGCAGAACAAGACTGCATCTTCTGAAAAAAGTGCTTTGATTTTTGAACAAATAAGAAAACACAGGTTTAATATTCATCTTTCCTACTCTCTCCGATCTCTCTTTTTAGTGAGAGAATGGGCTTTTGCTTGCCCTGCCAGTAATTTGAACCTTAGCTGGAATGGAGTCAGTGCCATTCTCATGCACATATGTAGGTGCTCTTTGGTGAGTCTAGAACGGTACTTCTTTTTAATGATGTTCATAGCAGAGAAAGAAGACTCACAACTGTATGTCGAGCCAAACATGGTCAAGGTGTGTAGTGCTACTTTGGTTAGACCAGGAAAAACAGTCTCAACAAGCCTGCAGCCAGAAAGTGTCATGATCAGTTAGTTGAAAGTGCTCTCTTAGTGCAACATTTCCTTGCAGATCAATCAGTTCCATCTGTAGAGATCCAGCATGTGCCCGCTGTGTCACCTCCTTTGAAAATCCCCTGACATCTGTGATGAGGAATGGATTCTCAATGAGAAGAAGGAGCTGCTGTCCAAGGCTGAAGCTGTCAAAGCGATATCTGAAGTTTCCAATCAGCTTATCTATGAAGTCAACATGAGGAGAAACATCTCTCTCACCCTGAATCTGTTCCTGCACTTTTGGGAAGTGTGCACAGTCTCCTTGAAGATCTTCCTTGAACACTTCCAGTTTCCTCTGGAAGGAGCAGACAGATGTCATCAAATCACAAACTGCATTGTTCATTCATATGTCCATTCTGAACTTCTGTAGTGGACTTCTATACCAGGCTGCTTATTTGTAAATCTAATTACTTACATGATAAATGGGTTGCATGCCAAATGGAAATGCAGGAAATTTACTGCATTTCATTGATTTCAAACGTCTCTACTTCTGCAGGTGACTTACTGCCAACCACTCTTCGAAAATGTGTGACATAGAGCCATCTTGTGTGTACTTATCGAACTGAAACCTGCTGCTATTGAACTTGTTTCAGCTGCTATTTCTGCCCAAAAGGTGGCGCCATGACATACCAGGAGTAACCGAGGCACTGGTGGCAACTGTAAATCAGACCTATTTTTCTCAACCTGGTCTCAGAGGATTTCCTATTATTCTGTATGTAAATCCGAGACACTCCATTTAGTATGATATGTTATGTTTGGTATGGTTAAATAAGACAAATGGTTATTTAAGGCAGAAACTGAAGTATGGTGGTTGGTCATGTATGTTATGGAAATATCTGGCAACCCAAAGGTTGCAAGTTCGAATCTCATGGACAAATGTATAATATTTCAACTACATACTACATTTGACCTTTTAGCTCACCCTTCCCCTAACCTTAACCCTTTTAGCTAACCCTTCCCCTAACCTTAACCCTTTTAGCTAACCCTTCCCCTAACCTTAACCCTTTAACCTAACTCCTACATTTAACCTAATTCATAGCCAAGCTAGAATTCATAACATATAATACGTTTAGCAAATTTGTAACATATTGTACGTTTGCAAATTCAAATTTACTTAAATAATAATATGAAATACTCTGAGACCAGGTAGATTTTTCTTGACGTAATAAGTGCTTGCCAAGTATTAATCACACAATACTTAAAATATTTATCGTATCTGAATAAGGGGTTCTTTATCCAATGTGACACGTTGATCATGCTGAAAAAAAATGAAATGGGAAAAAAAGGACAGTCGCGCCCTATGTGGCCTAATCAGTTGGACTGTAGGGCCTATGGACCTATTCGCCTATTGATAGAATCGACATACACAGTAGTCAAACCAGCATTCTCCTGTTTCAGACATACTGGCGTCTTAAAGAACAATCATTATTGTCTTGAAGTCGAATAAATGAGCTGTTTAGTGATCTGACACGTTTGCGCAATTGTCTCCATGCACGTCTCCAAATGGGTCAATCTGTTTATGGAAGCGCGCTATTGCCCTCAAGTGTTCAATTTGCGTAATCGGAATGATCAATACTATTGCATTGATGTGTGTTGTCTGCAGGTCAATTTGATAGATGGCCATTGTTATCGCTTTTGGGGCACATGTTTTTGTGTAGGAATGGGTTAGCGAGTGTCCCTTCCTGCGCTCATACGGAGGTGGGGTGTGCCCTCAGGGCGAGCACACCCCCATTGCTTGTGTCAGAGTATTTCAGCAGAAGAGTGAGCAGCATTTTGGAGACAGTCACACAGTGGTTCACAGCTGAACAAGTTCAGACAAACTGGTGGACTATACGTTTCAACAATCTTTTATTATTTCTATATACCGCTATTTTCATGTGGATCTAAGTCTTAGACGTCTGTTTGTTTCCAAAGTTTGAACCAGTGGATATTTTGCGCACATATTTCGCAAAGTGGAAAAATGCCTCGGTCTTTCTTGGTCAAAAAGTATTTCGCCAACAAAAAACCCAACTACAGTGAACTGGAGTGTCAAAATGGTGAGTAGCTTTACTTTATTTATTCATTGTATGAAGTTGAGTGCATTACATAAATGCATAAAACATTACAGAATTGGAGCCATCTGTTTTCTCTATTAGTGTTCCTTACAATAAACCTCTAGAAATATATATTTTACAGGATCTTAAGTGTTGCCCCAACAAACCTTCTCCATGTTGGCAACCTTTACAAATGATACTCTCTCTGTTTTCAAGTAAGGCCCATAAAAGTGCCCCCTAAACTGCACAGAGCTACCATTCATGTTACTACCCCATGTGAATACGTGGGAGGAAATGAGCCATGAAATCTCAGCTTTGCTGAAACCTCTATTTTTTTGGTGTAAAATGCTCTGGAGAATCTTGACAGGAGCAGTTGTTGCTTTACAAGTTGAAAATATGTGGCCTATCCAAACTTCATCATATATTTTTTTATTGTGTTGTATCGTTCCAGTTACATTAATCATATGTACATGATAAAAACGTCTTAGTATCTGACAACTGTGCCATAATTCTAACCCTCTTCCCCATCCCTCAGCCACCTCACTGGAGAGGTACCCACTAGCTGAGCTTCCAGCAGGGGACAACAACTCAGCTACTACCTGTTACACAACGGGACTGGTATGGGATGTGAGCTTCCTTCCAGCCCTCTACGTCCCCACATCCCCCACTGATGCCTCCCCCACCCCTGGGCCCCTGGACCTCAGCTCCCCCTCCAGCCTCAGCAGCAGTGCCAGTAGCAGTGGGGAGGAGGACGATGGGCGCACCTCTGACCCCCCCAGCCCTGAACCCTTAGACACCTACCACCCCCCTCAGCGCCCCAAACGTACCAGCACCAAGAGTCACCAAGAGTCAAGGGCCCTGAACGAGGACGAGAGAGTGGCCCCCGTCACTGCAGCAAGGCCAGCCTTCTTCTGCAAGCACTGCCCTAAAGAGTACACCAGCCTGGGGGCTCTGAAGATGCACATCCGCTCACACACTCTACCCTGTGTCTGCCCCACCTGCGGGAAAGCCTTTTCCAGGCCCTGGCTCCTGCGCGGCCACATTCGCACACACACTGGTAAGAACTCCTACACTTGCCATTTGGTGGAAGGGAGGATTGGTTACACAGTTGATTGGATCATCATTACAGTGTAGTGGTAGACATGAGCACATGAGGAAGCCCTGTGGGCTCGTTGGTCATAGATCACTCATAGAGTACCACAGTATGAGTCATAATACCCATAAAACATAGAGGTCAAACAGGGAAATGTTTCCAATCGGTTTTCCACCATGCATTTTTCCCATAGGGGATTTTAGAAACACTTACAATAAGGGCTGTGTTTCGTGTAGGCTTACCCCTGGCTTGACGTTTTAATAACCGTGTAAATCTCTCTCGGACAAGTTGACTTTTATCAATATACTGCAAAGTTGAGGAAAAGGTAAGAATCTCTGGATTAACTATGTAATGTTAGCTAAATGTAGTAACTAATTAATAAATTGGCTACATTTCTTTAAATGTACCTGTTAGCAAAGGTGCCAGCTAGAGATGATGTGGATTTGTAGTCTGCATGATGTCTATTTTGATGCTAATTAGCATTTTTGAATCTGAGAGTAAATAGAGCCGAATACATTGACAAAAGTCACCTTGTCCGAGAAAGATTTAAAATGGTTATCAAAACATCAAGCCAGGGGTAAGCCTACATGAAACACAGCCCTTCTTTTAAGTGTTTCTAAAATCCCCTATGGAAAAAATGAATGGTGGAAAAAACGATTGGAATCATTTCCCGGTTTGAACTCTAGGTTTTATGGGTATTATGACACCTCGATTTGTGACTCTACCTTACTGTAGCAGCGACTCAATGAGAATGATCTTATCATTGGCTACTGTGTGAGACAACAGAATACAGGGTTACCTTGTGATGAAGGGGACAAAAAGCATAAGGAAATCTCAGCTATCAAACTGCCCACTTACCACCAGCAGCAACTTGAAAGTAGTAATCTAATTTGGCACTGATTTAACCATGTTAATTCAAGTGTGGTCGTGATTCACCCAGCCTGACACCGGATTCATCATTACCATTTAAATGAGTTGTGAGGGGGATTCACCAAGGTGTTAATGAACCACTCTGCAGAGCCCGAGACAACGAAATTGATAGCATTGTTTGGGGGAGAAAAGTTTGCACTTTATTGCTAATCAAAGTCAAGGTTCACAAACTGTGTCTGTCTTCATGTAGAATAGTGCGAAAATGTCAGCAGTCAGATGTCCATCAGCAGGTGGTCCCTAAAACACACCACGCAGACGAACGGCAGATCAACATTCGGTGTGTGTGTGTGGTCCTTAAAGTCACAGATAGTGTCATGCGTCTCTAACCCATGCTCCTCCTACCATCTCCTCCTCCTTAGGTGAACGCCCGTTCTCCTGCCAACACTGTAACCGTGCCTTTGCTGACCGCTCCAACCTGCGGGCGCACCTGCAGACCCACGCTGAGGTGAAGAAGTACCAGTGTGGCGTGTGTGCCCGTACCTTCAGTCGCATGTCCCTCCTCCAGAAACACAGTGCAGCCAGCTGCTGCTCCTCCTCCACAGCGTGAGCAGGAATGAGCCAGGCAGTTATACCCAGAGAGACCTCAGGGCTGTGGGGGCATCTATAGACCCATACCATCAGCACAACCAGAGGAGCCTGAACCAATCTGCCAACAGAGACCATGGATCCACCATTTACAAGTAGGAGAGGAAGTTTGAACCTGATATCTCTTTGAATGCAACTTCCATAGCCATCTCAGTTTCTCTGATTCAACCACATTTAAAGAAAGAAGAGGAATACATTTGTCAAACTCCTCCCATTGCAAGCCAAATCTGGTAGATGTTCTGAACTCTGTAATCCTGCCATTCTCCCAGTCCCAACAATGTTTTTCCTGATATATATGGTGGACTCATGGGGGTTAGTGTGCCGGTGCACTTTTTAGTCTATCCCAGCCTCTGTGCTGGCCAGACCAACTTAGGTTCATCATGGCCTAGACACAGACACAGCTGCTGAGAGATGTAGGGGTGTGTGGGTGGGATACATCTCTCAGCATGACACACACACAGCTGTCCCTGGTAGAGTGGTGTAGATAGACAGGGTGCTAACAGGTGCTCTGGCCCTGACCTCTACTGGGACGATAACAGGTGACTTCCACCGCCCCCAGAAAGAGGAAGTATATCATCATCACAAAGAGGATGGAGTCCGTTGGTCCCTTTGTATGCTTTTGTCTCCAGTGGGTTCGTCTTAAGCTGTTATTTTGACCACACCAAGCCCACTGTAATCTGATGTGTTTCCGAGATAGGATAAAGCCATTTTGTTTCTGTCGTCATTCCTCTAGGAAGCTCTGCTCCTTCAATGTTGTTTTAATTCCTGAATGAAAATCTAAGCCATGCACTCCAGGTTACCACAGTGTTAATTATTCCCATTGTTCTCGACAATGGTAGAGAATCACCATTTTTTTATGATTTAAACTTGTTTTATGAAATGTATTATTTCTAAACCAAAGATGTGCCGTGCCTTCTTACCTCATCTGGTATTTTTTTTTTATTTTTTTAATCTTGACTAATTGTATTAATATTATGCATCAAACACTCAGAACTGGGGGAAGAAGGGGACCAAATAACATGTCTCATAGCGGCACGGTTTAACAGCCCTGGCTGTACAGAGATGGATTAAAACATTCCTAAACCTTATATGGTGGTGTTTTACAGTGCAATGTTCAGATTGTATGTAGTCTTATTTCAATGTTTTACTGTGTTTGTATGTCTTTCACTTCTATTTCAAATATTTCATAGCTGATGGATTTGCATTCAATAAAGTAATTTATGTTTAAAAAAAATTGTTGTTCATTTTTTTTTTTATACTGAGTTGAAAGCGTAGTTAACACTGCTTATATAACAGCCAGATATATGCATGTTTGGTTAGAGACTGTTCATTAGGATATGGCTCTCTTTCAGCAACTGTAAATGTAGTGTGTTGGTAGTGGATGAGCAGTTTGAATTGGACATTGTGACGTTTAGAGAGAGGCAGGTGTGCAGGTGAGTGATGGACAGGGACAACTGCATGCACCTGCTCAATGTCTCCACCTGCCGCCCGCCTCCTGCAGCCACTGTTTAAACACTGTGTGTGCAAATGTGTGAAAGAGAAAGTAGATTTGTTGGCCAACATTCATCTTATTTAACCTTGTTCCAGGTCTGTATTTTCCTGTTTGAGGGAGTTAAGGATCCTACTCCGTAGCCCAGACAGTGAGTCAGAGTCTGTGTAGCCAGGAGAGTCCAAGTTCCCATGGTTCTCTGAGTGATCAGGTCTGGTCACAGAGCAGTAAGGGTGCGTGGGCCTTGGCAGAGGGTGAGTTAAGCTGTTCCACTCAGCCTCTCTGTCAGCTGGAGCAGCTAGCCACATGCTTCTTAAACTACTAATTTCTCTCCCAGTCAGGGACATATTTACCGAGCTGGAGATAAGACTTCTGTTGTGAGTTTTGGTCTGTTTAGTGAATCACATGACATACACTAACCACTGGGTCTGGGTAGTTAGAAAGAAAATCTCTAGACATTTGGTCATACAGCTGTGTGCTAACAAAGAGTCATATATGGAGTGAGTGGTTGTGAGAGGTCTGGAAGGTGGATTTATGGTTCTGAGTCATTTGGTTGTTACTGTTGCATCTTTGACCTGGATGTTCTTGTACAACAGGCCTTTTAAGTTCCAGCTGCTTGGAATTAATTGAGAGCAGTTTTATGATGTAAATTGTTGCTATGTTCTCAGGCGAGGGTGTCCGCTCGGCAAATAAAATCACACAGCATGGCAAGTTGAAGTGAGTAACGGTTTTAGTCGGATTATGCTCTTTAGCTAGTGAAAACATCTTAATACTAAATTGGACTCACTCTTTCTGTTGTATGAATCATGTCTCTGTAGTTTAACCTGATCTTTGCCACAAAGTTTATATAGAACCATTTTGAAAGCGAGCAACCATTTGAAACCCCACAATATCATAACCCTCACTACACTCAGATTTACTATATATTTTTCAAAACATTTTGATAAATGAAAACAGTACATGACACTCCTCCTCCTTTGGGAGAGTAGAATGCCTGGTTCTGAAATCTGAGAACTTTTTCCTGCTGCGCGCTTCCCAGTGCCAGAACACTCACTGTAATTTACCAAAAGTGGCTGCTATTTATGCCATAAAGCATGTGTTTAACATTCCAGAGCCCCACTGTGTTTGTGTATCTCTCTCTCTCTCTCTCTCTCTCTCTCTCTCTCTCTCTCTCTCTCTCTCTCTCTCTCTCCCTGTCTCTTGGTTGTACAGTATATCTATTTATGTATATGTATGTGTGTTAGTGTGAAGTGTCCCTGCAGAGAAGCAGCCCTCTCTCTCTTCACAGGAGGATCATCTCTCCCCCTCAGAGACAGGCCGGCAGGAAATGGGAGTTTACATTGGCCTACTTCACCCAAAAAAAGACAGGCTAGGAGCCGAGGAGCTCAAGTGCTAACCCTCACTGCTTACTGCCACTGCACCATATCCCATCCCCCCACTGTTCCCACCCACGCCCGCTCTCAGGCCAGGCCCAGTCCCAGTCAGTGGGGAGAGAGAGCGCAGCCTTCAGTGCAGCAGCAGCCAGGACTCACTGAAGGCTCAGGGCCTGCAATACAGGAAGTAGCTGTCAGCCTCCCATAAACACGACTCATCCTGCACCGATGACACAGAAGGCCTGGGGGTAGCTCTCCCCAGCCACACCGCTGCCGACCCACAGCTTTACACTGTGTGCTGCTGAGTTCCAGGCTAGTCAGTTAAGAACAAATTCTTATTTACAATGACAGCCTACACCGGCCAAACTCAGACAACGCTAGCCCAATTGTGCACCACTCTATGGGACTCCCAATCACGTCTGGTTGTGATACAGCCTGGATTTGAACCAGGGTGTCTGTAGTGACGCCTCTAGCACTGAGATGCAGTGGCTTAGACCACTGCGCTACTTGGGAGCCCCAAGTGGGGGGCCGTTACATTGTATTTTCAATGTGTGCCGGTCAGAGAAATATAAACTCAACAACAAAGTATGTTGTCAGGAGGAATGTTAAGTGTCATATTTTAAAATGTTGATCGTCTTTGTAAGAAATTGGGGTGTGTTTTACTTGCAATAAAGTTATAATCTCCCCTTGAATAGCTATCTAAGCACCTCTCACCCCATGTATACTCGCCCACCCTCCTATAGAAAATAATCATCTCCTCTTTGCATGTTGCCTGTGGAGAGGAAGCTCACACCAACAAACTCACCCAGACTGCTAATTCTCTGTCTGCAAATAGGCCATGGACAACAACTGCATCTGGTAAATACTGAACCCAACAATAGTAACACCACAAGTATGTCTAATGATGGATTTCATCAGGGTTTGGAGTCTGCCTGAGGACAGGAGAGGTGGTCGAGTCGTTGGGGGGAATAGAGTGCATATTAAACAGTAATGAATCACACACTCAGTCACAGGGTCGCCGGGGATGAATGTGCTCTCTGTTGGTTTTCCTGGAGCCTGGAGTTTACTAACTGATGACGCAGGCTGCACTTGATCAGAGACATGTGTTGCTGTGGACTCGGTGCCAGTGAGAATCAAGGAGAGGGGGAAAGGTGGAAGGACGGATGGCGCTTAAGCCCTCTCCCTCTCTCCTTCTATCCCTCCTGGTCTTTCCTTCACACTGGGGATTGGGAAGGAGGGGTGTCCCGTCCCACTCTGGGAAAAATAAACCCATCCTTTATGCCAGGACAGGAAACAGGGGATCTTGACCTAACTCCATCAAGGCTCTTCTGAGGAGGAAGGGGAGGACCATACTCCTCAGTGAATTTCAGCCTCAACAGCACTCTGTAGGGTAGCACCATGGTCTAGCCGGAGGACAGCTAGCTTCCGTCCTCCTCTGGGTAAATTGACTTCAATATAAAACCTAGGAGGCTCATGGTTCTCACCCCCTTCCATAGACTTACACAGTATTTATGACAACATCCTCCAGCCTATTAGAGCTCTTGCAGCATAAACTGACATGTTGTCCACCCAATCAAAGTATCAGATAATCTATTACTGAAAGCAGAAGATTAAGCTAGCTAACACTACAGTGTTTAAAATGTGGTGTGTAGTTGACTCAAAGAGAGAGAAAGACAATAGTTGAAAAGTTTTAAACAAATTCATTTCTTCCAAAATGAAGGAAAAGCAAGAGAGAAATAGAGAGAGAGAGAGAGATTTCGTCATTCTTTTTAGCCTACTGAAACGCCCTGCTCAAACAGAGGGATGCTATCTTAGCTAGCTGGCTATGACTTTCCAACACAACACTGGAACTCTTCCAAGTCAAGGTAAGCTTTTGATATTACTAATTTATTGCCACCAACTAACTGCTTAATGACTGTACACTAACTTTACTTTATGATTGTAACCGGTGTACTCAATGCTATTGATATAAGGTTAACATGGTGAAATCAGGATGAAGTAATTCCACATGCAAGGAACCATTCTTTACCTGATGCAAATGAATCGAAACTCTTCCTCCAGCTTTGAGACAAGGGGCATTACACTGTTGCCATTCGCAAAAATTGCTACAGTGGGATGGTGCCTTGGGGGCCATAGGTGAGGGACTTGGTATACGTGTGCATACGTGAGGGACTTGGTATAGTGAGGCACTTGGTACAGTGAAGTGTGGGGACACGCTCTCCCTAACGGAGGTGATAGTGTAATGAACCTTGCATAGGTAGGCCTGTTGCGACCCCCACCCCCGGTATTGGAACGTGTGCTCTAGCCAACAGCGCTCTGTGCAGATAGTGTCAGAGCGCAGGTATAGCCTACATCAGCAACCTACATCAAGGGTCTCCAAACCTGTTCCTGGAGAGCTATCCTCCTGTAGGTTTTCGCTCCAACCCCAGTTGTAACTGACCTGGTTCAGCTAATCATCCTGCTAAGTATTAGAATCAGGTGTTGCCTCTGACTTCTCTATGGTTGTCTAGGTCAGGGCCTGACAGTAGTTTTCTATCTAAGTCTATGTGGGTTTTGTGTGAGGTCCCCAATTAGAGACAGCTGCCTATCGTTGTCTCTAATTTGGGATCCTATTTAAGTCTGTTCATTCTCCACCAGCACTGTGGTACATTGTTTGTGTGTTGGCTGGTACATTGTTTGTGTGTTGAGTCTGCTTGTGCTCGCACTTAAGTTACGGGTTCCTGTTATTACCGGTTTTTTTGTTGTTGTGAAGTTCGCCTTTTAATAAAGATGTCGAACTTAACCTGCGCTGCGCCTTGGTCACTCATTTCAAAGGTCCGTGACAATTAGGGTTGGAGTGAAAATTATCTGATACTTTGGTTGGGTGGACAACATGTCAGTTCATGCTGCAAAAACTCTGATAGGTTGGAGGACGTCTTCCGGAAGTTGTCATTATTACTGTGTAAGTCTATGGAAGGGGGTGAGAACCATGAGCTTCCTAGTTTTTAAATTGATGTCTATGTACCCAGAGGAGGACAGAAGCTAGCTATCCTCCAGCTACACCATGGTGTTACCCCCAGAGTGCTGCTGAAGCTACTGTAGACTTCCATTTCATAAACAGTGTGTTTTAATCAATTATTTGGTGACGTTAATATGTTTAGTATAGTATTATCTAAAAAGGATACATTTTTAAATGTTTCACTATTTAGATTTTTATGAAATTCACTGAGGAGGATGGTCCTCCCCTTCCTCCTCTGAGGATGGCCTAGGTGATGAGATTATTACGGAGAAAAGAGTGAGATTATTTCATTTGTCAAATGGCAGCCAGCCAAGCATTGATGATCATGTCACCAGAATAAGACCCTCGATATTTATTGGAAAGGAGCATCAAGGTCATCAAAACGTAATTTCACCACCCTGTGAATGAATGAATTATCTGTAGCCTAATAAACTGCATGCTTTCCCAATGAGTCATAGTGGGAGGATCACACAACATGTTATTAAATCCCTATTTACACATAAAATGTTTCCACCATAATTTCTTGCATTCATTTTACAATGATTCTCTACACTATACTTGCTTGTTTTGTCACATAAACTGAAATTAGGCAAACTATTAGAATTTTAGTAACCAGGAAATGGCAGAGCAATTTCTGCATAGTGCATCTTTAACTTTTGTAGGTAATGCACCTGTGTGTATTTTCCAAGAGTAGGTGAAAGGGGATGTTCAACAGTTGCTGGAGGCAATGTGAGGTTGTGAAAGGAGCAATGTCAATTTGTGTCCTCTTGTCAGGACTTGTCAGCTTGAGCATAACCAACTAGCGACAGTGTGTTGAGAAATATACTGTTTTGGTACATTATTATTGGCCCACATGAAGCATTCATTTTTCCTAGAATTTGACTTGATGACGACCATTGGTGCCATCTTGCCAAATCAAGGATTTCTGTATGTTGGAGAGTACAGTGTGTGTCAATACAATTGATAACTTTGTTTATCGAGTGGAGTTGATAGGTTCATATAGGAAGCTGTCCATCGTGTAGGCCTACCACTACCTCTCTCCCATGAACAGCCCCACAGGTGCATGAGGTTCTGGCTCAGATCCAGACCCCACCCCAGTATGACAAACACAGAGATGTGTTCTGTGGGAACATGTGCACAGTCTGTCACTGTCACTGTTCCAGTTAAGTGTAAGGTGCTGGAGCACCTCCTCCCAAATGGAGAATCAGAAGGGATCAAAGAGAGTTAAGACTCTGGCAACAGCTGAAGGGCTGGAGCGATGGAACAGATGCATAAAATCAAAACACTTTTACAGATAGTCAAACAAACACAAACACTGACCATCAACAGCTGTCATATTGCATCAGAAACCTGCTAGAAAAAAAATAAGCATAGACCAGCCTAACTTTCAAGATGGTCCATGCTGGTTTATGCTGGTGTAAGCTGTTCTGACCAGCTGGTCAAGCTGGTGATGCTGGTGACCAGCTCATGCTGGTATGCTGGTGACCAGGTTATGATGGAATGCTGGTGGTGCTGGTATGTTGGTGACCACCTTATACAGGTATACTGGTGATGCTGGAATGCTGGTGACCAGCTCATGCTGGTATGCTGGTGATGCTGGTATGCTGGTGATCAGTTTATGCTGGTATGTTGGTGATGCTGGTATGCTGGTGACCAGTTTATGCTGGTATGCTGGTATGCTGGTGACAAGTTTATACTGGTATGCTGGTGATGCTGTATGCTAATAATGCTGGTATGCTGGTGATGCTGGTAGGGTGGTGACCAAGCTGGTCCATGCTGGTCTATGCTGGCAAAACCACGCCCATCATTATCGTATATTCCCAGCATGCTCGATTGTGGTTAGATTTTTAGAATTGTTTGTTTCAATATCTTTTTAGTTTGTTGTGTTTTTGCATGTACATTGATTGATTATGCTACACAAAGATAAATAACTTTCTAAACTAATCCAATCGGTTACTTATTGCACCCGTTTAGTAGTAGTCTCATTCATTCATTCATTAATCTTTCCTGGAATTCATTATGAATGCAGATTGTGGGTGAACAAAAGTTCAAATTGTTGGATATCCCCACTCTTGCTGGATTCCAATAGGAATTAACCATCACTTTACATCCAGCATAATGTGACTTTCAGGCCTGATGTGGCCACTGTATTAAGGAAAAACTAGGCCGTCAAAGTAAGGCCTTATGATACAGTATATATAATGTACATTCTTAAATAGTTGATGCTGGTTTAGTTGGTGACCAGTGTCCAAAACACACGCTGGTATGCTGGTCAAATGTGTCCAAAGCACAGCAAAGGCTTGTCACCAGCAAAAACACATTGAAGGCTGGTGACCAGCAAAAACACATCGAAGGCTGGTGACCAGCAAAAACACATCGAAGGCTTGTCACCAGAAAAAACACAGTAAAGGCTTGTGACCAGCAAAAACACAGTAAAGGCTGGTTGCCAGCAAAAACACATTGAAGGCTGGTGACCAGCAAAAACACAGTAAAGGCTCGTGACCAGCAAAAACACAGTAAAGGCTGGTGACCAGCAAAAACACAGTAAAGGCTGGTGACCAGCAAAAACACATCGAAGGCTGGTGACCAGCAAAAACACAGTAAAGGCTGGTCACCAGCAAAAACACATGGAAGGCTGGTGACCAGCAAAAACACATCGAAGGCTGGTGACCAGCAAAAACACAGTAAAGGCTGGTGACCAGCAAAAACACATGGAAGGCTGGTGACCAGCAAAAACACATCTAAGGCTGGTGACCAGCAAAAACACAGTAAAGGCTGGTGACCAGCAAAAACACATTGAAGGCTGGTGACCAGCAAAAACACAGTAAAGGCTAGTGACCAGCAAAAACACAGTAAAGGCTGGTGACCAGCAAAAACACAGTAAAGGCTGGTGACAAAAAACTAAAAAAACAGCATGACTAGCCTATGCTGTTTCAGCAGGGAAGCCATCAAACACTCCCCCCCCCCCACCGAAGAGCGATTCTCTGCGTGGGAGGCCAAAGCAGCAGCTGGATATGATGGAAAACACACTGCCCCCCCACTGACTTACACCCCACAGGCTGTCCCTGTCACACAGTGACACAAGAAGCGCTATTGCCTTGGAAGGTCTTACTCTCTAAGGAACTCAAGGAAAGGGGTCCATTCATTAATGGCGGCACAGCTGTCAAACAAAGTACAATTGGATGAGAGAGTATTCTTCACACACAGAGGAATAAGGAGTCACACACACTCATACATGCACACAAGTGCATACACACATGCACACATAGTCACACACACAAGTACACACTCACACACATTTGCACTCACACATGTTGAAGCCATTACTCTGTAGCTTGTTAAGTCATTACTCTGAAGCTTGTTATTTTCTCAACCCGAGAAAAAGCAATGTATCCAGAGAGAGCATTGAGAGATTTGCCACCGGATTGGGCCTTAAAACATAGAGGTTACACTGAAATCCCAAGAATGTGATGAAGTCTGGTTCAAATCCCCACTCCGTCTAGGTGAAAAATCTGTTGATGTGCCCTTGAGCAAGGCACTTAACCCTAATTACTCATTCCCCGGATAAAAACAAAAATGCATAGATGATGTGAAAACTTGCCCGAATCAAAAACCGTGGATTGATGGCAGCCTTCTGATTGATGGCAGCCTTCTGAATCTGAATGAGAGAGATGTTGCTTATAAACACGGCAAGGAGACCAGGGACAATTGTATGGTTAAACAGTACAAATACGACCTACGTAGATCGATCAAGATCGCAAGACACAAGTATAGGGACAAAGGAGTAATTCAGCAGGTTGGACACGAGGCGAATGTGGCAGGGGCTTCTAACGATCACGGATTACAAAATGCCCTACCGGACAGGCTAAACACCTTTATCTCACGTTTCGAGCAAAACGACTCTAAACTACCGTGGAGGAGCCCTGAGGAAAACGAGGACTACGTGCTTATGGTCCACGGAGGACGTATGTAAGTCATTCAAACGTGTTAACCCTCGCAAGGCTGCCAGCCCAGACGGCATCCCTAGCCGTGCCCTCAGAGCATGTGCAGACCAGCTAGCTGATGTGTTTTCTGACATTTTCAATCTCTCTCTAGCTCAGGCTGCTATCACCATCTGCTTCAAGATGTCCATTAGCATTCCTGTGCCCAAGAAAGGGAAAGAAGCTGAACTGAATGACTACTGACCCATCATCATGAAGTTCTTCGAGAGGCTAGTCAAAGACCACATCACCTCCTCCCTCCCCAACACACTCAACCCTCTTTTTAATTCGCCTCCCGCCCCGAAAGATCCACAGACGACGCAATTGCCATTGCACTGCACACTGCCCTCATCCACCTGGACAAAGGGAATGCATATGTGAGGACGCTGTTCATCGACTACAGCTCAGCCTTCAATACCATAGTGCCCTCTAAGCTCATCACAACGACTGTGCAATTGAAGTTCTCCCGGGCACCGCACCGCCTCTGGGGTGACTTTATTCCCTGTGGGGTCCAGAGACCAATGCGATGGAAAGGTATCGGAGACTCTCTCGTTGCAGGGATTATGCGCACATCTACCTCCCCCGCCGAAGCAGGGTTCTTCTTTGTGGAGAAGAAGGACAAGACCCTGCGTCCGTGTATCGACTACCGGGGTCTCAATGACATTACGGTTAAAAACCGTTACCTGCTACCACTCATCTCCTCGGCTTTTGAGCCTCTCCAAGGGGTGGTCATCTTCACCAAGTTAGACCTTCGGAATGGGAAGAAGATGAGTGGAAGACAGCCTTTAACATGGCTAGCGGGCACTAGGAGTACCTGGTGATTCCGTTCGGACTGACCAACACTCCAGCAGTATACCAGGCCCTGGTCAATGATGTGCTCTGTGACATGCTGAACCGATTTGTGTTTGTCTACCTCAACGACATTCTCATCTATTCATGGTCAGCTCAAGAGCACGTTCTCCATTTCCGACAGGTTCTCCAGCATCTCCAGCCCCCGCTCTTCCTGAAGCAAGAGGAAGAGGTCAGCATAGTTTTTGCTCAGATGTTCGTCAGTCTCTGTCGCCTTACCTGGAAGAGAGCCCAGGCCGCTCTTCTCAATACCCCCTCCAGGTATCGACGGCAGGCGGACCGCCACTGAACCCCTGCTCCCCGCTACCGTCTTGGGCAGAGGGTATGGCTTTCCACTCGGGATCTGCCCCTCCAGGTATAGTCCGGCAAACTTTCCCCCCGTTTTATCTGCCCTTTTCCAATCTCTAAAGTCATTAGCCCCTCTGCTGTTCACCTTCTGTTGCCCCGCACCTTCCATATACATCGGGCTCCCAAGTGGCGTAGTGGTCTAAGGCCATCTCAGTGCTAGAGACGTCACTACAGATTACCTGGTTTGAATCCAGACTGTTTCACAACCGGCTGTAATTAGATTGATTGAGTCCCATTGGGCGGCAAACAATTGGCCCAGCATCGCCTGAGTTTGGCCGGTGTAGGCCCTCATTGTAAATAAGAATTTGTTCTTAACTGACTTGCCTAGTTAAATAAACGTTAAATATATTTTTTTTTAAAAGCACCATCGAGAGCATACTATCGGGCTGCATCACAGCCTGTTACGACAACTCCACCGCCGCTGATCGCAAGTCTCTACAGATTGTTGTTATTGTTTTATTCACTTCTCTTTAACTTGCACTGTTGATGGTCGGAGCTTAAGAGTTTCACTGTACCTTGCAATTACATCTACGACCCTGTGCATGTGACTAATAAACTCTAATCTAATCTAAATATAATTGCTCCTGTAAGTCGCTCTGGATAAGTGCATCTGCTAAATGACTAACATGTAAATGTAAAATGTAAGCCACATAGAAAATGTACTTTCAGGACATTAAGGCCTAATTCCCTGAGAATCATGTCTGTAAATCGCGGACAGGCCCAGTCGTGCAGACAGTATACTGATGACAGTACAGAACAGCCTTAGTCAGCCAGATGGACTGGGAGGAACTGACACGGTCCAAGAGCTTTGACATGTTCACAGAGGATCCTCTAGATTTGTATTCCAGTTCCCCCTCTCTAAGGACAGGGAGTGTTGGCAATTCTATCTTGAAATGGTTGTGTCTATTAAACTTCCTGTGTTATCATTGGTAGGCTACATGAGTATCAAAAATAATATGAGAAAAACTCAAATAAACAAACACCAATAGGAAACCCGAGATAGTCAGTGTTTATTCCCGTGGTGCTGCTCTCTCCCAGTCTCTCTCTCCCAGAGCCCAGAGCATGGCTCAGTGGGGTTTATTATCAGGAACACAACTGGCAGGCCTTTCACATCATCCCTCCCCACATGGCTGAAGCAACCTTCTCAGAGCCTGGCTGGTCTTCCTGGCTGGGCTACTGCCACTCTCACCGGAACACTAATGAGTGACACATGCCCCACTGCTCAGCCACTTACACCTAAGATCAAAGCATGGGTCCGGGCAAGGTGGCGGAGGGGGTTGTTTTACACTCCAGTGTCCCCCCAGCCTGTCTTTGACACCAATACGATATGTCTGTGGAACCAAATGTGGAAGCACCTGTCCTCTCTGGCACTGGGCTTAACATAAGCAATAATGTAATGTAGGTCGACTGTTTCAACTTGACAAGTCCCCCTTCAGATTTTATTGACTTTTTTCCCATCTGGATGTGAAGTCAGCTCAGATAACACAATTCAACTAGATTGTATGTCAGCGAGAGATGCGCAAGACACAAATGAGATATGCATCAGTGCAGTCACAGTCAAAACTATCAGTCTGAACATTTTAGGGGAAATCCTCCATGAAAATTGAATAAATAAATGGAAACTGGATTGCAATGGTTTGGAAGTATCCAACAATTTTTAACTGAGAATCTCTGAAGTATCTTACATTATGTGGAATAATTCACCTCATCCATCACAGTTTGGTGAAATACTCTGTGATTAGTTTCCATCTCTGAAAGAAAGAGAGACATAGAGGGTAGGGAGAGATGGGGGGCTGGCCGGGCAAAGACAGGAAATCCCAATGCAACCTGAACTTCTTCTACATAGTTCTACCAGAGCAGGCCTTTGTTGCAATCCCCCACCCCCTCCATCCTGCCGCTGTCTCTCAACCAACCTCCGACACGATACATTGCAGCAGTGTGAGATACCCCCCCCCAACACAGAGAGAGAGAGAGAGAGAGAGAGAGAGCAAGAGAGAGAGAGAGAGAGAGAGAGAAAGAGAGAGAGAGAGAGAGAGAGAGACATATACAAACTCCAGCAGTTCACTCACGGGCCATTACTCAGCAGTGGGGCGGGGGGATCAAAAGCTCAGGGTTCCCCAATGTCTCCCTGCACAGTCCCACTGTGGTTAGGTCTGAGACAGACAGGCACCACTTTTAAACAGAGCCCCCAAATGCCAAAAACACTTCAGTACAAATAGAAAATAATACACCAATAGTGAACACACAGACACACACACACACTCTTACACACACACTCTTACGCGCACACACACACACACACACACACACACACACACACACACACACACACACACACACACGTACACGCACACCCACTCTCTTCCTGTTTCCCTGCACAAATTCCTTACGGGAGGAAAGTTATCTGTGGCACATCGAAGCCTTTCTCTTCAACAGTTTTTCCCAGCTCTTTTTTCCATTCCATGGCTGTAACTCTCCACACAGTATTCCTACTATCACTCGTTAATTGAAGGTGCATATGCTCTTCATTTGCCTCCAATGAAGACAGCTCTGTAAAAACACTTGACAGAAACTCTGCTCTGTTCTCATCTCTGTACCCTTGTTTACAGTAATACTAATTTCCAAATGCTAATTTAAGATCAGAGAATGTAAAATGGGTGCAGTACAGGTCGCAAGTCACTGAAACATATTTGGAGGAAAAAGTACAGACGCGAAATAAGGATTTGGATTTCCTGTATGTAGTGCTGAGGCCTCATGCAAAGTCAGTTCCTCCAAAAGCACAGAAAGGTTTTTCCTGATGAACCAAGGGCTATGGTAGTGGCAAGTGTGAGAGGACAGGGGTGGGGGGTGAACAAGGCACCTTGCAACAGCTGGTCTGAATTACCCGGGGGGGTCGAGGGTGGCGGGGAAGGGGTGGGGGGTTCAGAGACTCCTGGCGCCAGGATCGGGGCAGCAGGTCAGGGAGGATGACGATTACCAAAATACAAGCGTGCAGTCGTACCCTGGAGAGCATTTCACCCACATGTTGTTATTCCCCACACAAGCTTGGTATGTTACTGGTGTGGGATAAAATTGACTGGATGCCTGTTTTCTATTCTTAAGGTGTAATGTAGGTTTTTACAAGAACACATCTACAACACCATTTTCACAAGCTCTGTAGTATGGATCATAAGCAGGGTTTTGTAAATCTGGTTTATCAATAGAAACCTGGTAACACTGCTGTTTGCAACACACTGTTTGTCTATCTGTCACATGTCTGTCATCAGGTCATTTGTGATTGACCCGACTAGTCAACTGATTATTGATGTCATGGCAGAGCGTGGATCCCTCTGCTGGCAATTTGTTTAGTTGCATCCCTATTAGCTTTGTAGAAGCAGCAGCTACTCTTCCTGGGATCCAAAAGCAACATAGTGCTGCCACAAGCTTTCATCATTACAGTCAGAGAATTCAGAGGTGGAGGAGCCCATTTGGAGTGGTTAGAGTTGAGCCAGGGTTGAAAATAAGGATTAGGGTTATGCAAAGATTAAGGATAGGCTTATGACTAGGGTTAGGGTTGAACCGGGGTGTGGACATGAAGCTAAGGTTAGGATTATGGTTAGGGTTATGGCTAGGGTTAGGGTTGAAATGGGGTGTTGACATGAAGTTAGTTTTTTTTCTTCTGTCCATTGAATGACATTGAATATATGAAATGTACATTTCTGAATTGCACATACTGTATGTGGGCATTAGGGTTGTACCATTTGCACCTCCATACTTGCTGTAGTTGTGCCACAGAGCATCATGGGGGTTTGCATGTGTTGTAGATGATCACATTCTAGATAAATGGTTGAACTGAATTTCTGTCTTATATTGAATTGTTATAAAACAGTGGCTATGAAACCTACAATATATAACAGTATCTCAATATTCTCATCACAGTGGTTTCATAAGCACATGAATACAACACCCCCAAGGAGAACTGTACTAAATACAGTGTATTCAGAAAGTATTCAGACACGTTGACTTTTTCCACATTTTGTTATGTTACAGCCTTATTCTAAAAGGGACCAAAAAAATAAAAAAATCCTCATCAATCTACACACAATACCCCATAATGACAAGGCAAAAACAGGTTTTTAGAAATGTTTGCACATGTATTAAAAATGAAAAACAGAAATATCTTATTTACATAAGTCAGACCCTTTGCTATGAGACTCGAAATTGAGCTCAGGTGCATCCTTTTTCCATTGATTATCCTTGAGACATTTCTACAACTTGATTGGAGTCCACCTGTGGTAAATTCAATTGATTGGACATGATTTGGAAAGGCACACACCTGTCAATGTAACATCCCACAGTTGACAGTGCATGTCAGAGCAAAAACCAAGCCATTTGGTCGAAGGAATTGTCCGTAGAGCTCCGAGACAGGATTGTGTCGAGGCACAGATCTGGGGAAGGGTACCAAAAAATGTCTGCAGCATTGAATCCCGAGCTGACAAGGTTAAAATCTGTTGTTCTGCCGCTGAACAAGGCAGTTAACCTACTGTTCCCCGGGCGCCGAAGACGTGGATGTCGATTAAGGCAGTCTCCCGCACCTCTCTGATTCAGAGGGGTTGGGTTAAATGTGGAAGACACATTTCAGTTGAATGCATTCAGTTGTACAACTCACTTTCCCTTTCCCTTTTTCCCTTTTCCAAATTACAGAGTGGCCTCCATCATTCTTAAATGGAAGAATTTTGGAAACACCAAGAATCCTCCTAGAGCTGTCCGCACGGCCAAACTGAGCAATCAGGGGAGAAGGGCCTTGGTCAGGGAGGTGGCCAAGAACCCAAGGTTCACCTTCCAACAGGTCAACGACCCTAAGCACACAGCCAAGACAACGCAGGAGTGGCTTCGGGACAAGTCTCTGAATGTCCTTGAGTGGCCCAGCCAGAACCCGATCAAACATCTCCGGAGAGACCTGAAAATAGCTGTGCAGCGACGCTCCCCATCCAACCTGAGCTTGAGAGGATCAGCAGAGAAGAATGGGAGAAACTCCCAAATATAGGTGTGCCAAGCTTGTAGCATCATACCCACGAAGACTCGAGGCTGTAATCGCTGCCAAAGGTTCTTCAACAAAGTACTGAGTAAAGGGTCTGAATACTTATGTAAATGTGATATTTAAGTTTTTTATTTTGAATACATTTGTTAAACCTCTCAAAACCTGATTTTGCTTTGTCATTATGGGGTATAGTGTGTAGATTGATGAGGGGGAAAAAATGGCTGTAATGTAACAAAATGTGGAGAAGGCCAAGGGATCTGAATACTTTCCGAATCCACTGTACAAAACATCACTGTCACAAACCAAAATGTGTAATGGATGGATGGATGGTGGGTAATAAAAATTATTATGTGGTTAGCCCCTTTCTGCATAATTGTTGCATTAGATAGCAGCATTATTGCAGTAGACAGCAGCATTGTTGCAGTAGACAGCAGCATTGTTGCAGTAGAGGGAAGAATTGTTGCAGTAGACGGCAGCATTGTTGCTGTAGACAGCAGCATTGTTGCAGTAGACAGCAGAATTGTTGCAGTATAGGGCAGCATTGTTGCCGTAGACAGCAGCGTTGTTACAGTAGACAGCAGCATTGTTGCAGTAGACAGCAGCGTTGTTACAGTAGACAGCAGCATTGTTGCAGTAGACAGCAGCTTTGTTACAGTAGACAGCAGCATTGTTGCAGTAGAGGGCAGCATTGAGTATACAAAAATGACAGCTGTTCAGTTTCCTGCTTTTCTTTCTGCTGACTTGTCATGCGGGTGGCTGCATTCAGAACATATCTGTTAGACTGTATTGTTATTCATACAAATACAAGTTTGACAAATCATATTAGATTGATTACCTCTCACCTTTCATGCATCATGCTCTCAACCGCAACAGGTAAAATAATGCATTCAAAGTTCTCCTTGAACAGGCCACAAATCTTTACTATCACTGAAGAAAACAATTTACCGTAAATGGTTAAAGGATAACATAATGTGGTATTGTGTGCTATATTGAGTATTGAGACACACTGCTATCAGCTGTTCAAGTGTCTGGCCTGCTGCCGGGAAGTAACACTTCTCAGGATGCTAACTGATCCTACTGTTACATCATACCCACGAAGACTCGAGGCTGTAATCGCTGCCAAAGGTTCTTCAACAAAGAACTGAGTAAAGGGTCTAAATACTTATGTAAATGTGATATTTAAGGACTCCCTTCACCTGCTGCCGCTTGCTACTGGGACATCACACAGCTCCTCCAGACCTCTACACACAGAACAGCAAGAGTATAGAACAGAAGCTGAATTATTTCACAGAACCAGGGAAGCAGAGTGTTGTTGTGATCATTGACAGAATAAAATAGGTTGTGTTAAGGTGCCCCCTTCTGGCTAGACCACTAACATGACAGGAGTCAACCAGTGGTGTTGAATGAATTAATTAATACAATTGTATTTTCGTGTCAAATCGCCAATTGAAAAACCTTATGGGATTAATTGACACATAAACAAATATTACAATAATTCACTGTGGTAATTCAGTGACAATTCTTCTTCTAGTGTTCTCTGCAATGCGCATCGCATATGTTATCCAAACAACAATTATATCCCTAGAGCAGTAAAATAATATACATACATATATAGTAATATCTTGTGGACAGATTCTGGGAAGTGACAAACTTTCATGAGAATTTGGCATCTGGGTAACCAAGATTATGTTGTTAATCATCATAGATAAATTACTGTTAGGGTGGCAAAATACCATTAGCTTTACCAATATTCCCGAAATCCTGGTTGTACGTTTCTAGGAATTGTGAGGGAATATGCAAGGGAACCTGGAATCCTCCAACCAGGATTTTTAGAAAACCAAGGAATTTTTGGGAAAGTTACCAGAATTTTGCAAACCTGATTACTATTAAGTATTACATATCAATCAACCTCCAAAATAGCTCATATGTTTCATCCATTCCACAATTGCACAAAGAGATGTTGCTAAGCCAGTCTAATCAGTGGACTGAATTGCCTGGACACACTGATTGTCATGGTGTAAAACACACCTTTAAACCCCTCTGCTTGAAACTGAAATTCACAGTTTTGTTCAGACTGCTGCCACAGGCACTGGTGTAAATATACTGTATGAGTGTGAATACTCACATGCAATCTAATCAGGCAGTCACCATGCAAAAATTGAATTTAGCTATCAAGTGACACAGGACTCCAAACCCACAGATTCGGTCTTTAACAAACCCACAGATTTCACTTTAACACATGCACAGCCTGAGACGGTCAGTTGTGTCTATGTTTGAGCAGTTGCCATGGGAGACAGGCGCCATTGTCTTATGGGGTGTGTGTCTGTGTCTGTGTCTAAGCCTGTGTGTGTGTGTGTGTGTGTGTGTGTGTGTGTGTGTGTGTGTGTGTGTGTGTGTGTGTGTGTGTGTGTGTGTGTGTGTGTGTGTGTGTGTGTGTGTGTGTATGTGTGTGCGCATATACAAGTATGTGGGAATAGGTCAGGGCCTGGGGACTTTGGAAACTGTGAAAGAGACCCTATGCTCTAGTCACACATCCCTGTTGGTTTATGGTCTGACACTGGTCTACTGGCATGCCTCTTATTGTCACCTGAGCTTTCATATTTCATATCAAAACATCACAGGGGCCAAATCACTGTCTCAGACCTGTGTAGCCACCTGTACCCCATGGGCCTGTTTAAAAGATCCCCAAGGGCCCCAGAGGTATGCCTGCCTGCTTGTAAAATAGGTGAAGATATGTCTACCCTGACAATGAGATGTTGTGAGTCACATACTGCAGTTCTTACAAGCAGCCAGATAAATGACCTCCAAGTCTATTTTAGGTTATGCAGAGCAACTGAACACAAGGCCCACTGTATAGGACATATTTTTATATGTTAAGCTACTACTAAATCTACAATTGTATTTGAAGATCATCTTTTGATATTTTCATATTTATGCCCAAAATACACAAGACAAGTTGACAATAACAATTACAATCACGGCCAAACTCGGATGACGCTGGGCCAATTGTGCGTCGCCCTGTGGGACTCCCAATCACGGCCGGTTGTGATACAGTCTGGATTCAAATCATGTTGTCTGTAGTGACGCCTCTAGCACTGAGATGCAGTGTCTTAGACCCCTGCGCCATTTGGAAGCTCCTAACATGTAACATGCACAATACCAACAACAAGACCAACAACAAGTGGACTACTCCTTGTTTTGATAACTTGAGTAATATTTGTCTGTACTGTAAGTGTTTGCTTTGCCTTGTTAACCCCTTCTCCTCTCCTCTAGTCAATCTCTGTGCTTAATGGGGAGGCTGGAACAGGCTCTCAATGGAATCCCAGAGTGCGTTGGATTGTCTGCGGGTCTGTGTTTAGATAAGGCAGCATGCCCATTGTCTCTGATGGGCTGGCGACACTGAGGTATGCCTCCATGCTCTGGAAATAGAAAGACAGCCGAGGGCCTCCATACCCTGGGCAGGGCCAGGCGCACAGACAGAGACTCAACACAATGAAAGAGAGACCATTGTTTGGAGACAGGGAGTAATGGCAGAGGTACTGTATCTCACCCAAACAAGTTCCTAAAAGACTGATCATGTTATTGTTGCCTGTGTGGGCAATAGCTGCTAAGTAGAAGGGGGCATGGAGGGAGCTCTCACACAGGAATGATTGAGGCTTTGGCCTGCGTGACCGTCTTTGTGTCTCCTCTGATAAATTGATTGCTAAACTTGAGCTTCTACAGTTGATGGCAGCTTTTGTAGGCAATCACTGGCCGATTACAGAAAAATTGTAGAATAGGTTTTGCTTATCTAGAATGGAAAAGTAAGCGAGTGGATTTTGTATTCTTTTCACTAACAGAAATGGGGAAGAGAGACAGGGAGTAATGGCATAACTTTTGTTATAGTGTAGTTGTGTAAATGTGTGAGCGGGAGTGAGAGTGAGAGAGAGACAAAGAGCATGTGTGGTGTTTAACACTGCTGAATGTAATGCACTAGTAAATCCCAATCTCTTTCGATCCCTCTGTCTTAACCACATGGCATTCTGTGTATGATGATCTAAAACAACTGTGACCCTTCAGAACATCCCAGCTCTGATTCCTGGGATTCAGGTCTTGTTGTGATGTCCCAGATGACTCCAATGGCTCTCCAAATTGAGATCACCTTACTGTTGGATCAGTAAACACACAAGCATACAGTCTATAATCAAAATATCGGCATTAAGAGTGCATTCACTGCATTAAAACTCCCAAATTATTTTGGTAGAGTATTTTCAGGATGTAAGGAGAGCTGTTGTTTTCAGGACTCAGCTGTTGCATTGGGATGCAGTGTGGGCGGCACTACAGAGAGGCATGCTGGGAGGGTCCTTGCTCCACTACAGAACATTACATACAGTGTTCTAAAGCAACATCGTGAATTTTGGGGATTCATCCCCCTCTTTGTTATCGGCATGTCAGCTTTATTTTTAACTCACACAGTACACAACACAGCCACCACTACTCTAAAGTGCACAGGAGGTTGGTGGCACCTGAATTGGAGAGAACTGGCTTGTGGTAATGACTGGAGCGGAATTAATGGGATGGTATCAAATACATCAAACACATGGTTTCCAGGTGATTGATGCCATTCCATTTGCTCCGTTCCGGCCATTATTATGAGCCGTTCACCCCTCAGCAGCCTCCTGTGCTAAAGTGTCCTGAAATAGCTCTGGCCTGCTATATCTAACGGAAGCCCAAGAAAGTTTAAGCCATCAACGCAACACCTCTCGCCCTCCCACGGCAGGAGATAGTACCATCAACAAAGATGGCTGCCTCTTAAACCAAGATTTCCATGTAGGACTTTGTTTTCTCCTATCGTCACCATGGAGCCCTGCACTCTCACACATGAGAACATTTTAACCCTGTAATTTGTGTATTCTCTCTGTTTGTACTGTGTCTTGAGCTGAGGAAATAAAACATTTATCCCAATCGCATTTCAGACACTTCTTCAGTAATGCTGTGGCTACAGCACTGGAACATGAAAGTGTGCTTTTGTGCTTGTTCAACAATTAGATCTTTCCAACAGTGAATCTTTCATTCAGAAATGCTGGACTCTGGCTTTGTCTATTCTGGGACACATTTTGAACACCCCCCTCTCTGCACTCATACAAGGCACCGTCTCTGGACTGAAGGTCAGATGTAGAAGAGTTCAGAAACATATTATATTCTTATTTACAAGAAAAGTGACTCCAAAATGACACAATACATTATTTACCATACATTTCTATTGGGCACAACATAACCCGAAAAACAACCAAAACAAGCTGCAAATGCATCCAACAAGTTTGTAAGAGTTACAAGCTTGATGTAGTCATTGTGTGCTAGGAATACAGGATCAAATACTAAACTTTTGACTGAATGTTATACACTATAAGTGAATTTATCAAAATACTTTATAATATATGACACCTTCAAATGGGTGGACTGGATACATCAAGTACTTCATTTCTAAACGGTAAAAGAGATATGTATGAAAATACCCTCAAATAAAAGGTGCCATTCTGCACTACCAATTCATATTCACCATTTGATCTCAAATTCAAAGTGCTGGAGTATAGAGCCAAATTGAAAGTTTTATCTTCACTGTCCAAATAAATACGTAGGGGAGTGTGTATAATAGTGATACGTGTGTATTCTGTCAAATATACCTTTGCTTTCACATTTGCTTTCACATTTAATAATAACTTTAAATAATTGTTAATAAACTATTTAATTGTAAATAACTATGAGTTAACCATTGTGTAATAAGACAATTATTTAGAATATATTTCAGGATGACACTTTTATAGACCTATCTGCTCACAATTGTATTTTCACTTTTTAAACCCCACGGGTTTACAAATTCCCGGGGTCCTTAAACGGATCATCAATAAAAAATGTATTGTGTTCCAGTCTAGCTAATGGCAATTAGGCATTTTCATCCTGCATGGTTGTCAAGTAGATAGTGGATCCACAGCTATTATAAAGTCCAAAGTTTATAAAAGCACGCTCAAACATATTGTATTTCTGTCTACCACATCTCCATGTGTACCCTACATAAAATAACACAGCTATAAAAATAGCCCTTCAGTTAGGGCAAAGAAAAAACGTTGCTTTCCTTTTGTGTCAATTGAGACACGAGGTCGCCACCAATAGGCGATAGAGGAGGTGGCATATGCTAATTAGGAACGAATCTACTCTGACAGTGACCTTGAGAAAGGCAATAAATCGCGCACAAACTTCTCGTAATAGTAATCCTGTTGTGTGCACCCTGAGGTCAGTTTACAACTTCCAACTCGTCTGTTTATTTTATTTTTTTATCACTACGCACCGGTACCATATTCATGTGTAGTTGTTTCTCATGCTACATTTTTCATACAATAATTTATTTATTATTGCTTAAACATTTATCTTGATATTTCTGTTCTGCTTAAACAATGTTTTTATCTATTGTCAAGAATGGATGGTGTGCGCTTTTGGTTTGGTGATGTTTAATTCATACATATGTCCAAACGAAACTTTTTATGAATAAGGAAAGAGCTGACTCACTTAAATGTGAAACAAAACAATACAAAGGAGTTTGAGAAGTCTCTCCTGTCAGTTCGTCGGGTGTTTCGTCTGTGTGTGAAGTTGCTAGTGCCATCATGTCCCACTTTGATGCGAATGAGTTCGGAGAGGCTGGTCCTTTTCTACGAAAAACTGACCTGGAGTTGCTGGCTGCACAAACCATCGCGTTTGATGGTAAAACGCGAGCATGTGTTCCAGACGAAAATGAGGCTTACATTGAGGTTGAGATCAAGGAGCTCGACGGAGACAAAGTTATCGTTGAGACCAAAGCGAAAAGGGTGAGTTCTGCGCTCAGGGATTTGACACTAATGTTGACTCACAGTCCGAAAATATTACCATGCATCAACCCTTTATTTATTTGCAAGTGTTTATAGATAGAATAAAATACTAATAATACATATAATATAATCATTTATTTTTATACATCATTATGAATGTTTTTAAGAATAAAATGGAATATAGTTTGCAGTGACTGAATATGATATGACAACAAAACCAGAATATATATGACAACAGAAGCAGGCCTCCCCATTTTACCCTTGCCCAATGCCCCAGTCTCACCATTGCCTATTCCTCCTTCCTCTCCCCAAGTCTACAGTCTCTTACAGTGAAAGAGGAGGACATCTAGCAAATTAACCCCTTCTAAGTTTGACATGATAGAGGACATGGCCATGCTGACACACTTCAACAAGGCCTCTGTGCTCTGTAACCTGCGCAGGCGCTATGCCGCCTGGATTATCTACGTGAGTGATCCCAGAGAGGCAATGGAGGGGTGGGACAGTTGTAGTAGCCAGAACCACGTCAGTCCGTTTTTAGGTCATATGAAATGAGACTGTCAGTGATTGCCCCCATCCTTCTGTTATTGCTCAGTTGGGTCATTTGGGGAATAACTTGATTAAACTGTATGTCAGTGTGACAGTGAACCCATACAAATGGTTTCCTGTCTACACCGCCCCTGTTGTCTCTGGACAATGCAAATAGTCCGGGTAGCCATTTGATTAGCTGTTCAGGAGTCTTATGGCTTGGGGGTAGAAGCTGTTAAGAAGCCTTTTGGACCTAGACCGCTTGCCGTATGGTAGGGATAAAAACAATGACCCATTGAATAAGACGGTGGTGTTGTGCTTCCAGAAGTCCTCCAACAAGCTGCTGGCCTGCCTGCCTCTGTGAGAACTATGTTGGCTCTGACTCAGACCAAAAGACTGGAGGTAAGGAGAAGAGGAAGAAGGCTGTCTCGTTTCAGAGGGTGTCACAGCTACATAAAGTGAGAGGGACAACTTAATCTGTTGGCAAGTTGCTCGCAATCAAGCTAAATTATACTTTATCTACTAGACGGTAAAACTATACAAGTAATTACAGTATAATAAACAAACAGAAAGGACATAGCTAGTTAGGCAGTGAAGCTGATTCTACATTGAGAGATCATCTTTCCAGTGCTGAGAAGGAGACAGTTAAGACTTGCAGTGATGTTTAGGGAAATTATCACATGAACATCACTTAAAGTCTGTGCTGGCTCCACTCTCATATGCATCACATGCGGTTTACCCCCTGAAGTAAATGAAAGAGATTCAGCTGTGCAGAACAACTGAAGGAGTGAGGAAGAGCATATTTTCATTAACTGCTGCAAAAACGTAGATAATTTAAGTTTATTTTTTGAAAACGCTATATCCACAAATTGTTCACATTTGTGTTTTTTCATCAGAAATGTTTGCTTATGGGTAGCTTCATGTGTTTGTAAAATATTCCTCTTCTCAGACTTTTTGCAAAACGCTATATATCTATTGTTTAGCTGGAATGGAATGTTTGTATCCTGTATATTTGACTGTTATATGTGGTTGTCTCACCTAGATAAATGCACTTACTGTAAGTCGCTCTGGATAAGAATCTGAACAAGCTGATGACTAACTTCCACTTACTGTAAGTCGCTCTGGATAAGAATCTGAACAAGCTGATGACTAACCTCCACTTACTGTAAGTCGCTCTGGATAAGAATCTGAACAAGCTGATGACTAACTTCCACTTACTGTAAGTCGCTCTGGATAAGAATCTGAACAAGCTGATGACTAACCTCCACTTACTGTAAGTCGCTCTGGATAAGAATCTGAACAAGCTGATGACTAACTTCCAGTTACTGTAAGTCGCTCTGGATAAGAATCTGAACAAGCTTATGACTAACCTCCAGTACACTAATTTTGTCCTTTGCCTTATCCCCAACGAGACCAACTGAGATCCAATGAAATTTGAGTGCCATGGAAATCGTAGGAACATACTGTATGTTATTTACTGTGCGCTCCAGAGAGTGTCTTCTCCTCTGATTGATAACCCCCTCTCCCCCGTTCCTCTGCAAGGATCATGGTGCTGCACCAGCTTCGCTGTAACGGTTTGCTGGAGGGCATCAGGATCTGCAAGAACGGATTTCCAAACAACAATCTACGCATAGTTGAAACAAGGGTGAGTGTGATAACACACTTTCATTCCCACAACACACATACAAATACATTTGGAATCAATCATATACAATGTTTTTTTTTTTTTTACTCACAGCTATCGCATCCTGAACCCCCATGCCATCCCTGATGATGCGTTTGTGGACAGCAGGAAAGCAACAGAGAAACTGCTCTGGTCCCTAGAGGTCAACCACAACCAGTACAAGTTTTGACACACCAAGGTAGGAGGCTGAACGCTTTACATGTGTGTTTGGTCAATTAATCACATAAACACACATTGTATCTATAGGCAAATTAAGTTGTATTTGATCTTCCTGACTGGGTCTGGATGTGGTTCTCCTCCTCTAGGTGTTATTTAAGGTGGGTCTGCTGGGGCAGCTGGAGGAGATGAGGGATGAGCGTCTGGCCAAGGTCCTCACGCTGCTCCAGGCTGTCAGCTGAGGATAGAGCTACAGAATGTGATGGCCAGAAGGTAAGAGATCATGGCTTCATTTGATTTGATAATGTAATGTGCTCTAGTGAAGTACCTAAATGAAGTCAGGTGTCCTAGAGTATTAGGGAGTTACTGTATTATCTCTTAGGAGTGCAGGAGTGTTGTGAGATCATAATGGAACAATTCCGGAACACTTCATAGGAATATAAAGACATCAGTAAAAACAAACCAACTTCTCCACCAACGCTTCCTCCAACAGGTTCAATAGTAATATGATCAGGTGCACCTTTTCATTTTGTGATATTTTATACCTTTGTGCTCGCTCCCATGGTCTAGAATGTGTGGTATGCAAGAGCAATGTTAGTAGCGTGTGTGAGGCGTGTGCTTGTCCATGTATGGTTACCGTGCAAGTGTGTGGCCCCTATGTTAATATTGACCCCATTCCCCCCTCGCTCACACACATTCCTCCCCACCCGTCCCCACCCCTCTCCCCTCTATGCTCTCCCTAAATTAAACAATGCTGATGGTGTCTTTAGAGCCAGGTGGCGACATGTGTCAAATAGCAGCTGTTCGGGCCCACCCTAAAAATACCCCCCTCCCCCTGCCTGACCCGTGGCCTCTGGCCTCTTTTGTCCCAGGCGCCTGTAGTTCTAAGTGAGCACATAGATGGGATATGTGGTGGGTGACAGAAGATTAAAGCCTGCCATCTAACAGAGGGATTTAGTTTCTAAATAAACACAGAGACGCTCACCTTTGAGAGGCAATGAGCACGGAGTCATGTCTGAAATGCAATCATACTCAAACCACAGCCACCACCCATTCACCCTGCTACCCCCGACACCCTGCCTTACCATGGCCCTGCACTCACTCAGGCACACATTCACAACTCTGACATTCACAAGTGCCTGACCAGGTTGCAAAAATTTATTGTATCTAGTTGCATGTCTATAGGTGTGAGCCTGGGGTGTTGGTTGATCCAAGACATGAAGCATTTAGAGTGATGCTAGATTGAATAATGTGTTCCTGCTTGAATTAGCCTAACAACAAGGGAACTTTTTTTTTTTTTCAGGTCGAAGGCTGTATCTGTTTATTCTTCAAACATCCAGCTAAGATCCAGCTGGAGGCCCAACGTCAAGGAGATGACGGAGGGGCTGGAGGACGAGGAGGAGAAGCTAGAGGACGTGTGCTGAGCTGAAGAAGAACATCGATGACCTGGAGATCACCCTGGCCAAGGTGGAGAAAGAGAAACGCCACAGAGAACAACGTGAGGAGATCAGAGGGTCACAGAGACGGAGAGCAGACCAGACAGTCACAGAGAGGGAGAGGACACTGAACCACAGTTAGTGGGTGATGATGTCATAGTCATCTTGTCCTGTAAAGCGGAAGAAATTCCTCTTCATTCCAGATAACACAAACCCTGACTTCATGTAATTTATGAATCAGGTCAGCCTCAATACTCCACCCTACTGAAACATCTGAAAAAAGTAGATATGAGAATGAGATGTGCATAGCTGAGGCCCTGAAGTCATCATATCCCTCCAGGTGAAAAACCTGATCGCGAAGATGGCAGCTCTGGATGAGATTATCCTGAAGCTGACCAAGGAGAAGAAGGCCCTGCAGGAGGCCCACTAGCAGACACTGGACGACCTGCAGGCCGAGGAGGACAAGGTCAACACGCTGTCCAACGCCAAGACCATGCTGGAACAGCAAGTGGACGACGTGAGTTTACACACAAGCAACTATAACTCTCATATCCAACCCTACTGAAATGAAAATAGATATAAATCAAGAGGACTTCATTTTTGTTTTGATACATCATATTGTCTGTTATTAGATGTATTAGTTTTTAATTTCTTCCAGCCACCTAAACTTTGACATTCCCCATAATCTTCCCCAAAACAGTAGGAAAGCTCTTTGGAGCAAGATAAGAAGTTGCGCTTGAACCTGGAATGGGTCAAGTGCAAGCTGGAGGGGAATGACAAGCAGCAACTTGAAGAGAAGCTGACCAAGTGAGAACAATCTACTTGTTTGACGACTGATCAGATTTATGGTCAACAATCAATGAAAAAATATTGTTGAATCAGGAAAGACTTTAAGATGAACCAGATCAGCACTAAGATTGAGGATGAACAAGCCTCGACCATTCAGCTCCAGAAAGACCAAGGAATAACAGGTATGAATGGACAACTGGGTCTAGAAATACTAACAGCGATTTCTCATGAATATAATGCAACACTATTACAAGCTGAAAACATCCACTGATCTCTACGTCTTCTCCCAGGCTCGTATCGAGGAACTACAGGAGGAGCTGGAGTCTGACCGGGCGTTCAGGGCCAAGGTGGAGAAGCAGCGGGGCGATGTGGCCCGGGAGCTGGAGGAGCTCAGCGAGCCGCTGGAGGAGGAGCGGGGCGAGGCCAAGATGGAGGTGGACGATCTGGCGTCCAACGTGGAACAGCTCTCCAAGAGCAAGGTAGAGAGATAAACATGAACACACGCATACACACACCGTGGTGAGGGCCCTTCCTAGAGCATTATAGAGACAGAATGTGTAATACCAAGGGCTCGGTTTAATATCCTCCTTCCCTGACCGACTGGTCACCCACTCTTTCCCCCACCCCTGTAGCCAGGTTTGGCAGAAAGCTGGAGGAGCAGGAAGGCCTGGTCACTCAGCTGCAGCGCTCCAAGAACTCCTTCAGTCAGAATGCTGAGGAGCTCAAGAAGAATCTGGAGGAGGAGAATAAGGTTAGAGTCAGTTCTAAGGCCAGCATTCCATGTCAGAGTGCTTATTCAGGATTGGGAATGATATGGGAAGGAATGTGATTGGGAATAATAGTATTCCTGGTTCCAGCATCAGTCTGGTAGCTAAATGAGAATGTATAAACATCTCAACATACATACGCCTCCTAGTTGGTGTGCTTAAAAGTATGACTGACCTTTCCTCATAACAAGATTCAACAACTGAGACATAAACTGAACAAGTTCCACAGACATGTGACTAACAGAAATTGAATAATGTGTCCCTGAACAAATGGGGGGTCAGTATCTGGTGTGGCCACCAGCTGCATTAAGTACTGCAGTGCATCTCCTCCTCATGGACTGCACCAGATTTGCCAGTTCTTGCTGTGAGCACTGATGGAGGGATTGTGCGTTCCTGGTGTAACTCGGGCAGTTGTTGTTGCCATCCTGTACCTGTCCCGCAGGTGTGATGTTCGGATGTACCGATTCTGTGCAGGTGTTGTTACATGTGGTCTGCCACTGTGAGGACGATCAGCTGTCCGCCCTGTCTCCCTGTAGCGCTGTCTAAAGCGTCTCACAGTATGGACATTGCAATTTATTGCCATGGCCACATCTGCAGTCCTTATGCCTCCTTGCACCATGCCTCAGTAGAAATGCCTCTTTAGTGTCCTAAGTTTTCATAACTGTCACCTTAATTGCCTACCTCTGTAAGCTGTTAGTGTCTTAATGACCGTTCCAGATGTGCATGTTCATTAATTGTTTATGGTTCAATTAACAAGCATGGGAAACAGTGTTTAACCTATTTACAATGAAGATCTGTGAAGTTATTTGGATTTTTACGAATTATCTTTGAAAGACAGGGTCCTGAAAAAGGGACGTTTCTTTTTTTGCTGAGTATATATACGTTTTGAAACCTGGTATAGTAACTGAATCCATGAAAAAGTGACAACTGATTGATCTGAGATGTATAGTGCCTTCAGAAAGTATCGCCCCCCCCCCTGACTTTTTCCACATTTTGTTGTGTTACAGCCTGAATTTAAAATGGGTTAAATTGAGATTTTGTGTCACTGGCCTACCAACAAGACCCCATAATGTCAAAGTGGAATTCGGTTTATAGAATTTGAAAAATGAAAATCTGAAATGACTTCAGTCAATTAGTATTCAACTCCTTTGTTACGGCAAGCCTAAATAAGTTCAGGAGTAAAAATGTTGCTTTTCAAGTCACATAATAAGTTGCAATAATAGTCATCTCTGTACCCCACACATACAATTATCTGTAAGGTCCCTCAGTCGAACAGTGAATTTCAAACACAGATTCAACCAAAAAGACCTGGGAGGTTTTCAAATGCATCGCAAAGAAGGGCACCTATTGGTAGATGGGTAAAAATAAAATAGCAGACATTAAATATCCCTATGAGCATAGTGAAGTTATTAATTACACTTTGGATGGTGAATCAATACACCCAGTCACTACAAAGATACAGGGGTCCTTCCTAACTCAGTTGCCGGAGGGGAAGGAAACCGCTCAGGGATTTTACCATGAGGCCAATGGTGACTTTAAAACAGTTACAGAGTTTAAAGGCTGTGATAGGAGAAAACTGAGGATGGATCAACAGCATTGTAGTTACTCCACAATACTAACCTAAATGACAGAGTGAAAAGAAGGAAGCCTGTACAGAATAAAAAACCTGCATTATGTTTGCAATAAGGCACTAAAGTAAAACTGCTAAAAAATGTGTAAAATAAGTTAACTTTATGTCCTGAATACAAAGTGTTATGTTTGGGGCAAATCCAACACAAGACATCACTGTGTACCACTCTCATATTTTCAAGCATGGTGGTGGCTGCATCATGTTATAGGTAATGTATGCTTGTCATCGGCAAGGACTAGGGAGTTTTTTAAGTAAGCAAATTCACCTTTCAGCAGGACAATAACCTAAATTTAATTAAGCCAAATATACACTGGAGTTGCTTACCAAGACGACATTGAATGTTCCTGAGTGGCATAGTTACAGTTTTTACTTGAAAATGTATGGCAAGAATTTAAAAAATAATAATATGCAAATCTTGTACAATCCAAGTGTGCGAAGCTCTTATTCGAGATTTACCCTGAAAGACTCACAGCTCTAATCGCTACCAAAGGGGATTGTAACATGGATTGACTCAGGGGTGTGAATACCTATTTAAATGAGATATTTTTGCATTTCATTTTCAATAAATCAATTCAACCTATTTTGAATTCAGGCTGTAACCAGTGGTGTAAAGTACCTAAGTAAAAATACTTTAAAGTACTACTTAAGTCATTTTTTCGGGGTATCTGTACTTTACTATTTATATTTTTGACAACTTTTCTTTCACTACATTCCTTTCATACTTTTTCCCTGACACCCACTCGTTACATTTTGAATGCTTCTGATCTGGTGGACTCACTAAACACACATGCTTCGTTTGTAAATTATGTCTGTGTTGGAGTGTGCCCCTGGCTATCCACAAATATATAAAAAACAAGAAAATGGTGCTGTCTGGTTTGCTTAATATAAGGAATTTGATTTTGAATATAAGGAATTTGAAATGATTTATAATGATTTGATACTTAAGTATATTTTAGCAATTACATTTACTTTTGATATTTTAGTATTTAAAACCAAATCATTTTAGACTTTTATTCAAGTAGTATTTTACTGGGTGACTTTCACTTTTACTTGAGTCATTTTAATCTATTAAGGACTCTGTATCCAGCTGGAGCTCAACCAGATCAAGGCCGACAGGAAGCTGACAGAGAAGAACGGGGAAATCATCAACCTCCGGTGAGTTCAATGACCATACAGTTAGAAAACATGTCAGGGGTTGTACAGGCTCTGGTAGCTATCGCTCCTTTTAGGATCAGAGGCTCATGTCAAGGAATGTCCCCCCCTTTCTAACTCTCCCTATTTTTTGCTCTCTTTCACCCTCCCTATCCCCATCCCACGCACCCCAGCTGGAATCCATACAGGCCACCCTGGATTTGGAGTGCAAGTCCCAGAATGAGGCGGTGCATCTGAGGAAGAAGATGGAGGGGGACCTGAACGAGATGGAAGTGCTGATGAACCACGTCAACAGGCAGTCTGCTGAGTCCCAGAAAGTACTGCGCCAACTGCAGCTCCAGATCAAGGCAAGTCCTTCAGCAGCCAGTCTGACAACTCCACACTCACTTATGGCCACTGTGACAATGTCCAGACAAAGTACCTCTTATTGTGTTTTTACAGTGCTTTGTATACACTGTAACAAACTCTTCAGACTAATTAACAAATTGTTGGCCTGCTGGGTTATGTCAATACTGTACTGAACACTGTCTATGTCCTCTGTAACCCCAGGACCTGCAGCTGGAGATGGATGAGACGCTGCATCCAGAACGAGGAGCTGAAGGAGCAGGTGGCGGTGACGGAGTGCAGAGGGTCCACCTGCTGCACTCCCAGAACACAGGGCTCATCGACCAGAAGAAGCTGGAGAGTGATCTACCTATGATGTCCACTGATTTGGACAAGGCTTCTCATGAATGCCGCAACGTAGAGAAGAAGGCCAAGAAGGCCATCACTCATGTAAGGGCTCTTTAATTTCAGATTACAAAGATCCTACATTGGAAAACTGGAGCCATAACACAAATCAAACTCTTCTCTCTGTTATTGTCCAGGTGGCCATGATGATTGTGGAGTTATTAAAGAAGGAGCTGGACACCAGCTCTCACATGGAGAGCAAAATAAGAAAATGGAGCAGACCACCTGCAGATGCGCCTGGATGAGGCCGAGCAGATCGCCCTCAAGGGCAGGAAGAAGCAGATCCAGAAACTGGAGGGCAGGGTAAGAGTCCAGAGAGCACAGCATCTGTTCCTCAGGAGAGTACAAGTAACACCATGCATGAATTTCCCATCACTAGATTGTTGAAATACAGTGCCTTGGGAAAGTATTCAGATTTTGTTAGGTTACAGCTATTTTCAGGTCTCTCCAGAGATGTTCGATCGGTTTCAAGTCCGGGCTCTGGCTGGGCCACTCAAGGACATTCAGAGACTTGTCCCGAAGCCACTCCTGCGTTGTCTTGGCTGTGTGCTTAGGGTCGTTGTCTTGTTGGAAGGAGAATTTTCACCCCAGTCTGAGTTCCTGACTGCTCTGGAGCAGGTTTTCATCAAGGATCTCTCTGTACTTTGCTCCGTTCATCTTTGCCTCAATCCTGACTAGTCTCTCAGTCCCTGCTGCTGAAAAACATCCCCACAGCATGATTCTGCCACCATCTTGCTTCACCGTAGGGATGGTGCCAGGTTTTCTCCAGACGTGACGCTTGGTATTCAGGCCAAAGAGTTGAATCTTGGTTTCATCAGACCAGAGAACCTTGTTTCTCATGGTCTGAGAGTCTTTAGGTGCCTTTTGGTAAACTCCAAGTGAGCTGTCATGTGGCTTTTACTGAGGAGTGGCTTCTGTCTGGCCACTCTACCATAAAGGCCTGATTGGTGGCCTGAGTGCTGCAGAGATGGTTGTCCTTCTGGAAGGTTTTTGGTACCCTTCCCCAGATCTGCGCCTCGAAACAATCCTGTCGACCTCATGGCTTGGTTTTTGCTCTGACATGCACTGTCAACTGTGGGACCTTATATAGACAGGTGTGTGTCTTTCCAAATCATGTCCAATCAATTGAATTTACCACAGGTGGACTCCAATCAAGTTGTAGAAACATCTCAAGGATAGTGGAAACAGGATGCACCTGAGCTCAATTACGAGTCTCATAGCAAAGGGTCTGAGTACTTATGTAAAGATAGATAGATAGATAGGTACTTTATTGATCCCTTGGGGGGGGACATTTTATTGTCAAGCAGCTACAACAAAACACAGGGCAGGTGCAAAATGCCACAACGAAAGTACACAAAAGACAGATACACGGTACATGATACATAGAGCGGCAGTATGAAAAAGTATAGAAATACAAGATATCTGGAGTGCAAAAAAAGCTATAAAAAGACATTGCATAGTATGGGTGGATGGCTGAATATGTACACTATACATTGGTGGATGTTGGATGGTTAACTATACTATACAGGTCGATGGCAGAGAAATACTTCAGTAGCTAAAAATGCGTATGATATGAGCGAGGGTAATAATAGTTTACTTAATAGACAGACTGGGTAAATGAACAGGTAAGTGAAAATGTTGGTTAAATTAGCTGTACAGTTAGGTATACAGTTATATTTACAGATAAGTGAATACTTGCATGGTTACACAAACTGTACAGGTAAATGACAGGAAGAGATACTTTAATAGCTAAATGTGTGTATGATATCATTTGGGGTAATAATAGTAATTCCCTTAAAATACAGTCCTTAGTGCGCAGGGTTTAATTACAGACAACTGCACGTATTGCACATTCGATATACTAAAAGCAATGAGAAAAGGTGCAACTGGCAGGATACTAATATGCATTCCTGAGTGAATGCCTACGTAAGTTAAGTCCAATAATTACTTACAATATTGCATGTGATATGATATAACAACTGTACATGAGTATGTATATACAGACCTGTATGAATAAATAGGTCCTGAGTGGATGAGTGCTGACGGACCAGAGTTACTCACGGATGGATGCATAATTGTTAAACTAGGTCCTAGCACCCCAACAGTTCCAGATCTATGTTGCCGACGGCACGGCACCCCGGTGAGGCATTATATAGTCTAATAGCCGCAGGCAGGAAGGACCTCCTGTAGCGCTCTCTGGCACACCGTGGTGGGATCAGTCTTTGACTGAAAGTGCTCCTCTGCGTCATAACCATAGCATGCAGAGGGTGGGTGACGTTGTCCATGATGGCCAGCAGTTTGTATTTATGTTTTTAATTAACATTAACATTTGCGAAAATGTCCAAAAACCAGTTTTTGCGTTGTCATTATGGGGTATTGTGTGTAGATTTCTGAGGATTTTTGTTTTAATTAATCCATTTTAGAATAAGGCTGTAATGTAACAAAATGTGGAAAAAGTCAAGGGATCTGAATACTTTCCGACGGCACGCTCAGGGTATTCCTATAGTGATTTAGCCCTTATGGTTAAACCATGCTGTTTGCTTTTATTTAGATTTTAAATGTATAAATGTTCATAAGGACAATGGTATATCTAATGAAACATGATCACACCTGCGAACCGAAGAGGACACAGCAAATTACTTGGTTAGAGTTCTTCACCTCTTCACCATTACTGAACAGTGAGTGTAGATCAGTGGTGTAACAGTGTCTTATTGACAGAGCTGGAGAATGAGCTGGAGTCAGAGCAGAAGAAGAGCCAGGAGTTCCAGAAGGGGGTCTGCAAATATGAGAGGAGGATCAAAGAGCTCACCTTCCAGGTACTGAAACACAGCACCTTCTTCATAGCCATGGGTAAAATGTAGCAAATGATCTGTGTCATGCAGTTACCCCAATGTTATGATTTTGCCCCACACTTCATTAGGTTCAAGTGAATATCATAATGATGGATAATATTAGTGATGATGTTATTTTTCTGTGATATGGTGGTGTAGTGATGTAGTCGTGTAGCGATGATGTAGTGGTGTAGTGTTGTAGTGATATAGTCATTTATTATTATTGTTATTTTTTTAAATCTTTATTTAACTAGACAAGTCAAGAAAAAATTCTAATTTATAATGACGGCCTACCCTGGGCCAATTGTGCGCCGCCCTATGGGACTCCCAATCACGGCCGGATGTGATACAGCTTGGATAGTGGTGTTATGGTGTAGTGATGTAGTGGTGTAATGGTGTAGTGTTATAGTGATGTAGTGGTGTAATGGTGTAGTGATGTAGTGGTGTAATGGTGTAGTGATGTAATGGTGTAATGGTGTAGTGATATAATTGTGTAGTGATGTAGTGATATAGTGGTGTAGTGCTCCATGCTGCCCCCTGCTGTTTGTGCTTGTCCCTGCAGACAGAAGAACCTGGCCAGTCTGCAGCAGCTCATAGACAAGCTGCAGGCCAAGGTGAAGAGCTACAAGAGGTAGGTTGAGGAAGCAGTAAGTCCCCACACCATTTACAGTTTACTGTTGTGTTACTGTATGGAATGTGGGTCTGTTTCTAAATGACCTACAGTGGTATGATCTAGTTCCCTGCTCTCTCTGATCGCTCGCTCTGTCCTCTTCCCTCAGGAGGAACAAGCCAACACCAACCTGACCAAGTTCAGGAAGATCCAGCATGAGCTGGACGATGCAGAGGAGAGGGCTGAGATTGCCGAGACCACGGTCAACAAGCTCTGCGTTCGCACTCGGGACCAAGGGCCCAAGGTCAGTACTACACTTTATGGAAGATACCGGTAAGGTGTGATATTATCACATAACATGTGGCTAACAATTCAGGGAAAATATTGGATTTGTAACAAAAATATATCTAGACTCAGCTGACGTTGATCTGCTCAAGAGTATTTACGGCATATAACTTAAACATATTTATCTTGTGTATTTCAGCTTGCAGAGTAATCCAGAGGATAACTCCCCAACCAAATGTATCACAGCCAGCCAGCTGCAACAGTTGTGGTGTGACTGTGTGGTTGCAATATAGACCCAATAAAGACTTCTAAAAGCATTTATAGTACTACTGTCTCATTACTGTCTGCAGTCAGTGTGGTGTGTAGAGATGCGTCGAGTAAAGGACGGGACACCCCATAAGGAATGTCAGCCATGCGCAGGAGTTTTATCTGCTTGGTGTCGACAATAGCGATTCAACTCGTGGAAAAATTGACGCCTGACATTCTGTGGTCGGAGGCAAGACATTCGTTGTTGTGTCCTGTCAATAAGACCACTGTGAACAAAATACACCACACACTTATTCAAGAGAAAGTTGTGAGATTTTATTATGATTGCTCTCATTATATTACATTCACAAACAAGACTGTTAAATAAACAAATGAAGTTCAACATTAGATTAACAAAAAGGGTGGAAAATTGAATCCTAGGGGGAAGATGGTGGACTTTTAAGTCAGGATTGAGAGTGGTGTGTGTGTGTATGTGTGTGTGTAAGGTAAATCCAATGCACACTACACTTCCTAGGTACAGATGGTACACACACCATCATGCTTTTTAACCCAGTCACTTTTTAACCCAGTTATACCACACACACAGTCAAACAAAGGAAATTAACTTGGCATATATGCCAAAAAACTGAGAAAGAATGATATAAAATAATGTACCTCATGTAAGAAGGGTAGTACAATCAAATTCAAATAATTAAGCACCAATTAGGAATTTAATCAAGATATCAAATCAGACCTTCAAGTGTTTCTCAACATGTATTGGATGTAGAGTATGAAGCCTACTTCTGAAGTGTCCTAAATCTGAAGTGTCCTTAATTTCTGAGTGTGAAGCAAATCTGCACAAAACCAACTATATGTACAATGTTTCAACAATACATATTTGTGCCTGTTAAGGAGGGATAGTATTAGAAATACAGTACAGTGCATTTGATTTTAGTTAGATCTAGCAATTCATTAAGACCATATTTTTTAAGTAGGTAATCTACTCCGCACAAGATGCCAAATAAGAAAACTGACAACATGGGCTTCCACAGGCAATCATGTCTCTTGGCAGTGTGGAACATGCATGGAGCTCTCACGCTAGGAGTTCTGTTCCCAACACTAGAAGCAGAGAAAACTGGACACACAGGAAGTAAATGGTGCTGAACCAGTAGAACTTTTATGAACATTGCAGGCTCCATCCACGATTTACATCAACACGAGTCACCCACATGAAGTAGTGGAAGGTAAAGAAGACAAACGTTCTGAAAACACACATCATAGTAAAGCATGTTGCACTAAAGTGTTTTCATTAGGGCAAACCAGATTATGAACGGATTGCATTTATACATTCATTCAAGTGCATACAAAGAGAACGGGATGTGAAACATTTGAACGGGATTTAAGTGGTTCAATCCATATGGTGCTGGGTTGAAAAACGAGGTAGCTCAATCATTAGTCATTTTCTTGGATTCTCGTTCTTTTGTTGGAGATGCAAAATGCTTACTCAGCTCAGCATCCATTTCCATGAAAACGTCAGCACATCTAGCCATAGCAACATGACCACACCCATTTCCCCCCTATAGCCAATCACATTAGAGGTGACACCAAGCATAGAATCATCACACAAAGACAGACGAAGATTGTCAAAGTCTAGGCTATTGGTGAGAGAAGAGAGGTCAAGAGTTAAGTGACACAGGTGATGTAGCACAGCGTGGCTGTTTGGTTGAAGGCCATTCACGCTAAAAGGTTTTAAGAAACCTTAGGGCGGCAGGTTGCATAGCGGTTAATAGTGTTGGGCCAGTAACCGAACGGTCGCTGGTTGGAGCCAACCAGGTGAAAACTCTGCCGATGTGTCCTTGAGCAAGGCACTTAAGTCTAATTGTTCCTTTCAGTCGCTCTGGATAAGAGCGTTTGATAAATGACTAAAATGTCAAATGGAACTGTTGTGAGAAGTGTCTGGGACAGAGAGAGTGGGTTTAAATACCTAAATAGTTTATTATTCTATCAAACCACCTTTCACTTGATGGATACAAAGTCTGACACAAAACTAAAACATGTATTTTTCACCACAATAAACAAAACAAGTCTTAAAATATGAACACAATTCCAACTGTGCAATTTTTAATCTACAGTTTATTTAGACCTAAAAGCAATTCTCTTAACAAGACCCAAAACAAAAAAGGAAAACGTTTCCTCGTCACCGGGTGAAGTCATGTATGGGTTGGCGGCATCTGGGGAGTGGTACTCCCGTCCAAAGCCCCATCTCACCCACCACAGGGCCCCATAGAATGTGAATCATCAACAGATCCACAAGCTACCTGGATGGGCTGAGTAAAGCCATAAGCACTGGTCAACTAGATTCATCCTAAAAGAGACAGACCAACAGATACAGATCAGTGAAGATGCTGTTCATTCAAAAGACCATTGGACAAGACTGATGGCACCTCTGCATCCAGTCATGATGAGCAGCCATCTGTGGCATTGTGTTGTGTGACAAAACTGCACATTTTAGTGGCCTTTTATTGTCCCCAGCCCAAGGTGCACCTGTGTAATGATCGTGCTGTTTAATCAGCTTCTTGATATGCCACACCTGTCAGGTGGATGGATTATCTTGGCAAAGGAGAAATGCTCACTAACAGGGATGTAAACAAATTTGTGCACACAATAAGGTTTTTGTGCGTATGGAACATTTCTGGGATCTTTTATTTCAGCACATGAAACATGGGACCATTATATATATATCTCATTTGTTGCATTTCAATATACAGTGGCAAGAAAAAGTATGTAAACCCTTTGGAATTACCTGGATTTCTGCATAAATTGTCATGAAATTTGATCTTCATATAAATCACAACAATAGACAAACAGTGTGCTTAAACTAATAACACACAAATTATTGTATTTTTATTGTCTATATTGAATACATCATTTAAACATTCACAGTGTAGGTTGGAAAAAGTATGTGAACCCCTAGGCTAATAACTTCTCCAAAAGCTAATTTGAGTCAGGAGTCAGCTAACCTGGAGTCCAATCAATGAGACGAGATTGGAGATGTTGGTTAGAGCTGCCCTGCCCTATAAAAAACTATAAACATTTGAATTTGCTATTCACAAGATGCATTGCCTGATGTGAACCATGCCTCGAACAACAGAGATCTCAGAAGACCTAAGAATAAGAATAGTTGACATGCATAAAGCTGGAAAGGGTTACAAACGTATCACTAAAAGCATTGATGTTCATCATTCCACAGTAAGACAAATTGTCTATAAATGGAGAAAGTTCAGCGCTGTTGCTACTCTCCCTAGTTGTGGCCGTCCTGCAAAGATGACTGCAAGAGCACAGCGCAGAATGCTCAGAGGTTAAGAAGAACCCTAGAACGTCAGCTAAAGACTTACAAAAGTCTCTGGAACATGCTAATATCTCTGTTGACGGGCCTACGATACGTAAAACACTAAACAAGAATGGTGTTCATGGGAGGACACCACAGAAGAAGCCACTGCTGTCCAAAAAAAACACGTCTGAAGTCCGCAAAAGAGCACCTGGATGTTCCACAGCGCTACTGGCAAAATATTCTGTGGACAGATGAAACTAAAGTTGAGTTGTTTGGAAGGAACACACAACACTAAGTGTGGAGAAAAAAAGGCACAGCACACCAACATCAAAACCTCATCCCAACTGAAAAGTATGGTGGAGGGAGCATCATGGTTTGGGGCTGCTTTGCTGCCTCAGGGCCTGGACAGCTTGCTATCAGATGGAAAAATGAATTCCCAAGTTTATCAAGACATTTTGCAGGAGAATGTAAGGCTATCTGTCCGCCAATTGAAGCTCAACAGAAGTTGGGTGATGCAATAAGACATTTAAAGACTCAATCATGGACACTCTTACTGACAGTTGTGGCTGCTTTGCGTGATGTATTGTCATCTCTACCTTCTTGCCCTTTGTGCTGTTGTCTGTGCCCAATCATGTTTGTACCATGTTTTGTTCTGCTACCATGTTGTTGTCATGTTACGTTGATACCATGCTGTGTTGTCATATGTTGCTGCCTTGCTATGTTGTTGTCTTAGGTATCTCTTTTGGTAGTGTTGTTTTGTCTCTCGTCGTGATGTGTGTTTGGTCCTATATTTATATTTTATTTATTTATATTTTTAATCCCAGCCCCCGTCCCCGCAGGAGGTCTTTTGCCTTTTGGTAGGCCGTCATTGTAAATAAGAATGTGTTCTTAACCGACTTGCCTAGTTAAATAAAGGTTAAATAAAAAAATTGTAAACGACCCAAAACACAGAAGTAAATCAACAACAGAATGGCTTCAACAGAAGCAAATACCTGTTCTGGAATGGCCAAGTCAGAGTCCTGACCTCAGCCCGATTGATATGCTGTGGCATGACCTCAAGAAAGCGGTTCACACCAGATATCCCAAGAATATTGCTGAACTGAAACGGTTTTGTAAAGAGGAATGGTCCAAAGTTCCTCCTGAACGTTGCGCAGGTCTAATCCGCAGCTACAGAAAACGCTTGGTTGAGGTTATTGCTGCCAAAGGATGGTCAACCAGTTATTAAAACCAAGGGTTCACATACCTTTTCCACCCTGCACTGTGAATGTTTACACAGTGTGTTCAATAAAGTCATGAAAACATATTGTTTGTGTGTTATTAATTTAAGCAGACTGTATTTGTCTATTGTTGTGACTTAGATGAAGATCAGATCGAATTTTATGCAGAAATCCAGGTCATTCCAAAGGGTTCACATACTTTTTCTTGCCACTGTATTTCACCTAAAGCATGGTCCAATAAATGTATATTTCTGTACTGTGGGGTCTGGGACAAACAGGTGCAGTTTCTCTTCTTCTCCTACAAAGAGAAAAGGAGCGAGGAGTGAAAATGCCCAGGATCGTAGAGTCATCACTCTCATCTTCAGTAATGGCCTCCTGGCCAAGTTACAGACAGTATAGCGACTAGTCGGTGTCCAGCCGCAGTCACATAGCACTTCCAGGTCTCTGTCTATGCTCTCTGGCGGGGTCATCACCCATGATAGGTGTCCATACCCCAGCAACCCCACACAAGCCCAGCCCAGTCCAAACTCTCCTAGGGTTAATACTCCAGCAGGTCCCTGTCCAGGTCCATGAAGGGCTTGTCTATGTAGCTGACTATGGCACACAGAGAAGTCCTGTCTGAGCCCAGCAGGACTGACACAGTCTCATTCCAGTAGCTGAAGGGGATGCAGGAGCTCTGAGGGAGAGAACAAAACAGAGGGTTAGACTGGTGAATGACAATTTCCCCAAAGAGGAGAAGGGGATATGCATTCATGGTAAAGAAAAACCCTGATGTGAAACTTTCCTCTGCCCGCAAATATCTAGTCTCCGGGCAAAGACAGAGCAGATCAACTCACTTCCCCACATTTTCCACCTTTTTCACCTAGCTAGCTACATGCTCCATTAACCCCTTACACTCATGGAAATTGTAGGGCCAAATTTAAATGTTTCTAACAGAAGAACTATAAAAAGCATTTGCATCACCATGGTAGCAATAGAAAGAGAACACTTTGGATATTATGGGGAAATTATCAGACCAAAATAACAGTTCATCTGACAAGACTGAATCCAAACATTACACTGTTGATTTTATGTGCATTTTACATTTACTGTACTTTTCACAGCATTTGCCAATAACAACATTGAAAATACTATAGATACATTCAGTAACATAAGAAAATCCATTGACATTTTGGAGTAGGTACAAGATAAGATAAAAAACTATTACAAGGGTTTGAGTGAGAGGTCTGACTGGTGTCTCCAAGTGACCACACACACACACACACCTCTCCAAACTGTGCAGTTTCTAAGTAATTTCAATGCACTTTTACGACTCAAAGCTTTCAACTGCTTTTTTTTTTTTAGCTCTCCTAGCTTTGCCATTGAGGAACTGAAGCAAGCACACTTGTAGATTTTTGTTTGGAACACAGCTCCTCCGTTCCCACCATCACACAATTACTGTTGTTTGCGCAATCCAAAAACTTTCCTTTATAAATTGCAATCTGGGTCAGTTGGCCATCATTTGAAAGCTTACTCTATTGCCAACATCGCTAGCTAAGTTAAGACAAACATATGCTCATTCTGTTCAGGACAACCCAGGGCATGATGTCATCCTTATAACTGTGGATGAAACATAGCGATCAGAAACAATAATACTGTAAATTACATGTAAAGTGCATTTTGAACTCATGGGTCTGGTTTGCTTGTATTACATTGTCATCAAAGCGGTGTTTATCATAATCCTCAACGTCTCGGTCTTTCAGAACACATCAACCCCTCTCAATTTACAGCATTTCCCTCACTCAGACAACAACAAATGTGCAAAAGTAGCCTAATTAGTAGAAGGAATGGGGGCCTCTTCTTGTCGTGCACGGTGCTCAAGTTTACAACGGCTGTCAGTCAAAACCCCAAAAAAGCCTGAGCCCTGACGCCATGTATAGTATGTTACTGTACAGCCACTGCGTTCCAATTTAGGCACGTATCAATGAAAACATCTGCCATTTTTTACCTGTATACGGGATGATGGTGTGTGACTGGAAAGGGCTACCTCGGAGCATTAAAAGATGTCAAGTTGAACATGTTTGCACAACACCAGAAATGGTTTCTACAGAAAGGTTTCTCATTAGAAAACATATTTGTTTTTATTAAATCAGAAGGTGGTGGACTGCCTAATGACAACATAGTATAATTTATGAGGCTAGTTAATGACAGGCCAGCCAGTCTACAGGCTGCAACAAGATAGTGTAGCAGAGAAAGCAGGCTTGATCAGGTGGGCTCATAACATTTGTAGGAAAAATATTCTGAACGTACAAAATACGGCCAAGAAGAGGACACTCACGTTCTCCAGACAGGTGCTGTCCTTGTTCTTGTTGAGGTAGTGACGCTGCCAGAAGCGCAGCAGATTGTGGAAGTTGTTGAGCAGGCAGCCGGGGTACTTCTCTGCATGCTCCTTCTCTCTCAGGGCCTTGAGATAGAAGGGAAGCTTGCCTGTCCTCCTGGCCAGCATCAGGACCACTAAGCTGGTGTTCAGACAGCTCACATTCTCCTGGGCCAGGGCAGAGGGGGACAGGTCAGCGTCAAAACCCTCAGAAACCGAGGCTACAGTAATTTTAAGAGAGGTACAAGGTTGTCTTGCTCTCGAAAACTCTAGGCGGCAGTCTGCCTTCTCCCTACAGCTTTCTGCCATTAGTTTTGTCCACGACTACCTCATGTGAACTGCAATCCCGACACTGTGTTTACATTTTTAGAAACGCCAACAATCATCGCTTGCGATATGGCTTTCGAAACATATGGCCCTTATCTTTCATCAGTGAGAAATCCTTCAAGTAAAAAAGATACACTTACTGTAGCAGTTTGGCACAGATCCATACAGCTATGGGTGCCTCCATTCAACGAAACTATACTTCCGCTACACTTCCCGAGTTACGCTTACACACAGGTGTTCGGAGCATGCTAGATAGCTCATTAGCATAGGTGGTAGCCTTTTGTCTTCTGTCTGTTTTACGTAAACAAGCGCTGTAACATGGAGATATGGCAGTGTGGGAACACTAACCCTAACAAGGTGTGTATCAATTTAATATTTTGTAAAAAATATGTATGTTTTAAACTCACTGATATGAAAGATAAGGTCCTTATACTTCCAAAACCGTACCGTGAGTGACGAGTGTTAACGTTCAGATTGAGTGACAGGGTTTTTAACAGAAGACGCCTTCGTCCAATGCCTTGTGTGTAATGTAATAGAACAAAGTCATGATCAAGGGCTAAAGGTTGTCCAATCCTAGCAAAGATACTGGGAAATGTTTTTCTTATTTCTCATGGGCTGATTTGTGTGTGTGTGTGTTTGTTTCGGTGTTAGAGAGAAAGTGTGTGGCAAAACCTGTGTGAGAGTCTGCACGTTGATGATGTTGACCAGCCTGAATAGGAAAGATAGTCTGTTCTCCACCCGGGCCATGTAGGACAGCAGACAGCATTCAGACAGCACCTCCAACACTGCAGGACCACAGTCAGCAACAATTACATCAGGAACAACACCATTATAATTCACTCAAGGCTTGATTTCATTCCAACATTAGCAGCTTGAGATCATACATCTGACCCTCTCTCATTGGTCCATTCACTTGCTATGGGAATCAGTGGTTGTTTACCTTTTACGTCTTCTGTCTGGCTCTCAAAGCGTTCCAGGGACAGGATGATGCAGCGCACCAGCATGTTGGAGTCCACCAGGGAATTGTTGATCTGGGTCATGAAGGTCTGGAACTGCAGCCGAGCAGAGGGATGGGACACAGAATTATAGAAACACACAACTATGGGTACAATAAGATGACTTTTTAAAAAGTTGACTATAAGAATCTATATTGCATTATTGAATGCATTTTCTGGGACAAATAGAGGACTGACAGGGTCCTCTCACATTGAGGGGGGTTGCTATTTACTAAGGGTTTCACCTTCACGTCTGTGCTGACGTATTTGTTGAACCTCTTGAAGGCGTCGATGTTGAACTTCATGAGTTCCCCCAGCAGGTCAAAGTAGCTCTGCAGGACATCTTTAGACTTACAGCCACTGTCTATGATGCAGAACAGGATGTGTTCTAGCAGCCCCCTCTTCAGCAGAAACATCTGGTCTGCATAGGAGGTGGCTCCACGGAGGAAACTCTCCACTGCCCTAGCCTGCCAGAACCTGAAGGAGGAGTCTTGAGGTTCCTTCTTCATGACAGTGAGGAGACGCGTGAGGAGACCCTTCTTCCCATCACACACTAGACTCCTGCAGGAGCCCAAGGAGACAAGGAGAGGGCATTAGGGTGACACACTATATTGTATTTTCATTAGAATTTTCAGAAAACATAATGCCTCTTTTGCACTGTAGTGTGTATTGAAGGTGGAGTTAATGATGGGAACAGACCAGATGCACACCTGTCTGTATTGACTAAGGCCTCCACCTCCGGTATGTTGGCCTTCAGAGAGATGGCACTCAGCTCGTTCAGCTCCTGACTGTTAAGAAGCAGGTACTTGTTCCTGAAATTAATTAGATAGATAGATAGGTACTTTATTGATCCCCCGGGGGGGAAATTTCATTGTCAAGCAGCTACAACAAAACACAGGGCAGGTGCAAAATGCCACAACGAAAGTACACAAAAGACAGATACACGGTACATGATACATAGAGCGGCAGTATGAAAAAGTATAGAAATACAAGATATCTGGAGTGCAAAAAAATAAAAGCTATAAAAGACATAGTATGGGTGGTTGGCTGAATATGTACACTATACATTGGTGGATGTTGGATGGTTAACTATACTATACAGGTCGATGGCAGAGAAATACTTCAGTAGCTAAAAATGCGTATGATATGAGCAAGGGTAATAATAGTTTACTTAATAGACAGACTGGGTAAATGAACAGGTAAGTGAAGATTTTGCATGGTTAAATTAGCTGTACAGTTAAGTATACAGTTATATTTACAGATAAGTGAATACTTGCATGGTTACACAAACTGTACAGGTAAATGACAGGAAGAGATACTTTAATAGCTAAATGTGTGTATGATATCATTTGGGGTAATAATAGTAATTCCCTTAAAATACAGTCCTTAGTGTGCAGGGTTTAATTACAGACAACTGCACGTATTGCACATTCGATATACTAAAAGCAATGAGAAAAGGTGCAATTGACAGGATACATGCGTGTTAAATTCAAGTGAAGCTAGCAGGGAACTTTCAGTCAGAGAGACTGTATGAAGGTTACTCACTCATGGTGATCGCTGAAGCTCTGGAGAAGCCTCAGAAACTGGATCTTGAAGGATATTTCCTAAGGAAAGGACAGAAGAGTGATTGATATGACCATTTTTATAATACTGCAATGGTCATATGAACCCATAGCAAGAAACCTAAAAAAATGTCAAGTGACAGCTCAGTGAGAGAGGAGTACACTGCATACCGGACTGCAGTCACAGTTCTCATTCTGGCCATGCACCACGTGATTGGACGAGGTGTACTTCCTCCAGATTAGCTTGTCAAACAAGTTGTTGAGACCTGGGATCAGACGGAACTCTGCTAGCATCTTGTGTACCTGAGGAAGAGACAGTGGTTAAATAAATGCAACCAGACAGGAGAGAGTTATCTGATTTGGCCCCCCAGCCCCTCACCTGGTTCCTATTACTACCCATAAGCAGCACACAGAGCACGTAGAGCACCTCCACCTTGTACATGATCTCATGGACGATCTTCATGGACTGGGGCAAACGATGCCTGAGAGGACTGGTGGCCAATGAACGCTCGTCTGACGACTCTGTGGACAATAGGATGGAATTTTTTTAATGAGATGTTCATAGATCGACAGAGGTACAAGGGTAGATGACAGAGAGATCTTCACGAAATTGACCTGTGGCTTTCCCACCCGGACACAATATGCATAAATATATATTTTTTTTATATAGAGACCTGTTCTGAACGGACCACAACTAGGCCCGTTCCATATAGACTTGGTTGGATCCAGACCCGGTCTGATCAAAGTGTAGCCGTAGAAAAGTCATTTTTTTACCTACTTTATTAAGCTGAGATGATAAAGCATGAGAGGAGGGAGAGAGAGTTGCTGCTCTACCAGGCAAGGGCGGGACCGTACTGCGAGCGAGTGACACGGGGAGGGAGAGACATCAACCAACCAAGCCGACTCGCACTATAGTAGACTAATAGCTGCCATAGCTAGGTTATTTATCATCAAATATGATTACGTAGTACCGGTCTTGACTGCATCATACCAGGAGAAGCTAGTTAAGCTAGCTAACGTTAGCTAGCTAGGCTAACTGAGGCTGCAGTGCATGCGCTTGCTTATCCTGCAGTTACAAATAACAACAACTCCATTGAGAATATTAAGTAGCAGCCTACCTGTTGGCTCTTGGTTGTTGTAGCCTATCCTTCAACTTTTAATTTCGTCATTTTAATTCTATCTTCCATTGACTAGATATTGCTTAACTTTTGCCACACACAGAGGCTCTATTACTGTAGTCTATTGACGCTTTGATGACTTATACCAACAACAACAAGCTACACGCGCCATGTTCCACTCTTGTGAAAAGCAAGAGCAGCAGCATAAATTATAGAATTTCTCTCGCTCTCTACTGCAGCAGTCATATTCGTATCCGTTCGGGCCCTTCCAGTCAAGTCAGTTAAAATAACACCTACCCGAGACAATCATAGCAGATCTGACCCAGACCCGTGACATTATTTAGAATATTGGGTCCCGGATCGGGTCTCAGTATTCGGTTAAAGGTGGATCCGTGAAGACCTCTAAGGTGACAAGAGGCGAGATGACAACAGAGATGTCCAGGATATTTCTGTTTAGTACTATAAATAAGCATTTCATAAGCAGAATGGTTAGACTTGGGGCGGCAGGTAGCCTAGTGGTTAGGGCATCGGGCCAGTAACCGAAAGGTTGCTGGATCGAATCCTCGAGGTGACAAGGTCGTTCTGCTCCTGAACAATGCAGTTAACTCACTCACTGTTGACCGGTAGGCCGTCATTGTAAATATGAATTTGTTCTTAACTGACTTGCCTAGTTAAATAAAGGTTAAAATAAAAAATAAAAGACTGTTTCAGTGATAACTGATGTTTAAGGCAGTGGTACAGAGCAGGAAAGAGGCTGCTGACCTGTGCTGCTGTGCTCAGCCTCCTCCGTGGCCATCTGCATGAGGGCGTCCAGCACCAAGGCGTTGTCAAGCCATGTGTACCAGTCCTCCAGCTCCTGCAGGAAGTTAGATGCCCCCGTGGCCTCAGACACCTTCCTGGTGGCCAGCTTACACAGGCGCTCGATGAAGCCAGGGATGTTCAGGAGGGTCACTGGGAACAGGGAGGGCTCATTCATTGATCATGTACTCTACAACAGTTTTAGGTTAAGCGCTGTGAAAGCTTTTGGACAGAATAAAGGGTATCAAATCAAATAAGTACGACAAATCAACAGATGAATCAAACCAATCCTTTTACAAGACCTTAAGAAAGGGTAATTGAGCTAAACAATAAGTCCATAAAAGGTCATTTCTCCACTGTGTTTCTGTCCTACCTTGGTTAACCTCTGCACGTGAGAGGCTAGCGTTTTGTTTCTGCTGGGCGTTCTTGGCCAGCAGGGTGTGTTTGTCGTCATTCCCCACGTCGGGTTCTGAGACTGTGACGGAGAGGATGCGGCAGAAGTTAGCTAGCTGCTGCTGGTCAAAGCTCTGGACCAGACCAGACAGGTTAGCAATCCCCTCCAACTGGATCATCGCCTGTGGCAGAAAGAGGACTAAAATATGGGTCACCATTGGCAAAACATGATCATGGATACAAAAACTCCACCCAGCGCAAACCCACAAACACTCTCGAGGTGAGCATTATTGTAAAAGATTGTAAAGTTCCTCTGACCTTCTTGACTCCGAGAATATCCTCAATTAAAGTGGCAGTCTGTAGAAAAGTCTTCTTGTTCGTCATCAAGGTAAAGAGAAACAGGACAAAGTAGTCCTTGGCTGCTAGGCTCTTTGTTACCCCTTCCGTCTGTGAAAAGTAGGGGAGGGATTTGACAATTAATTCATGTTTATATGAAAAGGGAGACATGATTCCTTTTTGTTAATGAAGTGATGTTCTGCGGCAAGGGTACTTACACATATGCAGCAGTTATAAAGAACACTAAGGCAGTCATTGACCAAGTCATCATTCACTGCAGGAACAAAACACAATGAATGTTCTTTATTCTCCCGGATAGTCACCAGTTGAAGTATCCTGGGGTAAGGAATGTTTTTTGGGATTTTTAAGTCCCTCAGTCAAGCAACTGATCCCCCATTTTTTCATTTAAGCTGGGCTGAAACGCATTTGGGTATACCTTTTTTTACACACTCATGAATAGAAATGTTCACCTATGTGAAAAGTGCAGCCTTTGAGGTTATATCAGACCTAAAAATGACTTTTTCTGCTTACTTTTAGGTTTCTTCTTCTGCATAGTGAGTGTAGGCCTCATCAAGATCTCTACAAGCAGCTTTGATGGGAAGAAAAAGAACCGGCAATGAACAAACATCATATGCCACCTGATAATATCTCAGAAGGCACTGATGAAAGAAGAAACTGCAGTATGAGGTATCATGGTAGATTCAAGACATTCAAACTGGTAACTGATAAGTTTCCACCACAACACAGAACATAGGAGTGACAAGCGTATAATAAACAGTATGTTAACTTACATCTACTCCACCAAAGAGGTCAAAGGTGTATGTGATGGGAAAGGTGGATTCATGAGCACTCTTCCTGTCTTCTGTGACAAAAGACATTGCCTCCATGGAAAGTAGGGATGATAGCTCCTGTAAAAAGGAACTGATAATTAGGCCTAGTCTTAATCTTGGAGTAAATGGCCCAAACTCAGCAAGGTTAAAGCCTTGGAGCTTTGCTGATGGTAGTGGTGTGTATACTATGTGGGTACCTTTAGTACACTGTGTGTGTGGGAGAGGTCACTGTTGGGATGGCTGCTCTCATGGAGCTTCTGCAGCAGCATGGGGATACCGTGCCATTTGGCCCGCTTATCCCTCTCCTGGAGAAGAGCCTCTGGGAGCTGGAACACAATGAATTAATGGTCAATAGAGGAAAAATACAAGGACAGCTTTTTAAAAAAAAATGTATCCAGTAATGTTACAGTGTCAAAATAAACAAACACTGACAGTTGATCATTTTACCCTACCCTCCGCACACCCACACAACCTCAAATCAGATTAAATAAAAGTCTAGGTCTTCGATGTTGGTGCCAAATAAACACATCCTCTCCTAATTCCAGTTACAGATACTATCTCTTGGCACCAGTTAAGTCTGAAGTTATTTCAAATCATGTCAAAAATGAAATCCATCACAAATAGAACACAATATAGAACTTTCAGTTCTCATAACTCAATTATTATTGGAATCAGTGGAGCAATACATAGGCATTTAGGGCAAGTTGGCAGTGAGTTGAATAGGTTACATTTCACAACAATGGAATTAGATGGGCCGGGAGTCTGAAAGGGTAATTTTAGAGCTAAGTGCCTTTCATGTCAAATATACAATTCAAGGGGATTTAAAAATCACCAATCACCACCACAGAATTTGGCAAATCAGATCATGACTCTGAACTCCTGCTTCCTGTATACAAGCTGAAGCTCAAACAGTAAGTAACCGTGACGCGCTCCATTGCGAAATGATCAGAATCATATTATGCTACAGGACTGCTTTGCTAGCGCTGATTGGAATATGTGCAGAGACTCCGCCGATAAAGTCAACAAGCTAACCACCTCAGTCACTGGCTTTATAAGGCAATGCATCGGCGACGTTGTCCCCACAGTGAAGGTCGCTGCTTCTCCAATCAAAACAAAAACCCTGGATTAACACAGAGGTTGGGGCTGAAATAAAGGACAGGGCTGCTGCATACAGGACTATCAGACAACCCAGAGGCTAGGGCTGAGGACAGAAACAAGTACAAGAAGTCCCGCTACGACCTCCGCAGATTCATCAAATGAGCAAATGGACAATATAGGAATAAGATGGAATCATATTACACAGTTGCCCGCAGCATGTGGCAGGGATTACAAATGAAGACCCAGCCGTGATCTGCCCAAAGATGCCTCTACCAGATGAACTCAATGCATTTTATGTACGCGTCGACAATAACAACACTGTGCCGTGCGCGAAGGCCCCCAAAGGTGATCTCGCTCTCCTAGGCAGACGTGAGTAAGGTCTTTAATCAGGTCAACATTCACAAGGCAGCAGGGCCGGACAGTATTTCAGGGCGTGTTCTCAGAGCATGCGCAGAACAGCTGGCAGGCATTTTCAACCTCTCCTTGTCCAGTCTGTAATCTTAAACTGACCAAGAACTCTAAGGCTTCATGCCACAATGACTACTGCCAATGAAGTGCTTTGAAAGGCTGGTTATGGCACAAAGTCCATCATTCCAGACACCCTAGACCCACTCCAATTTGCATACCACCCCAACAGACGAAGCAATCTCAATTGCACTCCACTCTGTCCACACCCACCTAGATAAGAGGAATACCTACACTATATATACAAAAGTATGTGGACACCTCTTCAAATTAGTGGATTATACTATTTGATTTGGAGCAACAAAGGCTCAGCCACAAAGTGGTAGGCCACACAAACTCACAGAATGGGACTACAGAGTGCTGAAAGTAATCTGTCCTCAGTTGCAACACTCACTAATAAATTCCAAACTGCATTTGGAAGCAACATCAGCACAATAGCTGTTCGTTAGGAGCTTCATGAAATGGGTTTCCATGGCAGAGCAGCAGCACACAAGCCTAAGATCACCATGAGCAATGCCATGCGTCGGCTGGAGTGGTATAAAGATCGCCACCATTGGCGTTTTGCTGTACTTGTGCACTTGAAACTTAACTAGTAAACAGCAGCAATTTGTAAACAATTCATTTTGAATTAATATAATTTCCTCAATATTAATTGCAAAAATGTACAATAGATTTTTCAATACTGCATGAAAGACACATTTTGCCTGTAAGGTTTACCTGGCTAGTAATGGGAGTTTCACATGAGCAAAGGAGGCAAAATAAAATACATGTTATACGTGCCCAGTCACAGTCCACAAATGGGCGGCACCCATTTATGGAAACTAAAGTGGGGTCTGGTGTCGTTACGTAATCACCCGCGATGTTCAGCCAAAAATAGTATTAGCCCTAGTTAGATAGATGGCAGAAACAGCCTGTCAAAATACAACGCCAATGGAATGGTTTATTTGCTCCCAATCCGCTGATGAAACCCATAACCAAGCTAGCTAGCTAACTGTTATGTTAACGTTAGCCACACTAAGCTGCTAGTGCTAGCTAGTACAATTAGTAATATTGCTAGTTAGAGATAAAGCAAGTGCATACATTTATAAATGCGAACAAACATATAGAATACGTTAACAAACGAACTAATAGTTAGCTAAAATAGGCATCCTGGATCAACAAAAGAGCTAGTAAGGCTGTATGGAGGTTGTCAGCTGGCACTTTATTGTACCTAGTTCACGGTGTATATTCCAACTTTGTCATGTAAATTAACACATTTTGTAACACAGGCAGCTATTGTTAGCCACCTAACCAGCAAGCCAGGTAAACAGCTACTTCATCCCGGCATGCTGTATGTTTGTATGTATGCCTTCAGCTACTGTAGCTAGCTAAGTTACTGTACTGCAGCTCTCTGTAGGGTTGCAAACGCAAGTCCCAGGCTTGAGTCGTGCACCCACTTTTCAGATCCGTTCATTGTAAAGACATCGCAATAGTTGTGTCTTACCTGTGTCCCTCGGCTGAAACCCTGGCCTACGATCTGACTCTGTCTGATATTTGTAATTATATTTCCATTACGACTGCTTCGTTTTCCTCCAGTCCAAGGGGTATCGGACCCCAGAAGCGTCGCCATTATTTGTTCTCCCTGAACTGTTCCAAGCAGGAAGTTTTAGCTAGGTCTAGTCTAGTCAGATTCCACAGCCACAAAGTCCAAATTCGCTACAAAAGTTAATGTTTTTGTGTTAATTTAAGGTTAGGGCTAGGCATAAGATTATCAGTCTTGTTAAGGTTAGGTTTTAAGAACATCAATTGTAGAAATGGGCGGTGTTTATGACTTTGTGTTTATAGAAGGTAGTGAAGACCGCCAGGTCTTGATACACATATTCAAAAGTAGCGGCATCTAGTGGTAGGATTTGAAAATGGTTTTGACTTGAGATGATTTCTCCGTGTGGCCCAGATAACTACAGCATCGGGTGTCTTATTTCAGTTAGTGTTGTCTAATCGGGTGATAATTTTGGTGCTCTTGTTTTTAGAATGAAAATGTTGGCCATGATAAGAAATCAAAGAAACAAAACGGTCATCTAGAACTTCATTTATTTATTCCTCATTCTCACTCACAACAAGAGCATGCAGCCACTAGCCAAATGCTCAGAGTTAGTTTCATTCATGTACAAACGGATTGCAGAGTAACATATTGCATATGAAACGAACAATCGGTTCCACATTTAGTCCAATTCTTGTCATTCAGTGATCTTCCTTCTTTGGTAAAAAAATAAATATACCAATGCATGGGCTTTTCTGTGTGGACAAGCAGAATGGAACATTCCATGAGCTGAAAGGAAGTGCTCCTCACATCATAATACCAAAGACAGTACAGATAATAGCTTTCGGTTCCAGCCTCGGAAATGTGCTCTTGAGCACAAGCACAGCTAAAGCATTAGAAGACTTGAGAAGTGCCACATAACACCGCTCCCTGTGGCTACCTGAACCCTAACACACATTTCTACCATCAAGACACTGATTGTGCTTGTAGGTTTCATTTTTTTAATTGTGGTTGTAAATGGTAGGCTTACTTCTATCAACTTGCACTATGCTTTTATGTAGATCACCCTTTCTGGCCTAGTAGCATTAGGCCTGGGCAGTAGCAGACCAGACAACATTGTCTGTCTCTTTTACTCTCACAGTCCTCCCTTTCCTCATGCATCCCAGTGTTTGCCACAGTTCTGGCAGCTGGCATCTGTGATGTAGAGGTATGAGCTGATGGCCTCCCTCAGAAGATAGTCCTCTGATTGCACTCTGGCCTTACTGAAGATCCTAGAACTGGAAAGACAGAGGCATATGGAATGTGATATACTTTAACTACCACCAGGATGCATCATCTTACAATGTGTATACACAGTGCAATTGAGTGCATATCTATAGCATTACATTTCATATCATGTTGACAAAGAGTGAAATAAATAGTGTGTAGGTCACTTTGGACACAAGGTATGGTAGATGGAAGATTTAGGAACCTGTATGCGTCATTCCAGTTGAGCGTGGGCCTCCTGATAGCTTTGGGTCTGGTGGCCATGGTAGTATTGTTTGAGCCTTGGATGATGCAAGGCTCCCTCAATAAACAGCACAACCCATCTGCTGACTCTGTAGATAGACATATTTCCAAATGTTTAAAACATTCTCTAGCCAAACAACTCATTATGATTGACCATTTGTATTTGTAAGTGACCTTTTTGTTGCAATGCAACCGGTAATTTACCAAAGTTACCGTAATGTTTTGTAATTTTGGTTAATCTTTGGCAATCTATGGTAACTTTAGTCATTTATAATTGAATAACTTTATATGTATTTATATGTAGTATACATTTTTATAGCTGTGTCCATATTGTTAATGAGTTTCTAGTGGATAGACTTTATGGTTCAAGAGAAAATGGCTTACTTAATGAAAAAAGCATCTAATCATCAATGGCATTATTTTCAATTAACTCTGCAACTCTTGCAACTATTGACTTTATTCACAACTGCCACCAGTTTAGGGCCATATTGACATAGTAAAAAAGTAATACTAATAACAATAAATAATATACTGTATATACAGTATATACAGTACCAGTGAAAAGTTTGGACACACCTACTCATTCCAGGGTTTTTCTTTATTTTAAACATTTTCTACATTGTATAATTTTATTTTTAAAAAATTATTTAACCTAGGCAAGTCAGTTAAGAATAAATTCTTATTATACACTGGCCATCCTCGGACGACACTAGGCCAATTGTGTGCCACCCTATGGGACTCTCAATCACGGCCGGTTGTGATACAGCCTGGATAATAGTGAAGACATCAAAACTATGTAGTAACCAAAAAAGTGTTAAACAAATCAAAATATATTTGCGATTCTTCAAAATAGCCACCCTTTGCCTTGATGACAGCTTTAATGTTTGAACATCTTGGAGAAAGATCTGGCCTTAATGGCCATCTATTGTTATAATCTCCAGCCCTCAGAGCCTGGTTCCTCTCTAGGTTTCTTCCTAGGTTTTAGGTTTTTGCCTTTCTAGGGAGTTTTTAGCCACGTGCTTCTACATCTGCATTGCTTGCTGTTTGGGGGTTTACGCTGGGTTTCTGTATATCACTTTGTGATGTAAAAAGGGCTTTATAAATACATTTGATTGATTGATTGAACTGTGCTACATATTTAAAAAATAATGCATTTGTGCCCGTTAATGAGCTTGCACCCACCAGAGTAGTGTTCCACCAATTGGCCCAGGGAGTAGAAGGTGAGGCGACGTAGAGATGGGGGGGAGATGTAGAACTGTCCATTTTGGAGGCAACAGATGCGGTAGTGTTTCACTGTGACCAGATATGAGTCCATCATCACAAGGACTGAGAGCGAGTAGGTTTCTGTGAGTAAAAATAACACCGGACTCTTGTCGCGCTACAGTGATGAAACAGTGCACACAAGTCCTAGGCTAGTTGTTGTGCTTATAACAAACTCATGGAAATGTTTTTTTTTAACATGACATAACATTTACTAAAATGTATTTAATGAAATGCGCCTTAAGTCATGAACATCGCCTAACCTGTGTTTGTCTGACTCTTACGGATCAGGAAAGCCCCTGTGCGATTTTGTGGCAGCAGCAGCAGCTCTTCTGCCTTCTTCCTGCTGATGTCATTATACTGCCACCTGATTGGAGCGGGATGAGAAAGTTAAAATATTGACTACCAGAAGAAGAAGAATATACAATGAAACTCCCACTACTAGGAAACTACAGTAGTTGCATAATTTCCTAAGGTAGTAGGCCTACACACCAAGAAAATAAGGTTCCTCAAGGGTTCTTTGGGAAGGGTGATGGTGCTATGTGGAACCATAATGACTCAAAGAAGCCTTTGAGCCCTTCAATGTTTTTTTGCTCTTTTAGTGATAATTAAAATGAAGAGGTGCCAGCTTATTCAAATATTTTGGGGAGTGGTTTGCTCACAGCTCTCTTTGTGCAACCTTGTGTGTGTCATTCCAGTTTACCTAATCTGTTGTGTTATGCCATTACACATTATACATGACTAGGGCCAGTGACGGTGTCTTGTGAAATACTTATGCCCTTGTGTCAATTGAGAAGGGATGACTACATTAGTGGTTCTCAATTCTCACCTCACTGACCCACAGCTGTTCCAGGGAACAAAAGCATTGTTCCATCTGCCTACAGAAAGTCACAGTTAACCTACACTCTTAGAAAAAAAAGGTTACTCGGCTGTCCCCATAGGAGAACCCTTTGAAGAACCCTTATTGGTTCCAGGACCAGGAAGAATCATTTTGGTTCCAGGTAGAACCCTTATGGATTCAATGTAGAACCCTTTCCACAGAGGGTTCTACATGAAACCCCAAACGGTTCTACCTGGAACCAAAAATGGTTCTACCTGCAAACAAAAAGTTCTGCTGCAATGTAAAAAAATTAAAATCTAGTTGTTTCAACTAAATATTATTAAGTAACTGGTTCCACAGGCTTTTTTTTTTGTTTACTCAACATTTAACATTAAACATTTTTAGTTGGCCCACACTTAACTCCAACATGATAAAAATTCTGTCAACTTAAAATCATGTGTTTGCTCAATTTGTCTCATATGTTAAATTAACTCAAAGTTATTATTTTGGCATTTTACAAAATAAAAGGGTTTGAAACTAGTCACACACACACAGTGCTTTTAACATACAATGTTTTCTACTTACATATTTGACACATGTTGACATTGTGCATTTTCATTTATACAATAATTGGTATTCAACATGACCTCATCTGGGATTTGAACTCACAACTTCTTGCTTCACAGCATTCCAATCTTCCTGCTATGCCACCTGTATTGCTACACTTTGCACTTCAAAGTAAAAAGTAAACTCAAGAAAAACTATTTAGCATAGTGATTAAGGAGTAACATTAAAATGGAGTAATATGCCCCTACCAACATTAGATACTGTAACTATACAGAAAAAACTCAAATTAAATAAATTAATGATGAGAAAATAGTCAGATTAACTGATCATTGACACAGACATGGTGGAGTAGTAAGAAGATTGAAATGCCGTGAACCATATAATTGAATCATAATTACTGTATAAATTAACATGCACCATGTAATCATGTATGTCAAGATGTGCCAAATAAGTAAGTTGAAAACATTGTTTAATGTTAAAAGCACTGTGTGTGACTAGTTCCACAGCCTTTTTTTTCTAGTTGAATGAACATACGACACAAATTGAGCAAACACGTAATTGTAAATTGACTGAATTTTTGCCTACATTCTCTCATGATGGAGGCTTGGAGCTAAGTTTGGGTCAATTAAAAATGTTTCGTTTAGGTAACACTTTGACCGAAAAGTTAAGTAAACAGTTACTTAATAATAATTAGTTGAAACATCTAGATTAGTGTTTATTTTATATATAAATATATATAAACATATATATATTAACTGGGGGCCAAAAGTTTGGAATATTACTCATTCAAGGGTTTTTCTTTATTTGCGCTATTTTTTACATTGTAGAATAAAAGTGAAGACATCAAAACTATGACATAACATGTATGGAATCATGTAGTAACTACTTAGAAGGATCTCAAATATAACATATATTTAGATTTGTTAAACACTTTTCCATATGTGTTACAGTATGTCATAGTTTTGAGGTCTTCACTTTTATTCTACAACGTAAAAAATAGTGCTAATACAGAAAAACTATTGAATATGTAATATTCCAAACTTTTGGCCTTTAAGTGTACACAGGATATCCCACATTTAAGTAGAGTCCCCACGTCTCTCTCTTTCCTATTGATACATTCCAATACCCACCCTCTCATGACATCCACTCATCGTAAACTGTTGAGACAGTCAGAAATAAAAAGTGAGACTAAGTATTAGTTATCTTACCTGTTAATTACTTTGGCAGTGTAGTTGCTGGGGATATAACTCTCATTACCTGTTGTTGTTGATTGCACCATCCAAAAATCCCCATTGCTGCAAATATAGTAAATATATCAGTGCTTTTAACCAAACTACCACATATACTGCATGTACCAGTCCATGCACGTATGTCACTTACTCTAATAACACAGTGAGCCTCTCCCCTATGTGGATCCTGGATTCCAAGGGACCTCGGGAGGGGAAGTCATAGAGGGATACCACCATGGTCCTGTTATTGTCTGAAAAAATAAGAATTGTTTTTAATAGTTGCAATCAGCATTCAGGCTGGCTGGAGGATTCTTTCAGATTGGGTTAACAAAATCAAGAATTCAAAAGACATACCATTATGTATTTTGGGTGCTGGGCGTTTAGTCTTACCTGACATTGCAGGTTCAGTTAGATTCTCAAGAGTTGGAACATTGGATAGTACTTTGATCAGGCAATTCCCCATGACCAGCTGCTTCTCTAGCTGTATGTCTGGGTGTCTCTATAGGCTGAGAGAGAGAGGAGTGTACTTTTGTGTCATTTATCTTCTCTTGTCATTCAGGTTACACAAACAAGATGACACAGGGAAAGAATTAACCACAAAAAGAAAACATAATTTAACTAAATAATAGTTTCCATTCAAAAGAAATGATGACGAACCTTGTAGATATTCATTATGATCTAAACACTGACTCTGACAAAATAAAGGATTCAGATACACTTTACAATACACAGGCCTTATAAAAGTATAGCTACTAGTGGAAGAACTTTTAATTAGTGTAAATGCAATATAAAGTGTATGTTAATGAGTTATAAAGTACAACTGAAACTTACTCACCTTATTGAACTCCCATGGGGGATCAACACCCTGTCCTACCACAATCAGTGAGAAAGAGAAGACGTCTCCCTCCTATGCTCTACACAACTGTGGCTGAGGGGGTAGATAGATGAGGGGACAAGACAGAGGCCCACTCGATGAGGACATGTTTTTATGTCTCTAGTAGCTTCCTGTGACGCCAAAGGCCCTGACAAGCAGACAAAGATTGGGCTGTGACTTAGGTGTCCGTTATTGGGGAGAGAGTACTCGTCCCCCTAGATGTTGCTGGTTTTGGGTCTTGGTATCTGTTTTTGTGTTTGCTAAAAGCCTACCACTTCTGCTCTACTTGCATAGCTATTGCTTCCTTGTTTGGGTGGGAGGACTGGTGTGTCAGGCAGATTAAAATGAAATAGAAGGAAAAAATCTGTATCATGTAATGTAATGATACATTTGATCAGTGTCTTTTCCAGAGCACTATAAATATATTATTATTCTATGCTGTAATGGGTAGGATACGTACAGTGGGGCCCAAAATTATTGACACCCTTGATAAAGATTAGCAATAATTACTATATAAAATACATAATTCTAATGCTGGACTATATCGTATGCTCAACATTTCTGGGAAATTATATTATTATATACTAATGCAATTCTTCTTCACACTGCTGCTACTCTCTTTTTATCAACTAGTCACTTTAAATATACCTGCATGTACATATTACCTAAATTAGCCCGACTAACCGGTGCACCTGCTTATTGACTCTGTACCGGTACCACCTGTATACCACCTGTATATACCACCTGTATATACCACCTGTATATACTACCTTTATATACCACCTGTATATACTACCTGTATATACCACCTGTATATACTACCTGTATATACCACCTGTATATATATATTTTTTACTGTCACTTTACTGCTTTTTATTTCTTTACCTCTCTTGTTTACATAATACTTATTTTCTACTTAAACTGCATTGTTGGTTAAGGGCTTGTAAGTAAGCATTTCACTGTAAGGTCTACACCTGTTGTATTCGGCGCACGTGACAAATAAACTTTGATTTGATTTGATTGGCACCCCTAAAGATTCCTATAAATCAAGTAGTCAAAAGTTTAGTATTTGGTCGCATATTCCTAGCATGGAATGACTACATGTGTGTGACTCTACAAACTTGTTGGATGCATTTGCTGTTTGTTTTGGTTGTGTTTCAGATTATTTTGTGCCTAATACAGTAGAAATAAGTAGTATATAATGTATTGTGTCATTTGGGAGTCTTTTTTTTTTATTGTAAATAAAAATATAATATGTTTCTGAACACTTCTACATGAATGGAGATGCCACCATGATTATGGATAATCCTAAATGAATTGTGAATAATGAGTGAGAAAGTTACCGAGAGTCAAAGATCATATCCCCAAGACATGCAAACCTCCCCTCTTATTGGTAATGGTGCAGTGGAGGCTCCTCAGAGAAGGAAGGGGAGGACCATTCTCGTCAGTGAAATTTCATAAAAATCAAAATAGTGAAACAAAAGTTAGATAAAACTATACTAAATATATTCATACAGTATGTCACCAAATAATTGATTAAAACGCACTGTTTTGCAATGAAGGTCTACAGTACTGTCTGGGGTAGCACCACAGCTAGCTAGAAGAAGAAGAAGAAGAAGAAGAAGAAGAAGAAGAAGAAGAAGAAGAAGAAGAAGAAGAAGAAGAAGAAGAAGAAGAAGAAGAAGAAGAAGAAGAAGAAGAAGAAGAAGAAGAAGAAGAAGAAGAAGAGAGTCAAAAGTGCATGTTTGACCAATGTCAAACAATTTAAATGCAATGCTACCAAATACTAATTGAGTGTATGTAAACTTCTGACCCACTGGGAATGTGATGAAAGAAATAAAAGCTGAAATAAATCATTCTCTCTACTATTATTCTGACATTTCACTTTCTTAAAATAAAGTGGTGATCCTAACTGACCTAAGACAGGCAATTATTACTAGGATTAAATGTCAGGAATTGTGAAAACTCCCATGGGGGATCAACACCCTATACCTTTAGACTTTTACTCAAGTACTATTTTGCTGGGTGACTTTCACTTTTACTTGAGTCATTTTCTATTCAGGTATCTATCTTTACTTTTACTCAAGTATGAAAACTCAATACTTTTTCCACCACTGGTCCCTCTGAAGAACTGAACATCCCTGTGCCCCCATTAAGAACTGAACAGCCCTGTGCCCCTCGGAAGAACTGAAAAGTCTGTGCCCCTCTGGAGAACTGAATCCCCTGGTCCTCTGCTGTCTGTTATTCCCCATGTCCCATATGCCCTTTCATCCACTGGCACATTGAATGTTTCCTCTCCAAGCACTGTGAATACCCCTTCAAAATAGGTAGAGTCAATCACATACACAAACACGAGCACATTATTACACATCAATGTGATTTTACTCCTTGCTTGGACTAGCTCTTTTGTCTAAATGTGTTGTGTTATTGTATTCATACTGTATGAATATTGATTCTATTACTCCTCTGTTCCTCTGGTGATGTAGAGGTAAACCCAGGTCCTATAACCCCCAGTACTACACCTATTCCCCAGGCGCTCTCATTTGTTGATTTCTGTAACCGTAAAAGCCTCGGTTTCATGCATGTTAACATTAGAAGCCTCCTCCCTAAGTTTGACTTATTCACTGCTTTAGCACACTCCGCCAACCCGGATGTTCTAGCTGTGTCTGAGTCCTGGCTTAGGAAGGCCACCAAAAATTCGGAAATTTCCATCCCCAACTACAACATTTCCCGTCAAGATAGAACTGCCAAAGGTGGCGGAGTTGCAATCTACTGCAGAGATAACCTGCAGAGTTCTGTCATACTGTCCAGGTCTGTGCCCAAACAGTTTGAGCTTCTACTCTTAAAAATCCACCTTTCCAGAAATAAGTCTCTCACTGTTGCCGCCTGTTACAGACCCCCCTCAGCCCCCAGCTGTGCCCTGGACTCCATATGTGAATTGATTGCCCCACATCTATCTTCAGAGTTTGTACTGTTAGGTGACTTAAACTGGGATATGCTTAACACCTCGGCTGTACTTCAATCTAAGATTGATGCCCTCAATCTCACGCAAATTATCAAGGAACCCACCAGGTACAACCCAAAATCCGTAAACATGGGTACCATTATTGATATCATTCTGACTAACTTGCCCTCCAAATACACCTCCTCTGTTTTCAACCAGGATCTCAGCGATCACTGCCTCATCGCCTGCGTTCGCAATGGGTCAGCGGTCAAACGACCACCCCTTATCACTGTCAAACGCTCCCTAACACACTTTTGTGAGCAGGCCTTTCTATTTGATCTGGCCCAGGTATCCTGGAAGGATATTGACCTCATCCCGTCAATAGAGGATGCCTGGTTGTTCTTTAAAAGTGCTTTCCTCTCCATCCTAAATAAGCATGCCCCTTTCAAAAAACGTAGAACTAAGAATAGATATAGCCCGTGGTTCACCCCAGACTTGACTGCACTAGACCAACACAAAAACATCCTGTGGCGCACTGCATTAGCATCGAACAGCCCCCGCGATATGCAGCTATTCAGGGAAGTCAGGAACAAGTACACACAGTCAGTTAGAAAAGCAAAGGCCAGCTTTTTCAAACAGAAATTTGCTTCCTGTAGTACTAACTCCAAAAAGTTCTGGGACACTGTTAAATCCATGGAGAATAAGAGCACCTCCTCCCAGTTGCCCACTGCATTGAGGCTCGGAAACACTGTTACCAACGATAAATCCACGATTATCGAAAATTTCAATAAGCATTTTGCTACGGCTGGCCATGCTTTCCACCTGGCTACCCCTACCCCGGCCAACAGCTCTGCACCCTCGGCAGCTACTTGCCCAAGCCCCCCCCGCTTCTCCTTCACCCAAATCCAGACGGCTGATGTTCTGAAAGAGCTGCTAAGTCTGGACCCCTACAAATCTGCTGGGCTAGATAATCTGGACCCTCTCTTTCTGAAATTATCAGCCAAAATTGTTGCAACACCTATCACTAGCCTGTTCAACCTCTCTTTCGTATCGTCTGAGATCCCTAGAGATTGGAAGGCTGCCGCGGTCATCCCCCTCTTCAAAGGAGGAGACACTCTAGACCCAAACTGTTATAGACCAATATCCATCCTGCCCTGCCTTTCTAAAGTTTTCGAAAGCCAAGTTAACAAACAGATAACTGACCACTTCGAATCCCACCGTACCTTCTCTGCTATGCAATCTGGTTTCCGAGCTGGTCATGGGTGCACCTCAGCTACGCTCAAGGTACTGAACGACATCATTACCGCCATCGATAAAAGACAGTACTGTGCAGCCGTTTTCATCGACCTGGCCAAGGCTTTCGACTCTGTCAATCACCGCATTCTTATTGACAGACTCAATAGCCTTGGTTTCTCAAGTGACTGCCTTGCCTGGTTCTCTAACTACTTTGCAGACAGAGTTCAGTGTGTCAAATCGGAGGGCCTATTGTCCGATCCTCTGGCAGTCTCTATGGGGGTGCCACAGGGTTCAATTCTTGGGCCAACCCTTTTCTCTATATACATCAACGATGTCGCTCTCGCTGCTGGTGACTCTCTGATCCATCTCTATGCAGATGACACCATTCTGTATACATCTGGCCCCTCTTTGGATACTGTGTTTACTAACCTTCAATCAAGCTTCAATGCCATACAACACTCCTTCCGTGGCCTCCAACTGCTCTTAAACGCTAGTAAAACTAAGTGCATGCTTTTCTATCGTACGCTGCCAGCACCCGCCCACCGGACTATCATCACTACTCTCGACGGATCCGAATTAGAATACGTGGACACCTACAAATACCTAGGCATCTGGTTAGACTATAAACTCAACTTCCAGACTCACATCAACCATCTCCAATCCAAAATTAAATCCAGAATTGGCTTCCTATTTCGCAACAGAGCCTCCTTCACTCATGCTGCCAAACATGCCCTTGTAAAACTGACTATCCTACCGATCCTTGATTTTGGCGATGTCATTTACAAACTAGCCTCCAACACTCTACTTAGCAAATTGGATGTAGTCTATCACAGTGCCATCCGTTTTGTCACCAAAGCCCCATACACTACCCATCACTGCGACCTGTATGCTCTCGTTGGCTGGCCTTCATTATATATTCGTCGCCAAACCCACTGGCTCCAGGTCATCTACAAGTCTTTGTTAGGTAAATCCCCGCCCTATCTCAGCTCACTGGTCACTATAGCAACACCCACCCGTAGCATGCGCTCCAGCAGGTTTATCTCTCTGGTCACCCCCAAAGCCAACACCTCCTTTGGCCGCCATTCCTTCCAGTTCGCTGCTGCCAATGACTGGAACGAATTGCAAAAATCATTGAAGCTAGAGGTTCCTATCTCCCTCAATAACTTTAAGCATCAGTTGTCAAAGCTGCTTATCGATCACTGCACCTGTATATAGCCCTTCTGTATATAGCCCACACTACTACCTCATCCCTATATTTATTTTTGTTTATTTCACTAATCTTGCACTCCAGTATCTCTATTTGCACATCAAAATTTGCACATCCTTCATTCCTGTGTTAATGATGATAATTCTGTAATTTATTTTACCACTATAGTCTATTTATTGTCCTACCTCCTAACCTTACTGCATTTTTGCACTACATTTTGCACTCTGTATATAGATTTTCTATTGTTTGTTTTTTTTGACTGTTTGTTTAATGTGTAACTCTGTGTTGTTTTTGTCGCACTGCTTTGCTTTGTCTTGGCCAGGTCGCAGTTGCAAATGAGAACTTGTTCTCAACTGACCTACCTGGTTAAATAAAGGTGAAATAAAATAAAAAATAAAATTGTTTTTTGTCTTCCCAGTCAGATTCTGTCCTGCCCTCAGTGGAGGAGATGGGCTCTTCTCCAACACCATCCAACCATGATGAGACTTTTTCTGCATTCCCATTCCCCATAATATTTTACTATAAATGTCTTTATGAAACGTTTTAGGTTAAAATAATTTGTCTTTGATGATTTTTCATATGCGCTTTGTCGTTTGGTCCGCGCCTATACCGTGGGTCTCCCATCCTCCTCAATTTTTCAAGTCACAAGCCTCAAATTTAATGAGAGAGATGAGATGTTAGCATGTCTTGGGGGTATGATCTTTGACCCTTTCCAACTTTCTCACATAATTATTCACAATTCATTCAGGTTATTCGTAATAAGGATAGTATCCACATGAATGTAGAAGTGTTTAGAAATATATGTATGTGTCCATAGATGTTTCCATATGGGCTAAGGACATCAGATAGGATGAGGATCTGACTCACGGGGGATCAGAATATATTTTGTCTTGACCTAAACCCAACTGATTAAGACCTGATGCACTCAGATGGAACACATTTTGTACTACATAATTTATTTACACTCTCAGTGGTTCTCGCAAATGGAAATAAGAGTTAATTTCAGAGAATCTTATCTAAAGCTACGGTATAGCTGACTATTCTACTTTATTTTTAGAGCAAGCTAAAAATTGCCATGCCCTCGCCATTTACATGTAGTTTGAGGTCGATTGATGTAAGAGTGAAAAAGAAAGGTCACCCGCCTTTAGAAACTATCGACCACAAGTCTTCTACAAAGACAAAAGAGAAGTATGTCACTTATTTTAGTCTGAAATGCAGATAATTTTTCTCAACCCTTTGCTACTATTATATTTAGTGTTGTCGTGGAAACACTTGAAGATAGAATCAAAGAAAAGGAGCCATTTTATATCTTCTAGCTTTATTTAGTAGTACGGTAGTATAAATGAGTTGAATCAGCAGACAGTGGGAAGCACCACTGCGCCCTCAGTGAAGAGACTGAACACATTTCCACATCATAACAGGCTTACGTTGTTATTCATTGTGTGTCTATTCAAGAGATGAGTCAACAGACTAAAAAAAACTACAAAAGTGTAAAACAGAAAAAGGAAAAAGATGACATCAATTACAAAAAAAAAAGTATTTTTAAAACACACAGATGAAAGGAGAAGTGATTGACTCTACACAATCACAGTTATTTCCTATTACCTTTCTTTAAGCTTGTCCATAATCCTAAAAAGCAAGTATAATGTCCTAGTCCAACCAAAATACAGTGCATTCATTCTGTCGTTTGAGCCACTACATATTTGTTTACATGTTTTATTGTCACATACGCTTGGAAAAAACAACACAATACAGAGAAATGTATTGAAAATCGTGAATCTTATGTTTGCACCCAGCTTGAGTGATCATTCTACAGTGTGAATGGAGTGACTCGGCAGAGCAGAGCAGTGTATCAAGGTACAGTACAGTATAACACACATCTACACTTTGCCACACAACCAAAGGAGGCGTGTGTTCACAGTTCACAACATAAAAAATATCAATTAAAAAAGTGGTCTAAATATGTGCAATGAATGTAGGTATTTAGTGTAAATGTGTTCAAGGTAAGAAGAAGAGACTGAGGAGGGACTGTGTGTTTGGGCTACAGTGGATGTGAGTGATGGGACTCTTTAACCCCTCCTGTGACGCAGGAACCAATCCTCTACACACAGACACATGGTGAACTAAATAAATAAAATACGTGAAAGGCAATAATCGGAAACAAAATAAGAGGGACATTTAGTAATTGAATCTGGAAGAATACGTCTCCAGATTTACTTGCACAAGGAGACATGCAGACATATAAAATGATGGGAAACAGTTGGGTGGGGGATTATACCATCTAGACCCTTTGAGTATACAGTATTTCTGTATATCTGACACATTCTTTATTTTGTCCCCTCTGCTTGTGACTGGAAGTTTGACGTGTATACAGTATAATATTTAATATGCATTTGTATATATATATTCTCATATTAATCACACAATTCATCACAGAACGCCCTGGCACTGAGTAGCATAGGAGCAGGGTAGGAGAGAGAGAGAGAGAGAGAGAGAGAGAGACTGGGAGATATAAGTTACTAGAGGAAGAGAGGGGCACCGCTGAGGGCTGCTACCCGGTGTGGAGTGAGGGAGCGATGGGGAGGTTTAGCAGGAGACCTCCATGGTCTGGGGACCAGGCTGGTTGTCCAGGCCCCCGGTGGTGTTGGCTCCCTCCAGCAGGCTGTTGAGGTTGCGGCTGCGGCTGCTGTCCATGGAGGTGATACTGGTTGAGGAGGTGGTGCGGGATCGGGCCAGACGAGTCATTCCAGCTGTGGGCACTACAACACAGGAGTGTTAACATTCAATTCACAATGCAGAGCACTTCATGCAATGCAGGAAGCATAATGACGTTTTCCCTCTGTTAGGGAATAATAAATCATACAAATACTGCAGATATTCACCATGCAGACAAATCTGAGGAAATAAAGGCACCAATAAAATAAAGAAAAAGCTTTAGCACCACACACATAGATACAGTATGTAAGCCAAAGACGCTGACATGCATGTCTTGCAAAAAAGGCAATACAATAATAGCATAAAGCACTGAAAAAATAGATTAACGAAGTCAAAATTAAGCAAAACTAGCACCTTGTGCAACAATAGGAAAAACATATCAAACTTAGGGCAGTCAGAAGCAGATCAATGCTTACAGGAGCAACATAACCACCTAACAAAATGTCAAAGCATGCAGACAGTTCTCCACTTAATTGAACAATACAGACGACTGAAAATACCAATATGACATAACTTTCTGAGCATACATTGACATTCATCTAATGAATGGAGGCTGGTACGAGGCCAACTGGTCTAAAACTGCTACTGCTTTAAAACCTGGTACCTGATTCGTTGCTCAGGTGACTGAGAAGAACGTAGGGAACTGTTAGCATTGATGGAGGGAGGTAAGGATTGATGGAGGGAGGTAAGGATTGAAAGAAGAAGAAATGAGAACATATTGAAAGGGAATAAGGTTCAGGTAATGAATAGAAGTCATTTTTAAGGAAAAGACAACTGCTGTATGCCACAGAGACAAAGGAAAGAAAATAGATGTGTTCTTCCTGTGTCTGATTCTATCTGGGGTAGGTAGGGGGGGGGGGGGGATGATGATGAAAGATAAACAGCATCCTGTCTCACAAAAACATCTTGATATCTAATGTGCTACATGACTGTGAGAAACTGTATCCACAGAAAGGTGTTTGACGTCATGCTGAGTTGTTATTTCAATTCTCTGCATGAGAAGAGGCTTTAATCAACTCTAATCTGGCAGTGACATTTCCTCTGCAGGGAGTGACTGTGCTGCCTGGTCATTAACTTCCCTTAGAAATACTGTGCTGGTGAATGAGAGGTGAAAACCTAGAAGCCTGTTTAAGTCTGTGCTTTGCTTTGTGTCACAGGAGGAGATGCATCTTAAACAGTTTGGATAGAAAAGTAAAGTTAACAAGGTAAGTCGAGAGTCTCTCCCACGTAGAAATGAACAGGAAGTCAATTGCTTGTCAGCACATCTTTGGTGCTAGTCATTCATGATACAATCATAATGTCTCACCTACTGACAACTGAGGCTATGCAACACTGCAAAGATGAAAGAGGAATTGGCATTAGCTGTGAGGCGTGAGGGGCGGCCTCCTCTCCGTGACCAGTGTGACAAACAGAGGGTCTTTTCAGAAACTATTGGCTGCCCTCCAAACCCAGGAGGGGGTCTGGCAAAGGCTCATGGGAAACCGTGATGAAAACAATACTTATTTGAGCAACAGTTGTTATTTTGCTCACGTCAACAGGAAATACATTGAGAACACAGATCTTAACCACAAATACGTACAACAGCTTGTTAGTGGATAATCAATACTCAGAGTAAAGTGGCCAGAGTCAATATATACAGTTGAAGTCGGAAGTTTACATACACCTTAGCCAAATACATTTAACAATTCCTGACATTTAATCCTAGTAAAAATTCCCTGTCTTAGGTCAGTTAGGATCACCACTTTATTTTAAGAATGTGAAATGTCAGAATAATAGTAGAGAGAATAATTTATTTCAGCTTTTATTTCTTTCAGAAGTTTACATACAATCAATTAGTATTTGGTAGTATTGCATTTAAATTGTTTAACTTGGGTCAAACATTTCGGGTAGCCTTCCACAAGCTCCCCACAAAAAGTTGGGTAAATTCTGGCCCATTCCTCCTGACAGAACTGGTGTAACTGAGTCAGGTTTGTAGGCCTCCTTGCTCGCACACGCTTTTAAAGTTCTGCCCACACATTTTCTATAGGATTGAGGTCAGGGCTTTGTGATGGCCATTCCAGTACCTTGACTTTGTTGTCCTTAAGCCATTTTGACACAACTTTGAAAGTATGCTTGGGGTCATTGTCCATTTGGAAGATCCACCAAAGTACGTTCATCTCTAGGAGACAGAACGCGTCTCCTTCCTGAGCGGTATGACGGCTGCATGGTCCTATGGTGTTTATACTTGCATACAATTGTTTGTACAGATGAACATGGTGCCTTCAGGCGTTTGGAAACTGAACCTGACTCTACAATTTTCTGAGGTCTTGGCTGATTTCTTTAGATTTTCCCATGATGTCGAGCAAAGAGGCACTGAGTTTGAAGGTAGGCCTTGAAATACATCCACAGGTACACCTCCAATTGACTCAAGTGATGTCAATTAGCCTATCAGAAGTTTCTAAAGCCATGACATCATTTTCTGGAATTTTCCAAGCTTTTTAAAGGCACAGTCAACTTAGTGTATGATAAAGTGAACTAATCTGTCTGTAAACAATTGTTGGAAGAATTACTTGTGTCATGCACAAATGTCCTAACCGACTTGCCAAAACTATAGTTTGTTAACATGAAATCTGTGGAGTGGTTGAAAAAAAAGTCTACGTAAACATTTTATTGCATGACATAAGTATTTGATACATCAGAAAAGCAGAACTTAATATTTGGTACAGAAACCTTTGTTTGCAATTACAGAGATCATACGTTTCCTGTAGTTCTTGACCAGGTTTGCACACACTGCAGCAGGGATTTTGGCCCACTCCTCCATACAGACCTTCTCCAGATCCTTCAGGTTTCGGGGCTGTCGCTGGGCAATACGGACTTTCAGCTCCCTCCAAAGATTTTCTATTGGGTTCAGGTCTGGAGACTGGCTAGGCCACTCCAGGACCTTGAGATGCTTCTTACGGAGCCACTCCTTAGTTGCCCTGGCTGTGTGTTTCGGGTCGTTGTCATGCTGGAAGACCCAGCCACGACCCATCTTCAATGCTCTTACTGAGGGAAGGAGGTTGTTGGCCAAGATCTTGCGATACATGGCCCCATCCATCCTCCCCTCAATACGGTGCAGTCGTCCTGTCCCCTTTGCAGAAAAGCATCCCCAAAGAATTATGTTTCCACCTCCATGCTTCACGGTTGGGATGGTGTTCTTGGGGTTGTACTCATCCTTCTTCTTCCTCCAAACACGGCGAGTGGAGTTTAGACCAAAAAGCTCTATTTTTGTCTCATCAGACCACATGAGCTTCTCCCATTCCTCCTCTGGATCATCCAGATGGTCATTGGCAAACTTCAGACGGGCCTGGACATGCGCTGGCTTGAGCAGGGGGATCTTGCGTGCGATGTAGGATTTTAATCCATGACGGCGTAGTGTGTTACTAATGGTTTTCTTTGAGACTGTGGTCCCAGCTCTCTTCAGGTCATTGACCAGGTCCTGCTGTGTAGTTCTGGGCTGATCCCTCACCTTCCTCATGATGGTGCCCCAGACCGAGGGAGATTGACTGTCATCTTGAACATCTTCCATTTTCTAATAATTGCGCCAACAGTTGCTGCCTTCTCACAAAGTTGCTTGCCTATTGTCCTGTAGCCCATCCCAGCCTTGTGCAGGTCTACAATTTTATCCCTGATGTCCTTACACAGCTCTCTGGTCTTGGCCATTGTGGAGAGGTTGGAGTCTGTTTGATTGAGTGTGTGGACAGGTGTCCTTTATACAGGTAACGAGTTCAAACAGGTGCAGTTAATACAGGTAATGAGTGGAGAACAGGAGGGCTTCTTAAAGAAAAACTAACAGGTCTGTGAGAGCCGGAATTCTTACTGGTTGGTAGGTGATCAAATACTTATGTCATGCAATAAAATGCAAATTAATTATTTAAGAATCATACAATGTGATTTTCTGGATTTTTGATAGAAATTACAGACCTCTACATGCTTTGTAAGTAGGAAAACCTGCAAAATCGGCAGTGTATCAAATACTTGTTCTCTCCACTGTATATATTTTTTTATTTCTTTTTTTTTTTTATGCTAGAAAGGAGGTGTTATTGAGATCACACATTTACAAAGAAAAGTTGTGTACTTACTGTAACCCATACCCTGAACAAAGTACTTGAAGGCCTCTGCTAGTTTCCCAGGCTGTGGAGGAGATTACAGTAAGTTAGTTATCAAAAGTATATATTTTTATGACAATAGTAAAAAAAAATATATAAGCATATAATAAGAACTTTCAGATCATAAAACCTCACCTGCACAACCTGAGGCAAGCCTCCACAATCAGCCATCTACAGAAAGAGGGGGGAGAAAGAGAGAGAACTTCTGAGTTGCTACACGTGATGCAATAGCTTAGCATAAAACATTGATCATTCAGGAGGAAAATGCATGACACACACAGGATATGACATGCTTCACCTCACCTTAAAAAGTGTAGTCTTGGTTGGATTTAACCTGGAATTGCACTCCACCTGAAACAAGTTTAAAGAGAGTAAGTGAACAAAACTTAATTACATAAAGGAACTGATATTCAACATTTAGTTCCATCATCCTACTACTGTAGAAGTGCATGATCTATAATCACAAGCTAAACAACAACCACCCTAACTCACCACTGCCTCCACTGCAGGAGATGTGTCTCCAACCACCAACAGAGAAGGACACCTGGAGGGGAAGAGAGGAGGTTCTGCTTGAGCATGATCCCAAAAGATCTGAGGCTGCTAGGTGGCTAGTAGTATTACAGAGAAAAAACATGCTATTGTATTTTAAACAGGACAAATCTGAGGGGGCACGTGCCCCTGTGCCCAGTATGGGCATGACGCCTCTGCATACTGCCGAAAACATAGTAAAACCAGTTCAAACTCACGTCAGTGTGTTCACTGTGTCCTCATTAAGACCGATGACTGGCCTCTCGATTTCCATATCCCGACGACTGGAATTGAAAAAAGGACAAGGTTAAAGCCACATTCATCCAGCCAGTAGTAAAGCCAACGACTATGGTGGGCAGGAGTGAATCCCTGCCCCCTCTCCACTCCTGCCCAGCGTACCCATTGTAGGAGGCACAGAAGAGGGCCAGGTTGTCCTGGTTGATGTCCTGGGCGATGTGAAGGCGGTAGGTCTGGACCAGCTCCTGGTTGTCTGTCAGCTCATCCTGTGGGGAACACACAAGGCGTCAGAATGTGTGTGGATAGTATCATGACGTCGTCTTATATAACTATACAAATGTTCACTTTCAAACCAGGTTATTAAAGGTGAATGGAACTCCTAGTCAAGGTGGGCAGATGCCAACCCATCATACTCACAGTGCTGAAGTGGTGAGCCATCACTGTGTCCACAATGTTACTGGTCCACCCAGAGAGCTGTTGGGAAAAAAACAGGCCAAGGTATATAAATAACGCATAGCTAAAGGGACAGTCTTCTAGGAGATGACACGGATCTATGGCTTTGCATATAGATCCGTGTCATCTGATTGGTTAGAGGACTACTGACCTTGGAGGCAGCCCAGTCGATCCATCCCTCAGCACACGGATCCACGTTGATCAGAACCAGGCCCTCTACCAGAGTAGGGTTGTTCAGCTGCAGGCGAGAGGAACAACATGTCAGTCCCCAACATGAGGTGAAGTAGTATAGGAACATTCCAGTCTTCATCAATGGTATAGTAAGGAAGGAATGAAGATGATGATGAACATCTCAGTGAGATGTGGTGATTGGTGTTAAAACTGCATTCAGAATGCTACAAGCTTTTGTCATTTTCAAGAAAGGCCAGATGTATCAACAGAGGCTGCTGAGATGCTGGTTACCTGAAACTACGTTTAAATCAAATGCAGCAACAGCTGTTACCAATCTAACTTTCCATTTCATTCCAACCCCTAACTGATGGAATTTGAAAATCTAATTTTCCTCATTAATTCAGAATTAGAGCAGACCCCCAGAGGAACATCCAACTCTGTGATTCCTAAATCCTCCAGACTAATTCCCCCCCAACACGCCTCCTCCTCCTCCTCCTCCTCCTCCTCCTCCTCCTCCTCCTCCATCTTTCAGTGCTCTCTCACTCTACTCCTTCTCTACGTGCTCTTTCTCCTCTCTTGTAGAGCGAGAATTCAGCAGAGCTAAAATAAACCAGGCATTGAGTGCAGAAAGAGGAATAACACAAGAGGGACAGTGAGAGATCGAGAGAAAAACAAGGTGATTCACCCCTCCCCCTCAGAATGGCACGGTTTCTAATAGACAACTGGTGAAATGCTGCTTTGTGTGTTGGATGTGAAGCACTGATGTTCAGACTGACATAAAACCTCTGTAATAGACCAGACTGAGAAAATGGACAGATGAGAGAGCTGCTGTCAGAGTCAGGTAGACTTACTGCAAACCGGGATAGGATGTAAGCTCCTGCTCCCACGCCAATCCCAATCACACTGTTCACCCTGTGGACATCAGGAAATACATCACACCATCAGCAACACCAACCTACTGGCATTCCAGTCTATCCATCACCACCTAATGAGTCAACTGGTCAATGTCCATGTCACTCACTTGAGCTGAGTCATAACCGAGGGCAGCATCTCAGACAGTTCGTCCATGGTAGGGTACTGGTACCCGGTGGGGAAGGGTGGAGCCGCCTCCTGTTGTCCAGGGGCGTCCACGTGGACCACAGCAAAGTGCTGCGTGATCTCCTGCATGTCCTCAAAGTTAAACAGCGTGTTGAAGCATGACTTATCTGCACAGAGAGGGGAACAAAAAGATAGCAATGCAAACCCATTCATAAGAGATAAAGAAGAAAAAAAAAAAAAGAAAAAAAAAAGATACACAAGAATGGCACAAACCTGTACATATCATACATAAAACACAGATCCATGGTACAAACCTGTACATATCATACATAAAACACAGATCCATGGCACAAACCTGTACATAACATACATAAAACACAGATCCATGGTACAAACCTGTACATATCATACATAAAGCACAGATCCATGGCACAAACCTGTACATATCATACATAAAACACAGATCCATGGTAAAACCTGTACATATCATACATAAAACACAGATCCATGGTACAAACCTGTACATATCATACATAAAACACAGATCCATGGCACAAACCTGTACATATCATACATAATACACAGATCCATGGCATAAACCTACAAGTAATACTCATAGAAGTTATGTTACATGTTTAGAACCACACTGCGTCTTAGATAATGCTATAATGGTTAATCGTGCACACTCACGGTTGAGGCCTATGTCATGGTAGGTGAGGATGACTGGCCGGTTGCCCTTGGGAACGCCCCTCATGGTCACATGGAGCACGCCATGGGTAGTCTCGATATCATGCTCCTGCAGCCAATCAGAGAGGAGAACAGACAGGTCAGGGTATTGGTAGGCAGATGTAAACAGTATGTAGTTAGGGATGGGGACATTTTAACCTTAATGTTTTGCCATATCCAATCTTTTTCAATCTACACAAAGAGCCTCGGGGTCTGCTTAGGGGGCTCTGGAGTGGGTTGGATGTGGACAGAGATTTATGGATTAATATTCTAACAATATCTTACTAGATCATTAATCAGATATGTGAAGATAATAAATGCCAAACAAATTGAAATCCAATCATGTGTGAGTGTGTACAGAATACAGAGCTTCCTGTCTCCTTTCCAGATCCCTCTCAGATGGGACAAGGAGGAGCTGAGAGTTAGCACTGGGCAGAGGATCAGCTGGTTCCCTTGGAGATTTTAAAATGCACCGCTCCCGAGGTATGACTGCGCAAAATCCAGTGTGATAGCCTTCTCTTAAAGCTGCTACTGCAGGGAGGAGTATATTAAAATTCAGACACTGAAAATGCCTTCATTTCGGTGCATTAGATTGTCAGTGTAAATGAGTGGGGCAAATTAGGCCTAAAAAGACGAGACGGCAATAAACTGCCATCTTACTGAGCTTTGATCGATATCATGACTTGAAACAGGAAATGATGCAATACACCAAGGAAATAACAGCGTCATTCCTTGGCGGGCCTCCAAATGTTCTACAGACCTATCCTGTACCTCTCTAGACTCGTGACAGCAGTATCTGCTGATGTCACACACCACACCACGTCGCAAGGTCGGCATGACTTGGGACTGCGTATCTGATTGTGTGTCTCAGGCCCCACTGGTCATCAATAATAAAGAGGGGGGGGGGGAGAGAGAGAGAGAGAGAGAGAGAGAGAGAGAGAGAGAGAGAGAGAGAGAGAGAGAGAGAGAGAGAGAGAGAGAAGGCTCCTCTGCTCAGAATCAGGGCTGGGAACACTGCAGCAGGCACCATTTTAGAAATGAGAATGGTGGCTATCAAAGTTCCTCTGGAGATGGTGAAGGTTAAATTTTCCTGTCAAGGACAAGGCAGCAGTATCTCTGTCTGAGATCTCAAACAGACATACAGTACCAGCCATTTTCTATGCTTTAAAACACACTAATATGAGGTTATAGTCAGATTAAGACTTAATTGAAATGACAGAGACAAGTACATACAGTAATAATCAGCCATACACCCACAGAGTGGAGAGACAGACAACAGAACAGAAACATGGAGACACATGCAACATAGAGATCAATGGAAAATTACTTTTTCAGGTTACTGCCTTTACTAGTATCGGTTTGTCATATCAACGTACTATAAAAAAAATAAGAGAAACGTTTAAAAGGATGAAGGCAGCGCAACCTGTTGTCATTAATCATGAAACACTCCCTTCTGTGTTGCTGCAGAAGCAGAGTTTTAGGGTTTGAAGAGGACAGCAACAAGGACACAATAAGTGGGGAAACAATGATTATTCAAATAAATGGGATGAATACACACACACCCAGAGGTTGAACACACACACACACACACACACACACACACACACACACACACACACACACACACACACACACACACACACACACACACACACACACACACACACACACACACACACACACACACACACACCAATCTGAGGCTGGTGATAAGGAGAGGATGGGGAAAAGAGAATGATAGAACAGAAGAGAGAAGAGAAGTACAGTGTGAACAAGACCTCAGATCCAGTCATCTACATTATATATACAAAAGTATGTGGACACCCCTTCAAATTAGTGGATTTCAGCCACACCCATTGCTGACAGGTATATAAAATGGTGCACACCGCCATGCAATCTCCATAGACAAACAGTGGCAGTAGAATGGCCTTACTGAAGAGCTCAGTAACTTTCAACGTGGCACCGTCATAGGATGCCACCTTTCCAACAAGTCAGTTCGTCAAATTTCTCCCCTGCTAGAGCTGCACCGGTAAACTGTAAGTGCTGTTATTGTGAAGTGAAAACGTTTAGGAGCAACAACGGCTCAGCTGCGAAGTGGTAGGCCACACAAGCTCACAGAACAAGACTGCCGAGTGCTGAAGTGCGTAGCGCGAAGATAATCGCCTCTGGAAACAACGTCAGCACAAGAACTGTTGGTCGGGAGCTTCACGAAATGGGCAGAGCATCCGCACACAAGCCTAAGCTCACCATGCACAATGCCAAGTGTCGGCTGGAGTGGTGTAAAGCTCACCGCCATTGGGCTCTGGAGTAGTGGAAATGCGTTCTCTGGAGTGTTGAGTGAATTTTGGCTTTGGCGGATGCCAGGAGAACGCGACCTGCTCCAATGCATAGTGCAGACTGTAAAGTTTAGTGGAGGAGGAATAATGGTCTGGGGCTGTTTTTCATGGTTCGGGCTAGGCCCCTTAGTTCCAGTGAAGGGAAATGTTAACGCTACAGCATACAATGACATTCTAGACGATTCTGTGCTTCCAACTTTGTGGCAACAGTTTGGGGAAGGCCCTTTCCTGTTTCAACATGACAATACCCCTGTGCTCAAAGCCAGGTTCATACAAAAATGTTTTTTACAGATCGGTGAGGAAGAACTTGACTGGTCTGCACCCTCTCTATCCTCTCCCCTCCTCCTCCATCTCTCTCTCCTGACCTCAACCCCATTAAACACCTTTAGGATAAATTGGAACGCAGACTGCGAGCCAGGCCTAATCTGCCAACTTCAGTGCCTGACCTCACTAATGCTCTTGCAGAAATGTTCCAACATCTAGTGGAAAACCTTCCCAGAAGAGTGGAGGTTGTTATAGCAGCAAAGGGGGGACCAACTCCATATTAATGCCTGTGATTATGGAATGAGATGTTTGAAAAGCAGGTGTCCACATACTATTGGTCATGTAATCTATCTAGGAGTAAGACATGCTCACATTTTGTTTTGCTTCTTCCCTTCACCTCTATCCCTTTACACACACACACACACCGCAGTTGAGCCTCAGACGCAAACAGACTTAGGGCGGGGCTGCTGGCCAGGACAGGGAGGGGGAAGAGCAGTGAGCACTGCAATGGCTGCTGCAACCCTTTTACCCTGTACAACAGTGAAACTAGGCTTCTGCAATGGGGGTTTAGGCAAACTTTATAGAATGTGGAGGAGAATGTTAATGTGGGCTTTAGGTTTGTGTATTGTCAGAGATGGCTGATAATGATGTATAACAGGTGGAGGGCTAAGCAGAGAGGTGCCTGCAGAGACACCCATAGGAATCTGGCAAAGACGGAAACACAGAGAAGTAAATAATGAGGACAGGGAGACGGAGGAGAAGGGGAGAGGATAGAGAGGGTGAAGAGAGGTAGATGGGGGGGGGGGTAGAGAGGGTGAGGAGAGAGAGGAGGAGGAGGAGGGGAGAGGATAGAGAGGGTGAGGAGAGGGAGATGGAGGGGGGAGGATAGAGAGGGTGAGGAGAGGGAGACAGAGGAGGAGGGGAGAGGATAGAGAGGGTGAGGAGAGGGAGATGGAGGAGGGGGGAGGATAGAGAGGATGAGGAGAGGGAGATGGAGGAGTGGGGAGGATAGAGAGGATGAGGAGAGGGAGACGGAGGAGGAGGGGAGAGGATAGAGAGGGTGAGGAGAGGGAGACGGAGGAGGAGGGGAGAGGATAGAGAGGGTGAGGAGAGGGAGATGGAAGAGGAGGGGAGAAGATAGAGAGGGTGAGGAGAGGGAGATGGAAGAGGAGGGGAGAAGATAGAGAGGGTGAGGAGAGGGAGGAGGAAAAGGTGATGGCGATGGACAGGAAGAGGGAAAGAGACAGGGAGGGAAAGTGAAAAGGCAGAGTAATGTGTCATGCCTCACCTCTTCCTGCCAAGGGTGTGTCTGTGTCTCAGTCACCAGATCTCAACTCAACTGAACACTTATGGGAGATTCTGGAGCATTTCCACCACCAACAAAACACCAAATTATGGAATTTATTGTGGAAGAATGGTGTCTCATCCCTCCAATAGAGTCCCAGACACTTGTAGAATCTATGCCATGGTGCATTGAAGCTGTTCTGGCGGATCGTGGTGGCCCAACACCCTATTAAGAAACGTTATGTTGGTGTTTCCTTTATTTTGTCAGTTCAAGACCAGAGAAAGTACATTCAAGACCAGAGGGAGCCTGTCTATGTCATCGGGTTGAAAACATTTAGCCTGTAAAGGCGCTTGTGGGATATCTTTCAGACTGCACATCTGTTGTTGCTACGTGGGTGAAAGATCAGTTCCTTTTCACTGTCAGACTGTTGCAGTTCATATGGATACACAGGGATCACAAGGCCTGTTTAGCTGGTCTCTGTCACGACTGATCTGTACAGACATTTTTTATATTTTCTCTTCACAATCTGGCAAACGCAGACACAAAAATGCAGTATGTCCAGAGACGAGCACACACAGACAGACAGGCAGGCAGGCAGGCAGACAGACAGACACATACCCATATTCTCCTGTATGCTCAGACTCCTGAACACTTACGCACATTCATATTTCATGCCATTGCATTGACATGCACCTATAACGCAAAATAACATATTCATGCCATTTATGTTGACAACACACACATGCACAAATACACACACTCATTCACACAAAAACATGCACTCCCCCGCAAACAAATTACGCACAGTCTCGACAGTAAGTGCACTCAAACACATAAATCCAATGTCCACCCACACAAACGCCTCTCTGAAACGGCTCAGTTGCTTAGCCGTCTGTCTGAAGAGGCAGTTAGGCAGGCAGGTATGCTGCCAACCAGCCAGGGAGACCAGCCCCTCCTAGAGAGCCAGGGTCTCTCTACCCAGACCCAGACCCAGCCCAGTGAAACTAAACCCAGCGAGGTGTGCCAGTCAGACGCACTCACCACTGCATTCCCAGAGCATGCGATCTGGTCCAGGTCCAGAATGGCTGACATGTTTCCCAGGCAGGAGAGGACTGTGTGCTGCTGGGAGCTTTAAAGATCTCCACAATGAGGGCGGGAGAGAGGGAGGGAGGCAGCGCAGGAGGGAGAGTGAGAGAGCGAGAGAGAGAGAGAGAGAGGGAGAGGGAAAGAGAGAGAAAATGGAGAGAGAGAGAGAGAACGAGAGAGTGCAAGAGTGTAATGGGGAGATAGAGAGACTAACTGCACCAGCTAGACCAGCAAGAGGGTAAGGAGATAGTGAGAGACAGAAAGGGTGAATATTTTTAATGAGAGTGGGAGGGAGGGAAAAGATGCAGAGCGAGAGGACGGGAGATAGAGGGAGAGACAGTGAGTGAGACTGCAGTTTGTGAGAGAGGAGGGGGTATTAAGTGGAGGCAGGCAGGCAGTCCAGGAGACAAGCAGTACTCTGACGTCACAGAGAGAGAGAGAGAGAGAGAGAGAGAGAGTAGTGCTGTAGAAGTGATGCAGATTTTGACTATTGACCGCTTCCTTCCAGTGCATTCTGCATCAGCAGCGCTCTGAAATCACTCTCTGATCCGAGCATCATCTTGAGATGTCAATTCATGGGCTGGAATTGGATTAAACACTGACTGTACCTGTCATCAAATGAGCATCCAGGCTAATCATATGAAGATAAAATAATATTGTCTTGTTGCAGAGTGAAAACTCAAAAGGCAGTGACAGTGAAACATCAAATTGCTGAAACTATTTAGGGCTCAGAGGGAAGAAGGTCTGCATTGAATATAAATATGATCTCAGGCTTCTAATGCACCAATACGATATTGTAACAGCAGATTTTCTAGTAAGTATTGCTCACTAACAACTCTGCAATGAACCAGCTGTGACCCCATGGCCTTCCAAAGAAGAGCATGATGGGCTGCAAAAGAGACATTTGTATACAAAAGAGATTGACAAACGTCTATATTACATTGTAATAACAATCCACGTTGCTCTATATCACTTCTATGAGTGAGTGTGTGTGTACGCATGCATTCACTGGAATCAGTATGTGTGAGATAGTGGTGCATACAGCGATACACAGATCCTTCTCTGTAAACGTTTCTCCTTCTCTATAGAGAACCTATTGATTCTTCATATATGTTATCTCATCTCTATGCGAGTTTCCCACTAGCAATTACCAGTTGGAGGGGCATTCAAGTGTATTTTTCCCTGTCATATGCTGGTATTTACAAATTTACGAGATGTTATGCATCTTAACAGATTGATCTTGCTGGCCAAGTGGGCTGAGTTTACCTGTGGAGACCAATAGGACGTACATACTGTAGAATGTATCGAGTGGGCGGAGCAACAAACTCAGTGTGTGTTCTATTGATCCTATAGTGTGAACTCCACCGACAGTGCCAGGCGAGCTGGGTGGAGCACTGCTACTCCAGCTGCTCTGTCTTCATCTGACTCTGTTTTCTCTCATAGTCCAAGAGCATCTGGTCGTCGTGGTGGTGGCAGAGGGCTAATAATTTATCCTAACTGGAGATTTTCTCTTCTCTCCGTCTCTCACCTGTCCATCTGCTCATTTGAATTCCATACTGTCACTATCACTTGTCCAGTCAAGCTTAACATTGTTGTCATTTATCGCCTACCAGGTGCCCTTGGCGAGTTCCTCAATGAGATTGACACCTTGATAAGCTCATTTCCTGACGAGAGTTCACTGCGACTTCTCAACCTACCAACGTCTCCCTTCGATTCAACTTTCTCTTTCCTCGCCTTGCCTCTGTTGACCTCACCCTTTCCCAATCCCCTCCAACTCACAAGGCAGGAAATATGCTTGACCTCATTTTTACTAGAGGCTGCTCACCTACTAATCTCACTGCAACCACCCTCCAGGTCTCTGATCGATACTTTGTTTCCTTTTCTGACTCCCTTTCCTCCTACCCTAGCCACTCAACCCCTAACCAGATGGCCATGCACTGTTGCAATCTTCACTCTCTCTCTCCCACCACTCTTTTCTCTTCTATCCTATCATCTCACCCTTCTGCTAAATCCTTCTCCCTCCTGTCTCCTGATTCTGCCTCTTCGACCCTACTCTCCTCCCTTTCCACATCCTATGACTAGCACTGTCCCCTTTCCTCCAGGCCAGCTTGGCCATCTCCTCCTTCTCCGTAGCTGAGTGACTCATTGCGAGCATACAGAACAGGGCTTCGGCAGCTTAGTGAAAATTAGGGAAAACTATACTTCCGGTGGACCTATCATCATCATCATCATTTCACTCCCTCCTCTCTACCTTCTCTTCCTCTGTATTCACTGCTTTCTATCACTCTAAATTTCAAGTTTCTGCCTCTCACCCTAGGAAACTATTTTCCTCCTCCCCTCTTTAATCCCCCTCCCTCCTGCCTCTCTGCAGATTACTTTGTCAAGCTCTTTGAAAAGAAGGTTGACGACATCCGCTCCTCATTCACTCAGCCTATTGAGTCCACTGGTCCCACACACACAGAACTACCCTACGCCTTGACCTCTTTCTCCCCTCTCTCTCCAGATTAAATCCTGCGACTAGTGAGGTCTGGCCGCCCGACAAGATGCCTGCTGAATTCCCGTTCCTCACTTCCCTCATCAACTCATTCCTGACCAATGGCTGCGCACCACTCTGACTTCAAAATGGCCCGAGTCGCTCCCCTCCTCAAGAAACCAACACTCGACTCATGTGACGTCAAAAACGTCTTTCTTTTCTTTCCAAAACATTTGAGAGTGCTGTCTCTGATGAACTCTCTCGTTATCGCTCTGAGGATGATCTTCTTGGACAACACCCTGTCAATCCCTGCAAAGATCAAAGCAGTACTACCTAGTGTTTCTACATTCATTATTCCCACTACTGCTCAACAGGGGGTGCCACATACACACACACGCACAAGTATGGATACAGAGACACATTCACACTGTACAAGTACCTGTTTACTGGTCTAATGATGATGCATGCATCTCTGGTAAAAATCACCCCACCTGGATCATCAATAATCTGTTCATAAGTGACTGCTATCTCCGCACACAAGCACACAGCAGCTTCAATACCATTCAGCCCCTGCTACTGGGTGAGAAGATGATGAGGAGGATGAAAGTGGAAGCACCCTTAGTCTCCTGGGTCACGGACTACCTGACCGGTAGGCCACAATTTGTGCGACTACAGAGCTGTGTGTCAGAACGGGCAGTTAGCAACACAGGGGCCCCCCAGGGTACGGTCCTGTCCCCCTTCCTGTTCACCCTCTACACCTCAGACTTCAGATATAACTCTGAAACATGCCACCTACAGAAGTTCTCGGATGACTCTGCTATTGTAGGGTGCATCAGGGGTGGGCAGGAGGAGGAGTACAGGAGCACAATCAGTGACTTTGTGTTGTGGTGTGAGCAGAACCACCTTCAGCTCAACATCAGCAAAACTAAGGAGATGGTGGTGGACTTCAGGAGAACCAAGGCACAACTGACTGCAGTCCCTATAAAGGGGATGGATGTGGAAATGGTTGAGTCATACAAGTTCTTGGGGGTCCATATGGACAACAGACTGGAATGGGCTGGTAACACCGGGGCCCTGTACAAAAAGGGCCAGAGCCGACTCTACTTTCTGAGGAGGCTCAGGTCCTTCAACGTGTGCAGTAAACTACTGCATACCTTCTACCAGTCTGTGGTGGCCAGTGCCATCTTTTTTGCAGTGGTGTGCTGGGGAGCAAACATCAAAGCCGGTGATGCTTCTCGGGTAAATAAGCTGATCAGGAAGGCTAGCTCTGTCCTGGGGATGAGCCTTGACTCTCTAGAGGAGGTGGCGGAGAGACGGATCCTGGCCAAACTGCTGGCCATCATGGACAACGTCACCCACCCTCTGCACGCTATGGTTATGACGCAGAGGAGCTCTTTCAGTCACAGACTGATCCCACCACGGTGTGCCAGAGAGCGCCACAGGAGGTCCTTCCTGCCGGCGGCTATGAGACTATATAATGCCTCACCGGGGTGCCGTGCCGTCGGCAACATAGATCTGGAACTGTTGGGGTGCTAGGACCTAGTTTAACAATTATGCATCCATCCGTGAGTAACTCTGTTCCGTCAGCACTCATCCACTCAGGACCTACTTATTCATACAGGTCTGTATATACATACCCATGTACAGTTGTTATATTATATCACATGCAATATTGTAAGTAATTATTGGACCTAGGCATTCACTCAGGAATGCATATTAGTATCCTGCCAGTTGCACCTTTTCTCATTGCTTTTAGTATATCAAATGTGCAATAAGTGCAGTTGTCTGTAATTAAACCCTGCGCACTAAGGACTGTATTTTAAGGGAATTACTATTATTACCCCAATGATATCATACACACATTTAGCTATTAAAGTATCTCTTCCTGTCATTTACCTGTACAGTTTGTGTAAACATGCAAGTATTCACTTATCTGTAAATATAACTGTATACCTAACTGTACAGCTAATTTAACCATGCAAAATTTTCACTTACCTGTTCATTTACCCAGTCTGTCTATTAAGTAAACTATTATTACCCTCGCTCATATCATACGCATTAGCTACTGAAGTATTTCTCTGCCATCAACCTGTATAGTATAGTTAACCATCCAACATCCACCAATGTATAGTGTACATATTCAGCCAACCACTCATACTACGCAATGTCCTTTTATAGCTTTTTTTTTGCACTCCAGATATCCTGTATTTCTATACTTTTTCATACTGCCGCTCTATGTATCATGTACCGTGTATCTGTCTTTTGTGTACTTTCGTTGTGGCATTTTGCACCTGCCCTGTGTTGTTGTTGTAGCTGCTTGATAATGAAATTTCCCCCCCGGGGGATCAATAAAGTACCTATCTATCTATCTATCTATCTATCTATCTATCTATCTATCTATCTATCTATCTATCTATCTATCTATCTATCTATCTATCTATCTATCTATCTATCTATCTATCTATCTATCTATCTATCTATCTATCTATCTATCTATCTATCTATCTAATTCAGGTATATATTTCTTATTAGAGTCTGCTTTGGTTCAATTCCACAGTGTCACCTCAGAACGCAATCATAGAGACTCGCCGTGACTGTTTCTAAGTCTCTCAGCCAAAGGCAGGCCAGTGACAGTGACACAGCCAAGCTGTCACCTTTCCGTCCCTGTGAGTCATAGAGACACTGTTGTCTCAGCACCAACCACCCCCTCCAAGGAGACGGACAGACAGGGATAGCGTCTTAAAGAGGACACCGATGAACTTCTTCTCATTGCACTGTTTTCCCCACTTTTCCTTTGGAGCTACATTAACCAATATCTTAACCACATTAGCCTTCTATAACATAGATGAAGAAGCCTTCTGCATTGTACAGGCACATCTTAGACACTAAAGTCCAGCTCCTCTGTGCTACACCATCAGTCAGGCTTAGAGCGCCCTCTCCTGGGCTAAACAAGATAATCAGAACACAGGGGGCCCAATGACTTGCAATCCCAGTTTGACTTCATATGATGCTATTTGCTTCACCCACTGAAGGGGAAGAGAGAGGAGAGTGCATTCCTAGAGAATGAGGCCAAGATCAAGCCGAAGAGGTTGTCAGGTTCTTTAAATTCATACACCATTATGTTAATGGGTTATAAAGTGAGCTCTAAAAGGTATTGGGCTGTTGTTTTGGCCCTGTACTCCAGTCCTTTGAATTTAAACTGATACATGAGGTTAAAGTGCAGACTGTCAGCTTTAATTTCAGGTGAACCGTTTAGAAATACAGGGGACCAAATGTATTGGGACAAATTCACTTATATTTGTATTAAAGTAGTCAAAAGTTTAGTATTTGTTCGCATATTCCTAACACACAATGTTTACATCAAGCTTTGCTGTTTGTTTTGGTTGTGTTTTCAGATTAGTTTGAATGGTAAATAATGTATAGTGTCATTTTGGAGTCAATTTTATTGTGAATAAGAATAGAATAGGTTTCTAAACACTTCTACATTCATGTGGATGCTACCATGGTTACGGAGAACCTCTCAACATTACAATAACAGCACCTGTAACTTCCTCACTATGTACAAAACGTTTTGTAATTTCTAAACTGTTCACCGGATATGGATGAAAATACCCTAAAATTAAAGCTGACAGTCTGCACGTTAACCTCACAGCCATTGTATCATTTCAAATCCAAAGTGCTGGAGTACAATGCCAGTACAACAGCAACAAATGTTCACTGTTCCAATACTTTGGAGCTCACTGTATATAGAACAATATATCTGAAATGGATTACACCATACACTGCTAGATCTTTGTGTCACTGTAGCTCCCAGAGAAGGTCGCCTGACACTGCACTCATTTTCAAAGCATAGCCATGTGTAGCTCAATCCTTTTGTTCAGAATTCCTGCAAGAGTGTAAATGTATAAAAATGTGTAAAGGGAGAGAGGATGACACACATCTAGTGGCTACCTCTGTGTGATGTAAGAGAAATATCCTCAGGTTGGGACTGCATCATCCCTGCGGAGAATGAAGACTGATAACCCTATGCCACACCCTCGGGCCCTGCCGCCCCTTCCCATCCAGTGCTGCAGTGGAAGGACTAATCGGAGTTTCTGTAATAATTATACAAATCCTGGTGGATTTACTGGCTAGATGCAAACACTGCTGGTACAATGTCCCGATGGATGTGGCAAAAGTAAAGGGAATATGTCTGAAAGTGTGTGTGTTTGTGAGTCTGACAATGTATGTGTGTCTGAGTGGATGCATGACAGGACCACATGGATGAAAAGAGCATGCACCAGCCCTGCTCCACTGAGCATGCTTACTATCCTACCTGCAGTAGCTATATTTAGCCAAGGACCCTAATGCAGGGAACAAGCATGACTGCATGGAGGCTGGGAAAGCCAGCGTTAGTTAACCCTTTACAGACCCTGGGAGAGGCAGCATCCACCTGACTTTTGAAGGGCAACCCTCATACGTATGTACTTTGTACTGTGCACAGACCACTGCCCACTGTCAGCAGATACAAAAATAATTAAGATCCATTTCTGACTGTAGTCTATGTATGTAGGCTAATAATAACCCTGTATGTCAGTTCTATTTGTAAGTTTGAAATGTATTTAGACATCACAAAATGTCTATCCTCAGTAGGGTTGCACATTTTGGGGAATATTCAGAGGTGGAAACTTTCCGTGGGAATTAACGGGAATATATGGGAATTAACAGAAATATATGCAAATTAATATGAATACCATTTAAATGTAGATGTTTTTTGCATTGGATATATTTACCATATCATATGGAGACAGAAACATAAACCTTATACCTTATCATAAGTAGACAAAATCGCTAATGATTAAATCCTTCCAATAGAAATTTTAAAAAATATTTAGTTACGATTTGAACTTTAATTGAATGAGTTGACTCTTCACATGGGATGATTTCACTGAACAACAAAAGAAAGGGAATATTGAATGATCCCCAATGATCCATCGCATCTCGGACATTTACATACACCTTAGCCAAATACATTTAAACTCAGTTAATCCTAGTAAAAATTCCCTGTCTTAGGTCAGTTAGGATCACCACTTTATTTTAAGAATGTGAAATGTCAGAATAATAGTAGAGAGAATTATTTATTTCAGCTTTTATTTCTTTCATCACATTCCCAGTGGGTCAGAAGTTTACATACACTCAATTAGTATTTGGTAGCATTGCTTTTAAATTGTTTTAACTTGGGTCAAACGTTTCGGGTAGCCTTCCACAAGCTTCCCACAATAAATTGGGTGAATTTTGGTCCATTCCTCCTGACAGAACTGGTGTAACTGAGTCAGGTTTGTAGGTCCCCTTGCTCGCACACGCTTTTTCAGTTCTGCCCACAAATTTTCTATAGGATTGAGGTCAGGACTTTGTGATGGCCACTCCAATACCTTGACTTTGTTGTCCTTAAGCCATTTTGCCACAACTTTGGAAGTATGCTTGGGGTCATTGTCCATTTGGAAGATCCATTTGCGACCAAGCTTTAACTTCCTGACTCATGTCTTGAGATGTTGCTTCAATATATTCACATAATTTCCCTTCCTCATGATGCCATCTATTTTGTGCACCAGTCCCTCCTGCAGCAAAGCACCCCAACAACTTGATGTTGCCACCCCCTTGCTTCACGGTTGGGATGGTGTTCTTCGGCTTGCAAGCCTCCCCCTTTTTCCTCCAAACATAACGATGGTCATTGTGGCCAAACAGTTCTATTTTTGTTTCATCAGACCAGAGGACATTTCTCCAAAAACTACGATCTTTGTCCCCATGTGCAGTTGCAAACTGTAGTCTCGATTTTTATGGTGGTTTTGGAGCAGTGGCTTCTTCCTTGCTGAGCGGCCTTTCAGGTTAGGTCTATATAGGACTCGTTTTACCGTGGATATACAGCGGGTGAAATAAGTATTGAACACGTCACCATTTCTCTCAGTAAATATATTTCCAACGGTGCTATTGACATGAAAGTTTCACCAGATGTTGGTAACAACCCAAGTAAGCCATACCTACAAAGAAACCAAAACAAATAAGTTCAGAAATTAAGTTGTGTAATAATGTGAAATGGCACAGGGAAAAAGTATTGAACACATGGAGAAAGGAAGGTTAAAAAAGGCATGGAAAGCCAAGACAACAGCTGAAAACTATCAGTAATTAAAAAGCAATCCAGCCCCCTGTCAGTGCAAATTAATATCAGCTGGTTCAGTCCCAACCGATGGCCTACAAAAAGGTCTCATTGCCAAGGTGTCACACAAGACACATCTCATGATGCGTAAAAGCAAAGAGCTGTCTCAAGACATTCGCAACCTAATTGTTGCAAAACATAATGATGGCATTGGTTATAGGCGCATTTCTAAGCTTCTGAATGTTCCAGTGAGCACTGTTGGGGCCATAATACGGAAGTGGAAAGACAATCATTTCACCATAAATTTGCCTCGACCAGGTGCTCCTCGCAAGATTTCTGACAGAGGAGTAAAAGAATAATCAGAAGAGTTGTCCAAGAGCCAAGGACCACTTGTGGAGAGCTTCAAAAAGACCTGCAATTAGCAGGTACTGTTGTCTCAAAGAAAACAGTAAGTAATGCACTCCACCGCCATGGCCTGTATGCACGCTTACCACGCAAGACTGCATTGCTGAAAAAAAAGCATGTTGAAGCTTGTTTAAAATTTGCTGCACAACATTTGGAAAAGCCAGTGAAATACTGGGAGAATATAGTGTGGTCAGATTTGAGCAAAATTGAACTGTTTGGATGTCATAATACACACCATGTTTGGAGGAGAAATGGCACTGCACATCACCCTAAAAACACCATACCAACAGTGAAGTTTGGAGGTGGGAACATCATGGTGTGGAGCTGCTTTTCAGCAAATGGTACTGGCAAACTTCACATAATTGAAGGAAGGATGAATGGGCAAATTTACGAGGAGCACCTGGTCGAGGCAAATTTATGGTGAAATTATTGTCTTTCCACTTCCGTATTATGGCCCCAACAGTGCTCACTGGAACATTCAGAAGCTTAGAAATGTGCCTATAACCAATGCCATCATTATGTTTTGCAACAATTAGGTTGCGAATGTCTTGAGACAGCTCTTTGCTTTTACCCATAATGAGATGAGTCTTGTGTGACACCTTGGCAATGAGACCTTTTTGTAGGCCATCAGTTGGTACTGAACCAGCTGATATTAATTTGCACTGACAGGGGGCTGGATTGCTTTTTAATTACTGATAGTTTTCAGCTGTTGTCTTGGCTTTCCATGCCTTTTTGAACCTCCCTTTCTTCCTGTGTTCAATACTTTTTCCCTGTGTCATCCCTGTATTTGTTTTGGTTTCTTTGTATGTATGGATTACTTTGGTTGTTACCAACATCTGGTGAAAATTTCATGTCAATAGCACCTTTGGAAATATATTTACTGAGAAGAATGGTGACGTGTTCAATACTTATTTCACCCGCTGTATCTTCTGTGGTCCAAGGTCATTGATGACTGCCTTCAGCTCATCTGAAATGTATAGACCGGTGTGTCTGTTGTCCCTTGTGTCTGTGCTCTTGTAGAATACTGGTTTAGGGGTGGAGATGATGTACTTAATTATTCCTTGCCCACAAACATTCGACCACCCATCAGAGATGATTGCAATACAGTCTGCTTTCTCTATGATTTGCTTGACCTTAACTTGAACTATGTTGAACTCTGCATCCAGCAAATGAGTAGATAAAGCATTTCTGGTTAGAGGGGTGTGAAGAACATTCAGAAATCTCTTCCAATACATATTGCCTGTGAGCATCAGAGGTGAACCAGTTGCATACACAGCTCGAGCAAGACATTCATCAGCATTTCTCTGACTACGTTCCTTCATTGAGTCAAAAAAACGTATAATTCCAGGAGGACCATGAGCTGTTGCTATCGATAAGGTGTCTGATTCATAATTTTCACCTTGAATAGAAGTAGAGGGACTTTTGTGAGAGGTTTCTTGTTGTGAGCGCTGGGGGAACTTTATGCACTTGGCCAGATGATTCTGCATCTTTGTTGCATTCTTCACATATGATTTGGCACAGTATTTGCAAATGTAGACAGCTTTTCCTTCTACATTAGCTGCAGTGAAATGTCTCCACACATCAGATAGTGCCCATGACATTTTCCTGTAAAGATTAGAAAAACATTTGTAAAAACAAAACGAATACAATTCCATGTACAGATAAATAGTTAAGCAGTTAAGATTAAACAACTCCTTTGTAAGATACATGTTTTAAAATGAAACATGTAAGGAAACAGGTGAATTAACACTGCTCAGTTAGCAGGCTTAAGCAAGCTAAAACCCATATGGTAGCAAAATCTAACTAGCAGAAATTGTTAACAAGTTTGAAATGATTTAAACACACTTTGCCATAGGCTCCTATTTACTATTTACAAAAAAATCATGTATGTCATAAAAAAATATATTCACCCCACCCAGTATTGTAATCAAAACTTACCAGAAAGCATGTAGTCCTGGGTTCAGACAGTGTTGTATTGTGGGCTCAATAGCATCTCACTAGTGTGCAAGATCTTGGGAATCAGCTGTACATGTGACGGAAGAATGCACTGTGCATGCAGAGGGTTGCAATTCCATTGAATTGGGGATAGTTTAACCAAAATATGCCACAAGACCTAGAATTCTGGAATTTACCAGAAAGTTTCCGGCCCTTTGCAACCCTAATTCTCAGGGCCTCAGGCTGGTAATGAGTTATTTCATAGAGGTTTGTCAACAGAACAGGACCTTACAACAACTTAACACACCAGAATCACCTGCAAACTCTGCATCACCATTCCACCTTGATTGTGAGAAAGGAATTCCGTTTAAATGTAGGGCAAACTGAAAGTAGTAGTAGTAGGATCAGAATGAGGCCATGTCCCCAAACGACAGCTTGTTAGGCGAGCAGAACATGTTCCTTCTGTTTGGCTCATTTAACTGAGAGGAGAGCCCTTCCTCTCTACCCTCCCATGGCCTGAATCAAGTCACTGAAACTGATCAGTACAAAACAACACCTTTCATTTAGAACTGGAGACACTCACCTGGCAGTCAAAGTCCTGGAAGTTACGTGAATTCTGAGAGAAAATAGGAAAGAAAGGGATATGTTATTGAGGTGTTGGATGGTAGAAATTCTGTCATCTACATTATTTGACACAAAAAATATATATAAGCGCAACATGTAAAGTGTTGGTCTCATGTTTCATGAGCTGAAATAAAATAGCCCAGAAACTTTCCATATGCACAAAAAGCTTATTTCTCTCAAATGTTGTGCACAAAGTTGTTTACATCCCTGTTAGTGAGCATTTCTCCTTTGCCAAGATAATCATTCCACCTAACAGGTGTGGCATATCAAAAAGCTGATTAAATAGCATGGTCATTACACAGGTGCACCTTGTGCTGGGGACAATAAAAAGCCACTCTAAAATGTGCAGTTTGGTCACACAACACAATGTCACAGATATGTCAAGTTTTGAGGGAGCGTGCAATTGGCATTCTGACTGCAGGAATGTCCACCAAAACTGCTGCCAGCGAATTGAATGTTAATTTCTCTATCATAAGCCAGAGAACTTGTCCAACGGGCCTCACAACTGCAGACCACGTGTATGGTGTCGTGTGGGCGAGCGGTTTGCTGATGTCAATGTTGTGAACAGAGTGCCCCATGGCGGCGAAGGGGTTATGGTATGGGCAGGCATAAGCTACGGACAACAAACACAATTGCATTTTAGCGATGGCAATTTAAATACACAGAGATACCGTGACTGTGAGATCCTGAGACCCATTGTTGTGCCATTCATCCGCCGCCATCACCTCATGTTTTATCATGATAATTTACAGACCCATGTTGCAAGGATCTGTACAAAAGACGAAAATGTCCCAGTTCTTCCATGGCCTGCATACTCATTAGACATGTCACCCATTGAGCATGTTTGGGATGCTGTGGATCGACATGTACGACATCTTGTTCCAGTTCCCGCCAATATCCAGCAACTTCACACAGCCATTGAAGAAGAGTGGGACAACATTCCACAGGCCACAATCAACAGCCTGATCAACTCTAAGCGAAGGAGATGTGTCACGCTGCATGAGGCAAATGGTGGTCACACCAGATGCTGACTGGTTTTCTGATCCATATCCCTACCTTTTTTTTAAGGTATCTGTGACCAACAGATGCATATCTGTATACCCAGTCATGTGAAATCCATAGATTAGATCCTAATGAATTTATTTCAATTGAATGATTTCCTTATATGAACTGTAACTCTGTAAAATCTTTAATCTTTGAATGTTGCATTTATATTTTTGTTCAGTAGAGAAAACACCACTATGGGTGTTTCAGTATACATGCACTGCCTAATTGACATACTCTAAATATGCTATCCTGTTTATCACCTGTCTTCCTCTCCGGTCAACTCATTACTGTCTGTCTGTCCTCACATCTATCCAGCAGGTTCCTGTGAGTATGTCTGTCTGTTGGGTTCTTAATGAGGTGGCCTGGCCACTAGGTGGAGTGAGAGGTCAGCCATACACTCATTCAATCAGATGTGCTCATGATTCTGCCTTCCTTCCACCTGTCTGTCCACAGCCAGGCAACTTCACCAGCACCACTGTCAGGTGATGAATGGCCTATTCAGCCCATGATGTATGACGCAAAACCTTCTGCCTCAGCCTATACATCAACTCATGTCCTGTGTTGCAGAGAAAGTCTAACAGTGGCTTTTGACCAGAGGTGGTACCTCCTCTTAAAAATGCTTCGCTTGAAATTTGCATAAAGTACTTTTCTACCGCTCCGCTAGCAGGGTTCTCGCCGCTCACCTTCTCACAATACCCTGCACATTTATCCACGTGCCATCGTTGAAAATGAATGGGGGCGGAACTTCTCCTGCCAAATACATTTTTGGTGAAAACCTTCTGTAATTGTCTGTAATATCGCCCTGGAACTGTCTGGAACAGAATAGGGTATAAAACAGGTAAATTTACACAGATGGGCTGACTTCCTTCTTCTTGCCTCACCCAAGGCAGGCTGGGAGCTCATCCCCTCCTCGATGCTGCAGTGGAGACGGAGGTCCTTGAGGAAGCTTTGATCTGCTGGAGATTTTGTTTTCTTCTCTCATCTGAATCTTTCAAGCCATGAATTTCTGCTCCCCTTTGATATTCCCCTCTTCCCTCCCCTCCCTCTTGCTTTCAAGCTTCATCTGCCTACTCCCTCTCTCTCTCTCCATCTCTCTCTATCCTCTGTATCTCTCTCTTGAGCCCAACTCCATCCCTTGCCTTCTTCTATTGACTCCCACTCCTCTATAAGTCTTTTATTTCACCTCACTACAGTGAAGCAGAGATTCTAAAGATTCTAAAGAGTTCTGGAGTGGGGAGGGAAGCACTGTTCACGACGGAGGCAAATAGTGAATAAGTCTCTGTGTGTAATTCACACTGAGTCTACAAAACAGGTGAATCCAGGTGAAAGCTATGATCTCTTATTGATGTCACTCGTAAAAATCCACTTCAATCAGTGTAGATGAAGGGGAGGAGACAAGCTAAAGAAGGATTTCTAAGCCCTGAGACGATTGAGACATGGATTGTGTATGTGTGCCATTCAGAGGGTGAATGGGCAAGACAAAATATTAAAGTACCTTTGAACAGGGTATGGTAGTAGGTGCCAGGCGCACCGGTTTGTGTCAAGAACTGAAACGCTGCTGTGTTTTTCACACTCAACAGTTTCCCATGTGTATCAAGAATGATCCACCACCCAAAGGACATCCAGCCAACTTGACACAAGTGTGGGAAGCATTGGAGTCAACATGGGCCAGCATCCCTGTGGATCGCTTTCGACACCTTGTCCAGTCCATGCCCAGACGAATGTAACTCAATATTAGGAAGGTATTCCTACTGTTTAGTATACTCAGTGTATAGGCAACATTTTGTGTGTGGTATACATCTGTCTGTGTATGTGTGACTCTACCTCGCAGATGGTCATCTCATACTCTCACCTTATTGGTCAGCAGGGGCTTGATCTCAGTCAGCTGCACGTCCTGAAGCTCATCCATCTTCCTGTCTGGTCACTCTACTCCACACTGAGAGGAAGACAGAGAGAGAAAAGAAGACAATAAATGATCCTATGTGAACCACACATGACATAGTTAAGCAGTAAGGCACCTCGGGGGTTTGTGGTATATGGCCAATATACCACGGCTAAGGGCTTTTCTTAGGCACGACACATCAAGGAGTGCCTGGATACAGCCATTAGCCGTGGTATATTGGCCATATACCACAAACCCCCGAGGTGCCTTATTGCTATTATAAACTGGTTACTAAAGTAATTAGAGCAGTAAAAACAAATGTTTTGTCATACCCATGGTATACGGTCTGATATACCACGGCTGTCAGCCAATCAGCATTCAGGGCTCGAACCACCCAGTTTATAAATCGCACATAACATACCTTCAGAAATTTGAGCTACACAATTAAAGTACATACTATTATACAAACACTTTATTATTTGCGTATTCACACACACACACACACACACACACACACCTACACACACAGACCCGTACACACACACACACACACACACACACACACACACACACACACAGACCCGTACACACACACACAAAGAACATAACAGAGATCTGAGAGACCCCTGCTGCGTCGATAAGTTGTTCAGATTCATGTCAGCTTCACGCTATTAGTTCATATGGGAGCGGTTAGTAACAGCACATCAGGCTGATTGATCTATTTATATTGGACGAGAGGCAGGCAGCAGTGTGTCGTGCTGTGGTCCTGGCCCTCCTGGCCCTGTCATTCCTCCCCTGAGACTCTCACACACAGACCTGAGCTGTATCGGCGTGACACGCATGTGATGATGATGAAGCTGAAAGGTTGAAGGATTGAAGGGCATTGTGAAAGGTCATCCCAGCCTTACATAGCCTACACCTAAGGACCAGGCAGCAGGGAGGCAGGGAGGCAGGGACACCACACAAATCCCTCCTCATTTGTTTTCCCTTTGAGGCCTCAGTCTGTCCCCATATTGTAATTGTCTCTAACTTACATTTATTAGTAAGTTAATAATCATATGTAATCATGTATCATGTATCTGTCTTTTGTGTATTTCGTTCTGGCATTTTGCTCCTGGCCTGTATTTTTCGTAGCTGCTTGACAAATAAATTTATCCCGGGGATCAATAAAGTATCTATCTATCTATCTATCTATCTATCTATCTATCTATCTATCTATCTATCTATCTATCTATCTATCTATCTATCTATCTATCTATCTATCTATCTATCTATCTATCTATCTATCTATCTATCTATCTATCTATCTATCTATCTATCTATCTATCTATCTATCTATCTATCTATCTATCTTAACAAGCTCTACCATTCATTGATAATCACTCTAAAATGTAACAGTACAAATACAGTGAAGGCTGGTCTTCAATAGAAAAGGCCATGGCTATTGGACTGACAACAGCCAATGGGAGTTCCAGCACTATAATTACTTCCTATGTCAGGGTCCGCCTCTCTCTAACAACCTTGAGCTGAGCATATAACCTTCAGGGTAGGCTGGTGATGTGCTTGGATAGCCTCGAACTCAACCAACCAGAACAGCTCCACTCCACAGATGACGTCATCCCAGTTTGAGTCAGCAGGAACCATTAGGGTGTTCTCAGACCTGCTATGATGGCTCTCCAGTGTGCATAGCCTCCGTCTGATGAGTGAAATATAATATAGCCCTGTGGAAAGACATTACTACCTTCCTGGAACAGACTGAACATTCCATCAAAACCATAGCCTATGCCTACACATCAAATGTCAGAAGTAGTTAGTATGATGAAACTATGCCCAGCAATCCTGCTGACAAATCGGTCTCAAAGGAACTAAATAATATTTAGACAAAAACAAATATTCTGCATGCTTGAGCTGATTCAGCGTATTGTCCAGATCAATCCAACACTTCCTTGGGCTGACACAGAAAGTGTGCCGGTAGCAAAGGCCAACTGCAATTGTAGCCTGCTAATCGGCTAACACAGCCACCAGATGGAAGGGTCAGGGTAGGCTTATACCCAAATGACAGACAGACAGATCCTAAAAGCGATCCTACAATAGGAAGTTGTATTGTATTGTACTGTATTTTATTGTACTGTATTGCACTGAACTGTACTGTACTGTACTGTATTTTATTGTACTATATTGTATTGTAGTGTATGATTGTACTGTACATTTTCTATGGCCCGACCCTGTTCTAACTATAAGAACACCAGGTCCTGTCTAGATACATTAGTCTCCAACAGACTCGCATTCCATTGTACGTGTGTGCTGTGGTTGCCATAGAGACAAAGCAGGTGGTGTTTATTCTAAGATAGGAGCCCCTTGGGACAAATGAGAGACAAAGAGACAAAGGGAACATATAGAGGCTGTAATGGGAGGAACAGATTGGGGCAGTGCAGGTCTGGAGAGAGACGCTAAATCATCTGGTTTTACCAATGATTACTTCTTCCCTGTGGCCACATTCATCCACAGTGCCATGTAGTACACTTCAGATACAGTCATTGGGGCTTCCAAGTGGCGCAGTAGTCTAAGACACTGCATCTCAGTGCTAGAGGCGTCACTACAGACAACCTGGTTTGAATCCAGACTGTATCACAACCGGCCGTGATTGGGACTCCCATAGTGCACAATTGGCCCAGCGTCGTCCGAGTTTGGCCGGTGTAGGCCGCCATAAGAATTTGTTCTTAACTGACTTACCTAGTTAAATAAAGGTTCAATTCACATACACATTATTCAGACAATGAGAGTCAAAGGAGATAGCCTAGGCCAGGGTTTACCAAACTCAGTCCTATGCCTCCCCCACCCCTGGGTGCACATTTAGTTTTTTTGCCCTTGCACGACACAGCTGTTTTAAATAATCAAAGCTTAATGATGAGTTGGTTATTTGAATCAGCTGTGTAGTGTTAGGGCAAAAAACTAAACGTGCACCAAGGGGGGGTTGGGAAACCCTGGCCAAGAGGACAGATGGATAGACAGGGAATGTGTTTGCTTCGCTGTCTGTGGAACATATTTACTGGGAGTCCATTAGAGATGGTTGGTTAAATGCCTCTGACATCAGACGATGCTCAGAACAGGCTATGCGCGTGGATGAATATAGAGTATGGGGGAAGGGGAAATACTGGAAACAGCTGACAGTACAATGAGGTGCATATATGTGACCGAACTGTCTGACCGGTGGTGGATTATGGATATTCTGAATACAGTATCTCTTAACTGTCTTGTTTATGAAGACCAATACACACACGCACACACACAGTTCCCCTGGTCAATTTAGTGCCCAGTAGGTTGCTCCTGCAGTGCCTCCTCGTATCAGTGTTAAAAATCACGCCACACTGCACCACAGTGACTGAGGACTGAGCACTAGGAAAAACATCACTGAAGATCATGTCTGAGGAAAACCACGAGTCACAAAAGTGAAGAGAGTTTCACCACAGAATTAAAACAGACAAAATAGTCCTATTTAAAAGATATCTAACTGTGTATTCTTCTGTTCTCAGTCTTCCATCCTGTGTGTGAAACTACACTGGTCTAAAGGACAACACACCAACGATGCCCTGCCCTCTGACCTGGGTTCGCTGGAGGTCATAGTATGAGAGAGGTTTTATTAGCTTTAGCCTAGTGCTGAGACACACACACGCACACACACCCTCGCACGCACGCACACACACACACACAAGGGAGTCCTGTAGCCGCCTTGTCAGCAGCCGGTGCTGAATGATCGATTGAGAGGACACATTCACACTCCTCCCCCTGCCTCATCCCTCTCTCCATCCATCTATCTCCATCTCACCTTGGAGAGCAGTGCACTCTGGGAGAGGCTCCTATTATGGATTACAGTCGCCTGAGAGTCGTGATGCTGACCCTGAGGTAGAACTCCCAAAATGGCAAATGTTGCAATGGTGACCTTATTTCTTCCTACCTAGACATTGCCATGGAAACCCCAGGCCTAGGGTAACCTATAGACGTCGCCATGGTGACCCTGATTTGACCTACCAAATGTCACCATGGTTAATCTACCTGTATGTTGTCATGGTGACACTGATTTGACTTACTTTAACGTCACCTATGACATGCTGATGGATCTGGTGTGAGAGCAGGGCCCTGACAACAAGCTGAAGTACAGAGACTGTCTGTGTCGTCTGGCTGTCCCCTTTGATGACAAAGTCCCAATTAAAGAACAGAGGATCCTCTGTGTGTGGAGGGAGATGTTTTGGGGTAAGTAGTCAGGCATAAAAAAAACACAAGGAAAACAGGGCAAGACAAATTCCTGGGACGCTCCCACCTCCCGCCTCCCTCCCAGCCAACCATTGAGAACAGATCCCATGCCTGCTTTCCTTTAAATGACTCAATGGTGCTGTCATGGCCACCATGTGAAAGGAACAACTTACTGGCCTGTGTTCAAACCAGGAACATCTGAATAGAAACGTCTGCCCTGGCTGCTCCACACACCTCTGACACACTGTTTACGGCGTTTAGTCTAAATATAATCCGCCCCAGAGTATAATTCTGTGACTGTGACGGGCTCAGTTCCAGATTATTCCTAACACTCTAACCCAGGACATTCGTTTGGTGAGAGAATAAGAGGGAAAATCTCTCCATTTCACATTTTCCTGTCAGGGGAAAATGTGTGTTAGTGTTCTTATGTTCTGATCCAATCCCTCTGCTCTGTTCTGGCCGGAGGGGGAGAGACTAGTCGGTCAGACAGTGCCCCAGAACTGGGAGAGGATATTTTATCTCTCTCTCTCTCTCTCTCTCTCTCTCTCTCTCCTCTCTCCTCTCTCCCTCTCTCCCTCTCTCCCTGTCTCTCCCTCTCTCTCCCTCTCTCCTTCCCTCCCTACCATCATCCCGGGAGCTTCCTGTGATATAGGAGCACACCCAGGCCTGAGAGGCAGTGAGCTCCTAGTGCTCCAGCCTTAATTACAATACTCCTTTCCCAGAACAGTCTGTTCTCCTGGGGCCCAACTCTCTCTTGTTATTTCACTGAGGCCTACTGATCCAAGCGACAACAATATCTCTCCTCTGGCATAGTGCCCTACCAAGCAAAAAGGCAGTAACTGCTCATTTGGTCAAAAATTATTTCATGTAATTTTTGCAACATTAAATACATGCTTAATCATGTGAACGAGTATCGTGCCTCTGTTGTATTGTGTTTTGGAGAAAATGGGGGTCATATTAGCAGTAACGGCAACAGGTTACTGGTAAACCAAGGTAAATAAAAGCAATTTTTCTCAGTTCCACGCTATGAGCAGTTACTGCCTTTTTGCTTGGTAGGGCAGTATAGTGCACACGCAACCTCCCATCCACAGCGTCGGTTACAAAACCATACGCTTTAACTGAAGAGCACTCACACACACCTTAGCCAAAGTATTCAATCTAGAATCAACATACACATCATTCACACATTTATAATTCACAATCCTTATTCACAAGCAGTGTATGCAGCAGCATAACCATGTGTTAATTCAGGTGAATGAAGTTAATTATTGACGTGACCATTTAAAGTGGACTTCTCTGGATCTTTGAAGGATTAACAGCCAAATACATAATCCATTAATCCAAATACATAAACCATTAATATAATTAACTCATAATCATATAGGAAAACACAACCACACTCTCACACACAGATGATATTTCCTGACCCTCCTATAAGCATAACTCAAAAGACTGGCAATAATTCCCTGGTTCTTCACAGACGGTTGGTTGGGTCTGTGAACCATGATTTGGTTGGGTCTAATTGTGTTGCTGTTGCTGTCCTGGGACACTGTGGGGTCTGTTTGTGTTTGTGAACAAAGCCCCAGGACCAGCTTGCTTAGGGGACTCTTTCTAGGTGAATCTCTCTGTCGGTGATGGCTTTGCTATGGAAGGTTTGGGAATCACTTCCTTTTAGGTGGTTGTAGAATTTAACTACTCTTTTCTGGATGTTGATCATTATCCAGTATCTGCCTAATTCTGCTCTGCATGCATTATTTGGCAACTATATTCAAGTATTTTGAGATGTCGAATTTTATGTTCCTTTTGATGGCATAGAAGGCCCTTCTTGCCTTCACAGCTTTGTGGAAGTTACCTGTGCTGCTGATGTTTAGGCCGAGGTAGGTATAGTTTTTGTGTGATCTAGGGCAACGGTGTCTAGATGGACCTTTTTATTACTGTAGGCCCTCCTTGGTTGGTAACAGAAGCACCAGACCATCAGCAAAACGAAGACATTTGACTTCACATTCTAGTAGGGTGAGGCCAGGTGCTGCAGACTGTTCTAGTGCCATCGCCAATTCGTTGATATAAATGTGGAAGAGGGTGGGGCTCAAGGGTGGGGCTCCCCCCACAGGCCTGTGGAAAGAAATGTGGTTTTTTTTGCTAATTCTCTCTCTCTCTCTCATCTGTACCTCTGTGTGTTACAGTCTCTCTATACAGCATTTGTCTCTCTCTCCTTCACCGTTTATTTTTCTCTTTCTCTCTCTATATTACTCTTTTCATAGTACATTGGGTCAGAGGAAACCCTGCTGCACAGTCACTGGTGTGTGTCTGTGTGTGTGTTTGTGAGTATGTGAGAGAGAGAGAGAGTGAGAGAGGCTCAGTTCATTATCAAAGCCCTCACTGGCACACAGCAGTCACTGCACTGATCTGTCTGCCAAAGGCGGAGCCCCCTCCTTTCTAAACTCAGGACTGGGAAAACCCTGTCGCATTCACACAAAAAAAAAAACATAACCACACACATTCAAGTGCACACCCGCACACACACACACACACACATACACCAGAGTAACATGCTCTGTCAAGTCTGCCTCTTTCTGCACATCTACTGCTACTCTCATTATTCTCAGAGGGCTTTTAAAGCGGGGGCACTTTATTTTCCAATGGTCTTGTGAGATTAAAAAAGGCATTTCCCATATTGATTCAAGACCTCATATCTGTTGGCATCAGGGCAATTCCACAGTAACAGAGTGACACTGAGACTCAGATTTTTCACTTTAAAATGTGTGTGAAACACAAACCAATGATTGCAAAGTTCTGAATTGCAAAGTTTTATTTCCACAGAATATTTTACATACACGCATTTACTTGAAGAACAGTGCAGATGCAACGTTTGGTAAACAAATGACGGTTTGGGCTGTTTGAGGTCGAAGGAATTGTCCGTAGAGCTCCGAGACAGGATTGTCTTCGAGGCACAGATCTGGAGAAGGGTACCAAAAAATGTATGCATAATTGAAGGTCCCCAAGAACACAGTGGCCATCATTCTTAAATGGAATACGTTTGGAACAACCAAGACTCTTCCTAGAGCTTGCCGCCCTGCCAAAAAGGGAGGTGACCAAGAACCTGACGGTCATTCTGACAGAGCTCCAGAGTTCCTCTGTGGAGATGGGAGACCCTAAATTACTCTCAGACCATGAGAAACAAGATTCTCTGGTCTGATGAAACCAAGATTTGGCCTGAATGGCAAGCGTCACGTCTGGAGGAAACCTGGCACCATCCCTACGGTGAAGCATAGTGGTGGCAGCATCATGCTGTGGGGATGTTTTTCAGCGGCAGGGACTGGGAGACTAGTCAAGATCGAGGGAAAGATGAACGGAGCAAAGTACAGAGAGATCCTGGATGAAAACCTGCTCCAGAGCGCTCAGGACCTCAGACTGGGGTGAAGTTTCACCTTCCAACAGGACAACGACCCTAAGCACACAGCCAAGACAACGTAGGAATGGCTTCGGGACAAGTCTCTGAATGTCCTTGAGTGGCCCAGCCAGAGCCCAGACTTGAACCCGATCGAACATCTCAGGAGAGACCAGAAAATAGCTGTACAGCGACGCACCCCATCCAACTTGACAGAGCTAGAGAGGATCTGCAGATAAGATGCAGATGTAGCGTCATACCCAAGAAGACTTGAGGCTGTAATCGCTGCCAAAGGTGCGTCAACAAATTTATAGTTATTATTTATTTTTTTATTTAACCTTATGTAACCTTTTCTTATAAAAAAAGGTTACATAAGGTTACATAAGGTTTTCTTATAAAAAAAAACCAGTTTTTTTTATGGGGTATTGTTTGTAGATTGATTAGAGAATTATATGTATTTTTAAATACGTTTTAGAATAAGGCTGTATCGTAACAATATGTGGAAAATATGTGGGTCTGAATACTTTCCGAATGCACTGTATTTGATACTATTCCACATATTCCGCTCCATCTATTACCACGAGCCCATCCTCCCCAATTAATGTGCCACCAGCATCCTGTGGTGGTTACTTATGTATGGGAGAAGCCTGACCACAAGCATTGATCCGTCTCTGAAATGTTTTGTGGAATGGAGCAGAGACCAGCAAAGCCCTCTCAAGAGGTGCTTTAGCTAGAGAGCATAAGAAACATGAGAAATCTATAACCAAAGGTAAACACAGCAGAACTGCAGTCTTTCAAAGAACGAGTAGAAAGCATCCATCAATTACTGTCCATTTACATTGGCCTTTGAGTTTGCAAGAAAGGCAATTCGCTGTACTTGTGCGTGTGACATTAAAACTTGAAACTTGACTCGATCAGAATTTTTTCATTCACTCTCACAGCACCTTAAAACTTGTTGAGAATATCCAACTGTGTAAAGATACCCGGATGAGAAAGCCTCTGTGGTCGTGTTACTAGACTACATTTCTATCTCCAGAGCCGGTTGTCTACTTTTACTGCAGCAGAGGTGTGTGTGTGAGTGTGAATATGAATCCCAGGCGGCAGTGAAGGACAGCGCAGGGCATCTAAAGGTCCAGCTTGGAATCAGTCCATCTTCCTGGATCAACAAGCCGGGAACCTGTTTTCTCTCTCTCTCTCTCTCTCTCTCTCTCTCTCTCTCTCTCTCTCTCTCTCTCTCTCTCTCTCTCTCTCTCTCTCTCTCTCTCCCCCCCTCTCTCTCCCCCCCCCCCTCTCTCTCTCTCTCTCTCCCTCTCTCCCCCCCTCTCTCTCTCCCCCCTCTCTCTCCCCCCCCCCCCCCCCCTCTCTCTCCCTCCGTCCCTCCCCACCTGCTGCTCTGCTGATGCTGATAAAGAACAGAGAGACATCACCCAGAGCAGTGATCCAAGAGACTGGCGTTACTGACAAATGTGAGGAAAGGATACCACAGGAGCTTCATATGACCATGATGAGACTGTACTGGGGCTTAGAGAGGTTTACTGTGTCCAGCACAGAATAGACACACCAATCAATGTGTGTTAGGCGATAGCATATAGTACAGTATAGGCCCAACTAGTCTATTAGTGTTATTACAATGTAATGTTTTTTTAAATTTATAGACACACCAATCAATGTGTGTTAGGCGATAGCATATAGTACAGTATAGGCCCAACTAGTCTATTAGTGTTATTACAATGTAATGTTTTTTTTAATTTAACCTTTATTTAACTAGGCAAGTCAGTGAAGACCAAATTCTTATTTACAATGACGGCCTACCCCGGCCAAAATCGGACGATGCTGGGCCAATTGTGCGCTGCCCTATGGGACTCCCAATCACAGCCAGTTGTGATACAGTCTGGATTCGAACCAAGCTGTCTGTAGTGACGCCTCTAGCACTGAGATGCAGTGTCTTAGACCACTGCGCCACTTGGGTAAAAAGACTCACCATATACAGTAAGTATACCATATAAGTATAGCCCTAGGTTGTGAAAAGGAGACATATAGGCACTGCCACAGGACAGGAACCTGTGGATCAGCTCTTTCCTCTGATCGGTCCACTTAGCAGATAACCTGCTGTGCAAAGCAGGTACCACTAAGGACTTCTGGGATTTGCAAAGCTTGAATTACATCCACACAGTTCAACTACAGAAACTAAATACACATCACTGCTTCCCTTTAGGGCAAATAGGTGAATCTGTGCCTTTGTCATACAAACACAACACATTCGGATAAGGGTATAGAGATACAGTATCACATAACTATACTGACCAGTGAGTGAGAAAAAAACTACAAACAGTGAAGTTGTTTGATACTCTAGGCTAGGAGACTTCACTACTAGAAAACTCACTATGAGAAATTTCAACACCCTGAGAAGTAAGACATGGGGGTGTTCCTGGAGGGGTGAAAACGTCAAGATGTGAACTCCTCTCGTTGCCATGGTTTACAGGGCTTTGTTTTGCCCTCCAGCCATGACAGACAGACAGACAGACAGACAGACAGACAGACAGACAGACAGACAGACAGTCCGACAGACAGACAGACAGACAGACAGACAGACACAGAGAGAGAGAGAGAGACAGAGAGAGAGAGAGAGAGAGAGAGAGAGAGAGAGAGAGAGAGAGAGAGAGAGAGAGAGAGAGAGAGAGAGAGAGAGAGAGAGAGAGAGAGAGAGAGAGAGAGAGAGAGTGAGAGAGAGAGAGAGAGTGAGAGAGAGTGAGAAAGAAGTTGAGGTGATAGAGTGAACCGGACTGGCTGATAGGCAGCACAGCTTAATTAAATCTCTCATCTCCCCTGTGGCCAGTATTCCCTGACATTAAGTCTCACATCTCTCCATCACCAGACCACTGTGTATGTATGTGTGTGTGTGTGTGTGTGTGATGTTTACCAGTACAGCACAGTCTCAGGTGTAGGGCCCACCCCCAGAGGAGAAATGTCCACCACTGCTAAACAACTTCTCAGCATGGACAATGGCTAATCAACAACTTGTACCGCTGGCCATCATGGACAACCTCACCCACCCTCTGCATGCCATGGTTATGACACAGAGGAGCACCTTCAGTCACAGACTGATCCCACCACGGTGTGCCAGAGAGCGCTACAGGAGGTCCTTCCTGCCTGGAACTGTTGGGGTGTTAGGACCTAGTTTAACAATTATGCATCCATCCGTGAATAACTCTGGTCTGTAATCACTCATTCACTCAGGACTTATTTATTCATTCAGGTCTGTATATACTTACTCATGTACAGTTGATATATCATATCACGTGCATTATTGTAAGTCATTCCTGGACTGAACTTACGTAGTCATTCACTCAGGAATGCATATTAGTATCCTGTCAGTTGTATCTTTTTTCATTGCTTTTAGTATACATATTAGCATATGTGCATTTATCTGTAATTAAACCCTGCACTAAGAACTGTATTTTAAGGGAATTACTATTATTACCCTAAATTATATCATACACACATTTAGCTATTTAAGTATCTCTTCCTGTCATTTACCTGTACAGTTAATGTAACCACCATTTTCACTTACCTGCACATTTAACTGTACATTTACCTGTACAGTTAATTTAACCATGCAAAATATTCACTTACCTGTTCATTTAACCAGACTGTATATTAAGTAAACTACTACTACCCTCACTTATATCATACGCACATTTAGATATTTAAGTATTTCTCTGCCATAGACCTGTATAGTATAGTTAACCATGCAAATACTCCTTATTTATCTATATCAACTTGCAATATTTGTATTAAAAAATTCACCTAACACTCTGTTACAATGTATAGTGTACATATTCAACCATTCACCCATACTATGCAATGTCTTTTAATAGCTTTTTGCCCTCCAGAATTCTTGTATTTTTATACTTCTTCTTACTGCCGCTCTATGTATCATGTATCGTGTATCTGTATTTAGTGTTTTTTTCGTTCTGGCATTTTGCACCTGCAAAATAGCTGCTTGACGAAGAAATTTCCCCTCGGGATCAAAAAAGTACCTATCTATCTATCTAGACACTCCCACCAGTTAGGCATTACTTTTTACAGTGATAATTAACCATGGTGGAATGCAGCTCCCAACCAACACAATAGAAGGCATAGGCTATTATGATAACAACGCTGTCCAAAGTATAATGTTGGCTAATCTTTCAGTCACATACTAAAGCCTCGTGCGACCATAATAAACTCACAAAAGCTTTTAGTGGTATTTGAATTGGAGCACTGTTGTGAATGACAACAACTGGAAACTGGAAACTGTTTGTTGTGTAAACTATGCCCGCTTTGGTGATAATATGGCATTGATGAGGTCATTCAAGAAGGGATTGAAAAAAGACTGAATTCAAACAGCTGCGCTGAGGTCGCACCTGAATCCAATAGCCTGCACATCTACACCTGAGTGACCTTCACCAGGTGACTGCTGACAATGTCATGTAGTGCCAGAAGAATGATATATCTCCACACCACCGGTTGCCAACTACAGCATGTATTTGCCAAGTCATGTCTGTTTAATTCAGCAATAACATACATGAATTTACTGAGCAAGAAGCAAGCAACCATATAATTCAGTAAACTATGCACGATTTGTAACGTTAATGTTATAATGAAAGGTTCCAGTCACGAGGGTCGCACAGGCATGCTGTTGGAAGATCTATATCTCGAGGATGGTGACACAGTGACAGAAATATTCAGCAACATATAGTAGCGTTCCTAATCGTTCGATGTTGAGACATTATAGATATGGGCCATTGACATACAGTATGAAGTAATAAACCTGTGACTCATGAAAAATAAGTTACAAAGTAGCAATGCATTTCCTGTACTGCATGAACCATTTGACACTTTAGTATCAAAACCCCCGTATTAATTGATACATTTAATTGTTTCAATATATCAAAGTCCGCAGAATCGCGGATTGATACAATTGTGATGTTTAATTTGGACTACTCATAGAAATTACCTAGGCCTATATTTGAACTGGATATGGAATATCATATCAAGATTACACCGCGAACGGAATATCATATCAAGATTACACCGCGAACGGGTGGATTATCGATACCAATGGCCACATCTGCATTTGGCACAGCAGACTATTAGAAAATACTGTCTCGTTTTACACTTACCGCTTGGGTTGAAGACGTATCCGTTTGATCCGCGTAAAATCCTCCGGGATAGATTTAGTGTTAAATACCGGTGTTTAAACTGCACCTTCTCTTTGCCTAATTCCTTTCCTATTCCAACTAGTATTACTATTTCGATGTCACTCTTTCAAGGCGGAACTACACATTGCGTCCTAGACATTAGACAGGACAAGAGAAGCGAACGAAGCAGCCAATACGAGAGGAGGCAGTACAAATTAATTCGAACGCCCCCAAGAGGTTAACCGAGAAGATGATGTCCAAATACTGTGTACAGTACACCATTTTTTTCTTAGATGGGGGCCCATCATTCCCATCACTGTGTTGTTGACCCATTTCTCTGAGATTATGCGCTTAGAATTCACATGGAGTTTCTATTTTCAATCCTCAACTGATTGTATAAGCATGCAACCAGGCTGTGCTGCAACATCAAACTTTTTTTGATCTAAATCTGAGTTGTTTTGAAGTTGTTTTTCCAGATCAGATGTATAAAATTTAGGAATCAGCAGGACTGCTTCCTTCAAGTCCTCATGCCATGAGAGACAACCAACATGCATTGAGAAAGGGATTGAAAACCAGATACTTTATACTAGGCTACCTGTATGTAAGATTTTTTATTTTAGGGGTATTTCTACTGAATTGTGTAGCAAAATGTGTGTGGCCAAGAGAGCACAATTGATTTGTTCCAAACCATGTGCTACTTACTCCTCAGACAGACAGATCGACAGTATTCATATCAATGGGAGAGATAGTAGTTTATTTATGTACCAGCATACCTGTATCTGTTGCATTTCTTTTAACATCTCATTTGGTTCTTAACCTGGCAGACACTAGTAGGGTAGTGTTATTCTTGGAGGACTGTTTAAAAATAACATTATCAATACAAATTCATCACAAGAAAAGAACAGATGTATTTAAACAAAAAATACAAAATATTGCAAATAAACAGTACAGGTGAAACAATACAAGAAAATGAAATGTATAGGTCTGTCACAAGTCTTTTTCACTGAGAACAGAGCACATAATGCTGAGCTCATAGCAGACATCTCCACAAATATTTGCAGCAAGCCAAAGGTCAAAGGCTACAGTGAAGCAAAGTTGAAGGTCGAGTTCCTTCCCCGACTAGCTGGGCAGGTGTTGCATTGCATCAACCAATGGTTGTGTGCCACGTCATCAACTGTGCAGTCAGGCACCAGATTTCTAGCTAATTCGATGTGGCTAACTAATATGTTAAATACCTATACCGGCTTTCTAAGATCTGGCATACGTCTGCAATGTAGTCGGGCAGGAATTTGACCAAAGACATCTCGAGACAAGAGTGAATAGGATATCCACAAGAAAACAATGAGAATGGAAAGAAATCAAACACATTTAAACAATAATAAATACAAAAATCCAGAAACTTTGCGATGCTGTCCCTCCAGTGTCTATAATACAGACACTAACTATATAAGCCTGTATAAGCTGTAGCAATATAATTCACTGCGTAAAATCAGAAACACAGTACTTATCTATCTACAGTGCCATTATATAAGAAAATAGTTTGCATTTTCACTCCCTATTTAAAACCTTATTAAGTAGGGCTGTGACAATACCAGTATTGCAAAACATTTTCCATGGCAAAAATGAAAACGCGAAGCTGACTGCATTTGTTGATCCTTTAAAAACCTGCAGCATGTACAATATTGTGTGCTATAGTTTGAAATATAAATAAATGAGTCTCTGCATAACAAAATAATTACGTTTGTTTCTAACATTAGTGCTGTTTTCCTAAAGAAGTTAAATCCACTTAGTGTTTTGTTTCCTTGCCACGGCACTAAATGAGTATCGAGATACTGGTATCGTCCCAGACCTAATATTACAGCTATGCTCTGTAAAACAGTCCACATGTTCAACAAACATACGCTTAACAATTATGCAATGGGAGACAATCAAATACTAAGTACTTAACAGGAAAGAAAAAATATTTGTATAATATGGCTCCAAGGAAAGTGTTTAGTCAGAGGTGAGGTCTTTCAATACACTCTACAGCTCAGCAATTTGTTGAGTACTTGACAGCAAGCTTGAAACTGAACCTCAGATCCAGGCATTAATATGATCCAGGTTTGTGCCAACAAACCCATACAACCATAAACTGTCCCTGTTGGTTCTCTCTTGTATTGACTCAATCCATTACCAAACTGTATGTTTGACTATGATACAGTACACTTCAATTCTGTGGGCTTTTCCCTGTACAGACTAGAGGCCTTAAACACCAACTGACATCCTCCAGCATTCAACCCCATGCCGTGAGATGCTCCCTCCAGTCTACAATAAGTGCATTTGCATTCAATTATCTGGTCATTTCTCCTCAATGCCATTGTTAGACCAGTGAGTGCTGCTCTCGACTGCAATGAGGGAGTTCAATTAAGTGCACCGAGCTATGGCCTGTGACGGGTAAAGGTGGTGAGGGAGGATCACCCTTCTCAAATCGAAAAAGTAATCTGCGCCACTCGGTCATGTCAACAAGGCAGTATCCCACTGGGCACAGACGCCAAGTCAACGTCTATTCCACATTGGTTCAACGCAATTTCATTGAAATTACATGGAAACAACGTTGATTCAACCAGTGTGTGCCCAGTGGTGCATTCTTCAGAAACATACATATATCTTTTCCATAAAATATGTTTGGATTTTCAAACTCGTTTTCATTGGGAAGGTAGATAAAGCCTTTTTCTCAAAAGTAATCACTTTTGCATGTGAATACACAGAATCCTACTCATTACTCCACGTGTTTAACCTAAGTTACTTTCGTTTTGAGCCTACTTCGCGATCGGCCAAAACGGGGCACCTGGCTCACGTCCAGGAGGCAGCTCAGTTCCAAAAACGAATGCAATCAATGCTGACCCAGTTCACACACGGTTGGCCCGGGGCATTAATCGAATCCCTTCATTGTCTCTTTGAATGCTGTGAACATGGATGTCACTCTGCTCACTGACGCCCTCATGTGGAGCAGCACATGGCGATCTGCTGCACCTTGGCCAGCTCTGTAAGCAGCAACTTCATGCGGTGTTTGAGTTGAGGCAGGCGGGCCAGGGGCTCTGGGGGCTCCAGCTCTCCTGTGTAGTCCAGCCAGCTCTCCAACACTGATGATGAAAGATGGAACACTGTCAATCACTCTTGTTAAATCCACAATACATAGCTGAGAGGTCCTTATTAGGGCGGCAGGTAGCCTAGCGGTTATTTACCACTCTATAGTGTATGTAGCGGTTAGAGCATTGGGCCAGTAATCAAAAGGGTGCTGGTTTGAATACCTGAGCCAACAATATGAAAAAAAGTGTCAATGTGACCTTGAGCAAGGTACCTAACCCAAATTTGCTCCAGGGATGCCGTACGAATATGGTTGACCCTGTAAAATAACACATTTCACTGTACCTATGTGGCAATAAGAACTAGGTTCATTGATTGTGGCTACAATTCTGTGATAGATAAGAAAGCTACGGTCTTCAGTTTACTTGTTTTGCTTGAAATTCTCTTATTCACTGTACATATAGAAGCATTGTGGCATTACAAAATGCTTTCCTTGTTAATAAACAGAAAACAGCGGGGCTATGTTGTCTCACCATCCAGCTCCCTCTCGATGAAGTCCATCCTGTGAGTGACCTCGTCCTGCACAGCATCTATGTGATCGAGCAGGTTGATCTGCCACTGGTGCTGCTGGCCACTGCTTTCTACGTCCCCTCCCCCACCGCAGCCAACACCCTCCTCCAGCTTCACCTCTGCCTGGCCCCACCGACCAAAATCTGAACCCTGGACACATGGGAAAGAGGATTCAGTCACAAAGTAGACTTTTTAGAGTATTTACCACTCTATAGTGTATGTGGGATGTATGTATGGATAGCTAGATGGTACAATATATAGACAGACAGTTAGAGAGAGGTGTTGAAGGAGAATGTCTGAAGGCTGAAATAGAACTGACCTTAGTGTGAGTGTTCAGATGTGTGTGGGCTTTAGGCCTGGCTGTCTCCAGCATGCCTCCATAGCGCTGCTCTCTCTCCAACAGGTCCTCTGTGCTCCTCAGGCTGTCCTCCAGCTCAGAGCCCCTCCGTGTGGTCTCCACCACCAGCCTCTGCTCCACCGCAGGGTAGTATGCCCGCGGCTTCTGGTAGCAGTGCTCACTCATGATGTACGAGTCCTGGAAGGACTGGTAGGGTGAGGAGGATGAGGAGGAGGCTCGGCTAAGCTTCTCCATGGCGGCTGACATCAGAGCTTCTGCGCCCCCACGGGCGAGACTCTTGTGGTCCCTCTCAGAGCCCTCGTCTGTTGGCGCGGGAGAGGGTGCTGCGTTGGTGCCCGTCCCCGAGCCACCCCTCCTCCAGGGCCTCTCTGCCCGCTTCCAGGGCTGGCACCACAGCTGCAGGTCCGGGTGGGTCTGGGTCCTTCAGGGGCAAATCAGAATGTATACATTTTATAAGGATATTAGATATTGATTCATATTAGTGTATAGTTTTTCCCCATTCTATTCAACTCTACTTACTGTAGGACACTCATCTTGAGCTGGAGGCCATTGAGTACCTCCACCACACGCTGTACGTCTCCTAGTAGCTGGTGTGTTGCTGCAATCTTCTTGGCATTCTGGTGGGAGTAGTTTTCATCCAGGAAGGACAGACCATACATGTGACCGCTGCTCAGCCAATCACGGTCATACCGGTACCGCAGGCTTTGCCTCTGACCTGGAACAGAGATCACGAGGGGGGTCACGTGATATCACAAGTGTGATGGGAAAATGTAAGGTGAAAAGTTAATATTCAGTTTAGAGTAATTAACAATGTTCAGCATATTTATACATTTTCCCTTTCTGTAATACACATGATTTCTAGCGTTCTATTTGTGACAGTCATTTGTGAGTGGGATGATGGTAACCAGACTGGATAATGAATGTTATGGATTGTTCTCATATCTGTTGATAGTGATTGAAGCCAGAGCTACTGAAGATACAAGGACACAGATTATTATTGTACTGATGACATTATAAACACTGTGATTCTGTAGTAGCTAGTAAAGTCATTGCCTTTTGTTATCGACTCCCTACAAGCCTCTCGGGCTGGTGTTTAGAGAACATTATAATATAAAGGGTCTGTCTCTTGGATGCCAGTTAGACATAGTCTCTGCTTCTGGGCTGGAGGTGTCTCCCTGTTGCAATTTGTAATAAACCAGATAGATTTTTGATTGACTTTACCAAGGACTGCTTCCCACCACTCCCCCAACCCAGTTGTGTGTTGCTGGCTCTCACCTGGTGGGTCTCTGCAGATGTAGCAGGCGTATTTGTCCGGGACGTTCTCCTCCAGGAGGCCCATGCAGGTGCCATGCTGCCAGCACAGACACTCCTCACACTGGGGGAGATGAGACAAGACCAGGGAGCAACACTATCAAACTGAGTTTTCCCCCCTGCTGCTAACTGTTGGCATGAGCTTGCTTTTAGAGAAGCAGAGTTGGGCTAGGCCTTTAGTTAGGTGCGGTTTGACAAATGTGATTGATTTAAACGATTGAGAGACTAGTGGATTGCCACCAACTATTTATTTCAGTCTCAATGATGTGTATTGGAGGCAGGTTAGGGCTAGAGTCACGTAAACCCCTGAGGCAGCTCACCTGTATCATGAAGTCGTTTTCCTCTTCTGCCTCACAGACGCAACGCACAACCTCCTGACTGCCTGTCTCCAAGGCAACAGAGCCCAGACTTAAGGGTGGAGTAGCATTATCCAGCTCCACCCCCAGCTCGTCATCACTCCACTCACAACTGTCAGTGGACCAATCACTGATGCTATCCTCATCTAGAGGGGAAATCAAGGGATGGAAGGGGTTAACTAATAAAGACAATCCTGGTCACGGTGACCCTAGTCTCTTTTAGCAGCATTGTAACACTACATACACATCTAGATTTGGTTTCATACCAAATTGTATATTTCTCAATGCGAGTCCACAGGAGATAATATAATCTGGATGTAACTGATGTGTTTGATAAAGAGATTATTGCAACACCAGCAGAGAGAGAGAGAGAGGGATCTCCACAGCCAATTTAATCTACAGCATTGTAACATATAGAGCTATGCATAAGGGATATACTGTGAGTCGAACATATAACAAACTGATGAGAATAAAGCAAGCCATAGCAGCAAAGAAAAGGCCCCGGATTCAATCAATAAACCATATAATCTGTCCTCAATTGTGACAACAGGTCTAGTTTGTTTACTTGTTACGCCAGAAAGTGTGAAACGATTAGCAAGATCGGTTTGATACAGACATTCCTTTACTTTAGATTTGTGTGTATTGTTGTGAAATTGTTAAGATATTACTGCACTGTTGGGAGCTAGAAACAAGCATTTCGCTACACCTGCAATAACATATGCAGCTCAGTTGGTAGAGCATGGCGTTTCCAACGCCAGGGTTGTGGGTTCGATTCCCAGGGGGACCAGTACGAAAAATAGTATGAAAATGTACACACTCACTACTGTAAGTCGCTCTGGATAGGAGTGTCTGCTAAAATGACGTAAATGTAAATGTATGACCAATAAAATTTAATTTGAGATACACAGGTAGATGCTAAGAACAAATGGATTTATGGACTGAAACCAGGCAAAGGGGAGTGAGTGACACACTCATAGACATACACAGACACACAATAATACCCACCATCCACGTGCATCCGCTCTGACTGGTTGTATCCGGGCCTGCAGTGGTGGGACTCAGGCTTGTGATTGTGTGAGAGAGGGAATTTGAGTGGCAAATTCAATTTGGACTGAAGAGCGAATATTGAGATGTCAATATTCTCCTCACTACCTGTGTACTCTGTTAATAAAAGGGGAGGGAGGGGAAGCAAATGCAGAACAAAAATGTCAACTTTGGAAATGCTGATGAGGACAAAAAAGAGCTTCTCTTTTGGGGGGGGGGGGGGGGGGGGGTCAAACAGACAATATACGAAACAAAACTCTTGATGTTTACAGCTGAAGATACTATTACGGGTGTGAGAATTTGTCCTTACAAAGACAACATAAGCGGTAAACTTGTGTCCACAAAACACCTCTACCGGAGCGTTTCTGAGAGCTGAACTGGCCAAAACAGTCTAAATAAAAAAAGTGTAATTGTGTGTGAATGTACACAGTGAATAAACCATCCTCTTAATACTGTATGTGTTATAACAAGTGTCATCCACAGATCCACACACCAAGTGAACTAGGTCAATAGACCAATAAAAACTTGGTTACAAAAGTGCTGTCACAGTAGCTTGTGCCTAGCAGTAGAGTTCAAACAGATTAGTAAGTTGGTTAATAAAACCATAATAAAGGCCTGTGTTATTATATGAACCAAACATGTGAAAATCATCAAAGCCAGTGGAAAAGGGGTAAAAGCACAAGATGGCTGATGCAAACAAAATGAGCAGTGACTATTTGACTGAAGAAGTGACGTAGGCCAGTAGTGAGGACACAGCAGTTGTAGTTCTACTCCCACCCCTACCACTGCTGGCTTGCTTCTGAAGCTAAGAAGGCTTGGTTCTGGTTGGTCCCTGGATAGGAGAACAGATGCTGCTGGAAGTGGTGTTGGAGGGCCAGTAGGAGTCACTCTTTCCTCTGGTCTAAAAAAACATATCCCAATGCCCCAGGGCAGTGATTAGGGACATTGCCTTGTGTAGGCAGCAGTCTTTCAATAGGCTCATTCCTCTCCCCTGTAACTATTCCCCAGGTCGTTGCTGTAAATGAGAATGTGTTCAGACAACTTACCTGGTAAAATAAAAAACCACCACACCTACCAAGAGGTGTGAATTAAATATCTCAGGGGCCTTCCCATGGCCTGAATGAAGCATTGCACATGCAGCTGAGCTAAAGCTATTGGACAGGCGCCCCATGCATAACAGCAGGATGACTAGAGTCTCCTTACCACACTTGGATTTCTTCTTCTTCTTCTTCTTCTTCTTCTGATTAATGTGAAGGAAGTCCCTCCGTTTCTTATCGTTCAGCCGATCTCGTTCTTTCACAAATGCTGGAGTGACACAGGGGGATGCAAGAGTTAGCAGAGTGATCTAGACTCTGAAGGTGTGTTCCGCCATTACAAATACTGGAGCATACACAATAATCCTGTTGTGTCATGTTAAGAGAAAGTGAATCTTTTTCATTTAAGCCTTCTCTTTATGCCTTTCTACATCTTACACAGACATATGTCCATACCACTGCTCTCAGTAGTCTCCGTCTCCACCGCTCTCTGTCCATTCCTGTCCAGCTGGTTCTCTTTGCTTTTCTCCCTCAGTAGAGCCCTCTGCTGCTGGCGCTGGGTGTTGACAGCAGGTGGCGCTGATGTGCGTCTGTTCATTGTCTTGGCCTCACTACGTGGAGACGGGGGAGTTCTAGTAGGGCTGTGCACAGTGGAGTCTGCCAGGCATATACAAACACAATATTTTAACTAAAACGGTTTTCCTCGTTGGGTGAATCTATCACGTCGCTAAGGCCCTTTAACACTTACGCATTGAGGCGGAGATGGTGCGTTTCCTCTTAGGACTCTCCAGAGAGGTAGGGGAGGGGTGCTTCTCTGAGGCCCGGGTCTGAACATTCCTGGTGGGGCTGAGGTCGTCCTCTAGCTGCTGGTCCTCTCCATGGTAGTATTTCATGTGGTAGTGAAGCAGCTTGGCCTTGCGGAATGACTTGGTGCAGCCTACAGCACTGCATTTAAATGGGTTGTGGTCCAAGTTGATGGACAGGACTGGCGGGGGCTGGTTTTTGATCACTCTGTACACTGAAAAAACAATGGAGAAGTGTAAGAGAGGATGGACAAACAGCTAGGAGTGGAGAGAGACTTATGTAAACTGATAGACTGAATGATGCAATAGAGTGCGGGGCGAAAACTCACATGGCTCTCTGCTAAATCTGTTCGGGTTGTGGAACCCCTGCTTCCTTATCGCTGGAAATAAAGACATAAGAGACCATAAACTGGCAGTCACTGACACGACACTCAGCAACACAAATTAAAACACTCCACTCAGAATACTCATAAATATATTTGACAACCTTTTATATTATTTTGACGACTTGTGAGAAAAGAAACCTCTAAAAATGGACAGAACCTTTAAATATAAATGCATTGACAGCTTCTGTTAATTGGAAATATAAGTGATTGATAGTTGTGTGGTCTTACGTTTCACTGGGAGACCCAGTGGTGCAGGTTTAGAGCTTTCCGGTTGGCTTGCTGCCTTCTGCTCCACTGTGTCATTAGTGGACATAGCTGAGAGTAATGGGACAGACACTGGCCCAGTCTGTGTTGACATCTGATTGGGAGACTCAGTGGATGGCATAGTTTCATTAGGTGAGCTCTGGACTGTGCACTCAGTTTTCATTTCCACCTCTTCTTTCTTTATCCCTTCATTTAAATTATGAGTAGGCGTCTCCTCACTCGGTCCTCCATCTTCTTCCACTTTTACACCAGTCGGGCCCACAGTGGCTGTCATGTGATCCCCGAGGTTGTTCTGTTCTGCGTGTTGCGATGTATCCTCCTCCTGCTTAACTAGAGGGGGTCCCTCTTTGGTGACGTCCCACTCACTATCCTTCCTCTTGGTCTTCTCCTCCCCCTCCCTCTCGTGCCATTCATCTTCATCATCTCCATCGTCTGTGTCACTGTCCCCCTCCTGGTCAGAGGTACTGCGTCTGGTTCTTTTATTCTTGGGTCCATATTCCTGAGGCCTCCTGTCTCTGCCATTCTGAGGCTTCTTGACTCCGTTCCGCTCAGTGGACCGAGCCTTCCCTCCTCCTCTCTAATTCCAGAAAGAGAGGGGGGTGAAGAGAGAGAAAAATAAGGCAAAGCATAACCCACAGGAACGTGACCCTCAGTACAGCAAGCCAACACAATATGAACAGATACATGCCCTTTGAGCAGGTAAAAACAACTCTCATCCTTCTCTCATCAGGGAATGTCCATAAAGAGCTCACCTCTCTGACAAAAGGCTTCACGTGGATCCCTTTCACTGTCTGGACGACTCCATCATAAAACTTCACGGTGTAAGATGCTGAGGGCAAATAGAGATCAGATGGATCAGGTTGATGCTGAAAAGAATCCATAAATCTCTTCAATATGGACATGAGTGTACTTCCAAACAACTCACCATCTTTATTGACTGCCAAGACCTTGGCAGGGTAGAAGCGGCAATCGGACCAACTGGCGAGGACCTTGTCATTCACATGAAATCCCTGGACAGACAGATGAAATGCAGTGTCACTGTCAAACATGGACCGTATCAGCCTGATCAAATTAAATCCAAAAGAAGTAGGCGCAGCAAACAGAAGGCCAGCCAAGTAGATCAATCAGTAGGGATGTAGTAGGGAGAATAAGTAAGTAAATAGAGTACATCTCTTACAGGGATAGGACAGTCGTCCAGCAGTCCCTGTCGTCTCAGCTGGATCCTCTCTACAGGTCTCAGGTAGGGGCTGGTCCAGTCAAACCACTCATCATAGCGGTGGCTCCACTGACGGTAGTGGATCAGGACCTTCTCGTCATCATAGTCAATCTTCTCTATGTTGGCCGGATACCTAGGAGCAGGGGAATACAAAAGGGGTGATTGAGATGGGCTCAAAGGAACTCAACTGGAAGACAAGAGATCATTGATGTATAGGTAATAAGATAGGATAGCAGAAAGAGAGAGAAAAGGAGCTGAGGAAAGCAACAGAGATAGATTGCAAGTAGAGAAATACAATACACTGACAAAGAGTGAGGAGGAATTGAAGCATGACTCAGCGAGTGAGGAGGAATTGAAGCATGACTCAGCGAGTGAGGAGGAATTGAAGCATGACTCAGCGAGTGAGGAGGAATTGAAGCATGACTCAGCGAGTGAGGAGGAATTGAAGCATGACTCACCAGTTTTTGAGGGCATCTCTGGCCTCTAGCGTTGCTCCCACTTCAAAGGTTATTCCTCTTCTGTTAGGGGGTGTCTTGCTCATTGTGTCCACATCCAACTCCTGCTGACAGGCACACAGACAAAGTTTTACCTGGTTAAACATATAATTCTAGTACCTAAATTGCCATGGTGCGGCTCCTACATAAGGCCATACTAAAAATAACCAGAGTTCCTAGAGACTGGCTTAGAGCGAACTGGCTTAGATAGAAGGACTGACTCCATAATCAGTTGAGGATTTTGTCAGTGTTCTTCATATCTTTTGATCAGAGTCTACAAGTTACATAATGAATTACATTAGTGGAAAATGTCAGACAGCGGGAATCTAACCCAGGACCCATGGTGTTACAAGCACTATGCTCTACCGACTGAGCCACTCAGGACCACACGAAGGGATTCCACCAGGCATGGGGGATGGGGGCGCGGCTTAAATCAGTCCGGAATTGGCAGCAGAGAGAAAAATGTGCTGTTTTCCAATTTCCTGCAATTCTATTCATTTTGCAGTGTTTTTTTTAGTTCTTACGCTCAAACATTATAACAAAACCAATAGGGACCCCAATCAGGGCCCCTGGTCATGTACCCTGTATGGCCTATCAGTAATCCAGCCATCCCAAAAACACTCCTAAATTATGATATTTTGGTGATTTCTAGTTCTCAATATCATAAAAAAATAAAAAAGGTAAATTATCTGTTCTACATACTTTCGGTATGGGTTTAGTCATCCCAAAATTATTATTTTTTTTTAAATCAAATAATTTGGTGCGCCACTGCTAAATGAATAATGCGGAAACAACGGAGGAACAATGTTGGCAGTGGAATTTAACCCCAAGGCTAAAAGGTGTGTTGTAAAACCATAGTGCTAAGCTACACCCCTGGTCAAAAGTTTGGAATATTACTCATTCAAGTGTTTTTCTTTATCTGCACAATTTTTTACATTGTACAATAAAAGTGAATACAGCAAAACTATGACATAACGTATGGAATCATGTAGTAAGCAACAACAACATTCTATATTTGCCATTCTTTGCCTTGATGACAGCTTTGCACACTCGTCACTCTCAACCAGCTTCACCTGGAATGCTTTTCCATCAGTCTTGAAGGAGTTCCCACATATGCTGAGCACTTGTAGGCTGCTTTTCCTTCACTGCGGTCCGACTCATCCCAAAACATCTACATTTGTTTGAGGTTGGAACCAAAAATGTCACATTTGGACTCCAGACCAAAGGACAAATTTCCACCAGTCTAATGTCCATTGCTCGTGTTTCTTGGCCCAACAAAGTCTCTTCTTATTATTATTGGTGTCCTTTAGTAGTAGTTTCTTTGCAGCAATTCGACCATGAAGGCCTGATTCACACAGTCTCCTCTGAACAGTTAATGTTGAGATGTGTCTGTTACTTGAACTCTGTGAAGCATTTATTTGGGCTGCAATCTGAGGCTGGTAACTCTAATGAACTTTTCCTCTGCAGCAGAAGTATTTATGAGTCTTCCATTCCTCATGAAGCTGGTTGAGAGAATGCCAAGAGTGTGCAAAGCTGTCACCAAGGCAAAGGGTGGCTATTTGAAGTCTCAAATATAAAACATATTTTGATTTGTTTAAAACTTTTTGGGTTACTACATGATTCCATATGTGTTATGTCATAGTTTATGTCTTCACTTTTATTCTACAATGTAAAAAAAAAAAAAAAGCAAATAAAGTAAAACCCTTGAATGAGTAATATTCAAAACTTTTGACCGGGGGTGTATATCTTAGTTTATTTCATCCAAAGATAGGTGTGAACATTGTAGTGTATAATAAACTTAAAATGGAACTTTGTGAGAAAGAAACACTAAGGCATTATAGAGTATCCATGAAGTAGTCATTATCATAAGCACTACATAGACCCTTTATAAGCAAAATCATACTACATAAACGGTGATGTAAAATCCGCTTACATCTGGTGCTCTTCCAAATATGGCATAAGCATTGACACCCTCCATATAGATTGATATTCGTTTTGAATGATTTCTGAAGCATATTCCTTAAAAGGGTTGATGAACCCTTTATGATATCAAATATATCCACAATTGATCATACCAATGTTTATCCAACAAAAACACTTAGCAAAGAAACCCTATAAGCCTAATATCTACCTCAGATCTCAACCCATGGCCACCTTCTTATTTCACAAAGGATGTTACCTAAATTGAGGAGGTGAATATAAACCGGTCCCCCAGGGCATACCAGCACACAAACCTATCTCTTTTAAGATTTTGCATGAAACACTTATGAAAGACTCCATAATTTGTACATGAATACTGTCTAATCCACGTATTGTGCATCTTTCTGCAGCCAGTAGACTAATAAATTAGGTCAAGTGCCAGAAAGCTTTCGAAGACGTGGGCAGCACGCTGTGAAATTCCGACAGTCTATTCTGTTTCCCTATTTTTTTTGTCCAACCGGGGTGATCAAAGTATGATGATTCGTTATAATTTTGTCAATTTTACTAAAATGTTCATTCTGATGATGAAATTTGCTCAAATAAAATGTATGCATTGCTACTCAAAACGGTCCATTGTCTGGTCCATTGCGTAGCATTACATTGTTGTCTCGCACCCTGGATACTTTGTATCCTCTCTATCCCAGCCAAACACTATCACTTTCAAAACACCGGGAAACACAACATTGTAAACACATCTATGCAATACATTAGCCTACTTTGGGGAGGCCAAACTCACCGCAAAACTCACCTTTGGGGAGAGACTTTGAGCATATTCCATTTCAATGCAACCTAGCGTTAGCTAGCAGCCGGATATCTTCACGCTACTTGGCAAACCACGTGTTCTGGTCAGGCGAACATTCCACGTATTGAAACAATGCGAGACAATAGCAATGGTCTCTGAAATTAGATTAAGCTAGTTATGTAGATAGGCCAGTTGAATAACACGAACATGCCCTAGGCCTATGTAGGTTCAATAAACACACCTATTCCGACAAAGAACTTGTGAATGAATAGGGCATAATTATTTGTTGGACTGACGGTGTCGCTCAAAACGCACGGAAGCGACCACAATCAAATGAAGCAAATGGCGCGCAATACACATCTGTTGTTTATACTACACCTGATAAAGGGTGAAAATAACCTTCAATTTGGACCTTGAAGCCTCAACTAAAGGCCTACGAATAGTCCATGGCTTTAAATGTACTATGTAACCTAAGAACAGCTGCCTAGCATAACAAAATATCCTACTATAGCCTAATCCTACCCTGCTATGCCATGTTTTTTTATCCCCATAATTTTGGGAGTGCTGTGCTCGTTTTGCGTTTAAGCAATCACCCAGCATCCACTCAAAAGTTAACTCAAATAAAATGCGTAGGATTTTATACAATTCACTACTGCAAATCCCGCTTTTGTTGACTAGTTTCTGAAAGCTTATTGTCCGATATTCTGTAAGGAGTGGGAGTGTTCAATATATTACACTGTAGTTAGTCAGTGATTTGAACAGACAATTGGTTAAGGGGTCTGATAGGGGCGGGCTTTAGAAATCTTACAGGCCATTCAGACTGTCATTCATAGGGGGATGGCAGGGCCTCTGTAGGCCACACTTACGGTACTAAATACTGCATGGAAATAGAGCATTTTGAACTTCCCTGAAGCTAACGAACCCTCCAGAAAAACAACAATGAGTCAACCTTACGCCTAACCGTAGAAACGGTATAAGATATCCATAAGACAACATACATCTACATTACAATTATTTTAAAGTTATTTATTTAGAACTCAAGAATCACAAACAGCATTCACAATATTTTGTGTTATTGATGCATAAAACCTTTAGCTATTATGTCGCAAATACTAAGACTAAAATGTTACATCAAATGTTACCTTGATTTCGGGATACTCTTTCCGATGGTGATGTGCACAGTGAGCGATAAAATGTTTTCGTGTGGTGCCTCCGCGTCTGACTCCAGTGCACGCAGTTTAATTTTTTTCTCCGATGCACTCGAGTCGCACTACCGGCGAATGGCACAAAACTACGCATGTGCAATTATTAAAAGGACCTTCTGTTCTCGTATCACAGAGGTGCATGGTGGAGGCTTCTTGTACCAGAGCCATATATACAGCTCTGGAAAAAATTAAGAGACCACTGCCAAATTATCAGTTTCTCTGGTTTTACTATTTATAGGTATGTGTTTTATTTCTCCCAAATTCCAAATAAATATATTGTCATTTAGAGCATTTATTAGCAAAAAATTACAGCTGGTCAAAATAACAAAAAAGTGCAGTGTTGTCAGACCTCGAATAATGCAAAGAAAATAGGGGTGACTTTAAGCACCCCCAGATCATCACCGATCCTCCACCAAATTTCACAGTGGGTGCGATACTCTGTGGCTTGTAGGCCTCTCCAGGTCTTGCACCCACTGTGAAAGTTGGTGGAGGATCGGTGATGATCTGGGGGTGCTTCAGCAAGGCTGGAATCGGGCAGATTTGTCTTTGTGAAGGACGCATGAATCAAGCCACGTACAAGGTTGTCCTGGAAGAAAACTTGCTTCCGTCTGCTCTGACAATGTTCCCCAACTCTGAGGATTGGTTTTTCCAGCAGGACAATGCTCCATGCCACACAGCCAGGCCAATCAAGGTGTGGATAGAGGACCACCAGATCAAGACCCTATCATGGCCAGACCAATCTACAGACCTGAGCCCCACTGAAAACCTCTGGAATGTGATCAAGAGGAAGATGGATGGTCAGAAGCCGAGCTGCTTGAATTTCTGCGCCAGGAGTGGCATAAAGTCACCCAACATCAATGTGTAAGACTGGTGGAGACCATGCCAAGACGCATGAAAGCTGTGAAATTCAGGGTTATTCCACCAAATATTGATTTCTGAACTCTTCATAAGTTAAAACATTAGTATTGTGTTGTTTAAAAATGAATATGAACTTATTTTCTTTGCATTATTCGTGGTCTGACAACACTATATATTTTTTGTTATTTTGACCAGTTGTGATTTTCTGCTAATAAATGCCCTAAATGACAATATTTTTATTTGGAATTTGGAAGAAATGTTGTGAGTAGTTTATAGAATAAAACAAACATGTTAATTTTACCCAAACACATACAGTGGGGAGAACAAGTATTTGATACACTGCCGATTTTGCAGGTTTTCCCACTAACAAAGCATGTAGAAGTCTGTAATTTTTATCATAGATACTCTTCAACTGTGAGTGACGGAATCTAAAACAAATATCCAGAAAATCACATTGTATGATTTTTAAGTAATTAATTTGCATTTTATTGCATGACATAAGTATTTGATACATCAGAAAAGCAGAACTTAATATTTGGTACAGAAACCTTTGTTTGCAATTACAGAGATCATATGTTTCCTGTAGTTCTTGACTAGGTTTGCACACACTGCAGCAGGGATTTTGGCCCACTCCTCCATCCAGATCCTTTCGGGGCTGTCGCTGGGCAATACGGACTTTCAGAAAAGATTTTCTATTGGGTTCAGGTCTGGAGACTGGCTAGGCCACTCCAGGACCTTGAGATGCTTCTTACGGAGCCACTCCTTAGTTGCCCTGGCTGTGTGTTTCGGGTCGTTGTCATGCTGGAAGACCCAGCCACGACCCATCTTCAATGCTCTTACTGAGGGAAGGAGGTTGTTGGCCAAGATCTCGCGATACATGGCCCCATCCATCCTCCCCTCAATACGGTGCAGTCGTCCTGTCCCCTTTGCAGAAAAGCATCCCCAAAGAATGATGTTTCCACCTCCATGCTTCACGGTTGGGATGGTGTTCTTGGGGTTGTACTCATCCATCTTCTTCCTCCAAACACGGCGAGTGGAGTTTAGACCAAAAAGCTCTATTTTTGTCTCATCAGACCACATGACCTTCTCCCATTCCTCCTCTGGATCATGATGGTCATTGGCAAACTTCAGACGGGCCTGGACATGCGCTGGCTTGAGCAGGGGGACCTTGCGTGCGCTGCAGGATTTTAATCCATGACGGCGTAGTGTGTTACTAATGGTTTTCTTTGAGACTGTGGTCCCAGCTCTCTTCAGGTCATTGACCAGGTCCTGCCGTGTAGTTCTGGGCTGATCCCTCACCTTCCTCATGATCATTGATTCCCCACGAGGTGAGATCTTGCATGGTGCCCCAGAACGAGGTCGGAAGTTTACATACACTTAGGTTGAAGTCATTAAAACTCAGTTTTCAACCACTCCACAGATTTCATGTTAACAAACTATAGTTTTGGCAAGTCGGTTAGGACATCTACTTTGTGCATGACACAAGTAATTCTTCCAACAACTGTTTACAGACAGATTACTTCACTTATAATTCACTATATCACAATTCCAGTGGGTCAGAAGTTTACATACACTAAGTTAACTGTGCATTTAAACAGCTTGGAAAATTCCAGAAAATGATGTCATGGCTTTATTAGCTTCTGATAGGCTAATTGACATAATTTGAGTGAATTGGAGGTGTACCTGTGGATGTATTTCAAGGCCTACCTTCAAACTCAGTTCCTCTTTGCTCGACATCATGGGAAAATAAAAAAAAATCAGCCAAGACCTTAGAAAAAAAGTCTTGTTCATCCTTGGGAGCAATTTACAAACGCCTGAAGGTACCACGTTCATCTGTACAAACAATTGTATGCAAGTATAAACACCATGGGACCATGCAACAAAAGTATCTATATCCACAGTAAAACAAGTCATTATCGAAATAACCTGAAAGGCTGCTCAGCAAGGAAGAAGCCACTGCTCCAAAACCTCCATAAAAAAGCCAAACTACAGTTTGCAACTGCACATGGGGACAAAGATCGTACTTTTTGGAGAAATGTCCTCTGGTCCGATGAAACAAAAACAGAACTGTTTGGCCATAATGTCCATCATTATGTTTGGAGGAAAAAGGGGGAGGCTTGCAAGCCGAAGAACACTATCCCAACTGTGAAGCACAGGAAGTTAAAACTTGGTCGCAAATGGGTCTTCCAAATGGACAATGACCCCAAGAATACTTCCAAAGTTGTGGCAAAATGGCTTAAGGACAACAAAGTCAAGGTATTGGAGTGTGCGAGCAAGTGGGCCTACAAACCTGACTCAGTTACACCAGTTCTGTCAGGAGGAATGGGCCAAAATTCACCCAACTTATTGTGGGAAGCTTGTGGAAGGCTACCCGAAACGTTTAACCCAAGTAAACATTTTTAAAGGCAATGCTACCAAATACTAATTGAGTGTATGTAAACTTCTGACCCACTGGGAATGTGATGAAAGAAATAAAAGCTGAAATAAATCATTCTCTCTACTATTATTCTGACATTTCACATTCTTAAAATAAAGTGGTGATCCTAACTGACCTAAGACAGGGAATCTTTACTAGGATTAAATGTCAGGAATTGTGAAAAACTGAGTTTAAATGTATTTGGCTTCCGACTTCAACTGTAAGTTTAGATACACTTAGAACTTGTGAGGCGTCTGTTTCTCAAACTAGACACGACTATGTAGATATTCCATTTTAAAAAAGGCAGTTTCCAGCTACAATAGTAATTTACAACATGAACAATGTCTACACTGTATTTCTAATCAATTTGATGAAAATCTTTCAAAAAACAAGGACATTTCTAAGTGACCCCAAACTTTTGAACGGTAGTGTATATACAGTATAATTGGCCAACTTTTAGAATTTTGAATGTTGATCTATTTCTAGACATTCAGTTAAAAAGCATTGATTCTGCCATGTTGAAGTGTCATATAAATGCATCATAATGCAGAAACCACATTGGCCCAACTGTACATTTATACACGACATGGCCAAAAGTATGTGGACACCCATTCAAATGAGTGGATTCAGCTATTTCAGCCACACCCATTGCTGACAGGTGTATAAAATCGAGCACACAGCCATGGAATCACCATGTAGAATGGCCCGTAGTAAAGAGCTCAGTGACTTTCAACGTGGCACCGTCATAGGTGCCACTAAATGGAACAAGTCAGTTTGTCAAACTTCTGCCCAGCTAGAGCTTCCCCGTTCAACTGTAAGTGTTGATATTGTGAAGTGGAAACGTCTAGGAGCAACAACGGCTCAGCCGCGAAGTGGTAGGCCACACAAGTTCACAGAACGGGAACGTTGAGTGCTGAAGCGCATAGTGCTTAAAAATCGTCTGTCCTTGATTGCAACAGTCATTACAGAGTTCCAAACTGCCTATGGAAGCGTAAGCAAACGTAAGCACAATAACTGTTTGTCGGGAGCTTTATGAAATGTATTTCCATGGCCGAGCAGCCGCACACATGTCTAAGATCACAATGGGCAATGCCAAGTGTCGGCTGGAGTGGTGTAAACCATTCTTCAGCAGCAAACTGTTCAAATTCTTCCAACGTTTTAGGGGTGCCCTCCAACTGCCGTTTTCAGATTTCACCATAGGTTATGGATGGGATTCAGATCTGGACTCTTCACTGGCCACTCCAGAACAGTCCAGTGTTTCTAGAACTATTCCAGGGTGTTTGGGGTTGTTGTCCTACTGGAAGACCCACAAACTTCAACAGATACACAATTTGTGGACACTGGGTTGAACATTACATTCCAAAACACCTTGATAATCTGCTGATTTCATGACGTCTTGCACACATTCAAGGCCCCACCAATACCAGAGGCAGCAAACCTCCCCCATAATTGAATGTAGGGAGGGTGTTTTTCTAACATAGGAAGACCCCACTGCTGAAGGAGACACAAGACAGCCTGATTGAACTTCCCAAAAACCCAACTAAACAAGACTAAATCCTGGGGAAAATGTTCTGTGGACCAATTAAATGAAATTTGAGATTTTGGTTAATACAGATCAGCGCTGTGTTTACTGACAACCAAATGAACCATTCAATAAAACTAAAACCCTCCCTACAATCAAAGATGGGGGAGGATTGATTAATGCTGTGGGGTTGCTTTGCTGCCTCTGGTACTGGGGGCCTTGGAGTGTGCAAGGCATCATGAAATCAACAGATGATCAGCTGTTTTTTAATCCAATGTTCAACCCTGTGTTTCCATTGAAGGTTGTCGGTCTTCCAGCAGGACAACGACCCCAAACACACATAAAAAAGCACTCAGGAATGGTTTAGAAGTTGCCGGACAGGTCTGGAGTGGTCAGCGATGAGTCCAGGGCCCGGTTTCCCAAAAACATCTTAAGGCTAAGTTCATCGTTAGAACCAGTGAACTTCATCTTAAGATGCTTTTGGAAAACCGGGCCCAGATCTGAATCACATCCAAAACCTATGGTTAGATCTGAAAACAGCAGTTGGTGGAGAGCACCCCTCAAATATGGAAGAATAAGAGTAGGTTGCTGTTGACAAGTGGGTCAAATTGTCAAAAGGGGCAGCAAGATCATTGGTGGCTATAATAGGTTTGTCTGCAGTTATCTCAAATCACGTTTTTTATTGGTCACATACACATGTTTAGCAGATGTGAAATGCTTGTATCTTGGCCTAAGGTTGTGCAACCAAGTACTAGCTCCAGGGTGCCAATAATGTTATCCATGACATTTCTTTATTTTCCTAATTAAAATAGCAAGCTTAAGTTTACAAAAATAACATTGGTTCTGCAGTGTTGAAAATCCAATAACAAGTGACCAAAAGTTTTTTAAAATGTCAACTTATTTGAGACGAAATAGATAATTATTTAAGAAGAAGTGCAAGGGTGCCAATATATTTGGCCGCAACTGTATATGGCTCTGACTTGTACCACAAGTCAATTATTTGTTTTATTTTTACAGTAGGCCTATACTGCATGTACTTCCAATGGCAAATTAACATCAATAGTAGGCTAGGCTATCATATCACTCAGCATTTTTCACTCTACAATTTCTTGAATAGTGCTCTATTTTATTCCAAAATAGGCTACATTTTCTTTATTTAGAAACATGGCTTTTATCCCAATCATATTGTACATTTAATTTCCTGCCACCTCTGCTCTACATTATGTACAAAATGTAATTTTTTTCTAGGACAATGACATGACAACCATAAAGAACTGCTGACCACACACATTACTATACTCAAACAGAACAAAATAAATTATACAGCACATTTGGACCAGACATGAATGAATGTAGGGAGTGCCATGGGGCAATACCCTCAATCAATAATATAGAACTTTGTTATACACTTAATCCAGTCAATTAATGATAACCAGTCTACAATGAAACAAATCTTTATTTTTCATGAACAATCCTTCCATAGAATAACAGAGGCTATGTTCACATAATAAACGCACACACGAGTGGTTGAATGAGTACTGTTTTCAAAGGCAAGTTTACAGCAGAGAAATGAAAAGTAATCACAAAACACCCGTTATACAGCCAGCAATCTTACTATTTACAAGAATTATTTACATTAGCCTCCAGGGAGGGTCTTATCTACATCACAGAGTGCTTGACAGAGTGACCCATCCATAGTTAAGGAGCATGTAAAAATCTGACTTTCAGGTAGAGGGGGAAGCCGAGAGCAGTTATCACTAAACCTGTTTTAACAAAACACCTGAGCCAAAATATCTACAGACCACAAACATAATAAGTGACAGTACTACTTTATACATTTGTTTATGCCTCTTTTCAATGAGATATTGGTTTATTGCCTTGAATAGATCTCCCATACACAGAGTACAGTACATACATGTACCAGAGAGTATACATTTACAACATCCTTCCTCAGCAGTTGAACACCAAAAAGGGCATTTTACATAAGCTCCAAAACACATGGTCTTATTTCTTCCAGTTTGTACTTTGACATGTAGGCTCTGACTATACAGTATATTAAAATAGCTGTGGTGGTACTCTGCGGCTTCAGTTAAAATCATCAACATAGCATTGCGACTAATGCAGGCTCTTGTTAATTCAACTACTAAAAACATCACAGACAAGCTTATTTCTAATGAGATATTTTAAATATATATTTTTCCTCATCACACACACACACACACACACACACACACACACACACACACACACACACACACACACACACACACACACACACACACACAGCCCGACAAAAGAGGCCAAATATCAACACAGCTTCTTTGTAGATATAAATAAGGTGCCCTGTTTCCACCAACATCCATCCTGTACAAACCATATGAGACTCCTTCTACACAGCCCACAGCCCACACATCCAGTGAAACAATAGCACTTCACATTCAGCCATAAATGTAGGAGGAAAATCTGATTTTACAGTTTGAAAAAAGTCATCAAAATAAAATGGATTAAAAACGGTGCCTATGATGTGAAGTAATTTGTAGTCTTTTTGAGTGCCTTCATTGTGGGGTGTACATCACAGAACACAATGTCTCCTCTACAGTCAGCACATCTGCATTGTTCCGCAGCCAGAAAGTAGAACAGAGGATGGGTCCAATGTCAAGTGTCAGTATTAAAGATGCACTCCAGGATCTTAAGCACAACAAATTCGTAACATATAGTATGATTTGGATTTGTAACATATACGAATTGCACAAACATTTTTTAAAACAATTTACAGGACGTAACATATATGAACTTGACGACGTAGTACACAAAAAACTGAGACCACTTTTGGCTGGTGAGCACCACTTTCAGAACTACTGGCGTAAATTATACAAAAGTCTGAGAGTACATTTTAAGTACAGTACTCAATTGTGAGACATCTGTGTAAACCCTGTTTTCTCTTATGTCCCTGCCTCGACTCTGAAGATAGAAATTATGAACTCTTGTATTGTTACAGTATGATTTCCAGTGCGCGTACATGTGTTTCGGACCGGTCAATGGAGTGGGGCAGGCTTCATACAGAAAAGCAGAGTGAATCTCTCTGTGACCATGGGGCACATGTGATGTCAGGAGTCAGTCTATACAACGCCCTCAATGAAACTGGTGTCCAGGTGAATGATGAGCATGCGCAGGAAGGACATCTCCTTGCGTGTGTTCTCAAAGATGATTCGTGGATCATCAGACTGGCAACGGAGGCAGTTTGGGGCCATCACCATGGCAAGGTTATTGACATCCATCTTAGTAACAGACACATTGGCAGGCTGGGCAAACACCTGGGGATAATAAGTGTGGGACAGAAATTGTGAGGGACAGAATGTACAGTATCTTTAAACAGAGATTGTATTAATGATACAGACAATGAATGACTAAGGGCAAGTTAATGAGTTTGTAGTCATTTGTTCCATTTAACTGCCTGACCAATGACCATGTCTCCAAGGTTGAATATGATAATAGTTGTGTGTCAGTATGACTGTCTAGTGTTGTCCAGGACAGGTACAGTGTATTAGCTGTAGTGTTCTGTGTTGTGTGATGATTACCTGTAGGAAGTGGATAAAGTAGCACAGCACCAGTCTGTTGAGCTCAGGCAGACACTGGACAACAGTGACAGCTGCCACAGGGTCGTCATAGTTACTGACACACTGCTTGTAGAAGGCCATGGGGATGAGAGGCTCCTCCAACTCACGATACCACAGCTTCATAAGGGAGGCTGGAGGAGACAGGGACAGTGTTAACACTAGCGCACACACATGAGCACGCACACTCAGATAACAGAGGTACAGACTAACTCACCAGGTACGTTGGGGTCTGAGAGGTTTTCTGGGATCCTCCATTGGTCGACCTGAAGCTTAAGTGCGTTGACTTCATCGATATCTCCAGGCACCCTACAGAAAAAGCAGTATTGAATATTCAGTATAGTTCAGTATTCAGTTACACTACATGGCCACTAGGGGGTACTATAACCCCACTATTAAAAATATGTTGAGTGGCGTAGCTAGCAAACCCATCATTACATGGTAAAACAGTATCATGACTCTGAACAGCACTGGGAGTATCATGTTGTTTATTGGCGGAATATTTTTGGATTTAGGGACTGACCATGATAATAATCATGGAGCATAGGCCTGTACTGTAATAACTGGAGTAGGAGAAACAACCCTTTGTTCAGACAAACAAGCTCCTTATATTCCATGAACATCATTGGTATTGTAGTGCGGTATAACGTTTATAGTGAGAATAGATACTCTCTTCCAAGCAAATTAAAGGACCACACACCGCACTGAATGTTGATCAGTTCCGAAAGGTGTTTGTTCTAGAGATGGACATTTTAAATTATTTTACTATTCAAATAATATCATTAAATTCTTTCGGATATCCGGATAGTCTAAATAAATAAATAAAAATAAGGAAGCAAATGCACATGGCAGAGGTAAACAGTGGACATGCTGCTTTTCGTCAGTAGTTTGGCTAACAGCAACAGTGAAAGAGAAGTCTGATTTTCGCCATGATAGAACTGATTCGGTTACAAAAAGGGTTTCTGGTGAGTATTTTGCATTGATCAGTGACAGATATTGTAGAAACTATGTTAGGTGAGAGCCTGTAATTGCTATTTGAAGTGGGGAAAATGGCATACCGATGCCCAGCAGTAGCTCAACGCATGTTATAAAAACAACATGTGTTTTATTACATTTAAAATGTCATGGTATATCATTGTAGATCAAATTAATTTAGACAAAGCTTTTTCATTGTCATCCAAAAAATAAACACACTCAAGTAATCCAATACTAATGTCTGTTCGAATAGATTAACCATGCACAAAGTACTCTTGGCCAGCAAACGCTACCGATGTGTCCGAGCAATGTGTCCGAGTGATGTGTCCGAGCCTTAAAACCGTATGGAATTGAATCAGCTACAGAAAGAACAAACAAATACTAACTACACACAATGCAAACACATTTGATAAAGTACCAAATGAAACATTGTTGGTCTCCAGGGGCTCTTGGGAAGTGGTAGGCAATGTTTGCTCTGTTTTCTGTCTCTGTACAGTAGGCTGCACAGGGAACGTTTGCTTTCAACTGTACTGCTTTAGGAGACCACCCACCAAGGCAGACACATACATTTGTCTAGATCATTGCTTTGTCTAGATCTCCTCTTATGACTGCTACCTTGCTAAACACACAACACTACCCCACACCTGATTGGTGAAAAGCAGGGTTGGGGTCCATTCCATTCACAGACAATTCAGGAAGTACACTGAAATTCAAATTCTCTTCAAAGCTTTTCAATGAGGAACATTTGGAATTGGAATTTGTTTTACTTTCTGAATTGACTGGAATTTAAATGGCATTGATCCTAACTCTTGTGAATACACCAAGTCCAATGAGGTGATTGGCTGACCTCCTGTCCGTCAGTCAGTCTCACCTGAAGATGCCCTCCGTCTGAGCCCCTCCCAATGCCAGGACGTATTGGGAGAGCTGCACCTGTACCCAGGGTAGCTTTCTGTCTGGGAAGAGTTCACTCTGGCGCTCCATCACCTCGTCCAGGGAGCTGCCGAACAGGGAGGGGGTCACGATGGCCCGCCTGCTGTGGTCAATCTCCTCCAGAGTGGGCTTACGAAGACCCTGCAGGGGAGGTTCACAAAGCGTGACTACTAGGACGTTTTGTACTGCACATGTATGACTATGTCTATGACTATGTCTATGACTATCGACACCAAAGATTATATCTGAAATAAGACTATAACTATGTCTTATCTTTATGTTAAGACCTGTGATTGTCCCTATAAGGATCTATCCATGTCTATCCATGATAATATGTTTCGGACTAATGTCCATGTTTATCTATTTAGCATGACTTATCTCTCTATCAACATCTGCATTGGTTTGGTCCACTGTGGATATTAAAAAAAGAGCGAAATTCAGGGTGGGGTTATGTTTTGACTGCATTCTGTATTCGGGCATTTTTACTATTGTCCAAGGCTGCCTTGTTGACATTCCCCACCCCTTTGCCCTGCTCATATCTCAACTTACCTTTTTGCCTCCAGTTATGGCCACTTTCTGTAGTTTGCGATAGCAGAACTTAGCGTACGTGCTGATAGGTAGACCTGTAAAGAGAGAAGAAAGACAGGGCCACTGTAAGACTGAGGAATGAGACCCCAACACCATGGGAAATACAGAGCTCATTGTAGCTGCAGCTCACACCTTCACAGATACATCTGCTCAGTGAGTGAATCCTGTGAGGAATTTTCCAACCAAGCCAACATATAAAGGGTTAAACAATTCCTCACTAAAAGGACAAGCTATTTGTTCCCACAAATGTCAGATATTTCCAAGGAGGTAATTGAAGAGACATGTTTGCAGTGTGATTCTGCCATATGGGGATCAGAGCATACACGGCTCAACTGTCACGGTACAGGAAGACAATCTGGGAGACTGGAGCCAGCCAACCAGCCAGCACATCATGTTCCAGGTGATTCATCAGACAGACACTTAGGACACTGGAGGGAGCAGAGGTATCCCTACCTATACACCAGCCCTATCCGTTGTCACTGTGATAACTCAAGTTTACACATAAAACAGGCCTCCACTTCCCTCCCTATCACACCCATGGGCTTCCTTCCATCTCCCTTCCTTCCCAGAGAACTCTCTCTCAGCTTGCTGAACCCCGGCCAGATGGAGAACTTTGTCCTACGATGAAAAACATCCTTCCTGGAATGTTCCCTAGACTGAACTGAAAGCCCCTGGATTTATAGCAAACAGGTGACTGACTCCCATGCATGTTCACAGCCATTGTTAATCTGGCCCAGTTTGACTGTAATTACAGTTTATTACAGAGATCATACAGATAATTTCCCTCATGATCTCAGAGAAGAGAAAACATGCTGTTTTTCCTAAGACTCCCTGAATTCACTAATCATTAGAGGAAAAAAATAAAGTGTTGGGTTATTTTCTTTACCCAGTCTGAAAGCAGGTTTGAACACCAGCGGTGGTCCAAATGAACATGTTGTTTTGATAAGGCAGAACCAACAACAAAGCAACCAGAGCCTGTGAGAAATCACCACTCATTAGAGGATTAAGAGCACAAGACAGAGAATGTGATGACACATGCCAACACATTGGTTCAGAAAGTATCTCTGAGATTCGCCAAGGGATCTGTTAAGTCAGTGTTGCTAACTCAGTCAAGACTCATTTCATAGCTAAGTGTTAAAAACCATAGTAAGCAAGGCCTGCCTCAGCCCAGCCTAGGCCCAAGAGAAGCCCAGCCCAGCCTGAGCCCAGACAAGTGGCCTCCAGTTCCCACAGGTGACTCCCTCCCACCCCTCTGCTCACAGCTGCTCCGTGCCATGGTCACAGTGCCACACTTAATTTCAGCTCGTCTATCCATCAAATAGACAGCAGCTCTCATTGTGCTGTTTGTGAGGAGGTTCTCCCCTGTGGTTGGCTGGTGGGCCCACATCGTGAGTAATGTAGTAGCCCTCTCCCTCAAGTCATTATTCCAGCCAATATCTGAAAACCTCTTCAGTGAGTCAATCCCATGAAGGTTAACCCTTCCTCATGGCCAGTGAGTCACTGACGTTGTCCAATGTATGGGTTGGTGGCACAGTCATTGCTGTACAATGCGTGTGGTTTCACCAGTGTGGTCAATGCCACGAGACGAGTATAGGTTCCTTGCTGATGACATTATCAAGGCTGGTATTGTGGTTTGCCCTAATGGGGTCATGTGCAGTGGGTAGGCTTTCCTTAAATCGTTGACGGACATGCAATGTTAGACTGCCAGAGGGAACCACTGACGTGGCTCCCTATTGTGTCTCTATAGAAATTGTCGTCATTCAGCTCTTTTATCACTTCCTGTGGTATTTTGTGAAAAATATTCATAACATCTACCAAGGAAACTCTGCATAACAGCATGGTAGTAAAGTGACATATCATTACAAATTAAAATTTCACTCCAAATTCTTCATCTGCAGTGAGATAGTATGAAACATATTCAGTTTGTAATGGTTTCTAACGCATAAGGAAATAACAGACAATTAATCTTGACAAATGACAAATTATTGGTCTCTCACTTTAGCTCTCCCCAACAGACTTCCTCCTGGGCAACTTTGGAAAACACTCCCCATACTAAACACAAATCTTTATAAATGTTGCCTATGTGATCTCAGACCTACCTTCTTCATCTGTGTTCTGTTTCCGTTTCTTTCTGGACTTTGAGATCTTCTTTAGCTTCATGTCTTGCTGGTCTAGTATGAACTGAGTCACTGGAAACCAGGAAATAAGGCAGAGGTTAAAAGGCTATTCAGAAAATCTAATAACATCCACAAAGAGCAATCAGGAGAGAGGAGAAGAGGTAAAAATGAATTCAAACCATCACACCCCTCAAACTAGACCTGTCATGCTGATAATGACGCACACACAGACAGACAGACACACACACATAGACAGATAGACAGACATATAGACACACACACACACACACACACACACACACACACACACACACACACACACACACACACACACACACACACACACACACACACACACACACACACACACACACACACACACACACACACACACACACACAGACAGAGTGACCCACCCTGTTTCTGGTCGCTGCTGGGCTCCGTGTGTCTCTGGATGTATCCCTCCAGGTAGCAGTGGAACTTGGGCGAGGGGGCAAAGAAGGCCAGGCTGACAGCCATCAGCTCCCAGCCTGCAGCCAGGCTCTTTGGGCTGGTGTTGCCCGTGGTCTGCCTCACCAGCTGCACGTACAGCTCGTCCCTCAGGCCCTGCATGCCCCAGCACTTGGTGATGATGAGCAGGGCTGTGTGGCGGCAGTCTAGGCGGGAGGGTCTGTCTCCCATGTAGGCCTGAACCAGCTTAAACATCTCACAGGCCTCCTTCCTCACAGCGCGGTCGCTCGTCACCAGCATGGGCTTCTTGATGGAGCCGCGGTTCCAGGAGAGCATGTTGGCGATGGAGACACGGCGGCGGAACAAGCCCTGGGTGTGCAGGTTCAGGTGCTTGCTGGCCCAGTCCACCATGCCTGAGGTGTCTGGGGACGGGGGCTGCCGCAGGGTGGCATAAGACAGCTGTTGGTAGGAGCCTCCTATTCCTCCTCCCTCTCTGTTGTCATGGGAGACAGAACGTTGGTGGTGGGGGCCCAGTGAGCCTGTTCGTCCGTCCACCATACCTTTCTTCCTACTGTGCAACTGAGCCTTCAGATCCAGGGTCCCCGCCTTCAGAAGACAGAGAGAGTGAAGACAGAGGAGAGAGAGGGAAGACAGAGGAGAGAGAGAGAAGACAGAGGAGAGAGAAAGCGTCAGTGCAGAAGTATGTATGAATGTTTATTTAACTAGGCAAGTCAGTTAAGAACAAATTCTTATTTACAATGATAGCCTACCTACAGTGTCAGCCCCTGGAGCAAATTAGGGTTAAGTGCCTTGCTCAAGGACACAGACAGGTTTTTCACCTTGTCGGCTAGGGTATTCGAACCAGCAACCTTTCGGTTACTGGCCCAATTACTGGCCCAACACTCTAACTGCTAGGCTACCTGCCGTATTTACAGTGCATTCGGAAAGTATTCAGACCCCTTGACTTTTTCCACATTTTGTTACGTTACAGCCTTAAATTGTTTTCCCCTACTCACCAATCTATACACAATACCCCATAATGACAAAGAAAAAACAGGTTTCTAGAATGTTTTGCAATACATTTGCGTGTGTAGATTGAGGAAAATGTTTAATTGAATCCATTTTAGAGTAAGGCTGTAATGTATAGGAATAGTGGGAAGCGGGTAGGGGTCTGAATACTTTCCGAATGCACTGTATGTATCTATGTACTGTATGTATTTATGTACTGTATGTATTTATGTACTGTATGTATTTATGTACTGTATGTATTTATGTACTGTATGTATCTATGTACTGTATGTATTTATGTACTGTATGTATTTATGTACTGTATGTATTTATGTACTGTATGTATTTATGTACTGTATGTATTTATGTACTGTATGTGCACAGCTGCAGTCTCCTCAGTGTGGATGAGCTGCCTTTCCTCTGCTGCTCCAGGGGGAATTGTTGCAGGATAGGCACATTAATTTTCTAAAGCCGGAAAAGGAACCGCACCACCCAAAAATGCCCCAATATCCACATGGGCCTTATCGTCAGGAGCAGGTGAGGAGCATAGAAGGTTGACATAAGAGACCCTACCTTTGTTCTTCCCTGACCCACCTCTCCTTCAACACTACATGTTCTGCCCCGACCCACCTCTCCTTCAACACTATATGTTCTGCTCCGACCCACCTCTCCTTCATCACTACATGTGCAAATCCACTATCTGATCCCAAGTGGGATTTCTGTCTATAAGGAGATTTATCCACAGTCATTTCCCCTTCACATTGAAAACCAAACAAGTAATCCAGCTCTGGTCAGAGAAACATCCAGGAACAACAAGAAACTCAGGCCAAATCAAAGCAGGAATTTACTATGTGAAACGTATTTCTTTGGTCATATGGACTTTATGTGGCATGGGTCACTGTTTAAGATCAAATGGAACCAGAGGCAAGTTTAACAAGGTAAAGGAACACTTACAGTATGAACTATGCCTTCTATAATCACCCTTTTATACAGATAGCTTTAAGATGCCTCATGACATGGTAGTAATTCAACGGCAGAATTGAATACAATTTCTATTTAAGGAGGCCAATAATGTACAAAGTCCCTCAAATCAGATGTAAATATGAAACATTCAGGGTTGTATATATAGATTACACAGTGAAAACAGATCACATATCCAAGCTGGTTTTAAACCACTGGGATCACTGGGTTTTGAAAAATAAGCAAATGTTCTGCTTCTCTACAATGGAATGGATAGAAAAATACAGGCAAAGCTTTACAGGGGTATAGTAAACAACCAGAAGTGTGTGTGTGTATTCTGCATGTGCATATCTGTGTGTATCATGATATAACAGCAGGTCTGTAGAGTATTCCAGAACAGGCTTAGGGGCCCGTTTCCCATATTTGTTTAAATGTGATTGCTTCAGTACCAACCCCTCATGGCACCAGCCCCTGAGCCCCACCCAGCTCTCCAACCCTGTGCCATCTGGGACACATTGGCCCTCCTTCCTGACCAGGGGGAACCATATATTGGACCAGTGTGGCCTCTGAGCCTGACACTCCTACCATCGTCCAATCTAATTGTTCTGTTAAGGTCTTATTTTATACAAGATTTTTTAATTCAAATATCATTACCTTTTTGGATCTATAGTTTCATTGGAATAGTGGAACTCACATGATATGGAGCGGGTTGGTTGTTGAGAGGGCTTTTGGGATTATATTTGGCAGCGCTCGTAACACTAAAGTTCTGCTGTGGCTCTAAACTGTTGCTTATGTAACTGTTCATGAGAGGGAAAATGCTCCCCTAACTCAAATCATGTGCACCTGTACTAGCCTAATAAGTCAACCTCCTGACAGTGTGTGTATATTACTCTGCCTAGTCAAAATGAAATTAATCACATTCACCTAGTTATATAATAGGCCTAATGAGCCAATCTGTCCTTACTGTCGTGTGCACTGTGTTTTTACTTCTGAACACAGGAGACATAAGCACATATTTAACTTAGAATTGAGATGCTCTCACTAGTCTAGTAAAGAAAGCAGTCCTGGAAAGGCACCAGCAATTTTACTACCTCCAGACAAAACAAAACAGAATCAAAAAAACAAAACAAGCCGTTCAGGGTTTTAACCAAGTAGACAAACCGGAACTATTCAATTTATCATGTCTATTCTCTCACAGACTGACAGGGACAGGTGACAGAGACGAGACAGACACAGACACATACCGGAGCGTATGCGTACCTGTGAGGGGGGTCCGGGGGTGTCTGGTGAGGAGAGGCTGCCCTGGCTGGTGATGCTCTTCTCCAGGGTGTCCACCTTCTCATAGGTCCTCTTCTGCCTTCCTGGCATCTCCAGCGGCGTCAGGGCCGGGTTGTCATGATTACCCACCCTGCTCAGCCAACGGCTGGCAGAGAAGACATCTTCTCGCGCCCCCAGGCCTCCAGCCTTCATCTCCCTCATGGTGTTGGAGCGGCTCACCACCTCCCTCATCTCCGCCATCAGTCTGTCGTTGAGGGCACACAGGTCCCCGCTGCTGCCCACTGAGCCTGGCCTCCCCCCGGCCCCCACCCTCCGCCGGCTCTTTCTCCTCAGGCTGGGCGAGGGCCCAGTGGAGTAGCCAGAGTCCTGGTAGGTGGTCTGGGGGCCTGGAGGTGTGGGGAAGTCCTGGGAGGCCTGGCTGCTCTGCCTGCTGTGGCGAGCCTCCAATGCCCTCAACACACTGGCCTCCAGAGCCCGCCACGTCTGCTTCTTCTCCAGAATAACTGGCATCACTGGGGTCCCTGGCTCCCTCTGGGCCTGGGGTTGGGGCTGGGCCAAGAGGGGGTCCGGCCGTGGGGTGGGCGTGCAGTTGGGGCCGGGGGAGGTGGACAGAAGAGCCTGTTTGGGGTTCACATTGACCATGTGCTTGAGGCCCTCCAGGCCAGTAGGACTGTAGTCAGAGGCAGAGGGGTTCCTCTTGTGCCTAGAGATTGAGTGAGAGGAGCCAGGGTGCTGGAGGAGCCTGAGCTTCTGCAGGCTGTGTGTGGGGGTGAGGCGGGACAGACCTCCAGGCTCATTATGGAGGTTAGCCCCCTCCACCTCCATGTCAACAGGAGGCTCATCATAGATGGGACACTGTGATCCCATGCCATTGTAGAGGGGAAGTGTGGAGGCATACTGGGGTGACACTGACCTGGGGGTGCTGGGCAGGGGCCTGAGATTGCCTGTGGTTTGGGGAGGATCAGAGGACACCAGATAGAAGCTGCCTTTGCCCATCTTCCTCAGGTGGTGGGCATCCCGGGCATCGGCGGCCATCTTGCCAGAGGGGGTGGTCTTGTAGCCCTGGGCAAAGCAGGCGTGGGCCCACGGGGGCTTGCTGCTGACGGGGAGGGGGGTGAAGGCCTGGTGGCTACTGGGCTTGATGTGTGTGTGTGTGTTGTGGTGACGGAGTTGCAGGGCCGGGCTAGATGGGCCTCCAGGCTGGATCTGACTGACACTGTTCACGTTAACCAACATGGCTGCCTTAGACCGTGGGGGAGGCTGCCATCTCTGAGAGAGCTGCCTTTAATAGAGAGAGAATGAGAGAAAGGATGAGATCTGGGTTTGGATTTAAAAGAGACAACGTGCACACATACATCACATGACAGTCACCCGAACAAGCAAAGCATTGTTCCTAACTTCTACAAACCTGTGGCTACTTGTAAACAGTGACCATCTAAAAATGCTCCTCAAATTCAAATTTCAAGCTCAGACAGAGTTGAGAAAACAACTGCAATCCGATTCCTCGCATTCTTCCCCACACATTTCACTGACCCTCCAAGGGCTTTTGTTCCTTTTTTAGTCCAGCCAGCCAGCCAGACAAAACACTGCCTTCTAAGTAATAAGACAATAACTCCAGTGTGTGTTGTGCAAACCAAAATATAGAATGACCGCTGCACATCTATCTGACTGAGACAGATTAAGAAGACTACTCATTACCGTGTGGAAAACTTGCCTTACGTAAGTGAGTTTAGCATTCTCGTGCTCTGGACTATAACACAGTACCTCTCCCCACCCCTACACCCAAGATTAGTGACCCATCAATTACATGGACTCAAAACACCTTTGAGAAATGACAAAACACTTAAGACCTAAGGTCCCAGCTGACCCGTTCCAAAACACTCAGACTGATTATAGTAGTAGAGAGAGATGTGTTTTGGATAACTTAATTGGGGAGCAGAATTACAGTAGTATAGTCTCCATCTACCCTGAGGTTAACACTCCTCCCATAGAGGTCAGCCTCGTGGTCAGCTTCAGACAATGTCAGAATGCTAATCCCAGCATTATCAATCAAAATCTTTCCCTCCTCCCTCCTTCCTATCATACAACATATAAGAGTTATCTGCTTACTTTAAGAATAAAAAGGTCCAGCATGCTATACAGTATTAGCACTACATACCAAGGATTAGAAAAGCAGAGACTTACCTTCTGCTCCTCCACCCTCTAACGTATAGCCAATAACACACTAATCAATATTATTACATGTGAAATCCTCTGTCTTCTGCAGCCAGACATCTAACAGACTGACCCCACTGCATCACACACTTCCTCCTAGGCTCAGGACAGGAGTCACTGGGGAACTGAGCGGAGGAGCAGGAAGAGGACAGAGAGGAGGAGAAAGAGGCGGAGTGGTCTCTGTCCCCCCACCTACCCCCTAGCTTCCTTCTGTAGTTAGTCACAATACAGAAACAATCCCCCTGGGGCTAGAGCACCTCAAACCAACCCAACCGCAAGACGTATTTACATCCTTCTTACCTCCCTAGCCACTGCATTGCATTATCTCTCTTTCTGAGTCACGCCATCTCAGTGCTTTGAATGTAAACAGGCTCTTCAAACGGTTGAGCAGATATAGCCCATAAACAGCTAGGCCTCCCAGCATAGCATAGCACAGCCAGCCCTGTCCCAGAGGAGCAGAGACTAGTGACACGCTGCAGAGAGGGTGGGAGCCACTTCAAACGGCCAGTGTTTGGGCTGTGTTAGTTCTCACTGCAGAGTGTGACAGGCTGAGGTGGGGGACAGCTGGAAACGTGCTGCTGCTGTCTGAGCTCTTAGAAATGCGGGACCTTCTGTCATGGTCAGGGTTGGTGATGTCAGTGATGCTACCGTTACAGCAGTGGCACTGTCAAGGAGATTTATATGGTCAAGGATTATGGTCTGATGTTGATACAAACTTTTGTATTGCAAAATGACTTAATTTCCAATACAACCCCCCCCCCCCCACATGAACATTTAAAATTACTATGTTATCCCAAGTGGTGCAGGGGTCTAAGACACTGCATTTCAGTGCTAGAGGTGTCACTACAGACAACATGGTTTGAATCCAGACTGTATCACAACCGGCCGTGATTGGGAGTCCCATAGGGCGGCACACAATTGGTCCAGCGTCGTCCGAGTTTGGCCGGTGTAGGCCGTCAGTGTAAATAAGAATTTGTTCTTAACTGACTTGCCTAGTTAAATAAAGGTAAAAAAATATACAGTATATATACATATATATATACAACCGCCAGTTTAATAGAGTTTACTACGGCACCGATTGGGCTACATTACAGTAACCATTAAAGGGGCAAGAAGAAATTCATGCAAAAGACCAAAGACCACATATAACGTAGCACCATGATGACATGCTAAACACATTATGCATACACCCCCACACACTCACAGATCATCAGGTTACTACTCAAGAGAAGGAACTGGTAAATTAACTCAATGGATGACCAACAGGGTCTGTCTTATTTATTTATGACTAGTCTCATTCTCCAGCAGTGTGCCGGGTGAGTGGTCTGGTTTACGACTGATGACCCTGCAGAGGGGGGGGGGGAGCCCCCTGGAGGGGCCTGTAGAGCCTCAATATATGAAATCACATTGTCTAGGTCCCCACACAATGAGCTGAGATCAAGACTGCTATTACACTCTACATCACCCGAGTTCTAATTCTATCCACACGCTAAATGATGTCAGTCCTCTTTAACATGACCAGTAACAACAACAGAAACACAATCTCTGCTTGGAAGTTGTTTTGAGGTGAAACCAGAGTCACAGAATAGAATGATATGAGAGGTACTTGGACATGCTGAGTCTAGCTCCCAGTGGTGAGAGCAGAGCAGGGGATTTCATCTGGCTTTGTGTCTGTCATTCACTTGTTATTGTCACACCACACCCAGGGTGGTACAAACCAGGCCAGGCTAAGTTTTTCAGTCCTCCAGCATCAACATATTATTTTGATTGTTAGCACAGCCAGTGTGCAGTAGAAGATTATCATGATCACATCTGGCTTGATGCCAAGGCCCACAGTAGCGTTATATACAAGCTTTCCTCGCTGTAGCAGTCCTAATCCAACTATAGTGTACTTACCACCCAATCAGCTTGATCTCACTAATAAAAGAGAGACAGAGTGCTAGAAAGCACAGTGGTGAGAAAATAGGAGTGAAGTGGGAGGACAGAGAAAGAGAGAGATTCCACTTGCTTTGACAATGTAAACACATGTTTCCCATGCCAATAAAGCCACTTGAATTGAACTGAGAGAGCGAGAACGAGAGAGAATGAGAGGGGGATTAGTCATGGGAGAGTGCCATCGGAATGAGTGGGAACTTTGGCAATACGGTCCTCTATTCATCTTTTTGGAATTCGATACTCTCTGACTATCTAGCTTTAATTAAGGGGTGATTATTAGCGAGCTGGGCACAGTCAAGAAACTATATAAATGTAGGTCCATTATCATTTCAACACAGTTTCCATTTGGTTTTAGTCATTTTAAAAGTATTGAATTTGTTATATTATTATATGTGGGCCGTATGTTTGACACCCCTACATTAGGAAATGCATGGCTCTGCTATTGTCATGGCAACTCCCCTCTATGGAGCAGAGGCCCATCTAAAGACCTACAGATTCTCTCAAGCAGACAGACACTCTTAAGTAACATCAATATGGCAGTCCTGAGCTTACTGGTTCATTGACACTTCGTCAACATGTGTGCTTTACCAGAATCATAAAAAGCCTGTGTTGTAGCCCTGTGTTTCATCATACCAACCAGTGGCTGTTAGGTACTTTTCACATAATGTTAACTAAAGGAATTATATTTCACAATCCTTCACATGGAATTTGAATATTACCAGCATTCAGAAAAAAAAAAAAAGCAAGCCCATTTTCCTAAATGTATATGGGTTTACACAGGGATCATCTTTAGACCACCAAGTCACCCATGTCCATAGACATACACACACACACATTACTTAAGGCCCTGGCCAATATATGAGACCTTGAGGAACACAGAAAAATTAAATTAAGTTAGACTCCTTTGTCCAACTGGGTAATTTGATTGGGTTACGGAGCAGCAAATTCACTTAACGGTCAGCTCTGGTGTCTTACACCCCTGACCGCTGCTCCTACCCCCGCTCCTTCACAGTGTGATTGTGGTAGGAAAAGCTATCTAAATATACATATTAAGCTATTTGCAAGAAATGTTCTCTTTCTCTCTTTCTTTCCAGGAATAACCTTGGAAAACCCATCAGCTGAGTCACTGTGGCGAATAGGGATATGGATTGGGAAGTACCCCTAACATACAGGGAATAGTGGGGGTCTGAAAACAGGGGTTATTATTATGATCCTCTGTCAGACAGGAAGAGGAAATTAGGTCGTCTAGGCCAGGTTCTGAACACAAACACCTCAGAGCTTGGGCCAATGAGATCCTCACGATTTGCATTGAGGAAAGAAACAACATGTCAATTTCACAGCCAATCCCCGGATACTACAAGCCTCTACCCATGACCACATGGTTCAATACATAACTCTATGCCATAGGAAACCAACAATAGATGAATATGCTTTAGCAAAACTGATAGAGTAACAACCTGTAACAGAGACAACCCAAACTAGACTTTGAAAAGCATGAGGGTAGAGGGCTGAGATGAGAAACAGGGGACCTGCAGAGACACCTCGGAGGTTAGAGACCCAGCTGTTGTGAGACAGCTGAACGCACCTCCCTGCTCTGAGACATCATGTCTACCAGCTGCACATATCTCCCACTTCCACCCTACGCCATCTCCCCACCCAGCTAGGAGCCCTGGGGCTGGGCTGGGGACAGTCACTGGGACTCCCACCAGTCTCCAGGCTGTGGGAGAGGTGAAACCATCCCAGCATCGGGTCAGAGAGACCCATATGGAACCAGATACACCATCAGAACACACTCCTCGGATTACAGTGATAAAACCACACATCTTCTCAATTAACACTGATCTGGAGGTGTGCCATGGGAGCAACAGAAACACCATGCTCACATTGCTCAATGATTCCCATGGTTGAGGTTAATGGATACTTAAAGTCAACTGACACAGCATGCTTGTCATGCCAGAGACTGGTGCACATGTGGTGCCACTGGCCCTTCATCAGAGCGATGGAAGGCGTCTCAGCACAGCACAGCACTCTGCATATGAAGACATCTAGGTCCAGTGACATAGGAATGCTTAAAGTAGGTCTCAAATAAAAATATAGAGGCTGGATGTGCTGCTCAACCAGACCCATTTAACCATATTGTTATACTTAAAGTTCAAACTGTTATTTCTTAACTGGAAAAAACGACACCATAAGAGTCGACATCTGGCGAGAGCCAAGAATTTATCTTACCAAGCTAGGAGCACAGGGATAAAAAGAGTACACCTCGTATTTCCAAAGTCTTTAAAGCACTGCTGTTAGTCCAGACTCAGAGAGCACACACATATGAAAGTGTCAGAGCTTGTGTCAGACCTATAAAACATCCAGTCAATGTGTGACTCAACTATTTCAAACACAGACTCCTCCTCATTTCCTAAATCAATCTACTGGCAATGTCTCTACTATGACTCAGAGAAATGTGACAATAACCAAGTTGTATGTACTTTTGCTTTCATTTGACGAGTCAAGCAGGGAATTTGGGGGTTTTTCCCCTTCTCAAAACCCCCAAACATAACTTTTTCTTGCCCTCATATCATCACAATACCTATCATCACAATACAGTCTCATAGGGATTTGTGTCACAGAGGTTTTGTGTTTTGTCAAAATGTTGCAAAGAATCAAGTTTAAAGTTTTATTAGTCCTATGTACAGGATACACATGGCATACCCCATTCAACAAAATTACTTACAGGTTCCTTCTTGACAATGCAACAAAAATAAATAATAAAAGATAAGAATATGAACATAAAGTAAATGGCTCAGTAGAATAGAATAAACATTTTAGCATGAGCATAATACAGAAAGGCACAATTTATAGTCCAATACTAACACGTGTATCAGAGAAATGGGGGATTGAGGGGCAAGTGTTTAAATTGTGCAGTATTAAGGCTCCCTATCGCTACCTAACGCATATCACTTGAAATCTGGAGCCAATGAGCTACATCTTGGCTCAGAAAGAATGCGTCTATACTGTACTTCATGAGAATCTCGTTGTGCTATGCTGATAGCACGCCGACCCGCAACAACAAGTTAAAAGTGTGTTTGATCTTCGCCAGGCTGCCTTGGATTGAATCCTGTCAGTCTTTTGAGTGTGGCTATATCACTAGGCCCATACTATTAATTTGGTCCCTTGGTTCACTACTCACCATAACTTCACTTCCTCCTCAGAGATGGCTCACAGTTCAGTTGCCCCTAAGGACAGATGTGCTTAACTGAGGGCATTTCTTCCTTTAGTGACCCATTCTAACCCTGCGGCCAGCCAACAGGATAATGAATTGCTATGACCCGTATGTGCCTTCAACAAGCAGGACACTTCCACTACAGTTCATCTGTACCCTGGAACTCCAACTACAGGACACATTACAGGGCAAGCTACCCTAACTTCTACCCCACATGGAAACCCCCCACATACACACACAGGTAATCTGTTGTGAAATCCACAATACAGTACAGATGTTGTAATCAAGGTGATCCTGAACCCTTTTTGACCCTTTATCGTTCAGATTCCCTTGCTCTAGTAATTCTGCATGTGATGGACATGTTTATCCCAGGAGTTTCAGGTATTTTCCTGATGAGCCGTACAGGGTCAGAATAACCAGACATTCCCAGGTCATGTGACAAGAATTAGCCAATGAGTAACATATTTAGCAGTCTGCTTGTTGTCACACCAGAGAGAAAGAGGAAGTGTGAGAGAGAGAGAGAGAGAGAGAGAGAGAGAGAGAGAGAGAGAGAGAGAGCCTAGGACAAGACAGATGGTATGTTGTTCGAAATTCAACAGGCACTTTGCTCTTTCCATGACATAGACTGACCAGGTGAAAGCTATGATCCCTTATTGATGTCACTTGTTAAATCCACTTCAGTGTAGATGAAGGAGAGGAGACAGGATAAAGAAATATTTTTAAGCCTTGAGACTATTGAGACATGGATTGTGTATGTGTGCCATTCAAAGAGTGAATGGGCAAGACAAAAGATTTAAGTGCCTTTGAACAGGGTATGGTAGTAGGTGCCAGGCGCACTGGTTTATGTCAAGAACGGCAACGCTGCAGGGTTTTTCACACTTAAAAGTTTCCTGTGTGTATCAAGAATGGTCCACCACCCAAAGGACATCCAGCCAACTTGACAACTGTGGGAAGCATTGGAGTCAACATGGGCTAACATTGGGGGTGCATGTGCAACTCAATAGTAGGAAGGTGTTATTAATGTTTTGTATACTCAGTGTATCCTGTATAACAACTCCTTAGATGTATTTATAGAACTAAACAAAGGAAACCGTGATTGGAACAACTGTGATAGGAACTGTTTCCTCTGAACACCTTTTTCTCTAATGTCATCATCAACTGCTGAATATGATTTTCTGAAAATATTATTTGAAATACCAGAAATTTCAGCAAAGTACGAAAAGGGAACTTGGCCAAACTGAAGTAGACATTATAAACAAAATAGAGGAACCTAGTTGAATGGCATGCTATTTTTTCACTCCTGTAAAAAGGGATCCCACACTTCCCCCAAGTCTTTGAACAAACTAACTAACTATTTGGTGTGCCTCTTTCAAAAGACCCCTACATGCCACATGTGCCCTACCACACTCAGAGCCTTCAACACTACTGAACTGGCATAGCTTCTTAACAGCTGAGCCTAGTCATGATCAATCAGCCAGACATATCGGAAGAGGGAAAGAGACCAGGTCTGAATCGTTCCTGTCCTCTCCAACCCCAAACATGAAACTCTAACTCTCAGTTTGTTTTCATCCATTTAGTGTTTGTCACATTCCAGCTTCTCTCCTCATTACATGGTGATATGTAATTAAAAGCCCAGAGAGAGACCAGTGAAAACCACCATATGGCTAAGTGGGATACAGAGCCCAGAAGAGTTCCACTCAGGAGACACAGCTGCCCACTGTTTTGGGGAGACATGGAGACTTCTGTGAAAGGTTTCATTAGGGATGGTGGAGATCCATGTAGAGTAAACCCTTCTGAAGGACAGAATGTCAAGCAGGCTGTACCTCCACCAGGGCCCTCTGACAGAGAGGGGTGAACAATTAGTTTCCCTTCTACCTTACATAAGCAGGGTCAGAGGGTAGGAGACTCCTGCTGGCCCCGGTAAGGTGATGTCCTCCACATGGCTGAGGATAGACCAAGGATCCAGGCAGAGAGCAGAGGGACACGAGACACAAACACCTCTAGGAACAGCAGGGTCTCCTGTTTAGAACTAACTGGAATGTAGAGGTTCTGCATGTCATTACCCAAGAACAGACAACACTCTTTTACATCTCTTCTCTGAAACAATATTAAAGAGGACCTCAGTCATGTGTGATTTGGCTTCCCCCACCAGAGACCCCCCATTGGTCTTTGATGAAGAGGGGTATTGGTTGTTTTAGGAAAATGAAAATAATGTATATGGGGCCGGAGAGGAGCAGAGGTGAGCAGCACACAGGGGCACTGAGACGGCACTAGTGGCCGCGGGACTGAGGAAATAGAGCTGGCATTTCTGGAATCTGCCTCTGAAGGGGAGATGCTGGTATGGACTGTGTGTGTTGCCACAGCGCTGAGCACATGGAGGGGTCTTTCTACCCATGTGAGGGGTGAGGGAATGTCATGTGTGGCTCAACAGACAAAATTCTGGAAATATGGGGCATGTGGAATGTCAAGATAAGTGAGAATGAATATAAATGAGTCGGAGATAGTCTTACTGGTCAAAAGTCTAAATAATCCAACAGTTTCTCATGCCCAAAGTCAATATGCCACATGGTGGGATAATGATCAGTTTTTTGCTAATACTCTGTCCTCTTTACTGAAATATAATCCTCTAATTTTAAAGTACAATTACGTCCTCTCTATCAAGTCATTTGATTCAACAGTAAAACAGAGAGATTAGACGTACTTCAGTGACTCCTTGCTTCCGTCCAAGCTCCTGTCTCCCTGAGCTGGTCCCGTGTCCGTGGTCTCGCTCTCGCTGGGGTTCTCAGAGGTTTTGGGAACGGAGTTCTCCTGCTCTGGGAGAAAAGTGTGGCGCCCCTGGCTCCCTGCCACATGGTGCTCTGAGAGAGGTGTGCGGCATCCCTGGCTGCCTGTACTGACCAGGCTCCCTGCCCCATGGTGCTTCTCTCCACTCTCCCCGGCCTGCTTTGCCTCAGAACAGTGCTTCATAGCCTGTAGCTGGGACAGGGGTACTATGTCACCCCCCTGGGGTCGGTGCCAGACAGTCCGCCGTCCCACGGAATTGTAGTAGTAGAAGCGGCCGCTCTGGGGGTCAAAGAGCTCCCACCACTGGTTACCGTCGGCCTGACGAACAGGGGTGCCCAAGGGAAGGTCCCAGCCGCATTCGCCGGTGGACAGGTTCAGGTACATGCGTTCCCGAGAGCGTTGCTCCAGGATCTCCACCCAATCAGGACTGAAAACAGACACAGGAAATATTAATAACACAAACAATTGGTTCGGTCTGGAAATCCTACTGAAATGACCATCCCTGTTACATGCTGCTCATCTAGCAAACAACCTGTACACAACTTACACGGTCAAACACGGACTACAAAGCAAACACCCTCACATGACCCACATGGACAGTATGAATGTTTGAGACCACAACGCGTGTCCATCTGTGTGTGAGACAGTGCTATAGAACGCTGGTTCAGCAGTGATGTCATCCCTCTGGTGGGCTGAGGAGCAGCAGGAGTAGCAATAATTTGACTAAGAGACAGGTGGACACGCTCGGTACGGCACTAGGACCACAGCCGGCAGCCAGCAGGCCTGGAGAGCACCATCCGCTCCAGCAGCATCACACAGGGCATGGTGTGAGGAACACTAGCAGCTAACTCAGCAGGACACAGAGGGCCGGGGGGGGGTTACAGAGTAATGTGTCATTGAGAAGGGGGTGACCTGTCAGACTGAATCAAAATGGGTTCCTGACTTAACTGAAAATATCTACATAGCTCATTCTGTTGTTTGATGATGCGTGTGATTATGTTATGATCTAGTTCCCAGATGCAGAGCAGCTTTAAGTGTGCCAATGAATCCATGAGGTATCACCGGCGCCCTTCTACGGGGCTGAGAACAAGGCAGGGGGCTGGTGAGTAGTGGAAGCAGAAGGAGGGGTTGGTGAGGAGGGGAGGCAGAAGGTAGAGATAGAAATTGCACTCCCAGGTCAGGGACACAGGGTCTCTTTCCCTTTCCCTCCAGTTTGGGACACATGTCTGGGTACCTGTGGTAGAGAGGGGGCGCAGGGTGTCCAGCACAGCCCACAGTGCCTAACACATGCCCACATTTGTTCCTTGTGATCCTGCCAAGTAAGTCCCCTGTACCCACGGCCTCAAAATAGCCTCAGAAGAGCAGAGTGCCAGCCAAGGTGACAGGACTGCATTTGCATTGGGCATTAAGCTCAGTGGAAACAATCTATGTATTGCCCTGTTGTTGAGCCACATTCAGGTTAACATACAGGGGGACAGAGATCCTCTACACCATCTCTACACCATCTCTACACCATCTCTACACCATCTCTACACCATCTCTACACCATCCCTGCCTGTGTGCTGTCACTGTCAGTGTGTGTCTCTGTCTGCTGGGAAACCATCTGGCTCCCACTCTGAACAACCACACATAATTCATTGTCACAGAATATGACTATAATAGGACCAACCTCTTCAAGAAAGATCGATGAATACATCTGCATCTAATCTGTAACTTGAAGGTACAGTCAAACTGGAGGCCTAAGCAGTAGGGATGTGATGATACCAGTTTCGCAATATTTTTTCCAAAAATGAAATCAAAGATGACCAAACTCGTTGGTCCTTTAAAAACCTGCTGTATGTAAAATATTGTGTGCTATAGATTGGAAAATAAATTAAAATGTTGCTTGTTTCCAACATTAGGGCTGTTTTCATAAATAAGTTCAATCCGCTTTGTGTTTTGTTTCCTCGCCACGATACTAATGAGTATCACAATACTGGTATCGTCCCGGCCCTACCAAGCAGTCAATAGTCCTATTCCACACACTCCACCCTTCAGGTCCCAGTCCCCCATGGAGGCTTTCCCTTACAGCAGCAAAAATGCATTTCACGCTGGATTCTATCCTGTCGAAGACAAGTGTTTGGCATTACATTATTCTAACGAGAGAGAAAAAACAGAGAGAGAAAACACAGCAGCAGAGAGACGTGAACACTAAACATACATGTGCACAAGACTCCGCCACTCAAACGGGCTGACAGGAAACCAGGGGTTAAAGGTCATGTGTGAAGGCCACAGCTGTGTAGGAGCAGCCAGGGCCCGATTAAGAAATCATAGGCCCCGGGGCACATGCTGGCCAAAAGCCTACCCGACTGTAGGCAACCGGTAACTGCCAAAATAAAGGAAACACTTGTAAATGAGGGATACAAATAATATGTTATGGGGTTTAGGTCCACTTGTAGAATCTATGACAAGGCGAATTGAAGCTGTTCTGGCAGCTCGTGGTGGCCAAACACTCTTTTAAGACACTGTTGGTGTTTCCTTTATTTTGTCAGTTACCTGTATGTGCTTGTGATAAAAATGCAATCCACGAAGCCTCCCGAGTGGCACTGCGGTCTAAGGCACTGCATCATCACTACAGACCTGGGTTCGATCCCAGGCTGTGTCACAGCCAGCCATGACTGGGATACCCATGAGGCGGTGCACATTTGGGCCAGCATCGTGCGGGTTAGGGGAGGGTTTTGCCGGCTGGGATTTCCTTGTCCCATCACGCTCTAGTGACTCCTTGTGGCGTGCCGGTTGCCAACTGGACGGTGTTTTCTCCAACACATTGGTGCGGCTGGAGTCCGTAGGGGAGTTGCAGCGATAGGACAAAACTGCAACTATCAATTGGATATCCCGAAAATGGGGAGAAAAAGGGGTGAAAGTACAAAGAAATGTAAATAAAAAAATAAATGAATAATCCAGTTTTTTTCTTTTTTTACTATTGATCCTCTGAGGCTAAATTATGCTCTCTGGGCTCCTGAGGTTGGATATTATCATATTTGTTTTGAAACATACTGCATTTACATACACATATACACACATACACCCATTCAAAAGTTTGGGGTCACTTAGAAATGTCCTTGTTTTCCCTGAAAACATACATGAAATGAGTTGCAAAATGAATAGGAAATATAGTCAAGACGTTGACAAGGTTATAAATAATTATTTTTAATTGAAATAATTGTGTCCTTCAAACTTTGCTTTCGTCAAAGAATCCTCCATTTGCAGCAATTACAGCCTTGCAGACCTTTGGCATTCTAGTAGTCAATTTGTTGAGGTAATCTCAAGAGATTTCACCACATGCTTCCTGAAGCACCTCCCACAAGTTGGATTGGCTTGATGGGCACTTCTTACGTACCATACGCTCCCACAACAGCTCAATAGGGCTTCTTGTGATCCGATCACCTCAAACTTAGATTTGTCTGTCCATAACACTTTTTTCCAATCTTCCTCTGTCCAGTGTATGTGTCCTTTTGCCCATCTTAATCTTTTCTTTTTATTGGCCAGTCTGAGATATGGCTTTTTCTTTGCAACTCTGCCTAGAAGGCCAGCATCCCGGAGTCACCTCTTCACTGTTGACGTTGAGAATGGTGTTTTGCAGGTACTATTTAATGAAGCTGCCAGTTGAGGACTTGTGAGGCGTCTGTTTCTCAAATTAGACACTCTAATGTACTTGTCCTCTTGCTCAGTTGTGCACCGGGGCCTCCCACTCCTCTCCTCCCCCATCTCCTCCCCCAGGCTGGCTCATTGAGAGCGGGCTACTGAAACCACCTGTGGTTGCCAGTTGCAGTAAGAAAATAAAAAGTATATACAGTATATATTACATAGTATATACTGTATATATTTCCTTGATTTTTATGATTATTATTTTATGGTCCCCCCATGGGCCTGGGCCCAGGCGCATCGGGCCCAGGCGCATCAGCCCCAGTAAACTCCTGCATTAATCCAGCCCTGGAAGCAGCATGGGGTACAGCGGTTGCATAAGGGCCTTTCCTCCTGGGTAAATAAACAGTAGTTAGGACACAAAGTGGAACCAGTGTCTTGCTGAACCAGTGTCTCGCAGTCTGCATAAGCACAGTAAAAGTTAAACACTATTCTAAATGTTTTAGAGCGATCTAAAATTAACTAATTAAACGTGCTCGTGTGACACCCGATTTTCTTCAGGATAATGTATTCTAAATTGAAGCAGGCATGATGTATTGGGAGAGTGCTATGGTTATACTCCTGATAGAGGCACTTAACCCGGCAATGACACCAATAACACCCATGACACCAATATCAGAATGGACAATACTGTATGTGAAGCTTAGACACGATGCATCTACTATGCCGGAGGTAAGACAGTGCTTAGGAGAAAATTGTAAAATATGTCCTCATAATCCTGGTGTTTTGCTCTTACTATTCTCTAGATCTGACAACACATTCCCTCTTCTCCATGGAAGGCACACTGGCCCTCTGTCCCCCATCTGAGGGTACGTCTGTACCACATGGTTATTCTAGGAGGACTACAAATAAGTCAAATAGAAAAACACCTCTCCAAAAACAAAGAACACGCAACAGAGCAGAGCGCTGCACCGAAACCAAAAGACCAACGCCGACTCGTGCCTCTATTCTGTTTCTCCTAGCCCTTGTGTGTCAGAGGTCTCATTCTGAATAATAACTATCAATATCTAAATTGGATATGTTGAATGGTGTTTTCCCAGATGGCAGAACAACAGCATTCTGCTCATGGTATCTTCTACATTGTTTTAAAACAACCCAAAGTGTAAATAGCAATTTCCCCAGCAGTGAAACAATAGGAGTGGACAATGCATTGTCTAAAAATAGGGCAACACACAGTTCTGTCATTGTTTACTTTTGGCTTTCAATCTAACTCAAATTCCAGTCCAGTTTAAATTAATTCCCTCAGAGAGAAGAATCGGTTTTGTTCCTCAGTCACAGTGAACTGAGCAGACAGGAGCCTATACACAATGTGTTCTGTACAGGGCTAACAGGAGCCATACAAGTTGGCGTAAATTGCAGATAAGATAAGTCATTTTCTCTGATGAGTCCCCTTTCCGATTGTTTGGACCATCCGGAAAACACCTTGTACGGAGAAGACAAGGTGAGCGCTACCATCAGTCCTGTGTCATGCCAACAGTAAAGCATCCTCAGACCATTCATGTGTGGGGTTGCTTCTCAGCCAAGGGAGTGGGCTCACTCACAATTTTGCCTAAGAACACAGCCATGAATAAAGAATGGTACCAACACATCCTCCGAGAGTAACTTCTCCCAACCATCCAAGAACAGTTTGGTGATGACCAATGCCTTTTCCAGCATGATGGAGCACCTTGCCATAAGGCAAAAGTGATAACTAAGGGGAACAAAACATTGACATTTTGTGTCCATGACCAGGAAACTCCCCAGACCTTAATCCCATTTAGAACTTGTGGTCGATCCTCAAGAGGCGGGTGGACAAACAAAAACCCACAACTTCTGACAAACTCCAAGCATTGATTATGCAAGAATGGCCTGCCATCAGTCAGGATGTGGCCCAGAAGTTAATTGACAGCATGCCAGGGCGGATTGCAGACGTCTTGAAAAAGAAGGATCAACACTGCAAATATTGACTCTTTGCATAAACTGAATGTCATTGTCAATGAAACCCTTTGACACTTATGGAATACTTGTAATTATACTTCAGTGTACCATAGTAACTACTGACATAAAGATCTAAGAACACTGAAGCAGCAAACTTTGTGGAGACCAATACTTGTGTCATTCTCAAAACGTTTGGCCACGACTGTACTTTCTGATCCTACAGTTACAAAAGCTCTGACAAAGGCCTTGAGGCTTATTGAAGAGCAGTGTGCAGGTTTCTTATTTTTTCTGATCCTACAGTTACAAATAACAACAACTCCATTCAGAATATTAAGTACCAACCTGCCTTTAACTTTTAATTCCATTATTTTAATTCCATTGATTAGATATCTCCTAACTTTTGCCACAACACAAAGCGAGGCTCTATGACTGTAGCCTAATGCTGCTCTAATGACTTATAATTGGCCAACAACAAGCTCCAAGCGTCACACTCCACTCATGAAAAGAAAGAGCAGCAGCATAAATTATACAAGTTCTCTCTCTACTGCAGCAGTTGTTTTGGAAATGCACGGCCCTCCCGGACAAGTCAGTTAAAATTACACATACCGAGACCGGTGACAATCATATCAGATCCGACCCAGATCTGTGACATTATTTCGAATTCTGGATCCCGCTCGAGTTCCGGATCGGGTCTCAGGTATTGGGTAGTGATAGTATTTTGACCTATGACAAAATCAAATGTGACCAACCTGAAGTGGGACTGGTGCCTGGCCATGTACTGCCTCAGTCTTTTGCTCCTGATATGCTACACTCTTAGAAGTAAAGGTGCTATCTATAACCTAAAAGGGTTCTTCAGCTGTCCCCATAGGAGAACCCTTTGAAGAATCTTTTTTAGTTCCAGGCAGAACATTTTTGGTTCCAGACAGAACCTTTTTGAGTTCTGTGTAAAGGGTTCTACATGGAACCCCAAATAGTTCTGCCTGGAACCAAAAAGGGTTCTTCAAAAGGGTTCTCCTATGGGGACAGCTGAATAACCCTTTTTTTGTAAAAGTGTGGGGGGATCCCACAACACTGCTGAACAACAAATCCACCAGGTTATGTAAGTACCCTGTGAATTAAATCAAATATAATGACAATAAAAAACATTTCTCTAGTTGGTAAATAATTATACTAATAGAGTGACTAAGTACAGAATAGATTCAGGCCAGTGACGCCGACGCCGTTAGTATCAACCAGCTGTGTAACGTTACTGAATGCTTGCCGACACATATTTGTAGCATGTTAGCTAAAAAGACTGGTACTCAGACTAGACAATTACCATCCTTCATTTATTTTTGCCCTAGAAAATACACAGGACTTTTATGAGAACAGGCATGAGGTTTTAGCACTAGCAGACAAAGCCCCCGAATGCTAGCTAGTTTAATGCTAACCTTCCCTTGATCATGACTAGGGCTGTGGCAGTCACAACATTTTGTCAGCCGGTGATTGTCAAGCAAATAACTGTTGGTTTCACGGTAATTGACCGTTAGTTAACATAAACACATTTAGCATCTCCTGGCTTCGACACATAGCCTACACGGCACTGATGCTGACCTTTGGAACATATACAGTTTAAAAAGTCTAATAAATCCATGTACTATAGCCTACACCTTAATCCATAATCCTAAAAGAACATGCCTTTTGCGGCCAGTGGCGTTGTGCCCTTCTCCCTGAGCGCTCAATCACGTGATTGTGTCTTTCTCACAGGCTACAAGTGAAGCTAGACACATCGGGGAAGCATCTGTGCGCATCCTTATCCAATTCCGAGGTGCATATTGAAGATACTGGAAGAACTGTCCACATTTACACATTTACTTTTGTCAGCCAACAAGATGAGTAGGCCTAACGAACAGAAAAACCACTCGACTATGTCAATCTACTATCCCCCATAGTACAAATGTCGACCTATTCTATTTGAGAAATAATTATTCCAAACATAGTCTGGGACAGTTGTGGGATGCGATAGATCCCAAATTAATACAACCACTAGTATCAAAAAGTTGTGATACAAACCTTATTAAAACATATAGTCCTATGGGCTAGACTACATGAGGTGTGTGTGCGACTACGATTCGAAACATTTGCAAAAAAAAGGTATTGTTTCTTATGCTGGGCATCATTCACAAGTGATAATATATAATTCACAATTATTATTGCTAATATTGTCACCAATCAGACTATTCTTGATTTAATCTTGTCTTTACATATACTAAATAATATGTGTGAAACATTTTTTGATTTAGAATGGACCTTTATCATGCACCTGTATCAAAACAGGGGCAGCGGGAAAAGATATAATGTCATCTATGCACTTAAATATTGAATAGAGGACCCTTTTCCATGTGGTTTAATTTCATGCCAGCCAGGTAAGGCTATACTCCTGTTGTAAATATAAGCAATGTACTTAATATTTGGAAAGTTGAGAAATAAATATAGTAGGCCTAGCCTATAGAAAGTTGATGGCCTCTACTAAAAAGAGAAGGATCCCATCACCGTTTTCTCACGCAATTGCATAGCCTACAGAAATGTTGCACAACATGAGCTCATGGGCTCTCATGCAGTGTTTGATTACATTTTGTAATACATTTGCATTGATGTCAGAGTGATTAGAGGGATAATAGAGTGCTGAGTACCAGGCAGTTAGCAAGATCGGTAGGCTACTAATGACCAGCAGCAGCATTAGAGCTTGGAGAAGCCTAATTACCGTGTCTAAACGGTCACGTGGAATTTGACTGCCTTTATGACGGTGTGGCGGTAATATGGTCACTGCAACAGCCCTAACCATGACTACCAGTTCCATTACAGTAATGGCAGAATGCTGATAAAAGTAGCTAGCTACCTAACTTGCAAATCCAGGTTAGTTAACAATATCTTTGTGCGACTTTAAATGAATTTGCTAGCTAGCTAACGTTAGCTAGCAGGGATTTTAGCCAGTTCGAGTTGAAAAATGATCGATAGCAAGCTGGCTAACGTTACAACCTATCAAACTTTATTGTTAGGTGCAACGTTCGCTATGCAAATCTTCCTCTCTATAACTTTACATCACATTACACATAAGGGAGAGGCTATGTATTTTGCTAGTTGTATCAAAATATCATACTCACCACACACCAGTCACAGCCATCATGTCGTACGTTTCTTGTATGTAATCCATTCCTTGCCATTGAGCAATATTGTTGAATGCATTAGAAGTTTTCACCAACTTTCTGGAAGCCCATTTTCACTCCTATGCCGAGGAAATGTGCACGAGTTGCAGACTTGACAACATGTCCATAACAAATAAAATCGAACTGTTTATAAACAGAAAAGTTGGTTTTAGAAGGCAGTTCCCCTTTAAGCTAGCCAAGACCAACAACACAAACAAACAGACTTTAAAGCTACAAATAGTGAGTGGAGTTACAAACAGACTATACTAAATGAGTTAAATGTCTTACCTGTGATGACATAACTACGTGTAGCCTACTTGGACACCGGGTCTCCACAATTTCCAACTCTTCCACACTGAATAGCCTGAAGCAACATGGCTCTTCTCGCAGGCTCTATTTCCCTACGTAGGTCGGGATTTATGTTATTGTACATTTCTGTATAGCAAAAAAAAATCTAGGACTAAGTTGGCTCTTTTACAATGGGGGTCAATGGGAAAGAATGTTTGTTTTCCCCAATTTGTGGGCTTTGTCGAGGGAAATTCCATCTTATGACATTAATAGCGACTAGGAGCATGGAATGTATTTTTTGTAATGTCAGTTGAGTTGAATCAACAAATCACAGCACATATTTTACTGATTTGTTCCTATGGGCACACTCGCAATGTCCACCAGTCCACCCATTATGCCATCACTGACTTGATTGGGGACGCCTGTTCTATTCATTGTATTTCTATGGCAGGACATGCAGTCAGGAGCGGAGGAGAAAACGTACATTTATTTATTTTCTGCTAATCAAACGGTTATTACTGTAACCGCCATCATTTGGCTGGCCAATTACCATAATCTAAAATTCCATGACCGTCACAGCCTTAGGCATAATTGCATTTGTTTGTTTCTAAATTAATTGGAAAGAGGACAATAGCCACCAGTGAACAACTTAAAACAGCCATTTAAAAGGGCAACGGAATATAGCATTGCGGAAAAAGTTGCAGAATTACACCATTTTATGTATACAACATCTAAAGACCTGTAACCCTATACTAAGAGCCCTATACAAATTATGTATTTGGGTGATTTTGTTTTTTCTGGGTTCCCATGTTACACAACGAGGATGAGGAAGTGATTTGCTGTTTGGGGTAAGTTTCTCAAAAATGTGAAATCACAAAAAAGGCATGTGGACGCTTCTATAACATGCCATTTACATCAAAAATAAAGATCTGGTTGTAAAAAACAACCACTTATCCTTTAATGTGTACCATCTTTGTAAACCAAACTCTAACCTCACCTAACAACAGGCTATTCTGAGAGAGACTCTGTGCCCGGTCTCCTGAGCACCGACCTAGGCTGATGTTTCAAACAGGGGCTGCCTTTCATTTAGCTAACCTAGCGCAATCTCAGAAATTCTTAAATCCAAATATTGTAATTTATTCAAAAGACACGGAATGGGTGGGATCTGCTCTGCAGTAGCTCCATGAGCAGTGTAATTCAGACTGTATCATGACCCCTGTAATGTACACTGTATGTTAGAGATCAGGGGCCCGCAGAACACACAGCATATCAATGTCTCTGCATTGAACGCAAGGGCGCTAACAGCTTAAGTAAATGTTTGATGAAAGTTCTAACACCTAGCTAAACTCTGTTTCTGAGTTAGGAATAGGATACAGAGTATTTGGGTCACCATACTGGACAGACACAGGCAGGAGCCCAGATCCAGGCTTGAGAGAACAATTGAAGGGCACCTGTTTCAAATGACAGGGAACAGCCCAGCACCTGTCATACACATTCTTTGCTTCTATTGTTTGTCACCTCTAATAACCATTCCACCAATGGCAGGTGTCACATAAACCCACAGCACAATTGGTGTGTGTGTGTATTGCATGTTTAACACCATATATCACAGTCATAGTAAGTAACTAGGAGGCATTTGGGCTAATGTCTCTGGGCTATGGATGGATGGGCTGTTGTTGTGGTGGTATAGGTGTGCTTGAATATTTTTTGAAGGAAGGTGTCTTTCTTTATTCCCCTACCTGAAGTAGCCTACATCAGCCTGACAGGACTATTGCTGATCACTGCTCCAACAGGCTGTAACCCCCCCCCCCCCCCCCTCCCTGAAAGGGCTCAACAGCAGTTGTTCATTGGAGCCAGTGCTGGAGTCATTTTTCATGGAGGATATGTCAGGCATGATAAAGCTGGCCTTGTGTTAAGCAGTCCGATCAGGCACAGGAGACGGGCAGGCACGGAGTGAGGGCAGGATGCCAAGGAGGGGAAGAAAGGTAAAGCAGCGGTTAAAGCATTGGGCCAGTAACCGAAAAGGTTGCTGGTTCAAATACCCAAGCTGACAATGTGAAAAAACCTGTCGATGTATTCTTGAGCAAGGCACTTAACCCCAATTTGCTCCAGGGGCTGACCCAGTAGGTAGGCTGTCATTGTAAATAAGAATTTGTTCTTAACTGACTTGCCTAGTTAAATAATGTTTTGGTTTTTTTTTATTACAGAGAGCGGCCAGGAACCTGTACCGTACTGTACATGCTGCCACTTTGCCGGCTCACCTACACAAGGGCCACGATGACTGAGTAGCCCCAGAATAAAATGCACCCATTCCTTGGAGAGGGAATATAACACCTGTTTTCTACTAAGTGACCTTAAATCACTGTAGTATCACCTGTGAGTGATACTGCACACCTCCAAATCTGACCGTCTGGTTTGTCTGTCCGGGAGCCATAAGGTGTGTCATAATTGGAGCTGGGGTGTGTCTGTTCAAAATCAACGGTCCAGCTCAAAGTGGATATTCCACAACTTGTCTTTGGCCGTCTATACAATGGCTGTCAGTTCTCTTTAGAAGTGTAGAAAAAAAATGGTCTGTTCTTTCGACCAATCGATTCAAATTTCCAAACGTGTATTTTTCCATATATACAGACACTTCCTAAGTCTTTTAATTAAATCACCTATATGCACTGAGCTTGTCTGATGCTTTAAGCAAACTTTTTGATAAAATATTTAAGACACAAATGACTAGAGGGAGTACGGCCGCAATTAATTTGATTGTGCCGCCTGGCTCAAAAAAGAAAGACAGCGAGTGACTGTGTGATTAGCACATGTTGTCGCCCTCTCCTCCCTGCTGCAGCCGCATTCATTTGTGTATGCAATTTCCGAAATGAAACTGTTTTGGCCTATTTATTGTTTAGGCAAGTTATTAAATGGTCGCTTTATTTAATTTGAAAACTAAAATGCTTGATTGCATTTCATATCATGAATGTCTCGTATTCTGTTTGATGACATGAAAAAATTAATGATTGATACTGTAGCCTAGCCTTGAAATATAGGCCTAAGTAAGTTACGGTATTGAGACTAAACAGGATACACTCTTAGGCCTACAGCTCGATGGTGGTTATACAAGGCTGCTATACTAAGCCTACTAATGATAACGATATTAATTATTATTATAACGATGATCATAATAATAATAGTAATGATAACAATAAGAAGGAGATGAAGGAAAAAGGAGGGTCATTATTATAAATAAAAAAATTGCTGACAATTTGGAACAGTGTAAACACTAAATTAATTACAAATAATAACAGAGGCTGGTCTAAACAAAAAGTGTAAAGCCTTTATTACAGCATAGTAAAGATTAAAAACAGCCGAATTTGTGAAATTGTCATGTGAGGCTTGGTGGCATTGCATTCAGTAGGCCATTAACCAAACACTCAAACAGGCAACAGAAGCAGGATCTCTTATTTTAATAGATAAATATAGATGATTTATAAAGCCAGGCACATTTAACAGTTAGGCCATAGATTATAGACCTTATTAAGTTGGGGTTTCCTCTCTCCTCACTTTTCTTAGACAATTAAGGCAAGGGCTGTTTTCTCGTCTCCCAACTCCGCTGCTGCCTCCACCGCGTTGTTCTCAACCCCAATATGCTGGTTAACTTTGCTATTATGCACATAGCAACATGGTCTAGGAAAAGGCGCCAATTCAACAACGCACTGATGTGTTTCCGAACAGCGGACAGCGACCACTATCCAACGCGGGAGAAAGCGCATTTGTTCTAAAATAATATCATTTTTATTAGTGTTGCACCATTGTTCTTATATAATATAACCATACACAATTTCAGTAGCACGTCTTAAGACTGATGGACTGTGCCATCCCAATGGCCTCCACAATGGATCAGTCCACTCAGACAGGCGCAAAGAAATCTCGGTCAACCAACAGCCTATCGACCAAACAGTCGACTAAATAGGGTCAGCCCTGCTCTGCACCAAAACAGATTCATTACTAAGGACTTAAGTCATAACAAACAACCTACAATTCGGGAATATCATAACTTGTGTTACATAAACCCAGAGGGTCTCTGGGAAAGAATAAAGAGCAAAGCTGGCAAGCCTATCCTGTGATGAGTCACAACCATATGCATTACAATGTGTGTGCAGTGCACCCTATGCTAATGCCTGATGGCAAGGGACAATGGGCTCTGTTGTCAGATCAGCAACCAGACTTCATTCAACTAGAACTCTCTCTATTACCATTCCCACAAGGGCCGCTAGCCAATCAGAGCCCTCCACAGGAGTCCAGTGGGTGGAGCTTGGGGCATGTTTAGGAGATGTGGGGTGACCTCCAACAGCTGTGATAATCCATAACCAGGAACAGTTTCCACTTTCCACTTCTCCTGCCCTGGGATTAAGATGGTATTCAAGAGGTGGCCCTTGAAGATGGATTGGCTTTCAATGTCATATCCAACTCACAGTTTTACATTAGGGCAATTGCACAGAAACAGAATGATGCAGAGACTCAGATTTTTCATTTTAAAATTAATGTCAAACAATAACCAATGACAGCACAAACTGTCATTCTGTTACCAAACTTTGCATCTGATTCTGCACTGTTCATCAAATAAATGTGTTTTTCAGTGGACCTTGTTAAAAGTAGTTAACGTGGATAGAGTTGCATGGTTTGTTTATTTTTGCAATTATTGGTTATTGTTTGACATTCATTTTTGTATCTACACAGTTTTAATTTAATTTAACCTTTATTTAACAAGGCAAATCAGTTAAGAACAAATTCTTATTTACAATGATGGCCTACCTACAGGGTCAGCCCTTGGAGCAAATTAGGGTTAAGTGCCTTGCTCAAGGACACATCGACCAGTTTTTCACCTTGTCAGCTTGGGTATTCAAACCAGCGACCTTCCGGTTACTGGCCCAATGCTCTAACCGCTAGGCTACCTGCCGCCTGTTCTTCAAGTAAATATGTTTTTGTAAAATGTTCAGTGGAAAATGTTAAAGCAGTCATTGTGCATAGAGTTGTATGGTTTGTTTAACTTTGCAATCATTGGTTTTTGTTTGATACACTTTCCCAATCCATACAAGGGTCTCACTGCAACAAACTAGCTCTGTGTGTGAGACAAGATTATACAGAACCTTCTATTGGTTTAGATAGAACATTTTAATGTTAGCATCCTGGCTTCAGAGGCCTTCTTTGAGTCCCGCCTACAAAATAACTAAGAAGAAACAGTGCTCTATGCTGGCTGTATGGAGGCTTTGTCTTGGTCTTTGCCCACTATCCAGCTCTTCCTCACACTAATGCAGCAGTATTAAGCAGTAATGCTGGGACCTTCCGGCCCCTAACAGCTCTTCTGTCTGTCTGTCTGTCTGTCTGAGACATGATGCAGCAGCAGGACAAGCCCAGTGACTGACTGCCTGTCTGTCTGAGACATGATGCAGCAGCAGGACAGGCCCAGTGACTGACTGACTGACTGACTGACTGTCTGTCTGAGACATGATGCAGCAGCAGGACTTTACCCCTACATGCCTCCTCCAATCCTCCTCTCCAGCCTTAACAAAAGAACACTTTATTAGGTCAGAGGGCCTCTGGATAAGAGGGAGCATGTGGGACTGAAGGACAGAGGACAGGGTGTTTACCAAATACAGGATAGACTCCCTGTCTGTCCAGTACACCAGCTGTCAATTACAGGAACAATGGGGTCACTTGTCCAAACAAATATGGAGATAAATGAACCGATTAGGATGGAACTGATTGTTAGTTATTTATTTCTCCATTCTTTATCTCTTCAGATCAGCGGAGGTGAAATGTAACAAATGAAGACATAAACTTACATTTAGGTCCGAGAGGGGTTTCTGCCAAGAGTGAAGTGGTTAAAACAGGCTATAAGGAGTTAACCTTAGCCATCTGCTTGGAGGCTTGTCCAATAATACCCTTTCCATTAGTTGTGCGGCTGTTTAACCATGTAGTTGAGACAGTCTCAGTATGTTACTGCATTTTGAGTTGTACCTCAGCCTCTACGCCCCATCCCCTGCTGACATGACAAGCGACCCCAGTGTCTAAACCAGGGCCGAGTTACGGGGTGAGAGGGGGTCAGAGGTGGCCAGTGAGCCCCACAGGAAAGAGGCATCCATTCGGGTGATCCCCCATGAGGACATGGGCTGCTGATGGCAGACAGGTTCTGGATCAGACTAACACACAGGCTAGTTAAGCTGTAGGATCGGATTAACATACTGTATTTCTAGTCACAACACAATTAAAGAGGGCAGGGAAGAATGGAATTGGCTGTTCCGATCAAACATGAAGACATCCTCCAACACCTGAGCGTAACAACAGGAAACAACTGTTGTGTTAGCGCCTACCATTGACGACTCCGTTACTCAGACTTGACTACCTTTTGTCTTTCTAAATCATGAACTTCATCTGAAGCTATTGGACTGTTAGTCCCAATGTAACCCTAATGGAAGGAACAAGGGCACTTAAAACACTACACCATGTTTGCCACCGCAGAGGTCAGAAAGTTAAATCCTTTATCCCTGCCTAAGAAGTTTTCCAAATGTCAGAGGTTGGGTTGAGATGGGGCACACAAATGTGGATGGACAAAACAGAGCTCCATGAAATACATCGCACTAGCCCTCAAAGGTCCAATCAAACACATCCATCATCACAGCCATTCATTGTGTGACGGGGATTCTGCCTTAGAATTGTCACATTGTCCCAAAAGGTGTAACCTTGCTAGAGGAATGCAGTGTCCTGTCCTCTGTCTGCAGACCATTGTGAGTCTACAAAGTAAACAGAGGGACAACATCCTATTGTGAGGCGTCTCAGCAGCTCACATTCATATCCTACCCAAACCTAATGAAAATATGTAAGACATTTTTAAAAAGCCCAAGTAAGGTTAATTTGCTAGACTACATTTAGGCCCTCTCTAACAAGAATGCTTTTTTAAAAAAGGGAGCATTTTGGTCCCCCTCAATGTGAGAGTTGTTTTTGGAACTATAATTAGCTCAGAAAGAACAGACAGTAAAGCAAACTGGTTTTGTGCTCAACTTTCCTCTGTTCCAAGACGCAGGTTCTTCCCATTCTGTGCAAGCACTTCGGGGATTTGTTACAATAAACCTACATATTTTTATAGAAAGAGGCTTTACTCCTTTACATATTACTTAGTTTCAGTTCCAACAGTATCCAGGAGTCAGTACACATCTGCTTATGTGTATTGATGGGGGGGGATTTCTGCTCTTGTAAAGTGTGTAGACAGTGTGATGAGTTGAGAAGTGAGTGTGTGTCGGCTAAGCGAACCGAACGAGTGTGCTCACATACTCCCTTAAAAGATATTCTCTTTAAAAAAATGAAAAAAGCAATAATACTGTTTGTCCATTTTGAGACGCCGTAGCCAGTACACACTTAATCAAAATAGTCCGAATTAATCCAAGAAAACTGTCAAACATGTTTATAAAACATTTTAAAATGTGGAACTCGGTCGGGCTTCGACCCCTGGTATCATATAAACACACATAAGACATGGCCAAATGTGTAGAATTGCCGGAAATCCAGACCTTTGCCACCTAGAAAATATTTGTGTGACCGGACCTTCTCAAATATACTGAACAAAAGTAAAAACATGTAAATTGTTGGTCCCATGTTTCATGAGCTGAAACAGGTCCCTGAAATGTTCCATATGCACAAAAAGCTTATTTCTCTCAAATTCTGTGCACAAATGTGTTTACAAGCCTGTTAGTTAGCATTTCTCCTTTACCAAGATAATCTATTCACCTGACAGGTGTGGCATATCAAGTAGCTGATTAAACCGCATTATCATTACACAGGTGCACCTTGTGCTGGGGACAATAAAAGGCCATTGTGCAGTTGTCACACAACACAATGCCACAGATGTCTCAAGTTTTGGAATGTCCACCAGAGCTGTTGCCAGATAATTTAATGTTAATTTATATACCATAAGCCGCCTCCAACATCATTTTAGAGAATTTGGCAGTAAGTCCAACCGGTCTCACAACCGCAGACCACATGTGACCACACCAGCACAGGACTTCCGGACTTCCACATCCGGCTTCTTCTCCTGAGGGATCGTCTGAGACCAGCTGATAAAACTGTGGGTTTGCACAACTGAACAATTTCTGCACAAACTCTCAGAAACCCTCTCAAGGAAGCTCATCTGCGTGCTCATCGTCCTCAACAGGGTCTTGACATGACTGCAGTTAGGCATCGTAACTGATTTCAGTAGGCAAATGCGCACGTTCGATGCTGGAGAAGTGTGCTCTTCACGGATGAATCCTGGTTTCAACTGTACCGGGCAGATGGCAGACAACGTGTATGGCGTCGATTGCCCCATGGTGGCAGTGGGGTTATGGTATGGGCAGGTATAAGCTATGGACAACGAACACAATTGCATTTTATCGATGGCAATTTGAATGCACAGAGATACAGTGACGAGATCCTGAGGCCCATTGTTGTGCCTTTCATCCACCGCCATCATCTCGTTTCAGCATTATAATGCATGGCCCCATGTCACAAGGATCTGTAGACAATTCCTGGAAGCTGTTACAGTTCTTCCACGGCCTGCATACTCACCAGACAAGTCACCCATTGAGCATGTTTGGGATGCTCTGGATCGACAGTGTGTTCCAGTTCCCGCCAATATCCAGCAACTTCGCACAGCCATTGAAGAGAACTGGGTCAACATTCCACAGCCTGATGAACTCTATGCGAAGGAGATGTGTCACGCTGCATGAGGAAAATGGTGGTCACACCAGATACTGACTGGTTTTCTGATCCACGCCCCTACCTTTTTGTTTAAGGTATCTGTGACCAACAGTTGCATGTCTGTATAACCAGTCATGTGAAATCCATAGATTAGGGCCTAATGAATTTATTTCAATTGACTGATTTCCTTATATTAACTGTAATTCAGTAACATCTTTGAAATTGTTGCATGTTGCGTTTATATTTTTGTTCAGTGAAGTACTTGTTCTAGAATGTCCCTATGAACCACTCTAAACTGAGATGTCAAGGCTGATGACACTGCAGGGGGTGGCTCGACACACTAACACAGAAATGCCTACTTTAAACCGTTGACAATAACAATAACACATTCAAATACATAAACACAATTTAATTTATGTTAATCAATAATTAGGTTTTTGGGAAGTCAATTCAGTACATTCACATAAGACTTCCTTTGAGCTTGTGGCTTAGACTTATTTCCATTGAACCATCTGTTTCATGAAACAAATTGAAAGCAGAAGAGGGAGAATAAAAGGTTTTAATGAGCAACTGCACATCTGCCATATGGCATAGAGACAGATGTTGGAGAATATTAATCAAGTCAACTACACCAGCCATCCTAACCGACATGACTGAAACAGCAGTGCAACAAATGGGAAAGGGACATTTGTTTTCTGCTACGGTTATAGGTCTTTTAACAACAATTGGTCTGTTAACCACAGCAAAGAGCCACTAAAGCCAATTTGCGAACCAGTTCAAGAATTAAACAGGAAAGTGGCAATTACATTTAACTCAACAGGCAAAATAAATATTCCCAAAAGCGATTGAGCAGCTATGGGAAATACTGCCTTTATAGAGAAAAAGTTAAATCACGCTTTGATGTTGGGTGATTAGGGATATAAAAGTTTAGTTTTTAACAAGATTAGACTTGGCTGTTAATTGTCTCTATATGCTAATGAAAGAAGATGACATGGGGTAGATAATGAACGCTCAACTCCGTTCTCATAATTGAGGCGTTATCTTATACAGCCTCGATATAAGAGAAAGGACTTGAGCGTTCCTCAGCTAGACATGGGGGAAACTTATTGGTGACTATTCTAAATGATTATCCATCCATCTCTGACATGCTTGACTCTGAATATCATTCAGCATTAACCTGTATAAACAGGACAGCGGGCAGCCTACTACACTATAATAAAAGTTATGTCCATAGCGTTGCAATATCACTTTCCTCCACCATTCCTAATCTTCACAAGGATATTGGGAACCATACATTGTATTCTAGCCTAACGTAACATTGTTACACAAACTTTCAATTAAATGAAAACATTTTACACTTCAGTTAGTTCTCGAAATTCAAAATATTGTGCCAATCAAATCCTGCAGTGCGGGTTGAGTGAAAGTTATTTATGTTCTAAATCTTGTCTGGTAGGTTTAAATTCCCTTAGAATGTATCTTACCTTATTCCGGACATTTTCTTCACATTATAAGCATTGCGTTGCCTAGGTCTTGAATTTATAGTGTAACTTGTTTATTTATTCTTGTTAATTATCCCACCGCGTTGGACGGTATGAACACTAGAAAGTTGTACTGTAGTAATTCCGATATGGAGTCTCCGCCTCTGCACGTGAGTTCTCCGATGGGGGTCACTCCCCAACTCTAAATCCGGGCTGCACCCCCGTAATTTCCGCTAATCCTGCAATGCCCATACCTCTGACGGGACATGCGACACAGTTACTCTTGGTGAATAATTATAGTCCAATGTTGATGCTTATGACTCACGTTTCAGTTCTTCAGTGTAATGTACTCCTTTGTAATATTGAAGTTTTGAGATATTGAGTCCAGAAGAGATCTGGCCCCCAACATGGGACTTCAGAAATATAAAATGTAGGCCTGCCTAAGGACTTTGCATTATAATAATAGGAAAAGCAGTTGGTTGTACATAGTTCTACATAAAAGATAATTAACCTTTAACTAGCTTTGATTTTATCACAGTCAGAAGAGTGAACTTGATTGAAGATAAGTGCGTCAGCAACTAGAAAGCAAACAGAGACACCTGCTGGTGGAGTTTCATGACACAGAACTCTCTGCCTCATTAGTCATCCTGAGCCCAGTATGTAGCCCTATAGAGCCCCACAGTGGAGGTGTCATAATACCCCTAAAACCTAGTGGTCAAACAGAGAAATGGTTCCAATAAAATAAAGTGCTGTGTTTAAAATAAGGGCTGTGTTTTGTGTAGGCTTACCCCTGGCTTGATGTTTTGATAACCATGTACATCTCTCTCGGACAAGGTGACTTTCATTAATTTGTCTGTATTTACTCTCAGATTCAAAAATGCTAATTAGCATCAAAGAAGACATCATGTAAAACTACAAATCCCTACACAACCTGCACGTTGTCTCTAGCTGACACCTTTACTAACAGGTATTGTGTCAATTTAAAACTTGCACGAGACAGTTCACAGAATTGTCTATTTAAAGAAATGTTGCCAATTTATTAATTACTAGATTTTGCTGAATATATATAAGATTCTTGCCTTTGCCTCGATTTGTCAGTCTTGTCCAGATCATCATGGCATTTGTAGTTCTTTATGATAGCCACATATGTGGCTAATTAGCATTTCATTTGGGGGGAGTAAATGCAGGCAATTATATTGATAAAAGTCACCTTGTCCTAGAGAGATTGACACGGTTATCAAAACGTCACGCCAGGGTAAGCCTACACGAAACACAGCCCTTATTTTAAGTGTTTCTAAAATCCCCTATGTGAAATATTTATGGTGGAAAAAACGATTGGAACCATTTCCCTGTTTGACCACTAGGTTTTATGGGTATTATGACTCGTATTGTGGTACTCTATAGCTGTGTGACAACAACAGAGGTGACAAATACAGAGCAGGGCATGAGGGCAATCAACACTTTATTGACAGTTACTCACTATTAGAACTCTCTGCTATGGGAGTCTCACTGCTAAGAAACAAAGAAAGCCAAAAAATAAAGGCAATGTAATGAATATGCATCTCAAGATGAATTACATTGTTGTGTTGTTTACTCTTGTGTACAGCAGACGAGCAGAGTCATTTTACAGGGACTTCTTTTCACAGTGAATATTTTCTAAGTGCTTTTTCATCATAAAGATGTTTTTTTCAAACTAAAAGTGGGTTTTGACAGAGCAGAGAAGAAATTCAGAAAGATGTGCAGAGAGAAATAATTGATAAATACAGAGCTAGGAAAATAAATCAGGCTACGTTCTTATCTAAAAGGTAATATTTGTCAACTCATATCGAACATAAAAGAGAGGTCTGCCTCTTTTTCAGTATTATAAAAAATAATGTAAACATTTATATTAACTGCACAGCATACATTCAAATACATAATGTACATAAAGTCTTTATTTTTGCAATGTTATCATAGCACCATGTATAGCAAGCTGAACAAACTAAACTGACCGGACCTAGCGGGTGGCATTAGCAATACAGAGGAGTACAATTACATCCACTAATGAAATGTAAGCATTCTGCTAGTGTGAAGATGTTTATACTAATCATTTGTACCATTGTCTAGGATGGTGGGGTAGTGGTTAGAGAAGTCCCATCCTGGGTTTGAAGTGAACTAGGGCAGATAAGCTAGGTGATAATGTGATATATCATGTCCTAACCATTTCTATCCCCATACAGTCTGGTGTGTTGTCGTCATCACACCTGTCTCATTCTTGGGGGCCGTAAATAATCCTTGCATGACGTTTGATCAACGTTAATATTAGTTACAATACAAAATAATGGAGTACATGTCCTGGGGAAATCATTCTGTAACCGTAGCACCAACAAAAGGAGGTGAGGAGTCTTAGCCACCCTAGTTGTGGGCCTTGAGGAGAGTTTCCAGGCGTACTGATGTTTTGTGGACAGTACTTTTCATGCTGTGTGTGCAATGAGGGGAAAGCTTGACTTGATGTAATTGCCTGACATCATATAACATATAGTCCCGTGTTGCTCAGTTGGTAGAGCACGGCACTTGCGATGCCAGAGTTGTGGGTTCGATTCCGACGGGGGACCAGTAAGAAGATCTATGCACTCACTACTTTAAGTCACTCTGGATAAGAGCGTCTGCTAAATGACTAAAATATACTTATGGCACAAGGCCATAAGGGATGATACATGTCAGGTTGTAGCAGCAGAGTTGACATTAAACTAATCTCGGCACCCAATGTTAAGACTAATATTAAACACTGTTCACTCAGGGCGGTTGTTGAAAGTAAAGGTTTAGAGTGTATCCACACTCAACTGATCAGTCTCCCATTCAGGTTGGTGGTCCTGAGAACTGGGGAGATAGGAGACGAGAGGTAAGAACATTTCTGTGTGTGTGGGAGAGAGAGAAAGAGAAGACGGGAGAGGTTATCATTTTCTTGGCTGTTTCAATATTTTTGCTCTGCTGTGTGATGATCTGAGCTAATATGGGTTCAGCATCCTCTTCCATAAACCTCTACAATAATGGTATTTCAGGTTACATTCCCGTGAAGTCTGTACAAGGTCCTCAGGTTCTCCAGTAGTTCCGGTGCTCCTATGTTGGCAGACCGCAATGTGGTGGGTTGTGCGACACAGGTTGTTAACCAACCCATCCTTCCCAAATCTGCCCTCTGTGTAAACAACACCGAGATGGATATAGATCAGAGTTTCTCATTAATCAATTGCTGATAACAGTAGTTCCAGTGGGTCTTTTCTTAGCAACTCTAATAGGAAAACACCGGAAGATGACACTGACAAGAAATGACCAGAAAAGACAAAGGACACCTCATCAGCACAATACCACTGACTTTGAAAAGTGAATCTATCTAAACCTTGAGGGCATGGCACTTAAATGCAGCTAAGTATTAGTTACAGTGGGGAGAACAAGTATTTGATACACTGCCGATTTTGCAGGTTTTCCCACTTACAAAGCATGTAGAAGTCTGTAATTTTTATCAGAGGTACTCTTCAACTGTGAGTGATGGAATCTAAAACAAAATTCCAGAAAAAAATCATACAATGTGATTAAGTAATTAATTTGCATTTTATTGCATGACATAAGTATTTGATACATCAGAAAAGCAGAACTTAATATTTGGTACAGAAACCTTTGTTTGCAATTACAGAGATCATACGTTTCCTGTAGTTCTTGACCAGGTTTGCACACACTGCAGCAAGGATTTTGGCCCACTCCTCCATACAGACCTTCTCCAGATCCTTCAGGTTTCGGGGCTGTCGCTGGGCAATACGGACTTTCAGCTCCCTCCAAAGATTTTCTATTGGGTTCAGGTCTGGAGACTGGCTAGGCCACTCCAGGACCTTGAGATGCTTCTTACGGAGCCACTCCTTAGTTGCCCTGGCTATGTGTTTCGGGTCGTTGTCATGCTGGAAGACCTAGCCACGACCCATCTTCAATGCTCTTACTGAGGGAAGGAGGTTGTTGGCCAAGATCTCGCAATACATGGCCCCATCCATCCTCCCCTCAATACGGTGCAGTTGTCCTGTCCCCTTTGCAGAAAAGCATCCCCAAAGAATGATGTTTCCACTTCCATGCTTCACGGTTGGGATGGTGTTCTTGGGGTTGTACTCATCCTTCTTCTTCCTCCAAACACGGCGAGTGGAGTTTAGACCAAAAAGCTCTATTTTTGTCTCATCAGACCACATGACCTTCTCCCATTCCTCCTCTGGATCATCCAGATGGTCATTGGCAAACTTCAGACGGGCCTGGACATGCGCTGGCTTGAGCAGGGGGACCTTGCATGTGCTGCAGGATTTTAATCCATGACGGCGTAGTGTGTTACTAATGGTTTTCTTTGAGACTGTGGTCCCAGCTCTCTTCAGGTCATTGACCAGGTCCTGCCGTGTAGTTCTGGGCTGATCCCTCACCTTCCTCATGATCATTGATGCCCCACGAGGTGAGATCTTGCATGGTGCCCCAGACCGAGGGAGATTGACCGTCATCTTGAACTTCTTCCATTTTCTAATAATTGCGCCAACAGTTGTTGCCTTCTCACCAAGCTGCTTGCCTATTGTCCTGTAGCCCATCCCAGCCTTGTGCAGGTCTACAATTTTATCCCTGATGTCCTTACACAGCTCTCTGGTCTTGGCCATTGTGGAGAGGTTGGAGTCTGTTTGATTGAGTGTGTGCACAGGTGTCCTTTATACAGGTAACGAGTTCAAACAGGTGCAGTTAATACAGGTAATGAGTGGAGAACAGGAGGGCTTCTTAAAGAAAAACTAACAGGTCTGTGAGAGCCGGAATTCTTACTGGTTGGTAGGTGATCAAATACTTATGTCATGCAATAAAATGCAAATTAATTATTTAAAAATCATACAATGTGATTTTCTTGATTTTTGTTTTAGATTCCGTCTCTCACAGTTGAAGTGTACCTATGATAAAAATTACAGACCTCTACATGCTTTGTAAGTGGGAAAACCTACAAAATCGGCAGTGTATCAAATACTTGTTCTCCCCACTGTACATGAAAAGCCTGGGCCGAAAGGGCCGAGAAGAGCATGCTACTAGGCCATCTGACAAAGCAAGGTAATCTGGATGAAGAGGGCAAGGTTGGCTGAACTGAGAGGGACAGATGGGTTATGACAAACTCACAGCGATTTGGAAGAGGGCTTCTTCACTTTTGGCCTCTTTCGACGTTGAACTGGCCTGAAGCATGAACAGAGCGGACACATACAGTCCACGCACATGCGGGGGAACACACACATACACAAACAAACAGTGGAGACAAGCAATTAGGCTTCTTTGCAAAACGGGGTACAGAAGCTGCTATCATGCTTGCATTTTAGAATTCATCTTGTGCAAAAAAAGTTTTCATGAACAGAATTAACAACATGACAATTAGTGCGATCCCTGTTAAGTACCTCAGAGACATTATCATCTGCTTAAAATAAGTGTTCCATTCTATTATCTACCCAACGTAGAAAAATGTACAGCCTACAGTATATCCTTAACTTGATTTATTGTTAGTCGCATTTATCTTTGAAAAAACTGAAATAATAAGACAACAAAGGAGAAAAAGACAGTAAAGCAGAAAAATGAGGGTACCTGTATTCACTGAAGGAGTTTCTGTCTTTACCACCTGAAATAGAGAATGTTTTATAGAATAGAATTAACAGAGTTATATATATGTGTGTGTGTGTGTGTGTGTGTGTGTGTGTGTGTGTGTGTGTGTGTGTGTGTGTGTGTGTGTGTGTGTGTCTTACTCACCTGTCTCTGGGTTGCATTGCTTGTGACCTTTGCAGCTCCTCAGTTCCATAAGCTGCTGGTGCATCTGATTGAGGGCAGTGCGGTCCAAGGAGCTAACCCCATTTATCAACTATAGACACACAAAGTAACAGGACAGAGGACAGGGTATGTTACCAGACATGGTAGAAAATCACAAAAGGTTATATCTCATTTTTGAAATTTAAAAGGGAGAGCGAGACAGAGAGAGAGAGAGAGATACCTGGTATGGGTCATTGTTCAGATCAAAGTACTCTATAAAGCCCGTAGCGAACTCGCAGAATATGAAGTTGTGTGTGTCGTTGATGGTCCTCAGGCACCAGTAGGTGTTGTTGTTAGCGCTGGTACAAGCACAGAATGGACCCACTGGCAGGGGAGGGAAAGAGACAGAGGGATACCTATACAGTATCTACTTCATCTTATTTTTGGAGCTTACAAGTAATCATTCAATATGTCATTTTGTGCCAGAAAGGTAGCAGAGTGGTAAAAGAATCATGAATCTCACTTTTACAATTGTTTGTATTGTTTTGTGTTTGATTTTGTCTGCATTGTCATTCCATACTTGTCCAGAAGGGGGCAGTCTGCCAGTGCTGGTTGTCATGGGTGAAGCAGGTGAGACCAGGCATGCTGCAGGTGTCGTTGTTGCGGAGCCTCTTGAGCAGTTTACGGAGCTTCTTCCTGCGTTTCTGCTCCTTCATCAGCCACTGCTTCTTCTGCTTAGAGGGCATTTTGCTAAGGACACACCACAAGAGGACAGATAAAGAGAGATACTGTACACTGGAAGTCTCTCTCTCTCTCTCTCTCTCTCTCTCTCTCTCTCTCTCTCTCTCTCTCTCTCTCTCTCTCTCTCTCTCTCTCTCTCTCTCTCTCTCTCTCTCTCTCTCTCTCTCTCTCTCTCTCTCTCTCTCTCTCTCTCTCTCTCTCTCTCTCTCTCTCTCTCTCTCTCTCTCTCTCTCTCTCTCTCTCTCTCCTCTCTCTCTCTCTCTCTCTCTCTCTCTCTCTCTCTCTCTCTCTCTCTCTCTCTCTCACACACACACACACAAACATGCACACACCACTCTCTCACATTCATCACCTGAGTGAGTGAATGCGGCCTGCATTGAGTCTGAACATCCCTTTGTATTTGGACAGGTAACCGGGGGTGTTACACTGGCATTCTTCAGGCCGAACCTTCTTCAGGTGACCCTTGACCTCACGCAGGTTCTTTATTTTCGTCTGCAAGGTTTCAATCTGCTCACAACACATACTAAATAGTTAACCTCCGCAATGAAAGGAAAGGCTACAGAATAGGTCAGATAGGGGATCAACTAGAGTAGTACCTCATGCTCGATGTGGAGCTTATGGTCTTTCCAGGCCTGGAGGGATTTGTAGAGTCCTCCATCACACCTGACTGTGTCATTCATCAGGATGGAACACCTGTGGGGTAAACACACACCAGCTATCAGCATCTTCACCTGACAACTGCATTTACTACTGTTAGCACTTTCTTACAGCACCCTCCCTTTCAACACCCTCTCTTTCAACACCCTCTCTTTCAACAACCTCCCTTTCAACACCCTCTCTTACAGTACCCTCTCTTACAGCACCCTCTCTTTCAACACCCTCTCTTTCAACACCCTCTCTTTCAACACCCTCCCTTTCAAAACCATCTCTTACAGTACCCTCTCTTTCAGCACCCTCTCTTTCAGCACCCTCTCTTTCAACACCCTCTCTTTCAACACCCTCCCTTTCAAAACCATCTCTTACAGTACCCTCTCTTTCAGCACCCTCTCTTTCAGCACCCTCTCTTTCAGCACCCTCTATTTCAGCACCCTCTCTTTTAGCACCCTCTCTTTCAGCAGCCTCTCTTTCAACACCTGAGAATGTAACCCAAAACGTGTTAAACAAATCAAAACATATTTTATATTTTAGATTCTTCAAAGTAGCCTGATGACAGCTTTGCACACTCTTGACATTTTCTCAACCAGCTTCATGAGGAATGCTTTTCCGAAAGTCTTGAAGTAGTTCCCACATATGCTGAGCACTTGTTGGCTGCTTTTCCTTCACTCTGCGGTCCAACTCATTCCAAACCATCTCAATTGGGTTGGCGGTGATTTTGGAGGCGGTTATCTAATGCAGCACTCCATCACTCTCCTTCTTGGTCAAATAGACCTTACACAGCTGGAGGTGTGTTTTGGGTCATTGTCCTGTTGAAAAACAAATGATAGTCCCACTAAGCGCAAACCAGATGGGATAGCGTATCGCTGCAGAATGCTGTGGTAGCCATGCTGGTTAAGTGTGTCTTGAATTCTAAATAAATCACTGACAGTGTCTCCAGCAAAGCCCCCCCACACCATCACACCTCCTCCTCCATGCTTCACGGTGGGAACCACACATGCGGAGATCATCCGTTCACCTACTCTGCGTCTCACAAAGTTACGGCTGTTGTAACCAAAAATCTCAAATTTTTGACTCATCAGACCAAAGGATAGATTTTCACCGGTCTAATGTCCATTGCTCGTGTTTCTTGGCCCAAGCAAGTCTCTTCTTCTTATTGGTGTCCTTTAGTCGTGTTTTCTCTGCAGCAAGTCAACGATGAAGGCCTGATTCACACAGTCTCCTCTGAACAGTTGATGTTGAGATCTGTCTGTTACTTGAACTCGGTGAAGCAGTTATTTGGGCTGCTGGTGCAGTTAACTCTAATGAACTTATCCTCTGCAGCAGAGGTACTGTAACTCTGGGTCTTCCATTCCGGTGGCGGTCCTCATGAAAGCCAGTTTCATCATAGCGCTTGATGATTTTTGCGACTGCACTTGAAGAAACTTTCAAAGTTCTTGAAATGTTCCGGATTGACTGAACTTCATGTCTTGTAGTAATGATGGACTGTCATTTCTCTTTGCTTATTTGAGCTTTTCTTACCATAATATGGACTTGGTCTTTTGACCAAATAGGCCTATCTTCTGTATACCACCCCTACCTTGTCACAACACAACTGATTGGCTCAAACGCATTGAGAAGGAAAGAAATTCCACAAATGAACATTTAACAACACCTGTTAATTGAAATGCATTCCAGCTGACTACATCATGAAGCTGGTTCAGAGAATGCCAAGAGTGTGCAAAGCTGTCATCAAGGCAAAGGGTGGCTACTTAGAAGAATCTCAAATATAAAATATATTTTGATTTGTTTAACACTTTTTTGGTTACTACATGATTCCATATGTTATTTCATAGATATGATGTCTTCACTATTATTCTACAATGTAGACAATAGTAAAAATAAAGAAAAACACAGGAATTAGTAGGTGTGTCCAGACTTTTGACTGGTACTGTATATACACACACACACACACACACCTGTAGGTGACTTTAAGAGCGGCAGGTGGTGTAAGGCTCTTGTTGGTTGTGGGTCTGGCTGTGACTCCCATGCCACTGAACTCCTCATCATTGTCCTCTAGCAGGCCAACTCCTCTCCTTCTATCCCCAGGCCAGCTGGTGTTCCTGAGTCCCACAGGCCTGTAGCCCTCCTCCAGGTCCACAGCATACATGTCTCCATCCAGCTCAAAGGGAACGGACCGGGCCAAACGGTTTCTATTCAGATTCTTACTGGACTTTACCTCTGAAGGGGTTACAAGAGTTATTAGTTACAATGTTATTATTACAAAAGTATTGCAATGTCAATGAATCAAGAGAGGGTGTTAAAGTACATATATATATTCACTGTTTTCAAATGACTGACAGGAGGTCACTTGAAACTTAAATTGTATTGTGTTTCATTGTAATTATGAGTGTTAATTTTTATAATCTTCCACTGGATGGCAGCAAAGACTTGTCCTGCTATAATTCTCAAGCACAATTTATAAGGCATTGATATGGTAAATACAGTATATAAGGCGCTGAAAGGACTACTCACGCTTCTTGGTGAGCAGTCTCTTCCTCTTCAGGGGTGTACTTTCAAGGCCTAGGGGGCCACAGTCACAGCTGTCTCCAGCATTGGAGACACGTCCAACCCACTGCTGAGACCGGCCACTAGCCATCAGAGCCCTCATACGTGAGTCATAGAGACTGGCCATGCCCTTACACTTATACAGACTCAGCTTACCCGAAGGGTCCTCCACACACTGCCACTTCTTCACATGCCGAGAGAGGAGAAGCAGGGAGAGATTTAGCTACATTTCTGCTAATGTATAAGTGTGTGTGCCTGTCTATGTGGGTATTGTACAGAACTCTTACCTGTCCTGGCTGTTCACAGGAGGTCTGGTACTCTGATCTCTGACACAGGTCTTTGACCCGCTGGTACTTGGGCAGGAAGTTCTCCTCCTGGGCCACGTCCTTCCCATCAGACCTCTTGTGGAGCAGCTTCCTGTGTAAACAGGATAGAATCAAATGAGAGGTATAGAACATTGACCAAACATGCTGTACATCAAACTTTGATCACTTGGCTGTGGATAATTATGAAGTAATTCTGAAATGTTGGTGAACTATCCCTTTAATTGCTCTTGATTCATGACTAGATTATGAATTAAACATACTGACCCTCTCTCTACCAGAAAGGAGTCCCTCCACATCTTCCCCTTCTGGTTCGTCTGAAACCTGCAACAAGAGCAAGAAAGGTCAGGTGATCCTGAAGCGTCCATTGTGTTATGTACAAAACATGCAAATAAAGGTCTGACCCTCTGTACCTGTTGACAGGTTTGTCTGTGTCCAGGAGTTTGAGGATGGACTTGCCGTCCATGTCAGAGGGAACGTCCACTCCGGCCATGTCCAACAGTGTGGGAGCCAGGTCAATGTTCAGCACCACATGAGGGTTACTGCAGAAGGACGCAAGAACATTTTGTATAGTGGAGCTGCATAAGTGTTGCTCTCCATTTTCTTGTGGATAAAATTTTGAAATCAGTGGAATTAGAGTATGATAGCTAAAGAGATAATAAAAACACTTGTCTCCGGATTACATCTTCAAACTAAGGGCATTCGTGGCATGGGATCCGTAACAGGGAGATGCGTCCATCATGCATGATGATGTATACGGGTAAGATAGTCTAGCTAGCTACCTTTTCAGATATTTCACATTTCTGATTTTGACAGAAAGTGGTTTCATTTCAAGCTAAAGTGTACTGTTAGCTATCTAGCTAACGTTAGCTGGCTGAATCCCTAGTGTATGACGTTATTATTCATTGTTGTTTAACTAGCTAACGTTAGCTGGCTGGCTTGTTAGCTAACGTTACGTGACGTGTGTGATATTACACGTTGTTTACCTAGCTAGGTTCATTGTTTACCTAGCTAGCTAGCTACATGTCTTAAGTTAAAGTGTAGTGTTAGCTGGCTGGCTCACTAGCTAACATTGCGTGTATGACATTATTATTTGTATCCCAGATCCGTTTGCTTTGCTAGTTAGAGCTTAATGTTAGCTAGTTAACATTGAACCTGATTGATTAGCTCCCAGCAGATTCATACAGGGTAGTAACAACAGAGCTGGTTAGCTCTGATGGGGCTAAAGCTTAAGAGGGTGTGAACGATGCTGATTGTGTGTAGACAAAGAAGAGATCTTCACTAGATACCAAAATGTTAAATTGCCATTTTCTCAAAAGTGAGTTTATCAACTTTCAAAGCAGAATTACTTTCCCATTGTTGCTCAAAAATGCAGTTTATGATATACCATTTTCTAGCTCTGTCTCTACTTTTATCCAATGTAAAAAACAGCATTTCAAATGTTGCTACATAAGACCAAATCCAGGTGGTGAGTCACATATTTCAGAAAAAGGTACTGTAGAAATCTTCAAAGTTGCACTCACATGGCTCCTGCCTCCACGTTGGGGCCTCGTATGAAGAAGGGGACCCGGATGTCAAACTCGTAGGGCATGGACTTGCCTTTGACCAGGCCGAACTGACCAATATGGTAGCCGTGGTCTGATGTGTAGATAATGTAGGTGTTGTCCAACTCACCTGTCTCCACCAGCATGTTGTACACCTGAGGACGTGGACACAGTAAGTTGGGTGGATTCCTCCTTGTCCACACTGTCTGTCTATCTGACCCACCTTGTCCACATGGCCTGTCTCTCTGTCTGTCTGACCCACCTTGTCCACACTGTCGTCCACAGACAGCAGGGTTTGCATCCTCCGGCGCTGCAGCATGTTGGTGAACTGCATGTGGACAGGTTTCATGGGACCTGTGTAGCGCAGGATCCAGTGCTTGTCTGGGTTAGGAGCGTAGTTATAGCTTGGGGTTCTGAGAAAGGGATGGATGGAAAAACAAGTGTGAAGAAAGAGACAGTTAAGGGGGGAAATAATCTCAGGAGAAGACTGCACCTGCACATACTTAGTTTTCAACACATTTTATCTTCATTGATGAGTCTTTGTTTTTCCTGTCATGGAACTTTACTTTCGTCACCAAGCACCTGAGACAGAGGAGTGCTTACTTCTGTGAGATGATCACCATTATGCCTCCAGAAATCACAGATTAGCTTAAAGCTGAAATCTTTAGTTGGGGAAACTGCCACGTCTGGTTGAGATATTACATCAATAAAGAAGTTACATCAAACAACAAAGTCATTTTTTCCCCCTCGAACATCATTGCACACGCGATAGAACACCAGAATATATACAGCAACTCTTTTTTACCACGCTGCTGGATGCTCCTCTCTTTTGTTTCATCAACAAAACAAAAACAAAACAATTAATAAAGGTGGACCTAGTCAGTTGCACAACCGAATGCATTCAACCGAAATGTGTCTTCCGCATTTAACCCAACTCCCCTGAATCAGAGAGGTGCGGGGGACTGTCTTAATCAAATTAGGCTTTTCTAGTTCGAGGAGTCCATCCTTACCAACGTCCATCCTTACCAACGTAATTAGAGCAGTAAAAATAAAAGTTGTGTCATACCCGTGGTATATGGTCTGATATACTATGGCTGTCAGCCAATCAGCATTCAGGGCTCAAACCACCCAGTTTATAAAGAGAGGTAACATATATTTCATTCTGTTGTGAATTAATCATAGTTGTATTGCATTTTATTGCATTTGAATGCATTGTATTGCATATTGTATTGCATTGTTGGATTATACAAAGCTGTGACTTGTTTCATGTTGTTTTATGATTGTTATGTACAATAATAGCCTTTCCCAGTGTAATGCTGAATTGGAGGCATACAAACCACAGGAAAGGCAACCAGCCAGCTGCCATACTGATCAATTTCACCTAACACGGAGAGGACAGTTTAATCAATATTCACTCAGGGGCAGATGGAACCTTGATGATTATAAAATAAACACACTGCTAAATATATAATGACATTTTGGAGGCAAGGCATATTTAACGTTTACAGCATATCGATTTGACTTGGAAAAAGGCTAATCATTTATGGCCTTGGAGTACAAGGGCCGGACAACAAGGGTGAAGATAAGTGTCTGCAATGTTTTTTCAGGAGGGAACAGCCAAACCATTTTCTCTCCCGCCATATTGAAGGGAAAGTGAGATCATCTATAATCTCACATCTCTGGAGTGTGTGTAAATGAATGAGAAAAAGTTGACATGAAAACAGCCTGGGCTGAACATATTCACTGTGTAAAGCCTTTGTTCAGTACTTTAATGATGTTCATGTGATTCACTCTTATAGGAGAGGACAATCAACCAAAGACACAGACACAGACATAGGCCTCACTCCCCTCTATCTGAGATATCTACTGCAGCCCTCATCCTCCACATACAACACCCGTTCTGCCAGTCACATTCTGTTAAAGGTCCCCAAAGCACACACATCCCAGGGTAGCTTGTCTTTTCAGTTCGCTGCAGCTAACGACTGGAACGAGCTGCAACAAACACTCAAACTGGACAGTTTTATATCAATCTCTTCATTCAAAGACTCAATCATGGACACTTACTGACAGTTGTGGCTGCTTTGCGTGAGGTATTGTTGTCTCTACCTTCTTGTCCTTTGTGCGGTTGTCTGTGCCCAATAATGTTTGTACCCTGTTTTGTGCTGTTACCATGTTGTGTTGCTGCCATGCTATGTTGTTGTCTTAGATATCTCTTTATGTAGTGTTGTCTCTCTTGTCGTGATATGTGTTTTGTCCTATGTTTTTAATTTATTTATATTTTTAATCCCAGCCGACATCCCTGCAAGAGGCCTTTTGCCTTTTGGTAGGCCGTCATTGTTGTAACATCACCGCTGGATCCACTCTACTCCATCCAGCGTTCGGCATCTCCCTCCTCCTGGAGAGTGCTAGGTCCCAGGAGGATGTGAACTATGCAGCTACGCACCTGTTTATGATTTGGGAATCAAGGGGGTTATTTAGGGAGTAGGCTGGCACCTGTGTGGTGTCGGTGATTAACCTTTGTTACGGACAGGCTTTGCAGTCTGCTTCGGTTATGCTGTGTATTACCTACGTTTTGATTATTTGTTTTGTAGGGTAGTTCTTGCTTTAAGCCCAGGGCTGTTGTTCTTTTTTTATTCTGTTTGGACAGTATTTTATGTTGGAGTACTGCCATTAAACAAAACATCATTGGAGACTTCGTTCGTGTCTGATTGCTTCCACCAACCATCACTGTTACAATTGTAAATAAGAATTTGTACTTAACTGACTTGCCTAGTTAAATAAAGGTTAAATGAAACATTCAGGACCAAGCGTATATATCTTCGTGGTACTGTGCCAAGCAGACAAAGACTGGGACCCATAGTGTGTTATCGTAATCCATGGATGCCTATGTAACATGAACCTCTTTAACAATGCCAGTATAAATGATGCAGTTAGCAAGGATCATTACTGAGGAAAATCTCCATTCAGTACACTACCACACTGCATGTTCTGTCAAATAATTGTGTGTGTGTACAGTATACTCTTACATGTGCTGCGAGGAGTTGGGGAAGGCAGTGTTGTACTGTGGTGCTGAGTCCTCCGGCCCATGGGGGGCAGCATGGCTCAGGACCATCATCACTGGTCGTTGGGGGTACATCTTCTTGGAGGAGCGGAAGTAGTTGATGCTGTCATTGGTGATGATGTCTGTGAGGTAGTCCTGTGGAAGCAAGAATCACCTGACCATGAGGATCTGAACTGTAATATTACGTCCTCCCAGAAAGGGAACGCGAATAGAGAAATTGAGCTTGTCATAACGGCTTCCTTATAACAATATTTAGATTCAGAATAATCTTATAACAGTATTACAATTATGAAATTGGATGATTAAATTATGATCTGAGTAGGTTACTCCAATGTTTGACTGAAAACTGAAAGAGGATGGAACCTTTGGATAGTGGCTGCCATGCTTCTCCCGCACGCCGTTCCTGCACAGAGTGTAGTTGTAGAAGCGAGAGTTCTTCACCAGCGCTACCCACTCCCTCCAGCCAGGGGGCACATATGAGCCGTTGTACTCATTCAGGTACTTCCCAAATAATGCTAGGACACGAGGGGGGGTGGGGGGGGGTTGGGGGGGGTTTGGTGATAAGTACATGCAATAAAGTGTGTGTGTGTGGGTGTGTTTGTGTTTGTGTGTGTGTGTGTGTGTTTGCATACTGCACAGCTTACACTCACCCGTCCTGTAGCCTGAGTTGTTAAGGTGCACAGCGAAGGTGTGAGGCTCATGGCGGGCCTGCCAGGAGGGTGAGGAACAGTTCTCGTTGTTGGTGAAGGTGTGGTGGTTGTGAACATACTTCCCTGTCAGAATAGAGGAGCGCGACGGGCAGCACATGGGAGTGGTGGAGAAGGCATTAGAGAAATGGGTGCCTCCCTGCTCCATGATACGCCGTGTCTTATTCATGGCCTGCATTGAGCCTGGAGGAGAGAGAGAGGGGGAAGAGGAGAGAGAGGGAAAGGGTGAGGGGAAGAGAGGCAAAAATATGGAAGGGGTGAGGGATGTGAGAGACGGAGAGTGAGAGCGAGGGAGAGAGAGAATAAATATTTTATTTTTTGTGAACAATTGTTTTTTTTAGGACTGCAGTCATAAAAATAAAATAGAAATATTACACTTTTTGTTGTACACACCCTCTCACCCCACCTATGCCAAACATACCTCTGGCAGCCAAACATACCTGGCAGCCCACCCTATCCCCAACCTTGGACAGCCCGTAATATACAAACAAATATATAGATAAAAAAAAGTTGTAATGAAATTAAAATAAACAACACACACTACACTAGAATATACTGTACACTGCAAAGTCAATTGCTAATACAACACCATCAAGTAAGCATTTTACATCACACTCGTACATCATATCCAACAGTTTAGAGATTTCTGAGGCGGCTACTTTCCACGTTTCCAAAGTGCTAGGACTGGCTTTATTCATACGGGCACGGGATAACTCCAACATAATTACGTCCTGAAAGTATGCTAGCCATTTCCTTATATGAAGGTCATGTGGTGGCAACCAGCGCTGACAACACGTTTTTTGGGCAGCAGTCAACTCAGCCAGCCAAACCTTTTAGTGTTTCTCATTCAGCTGCATACCTGTATCATCGTTAAGCAACAGCGGAATTGGTTCAAGGGGTGCAGTTAGAATAGACAACACTTTCCTCCAAAAACTCATAAACCTCAGGACAATGCTATGCCATATGTTTGTATGTGCCAAGTGTTTTGAGGTTACATAGGTCACAGTTTTAATCTGTAATTTATTTCACCACTATGGTCTATTTATTGTCCTACCTCCTAACCTTACTGCATTTTGCACTACATTTTGCACTCTGTATATAGATTTTCTATTGTGTTATTGACTGTACGTTTGTTTATTCCCATGTGTAACTCTGTGTTGTTTTTGTCGCACTGCTTTGCTTTGTCTTGGCCAGGTCGCAGTTGCAAATGAGAACTTGTTCTCAACTGACCTACCTGGTTAAATAAAGGTGAAATAAAAAAATAAAAAAACAGTATGGGCTTTGAGCCTGTTTTGCATTAAATCTTACAAGTGGTGTCCAGTACAATCTATGACAAAGTTTTAAATTAATTAATTGATGGTTTGGGTTCTTTGATGAGTGAAATATATTCTCCCATTCTCCCAATCAATAGCCTCATCATTGACAGCCAAATAATTGACCCATGCTTTAATCATTGAAAGACCTTTGTGCTTTAATAGTTGAAGATGAGAGTAAATAGCAGACACAGAACCTCTGGACGGGAATGTAAAAATCCACTCTATCACCAGGTGCCTTCCCAAACTTGTACCCCATGGGACCCCATAGGCACGAAGCGCTGACCGCAGTTTAAGATATAGAAAGAATGACGACCCTGGCAAATCAAAACAAAGACAGAGTTCCTGAAAACTAAGGAGACCCTTTGAATAGATCACCTAGATTATTGATCCCTTTTGCAGACCAGGCTCTAGACTCAAAAGGTTTATTATTAAGTAATAGCCTTGTTATGCCATAGAGGGGTATGGAGATGCTATTTCCAGTTACCACCTACTCACTTCTCAACCTTCTTAGAATTCTCTATTGTATTAGAAATAATAGGACCAAAATACAACATGCATTTCTTGTTAGGTGAAACAAGTTCTTCCTTAATAGTTCTCCAAGAGACTGATGTAGACTGATCAAACCATTATCTAAGTGTGTGTAACTGGAAAGACGGGTGGTAAATACAACAATTTGGTAATGCAAGTCCACTATTACACTTATGTCGTTGTAACGCCTCCAATCTAATCTTTGGATGTTTGCCGTTCCAAAGGTATTTCCGCAGACGTTTATCAATCATTCCCCAATAGCCTACTGGTGGAGGGAGTGGGATCATCGTGCTCAGGAATCTAATACGTGGCAACACGTTCATGTTTAACCAAATAAGTGAACTGTGTTTTCATAGGAATTGTTGAGGGAAGTGTAACTTTCTTGCTTCATTAAGGAACATTAATGCAGATTTTGTCAAATTTGTCTTATTCCCGGACAGCAATTTGAATTCTTCAAATATGGATAATAAAGATGAGATTATATTCCGAATATCTGTCATATCATTCGCAAATAGTGATATGAGAGGAAGATTTAATCAGTATAGGAAAAGCAATTTCATTCTGCCTTAGATGTTGTGCTAAAGGCTCTAGCGACAGAATGAATAACGTTGGGGATAGGCCGTCTCCTTGTCTACATACCCGAAAAATAGAGTGTGTATGCCATTAGTGGACACCATAGAAACAGGGTTAGCATATAACACACTAACCATATCAGTAAAATTCTTTCCTAAAACAGATTTCTCCTAGAAAGACCACAAGTACTGCCATTCAAGCCTGTCAAAAGGCTTCTCAGCATCTAGAGACAGCACAGCACACGGTGTGTCCAGCTGTTGGGTTTCATGTATTACATGCATTTATCGATGGACATTGTCAGCTGCAAGGCAACCTTTTATAAAACCTGACTGGTCCATGTAAATCAACTTGTTCAAATACTTTTCCATCCATAACGCTAACACCTTTGAATACAATTTTTGGTCAGGATTAATTAAAGATATCAGACGTTAATTTGCACAACCTGTGTAATCTTTCCCTTTCTTTAGCAGTAGAGAGATTAATGCCCTAAAAATGTAATAACAGTTCAGGTGGAATGGTATCTGGGCCAGGTGATTTACCCTTTTTTTAGCACCTTCCAGTGCTGACTTCAATTCCTCTAATGAGATGGGTTGGCCCAGATCCGCAGATTGCTTCTCATCCAAAATGGGCAAATCAAGATTAGCTAAAAACTGTTTGCATTTGTCTGGCTGGATAGATTTTTATAACTCCTGGTAAAAAGACTGAAATGTTACATTCATTTCCTGTTGATCAGAAATCAAGCCTTTAGATGGGGCTGAAAAAAATATATAGAAGTACAAGATTCACTTTGTTTCAGTTTTAAGGCTAGAAGCCTGCTTGGTTTGCTCCCGTTAAAATGATCGTTCTGCCTCACTCTGTGCATGATGAACTCAGCTCTCCACCTTAATAAATAATTAAGTTCCAGTTTAACCTCCATCAAATCATTGCTGGCATTATTTGAGTAGTAACTTTTCAGGTTCTGCTCAAGTGATTTACATTTTTTCTCCCAATAACCTGATTCTGTGATTCCTTGATTTATTGAGGTGAGACGCAAAAGGTTATGGAAAGTTTCTTATAAGCCCTTTAGTAGCCATCCGTGTAAACCTTGCGTCCTCTACAGAGTCATTTTGCTAAGAATTAAATTAATTTAACTTGAAATTCAGCTCACCTTACAGCTCACATCCACTTGGGTAAACAATGATTATGATCTTGAATATTTGTATTGGCGTGATGCACATACTTACAGTACGCAAGTATAGGAAACAATCAATTCTAGAGTATGATTTGTGATATTGCGTTCAATGCTAATGAAGCTGATTGTTGGGCAGGTGAAAAAGTTGAGATCGAAAACTGCATTCATATCTGCCCCTAAAACCAATTTGTACTCTGAAAGGGATAACAATTCTTTGGTAAGCCTAGGGGAAAAGCTGTCCTCAAAAACAGTGGGTGCATAGATAGACAAAAAAGCTACTTTCTTGCCATATATAGACGTGCCAATGTAAGCTAAGCGGCCTGAATGTCCTTGCTAGTCTTTTCAATAACTACATTTAAATTCCTTTTATTCAAAATAACCAAGCCTTTGGACTTAGAGGCTCCACTAGTGGAAGCAGCAACTTTATAAGAATAAATATTTTCTCTTTGTCGCCCATTTTAATTAATGTGTACTAAAGGCTTTTCAGTCCGATTGTTTGGTGAAACAGATGCTCAACCATAAATTCCTGGTTTTCAATGGAGGTTTTCTCACCAATCAGTGCGGGACAAGGGGAGTCAATGAGGCCATTATACTGGCACTCCAGACCAATACGCAGTTTAAAGGCTTAAACGGGTAGGGAGATGGCCAGGGTTTGGCACTCAGACAATGGATACCATAGCCCACTCACTCCATGCCAATAATGGAGTTGGCCATGGGGTGCTTGACTTTGAGTGGGCAAATGGAGAATGCACACACACACCCTGCTAGTCCTGCTGTCTTACCCAGTTCGATGTCCTGGTCATCGGTGAGGATGAGGATGATGTTGGGTCGGACGTTGTTGCGGGCTTGGCGGTCCCTCTGCAGACGGGTCCGGTGGCGCTGACCAGAGAGGAAGGATGAGCTCTGGGCCAGGGAGACCACCCACAGGAGGAGGAGGAGAAGGAGGTCCCATCCTGCCATGGCTCTACTCTGTCTTCTTCAGCTCCTTCTTACTGCAGCACGGGGCACTCTGCTGCTGCCGCAGCGCCCTCACTCAACCTGGCAGACACAGAGATGAGATCAGACCGAAACATTACGTAACATACAAACTGCTACAATCTGGTAGCTATGCTGTGACAATTACAAAACATGTAATATTGACAAGCGAGAAACTCAGTGCTGTATGATCATCAGGAGTATCTCTCTCTCTCTCTCTCTCTCTCTCTCTCTCTTTCTCTCTCAACTGTATCTGTCTCACACAGACACACTCTCTCTCAAAAAAGCAGAGCTATTACAGGGTGCTCTTCCATAAAATGACCCCTTTTGAGCTCCGCTTGTTAATAAATCATTAATGATGCATTAGAGCGGTGTCATTGCCTCAGTGTAATGATCTCTGCTGATAAACACATGGCTGCCAGTCTGGTGCTAATGGGCCTGGGCCTGAGCCAAGGGCCAGGGGCCAACGCTCCCTCACCGGCCCAGACAGAGCAGGGGGAATGAAGCGGGACAGAGGTGAAGGAGAAGAGAGAGTTTAAAGACTGGATTTACTAGAGGAGACAGAGGTTATTGAACAGGAGGGCAATGTGGAAAGAATACAGTATGACACAGAAAGAGAGAGGAATGCTTTGGTGAATGATTGAGGAGAGAAAAAAATCTAAATACAGAATGCTGTTGCTCTCAAACACTTAAAAAGTGTGTGTTGAACAGTCAGATAACAAAGTGCTCATGAGACTGATTTCAGACAACGTAGACGTGGTGATGTGGTGGTGCATCATCTAATTATCTGATTTAATAACTTTGTTAGTACAATTTACTCTAGTTACGCTTCATGCGTAACTTGCTAAATGTATACTTGTTTTTATATTGACTTGATAACTCAAGTACACATCTGACTTATTACAAATGAAACCCCCACAAAGTTTGTCATAGAAACTGTTACATATATAGTGCCTTCAGAAAGTATTCATACCCCATGCTTCACAGTAGGGATGGTGTTAGACGGGTGATGAGCTGTGCCTGGTTTTCTCCAGACATTGCGCTCTGCATTATGGCCAAAGAGTTTTAAAAAAGTCTCATCAGACCACAGAATCTTTTGCCTTCTGCTCTCAGGATCTTTCACGTTCCTTTTTGCAAACTCCAGCCGTGCTGTTGTAACCGGTGGGAAATGTGTAGCTAGCTATAGGTGTGCGAGCTAGTGGCATTTCAATCGGTGAAGTGGCATTTCAATCGGTGACATCACTCACTCTGAGAGTTGAAGTAGTTGTTTCCCTTGCTCTGTAAGGGATGCGGGTTTTGTAGAGAGATACAGTACATTTGGAAAGTAGTTAGAGCTCTTTACTTTTTCCACATTTTGTTATGTTACAGCCTTAGTCTAAAATTGATTAAATAACAATTTTTCCGCATCAATCTACACATAATACCTCACAATGACAAAGCGTAAAACATGTCTGCAAATAAATACCTAATAATTATTTACATAAGTATTCAGACCTTTTGCTATGAGACTCAAAATTGAGCTCAGTTGCTTCCTGTTTCAATTGATCATCCTCCTTGTGATGTGATCTTGATTGGAGTCCACCTGCGGTAAATTCAATTGATTGGACATGATTTGGAAAGGCACATACCTGTCTATATAAGGTCCCACAGTTGACAGTGCATATCAGAGCAAAAACCAAGCCATGAGATCAAAGGAATTGTCTGTAGAGCTCCGAGACAGTATTGTGTCGAGGCACAGATCTTGGGAAGTGTAGTAACTTGACAAGGAATGCCCACACTCAATTCAATATTACTTTCCTTTACTTTCAACCTAATAAATAAAAGGTGTGCAGCCATGTACAAATGGTACAAACACAGCAAAGCAATACAGCCCACTCAACCTGTGGTAGAGTCGCATTGAACAGGTCCAACTCTGAGTGATAACATCATCAAAGGGGAAAGGTCACGGTTAGGGCCAATGCAAATAATAACCATGCACACATGAATAGTAATCATACTATACTGCAGGTAAGTACAATAACATGTTCAATGTAATTATGTATATAGTGTCCACACTGTAACAGAAAGGGTACCAAAAAATGTCTGCAGCATTGAAGGTCCCCAAGAACACAGTGGCCTCCATCATTCTTGAATTGAAAAAGTTTGGAACCACCAAGACTCTTCCTAGAGCTAGTCACCCGGCAAAACTGAGCAATCGGTGGAGAAGGGCCTTGGTCAGGGAGGTGACCAAGAACCCAATGGTCACTCTGAGAGAGCTCCTCTGTGGAGATGTTTTTATTTTTCATTTAACCAGGCAAGTCAGTTAAGAACAAAGTCTTATTTACAATAACAGCCTACACCGGCCAAACTCGGAAGACACTGGGCCAATTGTGCGCCGCCCTATGGGACTCCCAACCACGGCTGGTTGTGATACAGTCTGGATTCAAACCAGGTTGTCTGTAGTGACGCCTCTAGGACTGAGATGCAGTGTCTTAGACCACTGCGCCACTTGGGAGCAGGGAGAACCAAAAGGAATCTCAGACCATGAGAAAAAAGATTCTCTGGTCTGATGAAACGAAGATTGAACTCTTTGGCCTGAATGCCAAGCGTCACGTCTGGAGGAAACCTGGCACTGTCCCTACGGTGAAGCATGGTGGTGGCAGCATCATGCTGTGCGGATGTTTTTCAGCGGCAGGGACTGGGAGACTAGTCAGGATCGAGGGAAAGATGAACAGAGCAAAGTACAGAGAGATCCTTGATGAAAACCTGCTATAGAGCACTCAGGACCTCAGACTGGGCGAAAGGTTGCCCTTCCAACAGGACAACGATCCTAAGCACACAGCACAGGACAACGTAGGAGTGGCTTCGGGACAAGTCTCTGAATGTAATTGAGTGGCCCAGCGAGAGTCCGGATTTGAACCCAATCGAACATCTCTGGAGAGACCTGAAAATAGCTGTGCATCGACGCTCCCCATCCAAACTGACAGAGCTTGAGAGGCTATGCAGAGAAGAATGGGAGAAACTCCCTAAGTACAGGTGTGCCAAGCTTGTAGCATCATACCCAAGAAGACTCAAGGCTGTAATCGCTGCAAAAGTATCTTCAACAAAGTACTGAGTAAAGTGTCTGAATACTTATGTAAATGTGATATTTGAGTCTCTAGTCAGAGTCTGGGTGGTTCCATATTTTTTCAATTTCCCAACGATGGAGACCACTGTGCTCTTTGAAACTTTCAACACTAAAAATTGTTTTCTACCCTTCCCTAGATAATATGCCTCATCACAATTATATCTCAGAGATCTACAGAGAGTTCCTTTGACTTCATGGTATACTTTTTGCTCTGATATGCACTGCCAACTGTGGGACCTTATATAGACAGGTGTGTTTCTTTCTAAATCATGTCCAAACATGTGAATTGGCCACAGGTGGACTCCAATCATATAGTGATATCTCAAGAACGTTTTCAAAGAAAGTTAATTTTTGAAGGCACTGTATGTTCACAAGTACATGAAATAGAAAATAAATGTACTTGCTGTCATTTTTTCATAAAATACTTTGAATCCACAGTTTCAAGCAAAGACTTTGCTGAATTCAGGCTCACTGGTCAAATGTAAAAGAGCACCACAAGGCCTCCTCACAAAAACAATTAACCAACTGACCGAGCATGTTGACAGGTTTCCCCCTTTTATAATGGCCTGTGTTTGCTCAGTGTTTTGTGGGTCTACAGGGAGCCCGTGCCCTCCAGCATGGAAGACAAAACAACAAACAACCACAGCCTCCCTCTGCTGCGTGGCAACACACTCAACAATAACAACCTCACTGGGATGCTATTGAATATGGCAGTGTTACTCAATATTTTTTTTAAGTGGGCCGCTTTGGGTTGAGACAATCTTTTCGAGAGCTGCACAGATCTTACATTTGTTGTACTTTAGCTTTCAAAATGATCAATTATCAATAGAAAGCAAATTCAAAGCAATGGAACACATGCAATTAATTTAATGTACATCACATCACAAATATATACATGAACACAACAAGTAGGCTACATCACATGTATGACCCATAATAAGGGTTAGGCTACATCACATGTATGACCCATATTAAGGGTTAGACTACCTCAGTAGTTGGAACAGCGAAAATGTCCCTTCTGCTTTTTGACTGAATTTATTCGAAATTTGTAGTCTGTTGTTGCAATCCTTGTTAGGCAATCCAGGTGTCCATTGGTCAGTCTGTTTCTCTGTTTTTGTTTCACAATGTTCATTGTTGAAAATGTTGCTTCACATGAATAAGTGCTGACAAAAAATGATGTCACCTTTTGCACGCACTGCTTCAGAAGTGGATACTCTGTGTCTGACACAAGGTTCCAGAAATCAGCAGCACCTGATCCTAGTTCACCTTGCAATGTGTCATTTGCCTGCAGCTCTACTACCTTGCTCTCTATTTCAGCACGGTCAGGACAGAGAGTGGTGATGACTGGGGTCAGAGATGACACTGGCACATGAAAGGGGTTCTCAAGGAAGTTGAAAAAGTCCTTGTACTCCATGATGTCATTGAATCTTGATTCAAACTCCAACTTCAACTGTTCCAACACATGCACGAATCCATCATAGCTAAAATGTTGCAGTAGGTCTGTGTTGTGGTGACTGCTCTGAGCTTTGGGAAATGAACAAAATCTCTGTCAGGTATGAACAGCGTGGTGAATTTGTCTTGAAATGCTGTGACCACACGTAGCATTTTGCCCAGAGTTTTAGCCTTCCCTTGGAGCTGGAGATTAACTGTGTTCAGGTGGCAGGTGATGTCCATTAAAAAAGCCAGCTTTAATATCCACTGTGGATCATCCAGCTCTGGCTCCTCTTTTCCTTTGCTTTTAACAAATTCACGGATTTGAGGGAGGAGAGAGATAAATCTTTCTAAAACTCTGCCACACGAAAGCCATCTCACTTCATTGTGAAATATCAAGTTGCTGTATTCTGTCCGGTATTCCTCCTGTGATTCAGTGCCCTCACAATAATCATGTTCACTACGCGCACGACGTCCTGCATCACATTCTGTAATTCACCGTTTTTGAGTTTAGCCACAAGTGCTTCCTGATGAATGATACAATGAAATGTAACAAACTTGGGAATATCCTCTCTCTTTCTCATCAGGCCTACGAGTCCCTTCTCCTTCCCTCGCATGTTTGGTGCACCGTTTAGTGCACAGAGATGCAAGAAGTGACCAGTCAATGTTATTAGCAGCAAAAAATGTAACAAGGGCTTTCAGAATATCCTCTCCTCGTGTTTGTCCCTGAAGAGGCAGTAAACATAAAAGTTCCTCTCTGAGCGACCCATTTAGCGGGAAGCGGACCCACACACATAATTGGGAAATGTCACTTATATCAGTGCTTTCGTCAAGTGCAAGACTATAACACGGCGCCATAGATATGTCAGCAATCAATTCCTTACCGATGTCCTCGCCAATATCTTCTATGCGTCTTGTTATGGTCGAGTCAGAGACTTGCAGTCCCTTAATTTGCTTTAAAATAGCTTCCTTGTTTGTGAAATCAGCATACAATATTTCGGCTGAGGCCAAAAAACATTCTTTGACAATTTCTGCGTCTGTGAAGGACTTCTTGTTTCTTGTGAGTATCCAAGCAATCTCATATGTTGCCTCTGTCGTTTTCTCTGCAACAGTGCTAGATATGTTCATCATTTGTTGTTGTCCTTTGAGTTGCAATATATTGTTGTTTCTGAGGTTGCTTTGTGGCGGATATGTTTTGTCAAAATGGGCATGGTGTGATTGGAAATGTCGCTTTCTGTGTTCTTCTTCAATCGACCATATCCTTCTCTTAACCACCGGAGTCACATTAGCTAGCAGCACTTCCCCGCCACTATCTTCCTGATTTTCCCGGTTCCCCGGTGGTTGCTCATTCACAGCTGTCACGCTGTTCTCCGGCTCTTCCCCCTCATTTTCATTGTCAACAGATTTACGTTTCGTTTGAATAATAAACCTATCCATGTCGACCAGACTGCAAAAGTAGGCCGTAGTAGCATTAGGAAACTGTGTCGATCGCTCTCTGGCTGAGCACTCACGTTAAGCGCTTAATTGCCTTTCTGTTCAACAACTGCTATACTGCCATCTATCTGCCGTCCAGGGAATAATAGCTATAAAGTTACTCAGGCCTGCATTAAACACATTGCTTTGAAATTCTGTCATTGTCATGTATAATTATTGGAAAATTGGAAAGTCGCCGCGAGTGGGCCGCTTGACAATAGTGCATACACATGCAAGTATGCACACACACACACACACATGCACAAACACACACATACGCATGCACACGCATGCAGGCACCACGTGGACACACACATTACATTAAAACTAAATAGCCTAGAGAGATAAATCAACTGACGTCTTAGAATGTGGGTTTATAAAGAAAATAATATCACCACTTCCATCAATCTCAAGAAAAAAACAGAAAAAAAAACTCAAGTCAGTTGGTTATGTTAGTATTCCAGAGGAGGGGTGGCCAGCTGTTTCTGCCACCGCCTACCTCATCATAATGTTGATACCCAGGGATATCCTCATGGAAAATGTACCTATAGGTGTTAAAATGTACCAGTATCCTAGCAGGTCCTTCTGTCTGTTCACCTCCTGATTGCATAACACACTCATCCCCTCTCTATAGGAACACTCAAGCTCCTCTATCACACACACTCTCACACAAACACATATTATACAGATCCACCCCACCCACTTTGCATGCAACTATGGACCCACACACATCATTTGCACCCATGCACACCCACACACACACACACACACACCCACACGCACACACACGCACACACACACACACACACACACACACACACAAGCACACACACACACACACACACACACACACACACAGCTGTGTTGTCTTTGCTTTAAGTCCTGCTCCTTTCTCTGTCTCTCTCTGTCAGGGCTTTGTTCTCTCTCTGGAGGATGGATGAGGTTCTGACCTGGAGGATGGATGAGGTTCTGACCTGGAGGATGGATGAGGTTCTGACCTGGAGGATGGATGAGGTTCTGACCTGGAGGATGGATGAGGTTCTGACCTGCGGGGCTCTGCTGTTTTACATTCTCACAACTCCTCCTCTCTTCCTCTCTTTACTTCTCCTCTCTTCCTCTCTTTACCCCTCCTCTCTTCCTCTCTTTACTTCTCCTCTCTTCCTCTCTTTTCCCCTCCTCTCTTCCTCTCTTTACCCCTCCTGTCCCCCTCTCCTTCCCTCCCTTTTCCTTGCATCGCTGGCATGGGATGAAAACTAAAAGACAACAAGGAACACTATACAAAAACTGAATTAAACAGCTCTGTCGCCAAACACCAGACATTCCTGGCCAACACTGCTGCCAGCCAGGACTTTGTCAATATATAAAATAATAGATGGTTCACTCCTTTCCATTGTGAGTGTCTGCAGCAGCAGCATTAATGGTCAAACTATTGTTTCTCCTCTTCAGTATGTGTTAAAAAGATTATTCAAGCAACACTGGGTTCTCATGTCAGAGATGCAAACTGTATATTTGCGTAGTATGCAAGAAACGTCGAGCTACATTTTACATGCTGCCTTGATTCATCAATAGATGTCATGTGTGATTGTATAGACGAGGCAGAGTAGTGAAAACTGTCCAGTGTTATTCTCCTTAGACCTCAGTGTTTCCCTGATAGGAAGTCAGATTGGATTTAATGCTTTTTATCAGTTACATGGACACATTCACAAGCATTCAAATTCACAAACTATTTTGTTTCCACTTCCCTCTCTCTCTCTCTCTCTCTCTCTCTCTCTCTCTCTTTTCTCGTTCTAACACATGTTGTGCAGCTCTTCAAGATACAAAAAATACATAAAAACAGAGATATGGGCAATTACTCAAAACAGTTAGCACTGCTACACAAAAACATATTTCCCAGCAGAAACAACTACTTCTAAATAAACAAGAGCCATACTGTGTGTTTCTCTACTGGACGCCTGTCAACATAAACATTCCCTTTAGCGTCCATGCATTGAGTAAAGTAGGTTTTTCATAATGCATACTTAGGAATTTTCATACAGTACTTTTGTGTAAACACTGATGATGTAAATCTAAACCCCGCTGATAGAAAAGGCAGAATGCTGAATACATATTGTTGAAGGCAGAATATTGCTCAGATCATCTGTTGTACACTAAATGAAAGGCCCTACCACAGTGCTGATACAGCTGAATGAATCAAGGCAGAAATCTGTCATTTACAGTAGACAGAAGCACAAACCACAACATGAGTAAATATGAATCTGAGCAGTGAGAGAGAGAGTGTGTGTGAGAGAGAGAAAGAGATAGAGAGAGATCCAAGAGGGAAAGTGAGCAAACACAGCACATTATTGCAAACCTGATTGACGATCAATAGAAATCCTGGAACTCTGTTACATACTGAAATAATTCTCATGTAAAGAGGCCATTGGAAAATAGAATGTTAAACACTCTACTCCACCTTTGGATTAAATGTTAATTATGTCTGTATCTTTCATGGATAAAAATGAATTATAAATGTCATGACAATAGAGCTGTTGTGGTAAAACAGAGGTGAGTTTGGGGGCCAAATGCTTTTCACAGAGGAGAGAGAGACAGACACATCCTAGCAAGTAAAACAGAAACTTCTGAGTTTTGTCAGAAACATCAAAAGATAATATGAATCTCCAAAATATTTAGCAGTGGAGTTAATGCAGTTTTCCCATGAATAAAATACCTTTGGTTGTTCAATGAGCACCATCTGATGTATGCAAGCAACGCCCCAGGGAAAGAGGGCGAAAAATAGAGAATATGAGAAAATGCGGAGAACCAGACTCGTATTACATATTAAAGAAGGATGAATGTTTCCATCCGTACATTTCTCATATTTTAATCAGCTCCCTGACTCATAATGCCAATGAAATATGGAAGAGCCCAGAAGCACAAACCAGACTGAGTCTGCCTCAACCAACGTTCCAACTGGGAAAGGGAGAGAGAGAGAGAGTGAAAGAGAGAGAGAGAGAATCTTCTCCCGGTTCTGATGCTATGTCTGACGGACTAGTCTCTCCCCTTCTGTAACACAATAAAAATAACAATAATGAGGTTATATACAGGGGGTACCGGTACAGAGTCAATGTGCGGAGGTACAGGTTAGTCGAGGTAATTTGTACATGTAGGTAGAGTTAAAGTTACTATGCATACATTTTAAACAGCTAATACTCAATGTAAATAGTCCGGGTGGCCATTTCATTAATTGTTCAGCAGTCTTATGGCTTTGGGGTAGAAGCTGTTAAGAAGCCTTTTGGACCTAGATGTCTCTATTCCTCTGAACCGTTTGAGAGTGTAATGTTTACTGCTCACTTTGATTATTTATTTCATGTTTATTATCTATTTCACTTGCTTTGGCAATGTAAACATATGCTTCCCATGCCAATAAAGCCCTTTGAATTGAATTGAGAGAGATAGAGAGAATTGAATTGAGAGAGAGAGAGAGAGAGAGAGAGGGAAAGAGAGAGAGAGAGCGAGAGAGAGAGAGAGAGAGGGAAAGAGAGAGAGCGAGAGAGGGAAAGAGAGAGAGAGAGAGCGAGAGAGAGCTCAAGGCACTATGCTGGATAGAACAAAGCATCAGAGCTTCTGCTTTTTTTAAACAAAATGACTGGATTCTCAGTGCAAGGATTCCAAATAAAATAGAGTAAAATTAAAGAAGACTTGGCCATTTCACATTCAAAATCCACAGAATACTCAGATGCAAAAACAAAGGAATGAAACTCCTAATGTAAGAACATGAAACACATATTCCAGTCATGAATGCAGCCTGTTGGCAACACTATCAACCAGATTCCTTTTGTCATATTTGGCAAGGCTTTGAGAATGTGTGACTTTGTTCCCATTGGACAGAATGTGAAAACTCTCCAAGGACTCTTGAATTTACCAACAAAAGTTGGTATTCAGATGCAAATTCTGCAACGACAGGCCTCTATGTGAGAGGGGAGAGAGTGTGTTTGGAGGATGATTGGTGTGTGTTGGGGGAGGGGTGGAGATAGGGATGGTGAATACTGTAGACTAGAGAACTGGAACCTCCCCTTTTCATGATAATACTATATAGTTGCAGCGATTGCTATTCAAAATCTATTCTCCACTCACACATCCATGCATTAACACATAGTATATGACATGGCATCCAGGCATCATATTATTCATAATAGTCAGGTGCTGAGACAGAACAGAGGAAGCTGCAATACAAAAACATGCTGGTGTGGCAGCTGCAGATGGGTTAGAATGACCTATAAATCAATGATATCTCAATCAATTAACACTAATTTGAGGAGCGCTAAAACATTGACCCAAAAAGGGGCTTAGGTGGTGGGTGTGGCAGGGTACGTGGCAGAGGGCGTGGCAATGAGTGTTGTGTTCTTTTGCTCAAACATAGTAACAAAATGAATACTGCTAAATTCATTGTTTTGGGAATTTTAAACTCTCCCTGACTGTCTAGCCTTTATTTTGGTGATTGTTAGTTCTTGCTGATTATATTATAAAAAACATTATAGGTCCATTATCTTTTCTACATACTTTATATCTGGTTTTATTCATTTAAGTTTACACTTAAAGCGTTTTTCCATCCCTAAAATGTATTTCCCGAAGAAAATGTATATACAGTGCATTTGGAAAGTATTCAGACCCCTTCCCTTTTTCCACAATTTGTTACGTTACAACCTTTTTAAAAAAGTGTCTTAAACAAATTACACTGTTCAGATTTAGGCATCCCGAAAATATTTGCAGGTGGCCCGACCAAGGATTACAATGGCAGAAAAATAACACTGGGCAGATCTCAAGTACCAAAACACACATCCTTTTATAGGAATGATTTTACTGCAGGAGTGCTAATAACTTACATTATGTAAATATCCTAGAGGAACAAGAGACACTTCCTCGCTGGTGGTAGACCATCACAGATTTAATTTAGACTTTCTCAGGTTGTGATGAGCTCTGCGTACTTGTTATAAAATTTGACAATCAGAATCGTCACAACAATTTCCAATTTTAATACAAAGACACAATGTAACAGTTACAGTAATAGTCTCTACCAGGTCTGAGGAAAAACAGATTAATAAGTAATTTATGGCTGATGAAATTGTTTATGTGTTGGACAGTCCCTGAATGCACCACAGGGACACTCTTCCACAGCCCTCCATATCAGTCTTATAGAGTGAGATCCACAGACAGTGAGACATTAATGTGTATACATTTAGCACCTAATACATAATGAATCACCCTATGAGTCTGAGTTTTTTTTCCTTTTAAAGAGGAGTGGGAATTGGTTAGGTGTTTTGGCTGCTAAAGGAGTATTGTGAGAACCACACAAACACACACACCATTCCCCTCTCCCTTCATCCATATCACACATAATCTTTTAAATTCCTTCGATGAAACAGGGAGAGAGATGAGATGCCTAATGATTGGGTTGTTGGATAAATGAGGAGGAGGATATGCGATGGTCTTGCTACAGACAAAAGGCCCAGTCATGATAACAAAGAGCTCAGACAGGCTCCCCGTGGACTAGAAACGTACAATACAGACAAGACACAGAATAACAGACTTCAAACAGCACTCTGCTGGAGTGTGATACACAGTACAAAGGCACAGAGAAACATCTCATTATCTTGGAAATCTCTAGGAAACTAGTCACGCTCACTGAAGTGAACATGAGAAGATCCCAACTGCTCAAGCTATTTTTCCCCTGTCTCGACTCCAACACAACTTTAGAGGGACATTGCTGTCTGACCTCTGCCTCGTCCATAACCTCAACAAAACAAACTGCATGCATTAGACACCTCTTTTATTTGCTTGTTTTTGTGTAATTCAGTTATATCACAAAAAACAATATTGGAAATTGTTGCAGTGAACTCAGTCACCAGTGGAGTCCTTCTCTTCGTATCCATCGGCAACAGGGCGGTACGCGGGGCAAGTGTGGTAGTCTGTGAGGGCTGCGGTTTGGGGACTTCCCAACAGAAGCCACAACTGTGTGAGGTGACGCGGTGGGGTCAGGCCACTTAGTCCCCCTCTGTGCTCCCAGCGGTATGCTCCAAGAGAACCCAAAAAGAACATGGAGGTGCTAAAAAAAACACAAACAGAGCCTTGATTGTGCCGAAGAGCCCCCCCTCCCTCACTACTGCATCTCTGTGCCATGAGGTAGAGAATGAGAAAATGTAAATGGTATTTTGTAAACTGCTATCTGTTTCAGTCTGGATGGGTTTATTCTAGTGGACTGCTGAAACAAGTGACTGAGCTGGTTGACATGACAACCTGCTGAAAGATTGGGCCATCTTATTGGCACTTATTGACCAGAAGCAAAAAAAAAACCATAGTGTGTCACATGTAAACTAAACAGATTAGACATTTGGTTTTGTCCAGCTACCAGTAACCACCTTACAGATAACCTGATAGATCCCATTTAGTTATAGAGCCTAAACCTCACTGGTAGAACCACAGACGTGATGATCATGAGACCCCACTTCTTAAAGGCCCAGTGCAGTCAAAAACATGATCTTCCTGTGTCTTATATTTATTTCCACACGGTGAGGTTGGAATAATACTGTGAAATTGTGAAAATTATGATAATATCCTTTTAGCGTAAATTGCCTCAAATTTCATCCTGTTTTGGTGGGATGGAGTTTTGTCCTGCCTGGTGGCCTGCCAATAACAACACATTTTCAGTTTTCCCCTCCCCACTCAGACCACTCCCAGACAGTCCTAGCAAAATTATTTACTGAGAAATTGTTCTTTGCTAAGAAGCTATTTTTGTTTCTTTTTGACCATTTTAATTGAAAACGAGTAAGGTTCTTCATTTTTACCCAGAAATGGTTTGATATCGAGATAAAAACGGATGCATCGGACCTTCAATGTTTGTTTATTTCCAGTCTCCTAACAGTAGGTTAGTCAAATTAGGTCAACTATCATCACAAGAGAGAGGTTTATATTGTCATTTGTTTTCTATTAATTAATTGCCTATTTCTCTTCTGTCATCAAATTAGTGCAGTGAGAGGCCACTCCTAATGGCCTTGACTTAATGATGATTACAGACAATATTGGTTTCGCCTTTCACTAAACAGCTACTGGCTGCTGGAGAATCAATGATGGCTACAGATAAATCAATAGGCTATAGTACAATAAGTGTAGGCAGAGTTCTCAAAGAGACTGGATTCTTTTAGCTTCCAACTTCTCGTGGGTCATTTGGCGGTCCCATGTTCTTCCCAGGGGGCCACTTGTAGCTCCCACAGATTCCCACAGAGACAAGGATTATCTTCTGCCAGCTCCAGAGTGTCTCAGTGCTCAGTCCAGCGCTGCCTGCCTGTCTCATACAGGGCCTGGTAATGGGAACATGGGCGCAGTGGGGACGGTCTTATTTGCTGTTAAGCTTGCCCTTGGGGAATGGAGAGGCAAATACCACTTATTTGCTTCTTTAATCCCTTTCTCCATCCTAATCCCTCCTTTCTCCCTCCTCCTTAGCCTTTGTCGGTAGATTATCTGGCTACCCCAAACCCTGTCAGAACCACATCGGGGGTTAAGACTGGAGGGGAGTTGGAAACATATAGAGGGGAATAAGAGAGGGACCTCAATGCCCCCTTCAATGTTTCTCTGAGTTTTTGGTAATGCTCCATTTGGCTAAAAGACCATTGTCATAGTAATGGTAGCTTAATAGTCCATAATGTACAATTAGACAGCAGGAACACAGTGTGAAACAACACAAACTCAACACAACCCTTTGTCTCCACTCATACTGTATGATCCCATAGTGAACAAACACTATCCCCGTCTCTAACGGTACGGGTCCATCTCCACTCCCTCCCTTTTTACAACAGTAACCCAGACACCCCCATCTGTCTGTCCTGACCTGTGTTTTGGCACATGAGGGTAAGTGTCCCTGTCTAACTGATCCTCTGGTTGATTGTAACGACAGTCAGTCAGGCAGCCAGCAGCCTCCCTCCCTAACAGCCCAGACATCTCTCTGTGGCGCTGCAGTATTGATATTGTTTAGGGTTGCAGATGCCTAGTAGGCTTTTAATGAAGGCTCAGATTGATCATGCATCAGTTGACCTCCTCTGGATCATTCTGATTGCTATCATTTGTTTCTCCCTGCAGAGCTTGGCTGATCTATATTGGGGAGCCAAGTGTACTGCACATGCAAATGCACCACAGTCACACACACACACGCACACGCACGCACACACACACACACACACACCAATAGTCAACACGAAAAGTAGGAAATCAAGAAGCTGATAAAAGAAGACAACTTGAGAAAGGGAGACCAGAGAATGATCCATAGAGACATTTGTTCTGAATCCCTGCCACTACCACCATCCCTACCTCAATGTCAAAGTCAGTCCTGGGGTGGAACCCCAGTGTTTCTAATTAGGCATCCATTAGACCTGTGTCACAACTACACACAGCTGTCAGGACCCTGTGGCTGTGTTTCTGGTGCTGCTACATTCACTTGCCACCCCAGGGCCCACTGGAGAGGGAATGAGGGAAAGAGAGAGAGAGAGAGAGAGAGAGCAGTAGGATACACACAGACAGGATTACCTCTCACAAATAAAAGTAATGAATATTAATCTTACATTCCGATCTGGAATGTAACTCAATGACAATAATCCTCTACAGTAATGGATACAGTTACATAATGCCACAAAGTAATACTTACAGAATGATTCCAGTTAAGTCTTATTCTTTTAGAAATATATTCCCCTCGTATAATTTATTTTAACACTCTCTCTTCATTCCATTAAAAAGGAGTTAAACAAGCTTTGATGAAGATCATCAACCTTTACAATCGCTAGGACCCATTTCTCAATACTTAGGTCACTTTTTCAAAACTCCTCACACATTGAGCACAACAGCAGTCTATGTGGGCTAAACTGTGTATAATTTTTCATTGCTTTGGCACAAAATGCATTCAATGACTGCGTCTTTCAATATTCATGAATTATTTTCTCACTCAGACACAACCACCACCAAAACTCTACAGGCCAATTTGCACGTTTACATACTATTTGCAAAACTGTTCAACTTAAGTTCAAAACCTAACATAACACAAAATTGAATAAGACAGCAATTTGTACAGTAATACCGTATTGAAATATATTCCAGATCTAAAAAATGAAATACTATCAAAACAATTAGACCAACCACAGCTGATTCCCATTGTAGCTGAACACCTACCCAGGTGTTAGTCTTTCAATTTCATTACCATCTATACAAAAGAGGACATTTTAGAAATAATGCTGTACTGTAATGTAAACATGGACCCAGCCAGAGATAGTGAAGTGGCTGACAGAGGAAGAAGAGTGGTTGGGAGAGGGAGAGGGAGAGGGAGAGGAGTATGTATGCGTGGTGGAAGAAGACTGAGAGGAAGCTGTAGTCTCAGATGAGATTAGGACTACTACAATTGATAATGTAATAAATCATGGTCTATCAATGAGAGAGGCTGGTCTGAGAGTGCAGCCAAATCTGCAACGCTCAACGGTGGCATCTATTGTGAGACATTTCCGGCAAATCAACAGGTAAGATGTGCATTCTGCAAGGGCAGCTGACTGAACTGCACATTACAGAAGTAAATTGAGCAAAGCCTCCAAACCCACTTGTCTGTAATTGTTTTTGTATTTCATCTTAGGACCCAACGGTTACCAACGGTTACCTCCCACAGGCGAGAGAGGTACTGTAGGATTTTCACTGCTGTGCAGGAAACTGCAATCATTGACATGGTCATTAGAAACAATGGCATAAAACTCACAGAGATTCAGGACAGAGTGTTGGCAGACAACATTACATTTGGAAATATTCACAAAGTAAGCATAACAACTATTTCTAGAGTCCTGAAACAACAGGAAGTTGGGATGAAGCAGTTGTACACTGTCCGCTTTGAGAGGAACTCTGAACGAGTCAAGCAACTCAGGAACCAATATGTCCAGGTAAGATTACTATAAAATACAGAACTGGTTTTAAAGAAAACAAAACGGCAGAGTTTTGACTGGGTGTATTGATACACCATGCTCAAAGGGATATTCAATGTCTGCTTTAAAAATGTTTACCCATCTCCCCAATAGGTGCTCTTCTTTGCAAGGCATTGGAAAACCTCGCTGGTCTTTGTGATTGAATCTGTGTTTGAAATGAACTGCTCGACTAAGGGAGCTTACAGATTAGTGCATATGTACAGAGATGAGGTAGAATCATGTTAAACACTGTTAATGCACACAGGTTATTATGTGATGTGTTAAGCACAATTTTACTCCTGAACTTATTTAGGCTTGCCATAACAAAAGGTTTGAATACTTATTGAGTCAAGACATATCAGCTTTTCATTTGTTATTAATTAGAAAACATTTCCCCAAAACATTATTCCACTTTGACATTATGGGGTATTGTTTGTAGGCCAGTGACAAAACAATCGCTATTCAAGCCATTTTAAATTCAGGCTGTCAAAATGTGGAAAGGTCAATGGGTGTAAATACTTTCTGAAGGCACTGTATGTTTTGTATTGTAAAAAAAACATAAATAATATCTTACCAAAAAAAAGAAAATGAACGTCACGGATGGATGTCCTCTGGTAATGAACAGCATGTCATGCAGTGTGACTCCAAATAAGAAATAAAAATATAAAAAGCACTAAAACCAAATGGGCAGTGGATGAACCAATTCAAGCCACCATAAAACAGCCCATAAATCCATAGTGTACATAGGCCCAGACACAGAGATCTACTGCCTTTCAATAGGAAGATATATGGACACTTTATGTTTTACTATTGAATTAATGACCTCTATATTACTGCAAAGAGAGAATGTATAATCTTCTGGTCAAAAGGAAAGCCCCTAAACTAAAGCTACCAGAGAGCGCAGCAGCAGAATTTTATTTGCTGTCACTTCGTATTTCAAATAAGCCTCCAACGGTTGTTAATCATAACTGTGTTTAAACCCTATTAAAGCAATTATCTAAGCAGCAGGAGAGTTAGGGATTGGAGAAAAGCCTTTTGTGAGAATCCGGATGTTAGACCCTTTCAGCAGCGTCCCTCAAGAAATGTGGATTTAAGATGAACGGTTACGCAAAAGATACAGTGCAGAGATACAGTAAGAAGGTTAGAAGCTGCCTAGTGCCTACACACCCTACCTCCAAACACATATTCAAATCAACCACCTGCCAGCCCTCCTCCCACAGACCCTTATGGTTCATGCTTGCCACCCAGCTGATGGGAGCTCAGAGCTAGAGACACAATAGAAGGGATGAGCTGCTTCTGCGTCTATCTGTCTGTCCTTACAATGCCCGGCTGGCAGGCTGGTACACTGCAGGGTGTCTCTGTGTGTGGCCTGTACATTAGTACACACACACAGGCTTTACTGGAGGTGCCTTCCTGAGAGGGGGGCACTTAGTCCAATGCTGACAAAGCCCGGTAGGTCCTGCTGTCAGCCCATTCTGGGTGCACCCAGTGGAAAGAATCAATTGGGCTGGTCTACAACAGACCACTTTCATATTTGACTTGTAATCAATGTTCAGGAGGAGAGCAGGGGCATGGGGAGACGGCGCCAGCCAGTGTGGTGATCTGGAAAATATAATTGGAAAACAACATAGTGATACTACTGACATGAGAAGGGATCTGATCTGAATGTGCTATGAGGAAAGATTGGCCCCACAATGGGCAGATTCAGGGAGCTGAGAGAGAAGAGGCCCTTTGTGGTGCGCTATCAAAAGCACCTTACGCAACCGCCTGCAAGAAGTGTATAAACAACATATTTTTCGATTCAGAAAACAATCAGGCTTTGTGAAGGGAGAGTGATAAAAAAAAAATGTCTAACCACCATAAACGTTTCAGACGGCTGAGGCTGATCACTTCCTTTGCAGTCTCTTTAAGACTTCTCTCTCAGTGTTATCCAGCCTCGACACAGGCAAAACTACCTCTAACGTCATAGGTGAATACAGGTGATAAATGAATGTCGTTTTTACGATTATGAGGCTGTGAGAGGTATACAGCTGTGTACATATGGCTACATCTGCTCACTGCTGCCCAACTATGGACTACAACAGATGAATATGTTACCACAGAGTTACAGTTGAAGTCGGAAGTTTACATACACTTAGGTTGAAGCCATTAAAACTCATTTTTCAACCCCTCCACAGATTATATGTTAACAAACTATAGTTTTGGCAAGTCGGATAGGACATCTACTTTGTGCATGACATGGCAATGTTACCAAATTCTTCCAACAATTGTTTACAGACAGATTATTTCAATTATAATTCACTATATCACAATTACAGGGGGTCAGAAGTTTACATACACTAAGTTGACTGTGCCTTTAAATATCTTGGAAAATTCCAGAAAATGATGTCATGTCTTTAGAAGCTTCTGATAGGCTAATTCACATCATTTGAGGTGTACCTGTTGATGTATTTCAAGGCCTACCTTCAAACTCAGTGCCTCTTTGCTCAACATCATGGGAAAATCTAAAGAAATCAGCCAAGACCTCAGATTTTTTTTTTAGACCTCCACAAGTCTGGTTCATCCTTGGGAGCAATTTCCAAACACCTGAAGGTACCACGTTCATCTGTACAAACAATAGTACGCAAGTATAAACACCATGGGACCACGCAGCTGTCATACCGCTCAGGAAGGAGACGCGTTCTGTCTCCTAGAGATGAACGTACTTTGGTTTGAAAAGTGCAAATCAATCCCAGAACAACAGCAAAGGACCTTGTGAAGATGCTGAAGGAAACGGGTACAAAAGTATCTATATCCACAGTAAAACGAGTCCTATATCGACATAACCTGAAAGGCCGCTCAGCAAGGAAGAAGCCACTGCTCCAAAACCACCATAAAAAGTTTGCAACTGCACATGGGGACAAAGATCGTACTTTTTGGAAAAATTTCCTCTGGTCTGATGAAACAAAAATGTTTGGCCATAATGACCATCGTTATGTTTGGAGGAAAAAGAGGGACGCTTGCAAGCCGAAGAACACCATCCCAACCGTGAAGCACAGGGGTGGCAACATCATGTTGTGGAGGTGCTTTGCTGCAGGAGGGACTGGTGCACTTCACTAAATAGATGGCATCATGAGGAAGGAAAATTATGTGGATATATTGAAGCAACATCTCAAGACATCAGTCAGGAATTTAAAGCTTGGTCGCAAATAGGTCTTCCAAATGGACAATGACCCCATGCATACTTCCAAAGTTGTGGCAAAATGGCTTAAGGACAACAAAGTCAAGGTAATCGAGTGGCCATCACAAAGCCCTGACCTCAATCCTATAGAATTTTAAAAAGCGTGTGGGAGCAAAGAGGCCTACAAACCTGACTCAGTTACACCAGTTCTGTCAGGAGGAATGGGCCAAAATTCACCAAACTTATTACCAAATACTAATTAAGTGTAGGTAAACTTCTGACCCACTGGGAATGTGATGAAAGAAATAAAAGCTTAAATAAATAATTCTCTCTACTATTATTCTGACATTTCACATTCTTAAAATAGAGTGGTGATCCTAACTGACCTAAAACATAATTTTTACTAGGATTAAATGTCAGGAATTGTGAAAAACTGAGTTGAAATGTGTTTGGCTAAGGTGTATGTAAACTTCCGACTTAAACTGTATCTGTTGCAAAGAGACAGGCCTTCCAGTAGGGGAGAGTGGGGTAAGTTGAGCCCCCATTGTTTCTAGAAAATCAAAAACAAAATGTATAATTTAACCAAATATTTAGGAAGAGGTCATCATTTCATGGAGTCTGTGAATGAAAAAGCTATAAGTGGTAAGAAAGTTAGGTCCAAAAAAACAGATTTTCACCAAGTCAAATGGATTTATTGTGTTAGAGGTTTCATGATTCTTGTATCTAAATCAAAGTAGATCATTTTAAGATTGTTTTATACATCAGCTGGGGCTCTATAACCTTCAATATGAGGTCCTAAACCTAGTATGAAAGTAGCTGTGTGGGCTAATATAGTCAAAATGTTTGCCTAGTTGAGCCAATGGTTGAGCCAATGGCAAGTTGAGAAAATTGAAGTGTTTTCTTCCCAGGTGTAATGCAAGTCATTATCGCTGGAATATGAGGTAGCAACAGGGCCTGGCCTATGTTAAAAGTGTTTTAAAAGCTACAAAGTGTTTGTTAGGTGTTAAGCCTGTGTTAAAATATGCTTGAAATTATTAAAATAATAAAAAGTGATTGTGATTGTGTTGAATTGTTTTTGGTAAATAAAAACAGACATGGTTTCAAAAAGGTAGTGGTAATATTTTAGACCGAAATTTGTAGGTGGATTAAATTACCCTACACCCGGGGTAAGTTGTGCCAAGAGACCAATGTTTGGGGACAAGCTACTGTATGTTTTCAAAACTGTAATGTTTACATGAATTCAAATTATTTCTAGGGATACACAACATCGTGAAATATAAGTAGATATCTTTGTTAGAAAGAATACTATATTTCCCTTGACGGAGTGATGCTGATTGAAAACAAAATCTCAATTTACCCCACTCACCCCTAGGTCTAGAGTAAATTTAAACAGCACAGTGTTGTGTATGAATGTATCAGATATGTGAGAATAACAGCTCAGCTTGTGGTATAAATCTGTGCTTTGAGGGAATCCCAAACCACAGAGGGTTCTGATGTTTCAGTCATTGATTTATAACTCTTAACCTGCACATCAATCCTGCGGGCTGTCACCCTCTGACATCCCTGATCTTCTCTTTATTCAGGATGAATGACAGATGGACAGATGAATCTACCGGAGGGGTTGTGTGGTTGTTAAATCCAATGATCACTGCTTACTGAGACCCCAATCCTACAGTATTCAATTCAGTCGCCTCTGGTATAACACAAAAGAAAGAAGCAGTGAAAAGTATTTGGGGTAAAATATCTAACTCTGAATGAAGTGGTTTGAATGTGTGAGCTCTGTCTGGCACTGACAGACTATTCCCTATGGTAAACGGTTGTGGTGTTGTTAACAGTAGCCTGCTGTGCTGTTGCTTCCCCTGAGGTTGACAGCAGCCATAGTGACATCATACTAATAATAGCTGATGCTATTTCTGCTCCATGAGATGTGTAGGCAACTAGGCAACAGTCCAGTACAACATCAGACTCCATTCCACCCACTGACAGGCTTATTATGTTCACGTCAAAGATGTAACACATACACACACAGAGGCACAAACATACTCATAGAACTCAACCCCACAGTGGATAACAAGTCTTACCTTAGCTTCTCAAAGTTTCTCTCGCAGTGTTCAGAGACCAACGTCTGGAAGTGAACAAAGTCAAAAGAAGATCAGGAATCAGAGACAACATCCATAGAGAGCTACTGATAACCCATCAAAGTATTAGTGTTAGTTAGAGCAACTGTCTTTGTCTCCCGGTTGTGATGTCAAAGTGAATGAATGTACTATATTCTGTTCATGCTGCCTATTCCTGATCTGGGATGCTGTAGACCACATAAAGCAGCCTCTGTCCATACTCCATTCTGGATATTTTGGGTGGGTATCTGTTACACCATTATGGCTCATCCCCAACAGATGCCATACTCGATTAAAAACAAAAAACAATGTTTTAAGTGAGAAGTAGGCATTGGTCTGAAGCCGAAAAAGAAAGGAAATTCACATGAGCACCACAACGCCTACTCCACCCATGCTCTACCAAGGTTTTCCAGCACACAGCTTTGACCTACTGCAGTAGCTACAGTATGTTGGTCTATTGTACTTCAAAGAATGCGTATTCAGGTTGCTTAGAATTCAAACCTTCTCAAACAGCCTAATTCATACTCTTAGAGGAAGTGCTCCCACAATAATGTGTTTTGTACCACATTCAAGTATTGGATTCTTCACACACCACACTAATCCCATTCCACTACTTTTTCAAGTCTTTTTTAATTATATGAAAGCAACCTTTGCTTTTATACTTACAATACCATCATGCTTGATTGAGCTAGCTGTTTTGTCTTGTAGTAATGTGGTACCTGCCTGTACTTCCATAAACCTTTATTTTAGCAATACATGTAATTGAGAAGCTGTTAAGATATCCTTCTTAACAGCTTCTACCCCCAAGCCATAAGACTCCTGAACAGCTAATCAAATGGCTACCCATACTATTTGTATTGTAGATATGGCTTTTTCTTTGTAATTCTGCCTAGAAGGCCAGCATCCCGGAGCCGCCTCTTCACTGTTGACGTTGAGACTGGTTTGTTTGTGGGTACTATTTAATGAAGCTGCCAGTTGAGGAGTTGTGAGGCATCTGTTTCTCAAACTAGACACTCTAATGTACTTGTCCTCTTGCTCAGTTGTGCACCGGGGCCTCCCACTCCTCTTTCTATTCTGGTTAGAGCCAGTTTGTGCTGTTCTGTGAAGGGAGTAGTACACAGCGTTGTACGAGATCTTCAGTTTCTTGGCAATTTCTCGCATGGAATAGCCTTCATTTCTCAGAAGAAAGTTATTTGTTTCTGGCCATTTTGAGCCTGTAATTGAACCCACAAATGCTGATGCTCCAGATACTCAACTAGTCTAAAGAGGGCAGGCTTTATTGCTGCTCTAATCAGCACAACAGTTTTCAGCTGTGCTAACATAATTGCAAAAAGGTTTTCTAATGATCAATTAGCCTTTTAAAATGATAAACTTGGATTAGCTAACACGTGCCATTGGAACACGAATGCTTAGCAGGACATAAAAATTGTCCAATTCACACACTTATCAAGAGAACATCTCTGGTCATCCCTACTGCCTCTGATCTGGTGGACTCACTAAACACACGTTTCGTTTGTAAATTCTGTCTGAGTGTTGAAGAGTGCCCCTGGCTCTCTGTAAAAAAATAAAAATAATAATAATAATAATAATTGTTTTGCTTTGCTTCATAGAAGAAATTTGAAATTTATACTGTTACTTTTGATACTTAAGTATATTTAAAACCAAATACTTATAGACTTTTACTCAAGTAGTATTTTACTGGGTGACTCATTTTCTATTAAGGTATCTTTACTTTTACTCAAGTGTGACAATTGGGTATTTTTTCCACCACTGATCATTGTCCAGCCGTGTTGTAGTCCTGACTCTACTCTACTTCACCTAGGTGGTGTAGACATTTTAGAGGGTTGGACAATCATTGACGGTCACCTGATTCAAATTTTTTGGGAGAGAGAGAATCCTCTCTCAGTTTTCTGGGCGTGTGTGTTATGATGTTATTTACAGTGACAGGCCTATCTTCACAATAAATAAGCTACTTAAATGAATATGTACACTAATTTTTTTTAGTATGGCTAAATTGTTGTTGTCTGTTGACTCCTGAAACACAGACACAAAGGTGGAGTTAGTGAATAGTCACATTTTATGTCTATCATGGATCAATGTAATGCCTAAATTCTATGAACTTGATAATGACATATAATGACATATTCAAGCGTTCTCTGTGGAAAGGAAGGTGTGTTCTGATCATGGTTTCACTTCTTTGGCCGTACAGAGCAGAGGGGGGCTGGGATAGGTAGCCTAAGAGAAAATATAGGCAACTACTGTATTAGTTCTCACATTTGGTGCCTGTTGGATAGGACAGAATGCTACTGCAAAATTGAGGGATGAACTGTGTTACAAAAAAAGATTGCAGTTTTGAAACTGCCCAAAAAAAGTACAGTAACTGCAGTCGACTGTGGTATTTTGGAAGAAGAAGCTTTTATCGTAAGGGCTAGTTTCACTAGCTATGTACAGCCAATCTCTCTTTGAAAGCCAGGTAGCTAGCTAATTAAAACATAATTATGTTTTGTCCTTACATCTTTACCTGAACTGCAGTTTGCACAGTTTGATATTACTTTGCAGTATTTTGTATCACATTGGCCAGCAAGCACACATTCCCTTTGACAGCTAGGTTTATTACTGTAGAGACAGCAGTGCATTTGGTAACATACAAACAATGCAGTCGCGTTAGTACTGGTAAAGCAGTGATTTACTCACTGAGCTAAATATGTTTATTTTAATATCCAACTGGTAGTTACAGTCTTGTCCCATCGCTGCAACACAGCCTGTGACCGAACCAGGGTCTGTAGTGACGCCTCTAGCACTGCGATGCAGTCCCTTAGACCCTGCCGTGCATAACATGTCTCCAAAAATGACTATGTATCCCAGCTGTGTTCACATTCACATTTCACCTATCCAAGTCTTCATCCACTTTTGATGTCAGTAGTTAGCTAGCTGGCCCCTGATTTCATTTGGCTAATGTGTGCCTTGCCAGGCTGCTTACAATAGCCAAGTGAACATCAGTAGCTCATCAGAATAATATTCGCTTTTTTCTTACTCACCATTTCACCATCAGCCCATCCAACAGTGCCAGTTTGAACTAAGTGTATTACAGACAGCAGTAACCCTGCCTAAGCCTTATCACCAGGTTGTAAACAGTAAGTAATGAGCCCACACCTGTTCCAAATGAACTAAAGCCAGCCCTTGCAAGACACGCATAGTCAGATTGAAATGTACATGATTCTATTAGGAAAAAGATGCGGAAAAACACTAAGGTTAAATTCATTTTTTCCCTGTTCAAGCCCCAAAATATCATGCTTTGATTAAAACTATGACTTATTGATTTAAATTGTTGTGCTAAATGCATTGTCTTTTATCAGAAAAATATATATTTTCGCTGATGTGGGCATTTAATTAACCTTCTGTCTTATATAACCATAGCAATTTTTTTAAACATATTTTAAGGGCGGCAGGTAGTCTAGTGGTTAGTGCATTGGGCCAGTAACATTGAAAGCAAAGTAAAGGAAAACAGTGTTAAATCATTGACTTTTGAAGATCGTATAACTCATCCATAGAGATTAAACAAAGATGTGCCCATGTACATTAGAGGAGCGTCTTTATTTTACAGCTTGTTTCTAGCCTAAAGCATTGCAGAGTTATGCATCCTATACATTTATATAATACGGGTTTGAGAGGGCATTAGCCCCCTCCCCCGACCCCTAGCGCTGTGCCACTGGAATGGCCGTGCATGGCAGAGTTGTTGACAAATATCCAAAATGTCAAGAAGACAGGAGAAGGAGCATACTGGAATCTATTCTGATGCTAGCAAGCATGCATTTGCATGTGCATTTGTTTTATGAGCTACTGTTTGAGTTGTGTCCAGTCTCTGTCGGACAGTAAAATATAGCTAGCTCTTACCGTAGCGTGGACTATAGAGAAGCTAGCTAGCTGGTGTTGCAAAAGACCATTGCATTGCATGCATTGTAAGGTAGCAGCGTGACAATTTGCCCAAAGTTTGGTGTTGGTTTTGAAATGATGTAGATAGCTAGCTATGTTTAACTGACATTTGGAGGTGAGCTAGCTATGGTTAGCCAGCTTCTGTGTCGAGGTCAGCTGTCAATGTCTGGCTCTAGCTAGCTAGCTAATGGCTGAAGTTATTTGTGTAACTTTCCATAAACAATTATAGCTAGCTGCATTTCTTTGCCTGTTCTTTAGCTAGTTATCTTTCAGACGACTGGTGTTAGTTAGCTAACTAGAGAGTCTAGCTGCTGGACTTTGGACAAGCAAGCAAACGTTAGCTAGATAGATAGATAGCTACCTAGCTAATCAAAATATCTGTTTGCATTTATTGGTTAATCTCAATTCGAATACAATTTAATAGATATTGATGTTATAATCTCGTTTTAATCTGACGTCTACAATTTGAGCTAGGTAGGTGCAGGAAATACTCTGAAAACTCAATTGCTAACAACACTGTTAAAAAAATCTGCCACGTGGTTCTCTGTAACGGCCGGGCAGCTCATGACAAGAGGCTGGGAGTGTGTTGGGTATCTCCAATCAAGTTGATTTGCGAATTTGAAGCGTCATTGGTGTCATATTGGCTTAGATATTATGGTAGGGAGATTTGAATTTAACATTGAGCTTCAACCAATGCGATACACAATAATTATTGTTCCTCATTGACAGATGCCATCAACCATTATGAGTCCTTCCCAGCAGATGACACTCACAACCACCACTTCTCCCTCCCAGATGACAGAGAGATGGATCAAACATCTGCTTTGTATCTAGATGCTATTTCACTATCAATATCATCATATACAAAAAAATATATTTTCAATAGACCAACTTTAACTTCATGCACCTGTGAAAATGTCTGAGAAACAAAAAAGTGTCTGAACTCACCCAGCTATTTTGGTCAACAAGCTATTTTAAAACTGTCTCTATGTCTAAAAGTGTCTCTGTCTAAAAGTCTGTATGTCTGAAACTGTCTGTATTTCTGATATTTTTAGCAGCTGCTGAAGGTTTGGTTCTGTACCTGGCTGTGAAGACAAGACATGTTGACAGTGTTGCTGATCTGTGTTGTGATTGGCTGGGTGCCAATGTCCAGAGTGTAAACCACTCAGCCATGCTGCCAAACTAACCTCTATCTACATAAGAGTGGAGACTGAACTCTGCACCAAACATTCTATTCTCATCATGCCGAACTCTTGACATACAGCTCTCAGTAATGATATGACTCAACAAACATGTAATTCTTTGTTCTCTGTAAAATAATACTGTTGTCCTAAGTAGATAACACTTTACACCCTTGAGCCACTGAGCAAGGGTAGCATTTTGGGAGTGTATGTGCGTGCCTGCACATGTGTCAGGGGGTGTTTGATATTCTAAGAACACCGCCTAAGCACACATGGAGCTCAATGCCAGGGCATGCCCGTGACCCGACCCCAGCTGCTCCCTGTCCCTGCCAGGTCTGCCAGCCACTCAGGGGCATCAAAGGGAGGACAGGCAGAGCACCTGTGTCTGTCTGTCTATCTGAGGGACAAAAGGACAGAACTCTCTCAAGAGTCTATATGCCACCCTAACAATCCATAAGCCAGGGGGGATGGTCGGGCTCACTTGGGGTGACGATTTCTCAGAGTGATTTTCTTGAAGGTCTTTGTCCCTGCCATGGCTGCTCCATGAGACATCATCACCTAAAGTGATCCCAGCGGTCCAAATGTGGGGGTCTGGCTCATGGACTATATGCTGTGGTCTCAAAGGCAGAGGTACACTATATGACCAGTCCAGTGTTCAGCAGACATCGACTAAAAAACACTTTCAAAAGTAGCTTAAAAATGATTAATTTGCCCTTTGTCTCAGTAAAATAAAAATATTGACATTTTTATATAAACAACGGGAGAGGGAGGCAGAAGTTTAAGAGGTTGGAGGGTAACAAAGAGACGTGACAACCACGGAGAAAAAATGTGACACCTGGCCTCGTCCTTGATTCGGATAAAAGGATGATACATCACAAGTGACAGGGCAAAAAAATGGTTGTTACCCCGAGGATGGGAAAGGAGAAGAAGTCTATTTTTAGTGCAAGTAAAAATATTATTTTTTAGCCTGCCCTCACTGCACTGCAATGTGAGATCTCATTCATAGAAACAATCTCATATTTTCAGGACTAAAACTAGAAATAAATATCACATACATGTAATCAGAGGGTTAGTGATTTTGGAGTATAACTGCATTAGACAGCTGTCTTTCAGCAGTTTGATTGTGATCAGGTCTGACTCAGACCTAACCTCTGTGATTGAGTATGTTATCCTTCTCAACCGCACCCCTGATTGATTTCAGAGGAGTAGGCTGTTGTTCCTCTCCCCTACTTGATTCCACAAGCCTTTCTCTCCCCCAATTAAGAGTACATTGAGCAGAACTGTGATGGACTGCTCAATAAGTATTGTCTGGTCCAATCCTTCCCCTCAGTCTCTCCTTCCCTCTGTCTCTCTCTCAGTCTCTCTATCACTAAGTTCTTCTCAATACCTCACTGTCCATCACCAACTCTCTCTCTGCCCCTATCCCTCCATTCACAGAAATTGCTCAATTATAGTACAACAATAACTTTAGTACCGATCTGTGTCTGTGATGAAGCACAACATGGCTTCAGGGGGCCTGATGATAACAAGGACAAGAGAGAATCTCACAGTTCATTAAACACAACCAGAGGGATAAATTCCTAATCACTTGACCTAATGATGATGAATATTAAACAGAACACCTGAAGCTCATCTTTAAAACTCATTTGAATCTATCTATCTATCTATCTATCTATCTATCTATCTATCTATCTATCTATCTATCTATCTATCTATCTATCTATCTATCTATCTATCTATCTATCTATCTATCTATCTATCTATCTATCTATCTATCTATCTATCTATCTATCTATCTATCTATCTATCTATCTATCTATCTATCTATCTATCTATCTATCTATCTATCTATCTATCTATCTATCTATCTATCTATCTATCTCATGTGTTAACCAAGCAGATCGAAGAGGGGTGAGGCGTAAACAGTTTTGTAAAATCTCAAACTTTCAATAAATTCCCTGGTTTTCCAGAAATCCTGGATGATGGATTTGTCTTTCTGTCCCTTGATCTGCCCACCTTGGGGGGCCCTTGACCAAAGCAGATCAGTTACAGGTCACTGAGGCCCTAATGTACCAAGCACTAAACCCCTAAATCCCCATGCTTTAGTGGAGTGAGAAAATCAAATTTCAGAGATCTGTAATTCTATAAACCTTATTAAGCACCACAGTGGCTATTCTGCCTCTGGGGACCAGGGATTAAGTGGAGAGGATAGTGCTATGGTAGGGACCTCTCAACACTGGAAGGAAAGGAGAGGAGAGAAGGGGGGGAAGTGGAAGAAATGGAACTGAATGATGAGAAGATGCACACAGAAATGGAAGAAAAGAGAGTCGGAATGATCAAGACAGATCCATAACCAGGGGTTGCAATCTTGTTACTCCTACAAGTTGCTGATAGCAAAATGTGCTGTGGGCCCCTCAGGAATGCTTCCAAATAGATATGCAGAAGTGTTGAAGCTAAAGCTGTCTATCTTAATGATGAGCCACTGAATCATTACGAGAACACTTTCATCATTTCTATCTCTTTCTACAGTCATAATAACATGGAGTTCTAGATGAGGACCTTCACATGGAATGTTACAATATATTCAAGCAGCAGAAGAGAAAATTAAGTAATTTTCAAAGATGAGAGAACGTGTGGAACTCATTGCCTCTTGTCAGAAACATCACTCACTGTCCTCATATGATCACCTTCCTTCTCTTCTCCCTGTTGCTCACCATGGCGCCTTTAATGTTGGTTCCCATTACACCACTCCACCACCACTGTAGTCATTTAATCAGAGCATCGATGGGCAACTTAGCACCGCTGTTACCTGACTTCCATTGTTGTCCCTCCCTGTTGTCCAGGAGGGAGGGAGTGAGGGAGGGTGTATTTGTTTGCTGATGCCATCCTAATGGGTACGTGGGAAAGGAGAGGATTGTCAGGATATAGAAACATTTGGATGCAGAGGGTAAGATAACGACGGTGATGATAATAATTGTTATAATGATAAGGATGCTTGTGACCTCAACCAAAGCATCTCAGATTGAAGGGTATGAGTACTTTTTGTTTTTATCTCAAGATTTCTGCTCTTGAAAATATGAGTGAAACTAAAAAGTTTATTTGATAAATAATTAAACACCATGACAACCAATACTGATCAGAGGAGGTCACAAAAGCAGTGAACTAGTTGAAATCAAAAGCTTGAATCTTACTGACAACACTGTTGTTTGATATGTCCAGCGTAATTTATCTCCAGTGATGCAGGACTCTGAAGTCTCCACTCTGGGGCTGACTGGCTGGGTGTAATTACATTTCTCTGCAGGACACCTACACTGCAGCACCGCTCACATAGATAGCAGATTGAAATCACATGGCACAAGCCTCCACACATGCAGCACACAAAGAAGACTGCAAACACACACACACACACACACACAGTCCCGTTTAGCTCAGATGGTAGCGCATGGCGCTTGCAACGCCAGGGTTGTGGGTTTGATTCCCTCGGGGGACCAGTATGAAAAAAAGTATGAATATGTATGCACTACCTAACTGTAAGTTGCTCTGGATAATGACTAAAATGTAAATTCAAACAGTCTTCTCTCTGTGGACATCAGTTCATCAGAGAAGTGACACTTCTGAAACCTAATTAAAGAGGCCCTCTCAGCCACTATAATTAAAGACTAGAGCTGCAGGCTGAGATTAAAACAGTGATCTCCAGATATCTTTTCATCACAGGGCCTAGCACACAGCAGCTCAAACATACTGATGAACAGGGAACTCAGAGACAAACAGGAGCACTAGATACAGGCCTCACCCATTGCTTAAAAAATAAATAGAGACAGTCACCATCGTCGTGTTAATCATGCTCTTTGCATCTCAGTCTTTCAGCATCATTTTGTCTCCTCTTTCAACCTCCAGCTCTGTCTATAAGTTGCCCAACCAGCCTAATGAAGAGTGGAGGTAAAGTGAGAAGCCACACTAGAGGCAGGAGACAGACAGACATGTCACCTTGAGTGTTGTCACTGTCACTGATATCTGCCTCCTGTCACTCCTGTGGGCTGGCTCTGTGGTTAGTGCGTAATGGCCTGCCAATATGTCTTCCCCCTGGCTGGGAGACACCAGACGTGTCCTGTACTCAAGTCAACAACTGTCAATATTACAGTCTCAACATGCAGTATCTACAGTACATAACATTCTATACTCATGCATGTATGCACAGCTTCGAACCAAACTCTCTCCAAGCACATGTACACACATTCCTTGTTAAACATAGACTACACATGGAACCCTTTTATGTATTCCCACTGAGCCACAGCAGACAGCCTCTCAACAGGTCTCAAGGTTAAACCTCCAGCTGAGAGTGTGTGTGAGGAGAATGACAGAAAGATCATAGAAGGTACAGCGTGTGTGTGTGTGTGTGTGTGCGTGTGTGTGTGTGTGTGTGTGTGTGTGTGTGTGTGTGCGTGTGTGTGTGTGTGTGTGTGTGTCTGTGTGTGTGTGTGTGTGTGTGTGTGTGTGTGTGTGTGTAGTGTGTGTGTGTGTGTGTGTGTGTGTGTGTGTGTGTGTGTGTGTGTGTGTGTGTGTGTGTGTGTGTGTGTGTGTGTGTGTGTGTGTGTGTGTGAACCAGCGGAATGCCTAGGGGCTAGCTGACAGGTTGACTAAACAGAAGCAGCCTTCTCCAGTCCACCGTCTAGCAGAGAAAAGAGGTCAGTTGATCTGGGGGTTAGCTCCAGCCTTCAGCAGCAGAATGCACAGTAAATAATGAATGTCTTAACTACAGATATCTGCCACCTCTAACCAACAGCCCTCCATCCCTCCAGTCAGTAAACAGCAGCTAGCCACCCAGGCAGCCATCCAGTCTCAGTCATTAATATTTCAGCCTCAGTTCACAACAACCACCCTCTACTCTCTATCTCAGTACTCAGAAAGCGCTCACTGCCGCCGGATCCTTTTGACCCATAAAGACACATACAAAACACTAATGTGAACATTTAAACTAGTCTAACCTACTGCCTGGGACATGGCAGGAGAGCTGTTTCTACTGGAATGGACACTCTATGGTAAGTATGGGTTTTATTCTCTTCAGTCCCATAATAATATTTAAAAAGGTATCTCCTTCGTACTGTATCTATTTTTAAAAGAACAATTGTTGTGCATGTACATTCAACACAGCACATCTTTCCATGTTCCTTAACAATGGCCTTATACCACATACATCTGATATAAACACAAGATTAAATAATACAGTATTTTCTCATATATTATGACAATGCAAAGACCAACAGCAAACGTGAAATATCATTGGGGCAAGAACCAGAGAGAGACCTTAACCAATACTGTAACCCAAAAGAACAGAAACCACATATAGAACACATACGAGCTGAGTCAGTGTGAGCAGAACAATGCTCTACAAGATGGATGAATTTCCTAAACTCCTTTCTTGATAAACCTGGGGGGAAATTGTAAAATGAATATTATGTAAAATCAGTGCCCAATTTATAAAATAACCAAACTACTGTCCTAAAAGGCACAGTATTGGCATCTAAAGTCACCCACTACCACGATACAGTGACTTACTGTAATAATGCTTATTATAAAGCTACATGCCTAATGGGCTGCATTGAGCCCACATTAACATATGTCGCCTAAGAAACAAGGTTATTGAAATCAATAACTTTCTAGTAACAGATAACATTCATATACTGACTATCTCTGAAACTCACTTAGATAATTAATAGCAATACGTGGTTTCAACATTTTCAGAAGAGACAGGAATACCAATTGTGGAGGTGTTGCCATATATGTTCAGAGTAATATTCCTGTAAAGCTTAGAGAGGATCCCATGTCAGATGCTGTTGAAGTAGTATGGCTACAGTTGTACCTGGCTCACCTAAAGCACATTTTAGTGGGAAGCTGCGGTAGAGTGCTAACTGTCAATATTTGGTCTATATGTGTGAAATGCGCAATAATATATGTGATATCAACAAAGAAGTATATTTTCTGTGTGAACTAAATATTGACTGGCTTTCATCAAGCTGCCCACTCAAGAAAAAACTGTAACTAGTGCCTACAACCAGTCAACCTACCAGGGTATTTTACAAACAGCACAGGAATGAAATTATCCACATGTATTGATCACATATTTACTAATGCTGTAGAAATCTGCTCTAAAGCAGTTCCAAATCCATCAGATGTAGTGATCACAATATAGTAGCTATATCTAGGAAAACCAAAGTTCCAAAGGTTGGGCCTAATATTGTGTATAAGAGGTCATACAATAGATTTAGTAGTGATTCCTATGTTGAAGATGTAAATAATATTTTCTGGTCTGTGGTCTGTGATGAGGAGCAATCAGACGCTTACTCCAGTTACTAATAAGCATGCACCCATTAAGAGAATGACTGTAAAAACTGTTAAATCCCTGTGGATTGATGAGGAATTGAAAAATCGTATGGTAAATTGAGAAATCGTGTGACTAAACTTAACAAAAAGAAGAAACTGTACTGTGAAACAAAGATGAATTATATAAAGAATGATATTAAAAAGCTTTGGAGCACATTAAATGACATTTTGGACAAAAAGGCAAACTCAGCTCCATCATTCATTAAATCAGATGGCTCATTCATCACAAAACCCACAGGTATTGACAAGTACTTTCATAATTTTTCATTGGCAAGATTAGCAAATTTCGGCATGACATGCCCACAACAAATTCTGAACCTACACATCCATGCATAAATTTTGAAAGATAAACATTGAATTCCGTAAAGTGAGTGTGGATGAGGTGAAACAATTATTGAACGTCTATCAACAATGACCAGCCACCTTGGTCCTACAACTTGGATGGAACATTTTTGAGGATGATAGCGGACGATGTTGCCACTCCTATTTGCCATCTCTTCAATCTAAGCCTACAGGAAAGAGTGTGCCCTCAGGCCTGGAGGGAAGAGAAGTCATACGGCTACCCAAGAATAGCAATGCACCCTTTACTGGCAGATACAATGTTATTTCACTGTAAACAAATTAACAAAAGATTTTCAGCACACTTACAGGGAAGGGCATTCAACATGTAAGGTACTTACACAAATGACTGATGATTGGCTGAGAGACATGTAATAAAAAGATTGTGGGAGCTGTTTTGTTAGACGTAAGTGCTGTTCTGCTTTCTTAACATCGCTATCAACAACGCAGGTCCTACAGGCCCTGGTTTTGTCGCACCTGGACTATTGTCAGGTGCCACAAAGAGGGGCTTAGGAAAATTACAATTGGCCCAGAATAGGGCAGCACGGCTGGCCCTTAAATGTACGCGAAGAGATAACATTAATAATATGCATGTCAAATCTCTCCTGGCTCAAATTCCACAACAGCCAATGCAAAGTCATACTTTGTGAAGGAGTTCAGTGCCACCTGCATGTGAGTGTTCCGTCCTCCTCCAATAAGCAGAGGAGGTGATGATGATGATGGGGGTGGTGGTGGTGGTGGTGAGAGTAAATCTCTTGGAGGCGAGTCCAATAGAGAGGAAGTGAAGTGTGAAGTAGAGCAAAGCTACAGTGCTGTACCTACCAGCTGTGTTCCTCAGTAGCGATGTCCCTGGTTGGAGCCAGTGAGTTGATACAAGCAGGATACACACAAAGCTCCGTCTGTCGGCTCACACACAGGCACACACCTGCTCTGACCAGTCCTGGATACACACCTGCTCTGACCAGTCCTGGATACACACCTGCTCTGACCAGTCCTGGACACACACCTGCTCTGACCAGTCCTGGACACACTTCTGTCCTGTGCCCTAGTGTCCGCTCTGCTGGCAGTCTGAGAGTCTAACCCCCACACAACCCGACGCAGAAAGCCTGCTGTTATAGATGCACACACAAGTGAAAGGGAGGCGTGGTTTCAGATGAGGTAGATAAAAGAGGGAGGGAAGGAGAGAAAGTCCCTCAATCTGCAATTCATTTTTTCACCACTCCCCTTTTCACAGCGTCTCTGTCTCTCTATCCCTCTCTATCACATCATTATCTTGCACTCTTTAACATTCACTCACACACACACTCCTGAAATGCTCTAGCTCTCTTATTCTCCCACACACTGAAACTCCCTCTGTTTCTCCATCTCTCTTTCTCCTCGTGGTCCTCACGGTCTCCCCCTCTTTCTCTATCCCGTTCTCTTTTTCTCCCACTCTTTTCTTCCTATCTCTTTCTACTTGTCAATTTCACCCTGATTTTCTCCCTGTCTCTTTCTCTCTCTTTCTCTTGCTCGACTCTCATTCATGTGGCTGTGGTGTGTGTAAGTGAATCAGGGCAGATCTAGCCATCTGTTGGAGCCTCTGTGCTTCACCTATTCACAGACTCATAAAGGCAGGGCCAGGGAGAGGAGAGAGAGAAAGGAAGGGGAGGGAACCAGGGATCAATCTTAATGCTGGAGGGCGGGAGAGGAGAGGGAGAGTTTGGCATACACACTGTATTTATCAGCCTGGCACCTCTAATAGGCTCGCTGGCATGGCCATGCCCGTTTAGAGGAACAGACACCAACAAGCTGCAGAGAGGAATATGCATTCAAACGCATGTACACCCACCCAACACCACGCCCACACACCATACACACATGAATGCATACACACCCACACGCATGCAAGCACTTCCACAAATAAACACAAACACACTGTGAAACAGAGCACAATTTCCCATACACATCCCTAAACACAGTATCTCCATCGTAATGAAGCCAATGCATTAATTTTCCTGTTTGTTTAGCAGGTTGACATTTATTGGCATGAGTCTTGTCCTGGAGGCAGAACTGAGCGATTTCTAACGTCAAAGTCCAAATTGGCTATATTGTAAAAAAAAAAACAACTAGAAAATAGCTTTTTGGTCTTCATTTAAGGTTAGGGTTAGTCATTAGTATTAACAGTGTGGTTTAGGGTTAAGTTTAAAATCTGATTTTATGACTTTGTGGCTGTGCCAACTAGTGACCACTCTGCCTCCTCTCCCGCCCTCCAGCATTAAGATTGATCCCTGGTTCCCTCCCCCTAACCTGCATTTGTTTGTATACATGTGTTAGCGGCAGCAGCAGCAGGTATTTTTCATAAGTGTCACTTCCCATCTCTCCTCAGGAAGTGATTAGACAGGGCTGGAGGAGGAATCCATCACTGTCTTCTGGTCTGCCTGGTGATTGATGCTTCTGTTTATTATTTTCTGCAGGTTATTTAGATGCATCCGCAGCACCACAGATTACAGATGGAAACCCTCCTTCTCCCCTTCCTCTCACCCATCCAATCAATAACTCCCTTATCTAGTTATGCATTTCTATAGTTCTCATGGAAATCAGAGAGGGAGATTAATTTTGAGGCACTCGCAATCCATTCAATTGCAACGCCTACAATATTTCATCTATCTGTCAGTTTGGCACACAACCATATTCCCTTGCTGCATGCTGACATGAAAAAAATGTAATTATGCTTCTGTGTGATGACCGTCCTTGTAAGATCCTTTAAAAATCTTACAGCACAGAAGAACCTTGAAATAATGAGTGTTACATTGTTGGTAAATGGTCAGCTTTGTCACAATCCTCCTGAACATTGTCTGTCCCCAAGAACAGTCTGAAGCTATTGTCTGATTGGCTTAGTAAAGTCTGACACGACTAATAACAACACATAGTGTAATAAAATGATCTTATCTCTGACAGAGTGTTTTTCTGACCAAAGACAAGATCCTAATATAAAACACATCTCAGTGATCCAGTGATCCGGTGAACCAGTGAACCAGTGAACATAAAAGAGTCTGGATTAGGTTGAGTCCCCCGAGACAGACGTTTTTCCTGAGCAGAGATGCCAACACATGAGCCCATGACACCACTTTATGATATGATTTATTCATACACTTCAGCTGTGTCATCGTGGGACTGACGTCTGACTGTGTTACCAGCTGATCTCATCCTCACTCTGAGATCCTACTACCTGTTTTGTCATCTACGTTCGTTTAGATTTTATGGTGACTGATAGGTGAGAGATTGAGGTTTGTTATTGCAAAGATCAATTTTAGATACTGCTATTGCCTCAGCTTTCGGATAAGATCTATAATACAATTATTAGTTTGGGTTGAAAACGACTGACAATATCTATCAATAGACAATAGATTCATTAGATAAGTAGCAGACATACTGTACTGTGGAAGGTTAGGTCATAAGGTCAGTCTAACCCTGCTGGTTAAATGACCCGATGGGTGCCCTTCTCTCATCCACCACGATGGCTGATTCAGAGAAAAAAAATAAAACATTTACTCCACTCTAACACTGTGGATAATGATACCGTTTATTAACAAGCTAATTAGCTATTAATACGAGGAAATTGATTCAGCGTATGGGGACGACTATTCATCTGGAGTGGGAGATAAGTATAGAGAGATTTAGTTGTATTACAAAAGTGTACAATATGTTATGTACATCAAAGTGGATTGAGAAAAAGAAAGACATATTAGAAAACTGTTTCAGCTATAGGCTGAAAAGCGTCCACAGAGAGCCCTAGCTGGATGCAGTAACCCTGGAAACTTGTTGTTTTACCTTACGTGTTGTGCTTCAGTGGGCTTCAAGCTGAGAGCCATGTTAGCCCCTTTGGGTGAGGTTGTTGGGCCAGCGAATAAATAAGAAAGAATGAACTTTCCTCTGATACTCCAAACAGACATCTAGGTTGTATCCTGCTGGGCTATTGTCCTTAGCTCGCAGTCCCAGTTACAAATGAATCTGTTATTTTGCACAGTGTGCGCCTCGCTGATAAAAATGTCCCGTGTCAGCTGTGTTTGTGAAGCGGGAGGACTTTGTGCAAATGAGACTGACCCCTCTCTATCTCTGAAAGCACTCCTCTTTATATTCTCTCTGTTTATTTGGTTCAAGGCTGAGCTGAGCCCCTCTCCCAGTTCTCCCCCAGCCCTCTACTCCTCCCACACTCTTCAAAAAGAGAAATCCGTGGCTGAATGCGGGTGTCTATCCATCAGCATGCCCTAGCACTGAGACACCCCTTGATCACCATGACTACTCAGTGAGAGAGTGAGCCATCAAAGAGGATGTGAATGGAGGTGCTATGAATTTGAAGACTCAACCCCAGAGGCTTTAATGACATTGGGGATGAGTACAGTGTTGCAGAACCCTCAACATAGCTTATAGGCTACTCCTAGTATGCATAGTCATCTCTAGGCATTTGGCTTTAGACCACTGTTGGCCCATCACCATACTCTACTGGTCTGACCTGCATATAAATCACATTATAAACTGGGTGGTTCTAGCCTTGAATGCTGATTGGTTGACAGCAGTGGTATATGCTTATTGCTTAACTGCGGTATATCAGCCTGTGGCCATTACTGAAAGTGCTACAGTATTCTGAACACAAAACACACGGTGGACTAGTGTCCAGGGTACCATTTGGTACATATTCTTATGCTTATGCTATGGATCACATTTAGCGGTTCGGCACACAATATATTAGTAGTACACCCATTTTCCATGGATGCCATCTGAACGGAAGGCAGTGATTTAGCCAAACATCCAAGTGTCATTAGGACCCCATTGATGATGCATATCACTCATCATCTTGTCATGTCTATTGTATTCTCGCCTTATTTATTTGTCCTCTCACATTACAAGCTCCCATTTGGACCATAAATAGTTAATAAGGCATTTATGAACAACCATTTATTTTATGCCCCAAGGTATTGTTATAATTAATTCATGAGCACCCAACCTCTCCATATATACATGATCTTCAATGTGAGAGAAAGGAAACAATGGGTCAGACAGACATGCATATATACAGACAGACAGAGACTGAGATAGACAGACAGACAGACAGACAGACAGACAGACAGACAGACAGACAGACAGACAGACAGACAGACAGACAGACAGACAGACAGACAGACAGACAGACAGACAGACAGACAGACAGACAGACAGACAGACAGACAGACAGACAGACAGACAGACAGACAGACAGACAGACAGAGAGGGAGGTCCTCACCAATGTCAACTCCTCCATCTCATGTCTGGAAACCCATGCCATCAGGAGGAAGTAGTGTCATAGTCTGGGGCATGTGTCCACATCAGTATCATGAACAGTTTCTAAAATGACAATGCAAGAGCTCGGTGTTAGAAATCTGAGAAGCAGAAGATTACCTTGAATTCTAGTAAGAAGGATCACATTTTATTCATCAGTAGCGTAACACAGTATCCTCTCATTACAAAGCTGCATCACATCCAGGAGGATACATCAGAACAAACACACATCCTTCCTGTACCCTGTATCCTCTTCACTCCCATCTGTCAGTGCTGCTGGTAGGAGCAGTGTTCCTTCAGACCGTGGGATCTACTAATCAAAGTGGGGCCCCCTGCAGTGACCTGCACTATAGAGTAAAATAAGCTTCAGTGGGGAAAGCCATGCACACATCTCTGGCTAATTAACTAAACCCCTTTGACGTCTTACCATTTGCATATATAATACACCACATTTTCTGTAATATCTGCCACACATACTAAGCGGGCGGCGCCTGTAGGTTTGTCTAACAAGGAACCCCACTGTCTTTAATATAAATACTCATGTAATCAGTTTTTAAACAGGCGAGTACATTACGGAATGTGTCAAGTTGTTCTATAATTGGAAAGTTCCTGTAAATACAGCCATTCACAAACATGTCTAGGCTTTACTCAACCCTGCTCCAAATACTCGCAGGCAAGCACGGACTCTCTCACACACGCAGACACACACACACGCACATAGGGTAAAGAGAGAGTGCCATGAAAGAGTTCTGGAGTGGCCTCCATTCCAAAGACACAGCAGTGTTATGGCCAGGCAGGGTTAGGGCAGCCCAGAATGTCCCCACAGTGGGAGAGAAAGGCCTGAATTATAAATCGCTGGGCCTTTTAAAGGCTATGTAGATTAGCAGTCAGTCATGTTTGCTGTCCTCAATAATGAATGAGTTGTTTGTACCAAAAGCGGACTGTGGTGTGTAATGAGTAGCAACCAGACGCTGCACTTGACACATTTATAAAATTGCTTATTCCAGTTACTAATAAGCATAATCCTATTAAGAAAATGACTGTTGAATCCCTGTGGATTGATGAGGAATTGAATGTTATGGTTGAGAGGGATGAGGCAAAAGGAATGGCAAATAAGTCTGGCTGCACAACCGATTGGCAAACATACTGCAAATTGAGAAATCATGTGACTAAACTGAATAAAAAGAAGAAGAAACTGTATTATGAAGCCATGATCAATGATATAAAGAATGATGGGAAAAAACTTTGGAGCATCTTCAATGCAATTTTGGGCAAAAAGGCAAACAGCTCCATCATTCATTTAATCAGATGGCTCATTCATCACAAAACCCACTAATATTGCCAATGATTTTAATTATTTTTTAATTGGCAAGATTAGCAAACTTAGGCATGACATGCCAGCAACAAACGCTGACACTACACATTCAAGTATAACTGATAAATTATGAAAGACAAGCTTTGTCATTTTGAAATCCATAAAAGTGAGTGTGGAAGAGGTGAAACAATTATTGTTGTCTATCAACAATGGCAAGCCACCGGGGTCAAACAATTTGGATGGAAAATTACAGAGGATAATAGTGGTCGATTTTGCCACTCCTACTTGCCATATCTTTAATCTAAGCCTGCTAGAAAGTATGCGCCTCAGGCCTGGAGTAATTCCGCTACCCAATAATAGTAAAGCCCCCTCTACTGGCTCAATTAGCCAAACCAATCAGCCTGTTACCAAACCTTACTAAACTTTTGGAATAAATAGTGTTTGACCAGATACAATGCTATTTTACTGTAAACAAATTGAAAACAGACTTTTGGCACGCTTATAGGGAAGGACATTCAACAAGCATGGCACATACACAAATGACTGATGACTGGCTGAGAGAAATTGATGATAAAAAGATTGTGGGAGCTGTTTTGTTCGACTTTAGTGCCGCTTTTTACATTGTCAATCATGGTCAGCTGATGGAAAAACATATGTGTTATGTTATTACACCCCTTGCTATATTGTGGATAAAGAGTTACCTGTCTAACAGAACACATAAAGTGTTCTTTAATGGAAGCCTCTCCAACACAATCCAGGTAGAATCAGTGTATCTACAGTGCAATCTAAAATTATTCAGACCCCTTGACTTTTTCCTCATTTTGTTACGTTACAGCCTTATTCTAAAATTTGATAAAAATATTTTCCGCCTCATCAATCTACACACAATACACCATAATGACATTTATAAAAAATAAAATAAATAAATACCAAATGTACATAAGTATTCAGACCCTTTACTACGAGACTCGAAATTGAGCTCAGGTACATCCTGCTTCCATTGATCGTCCTTGAGATGTTTCTACAACTTGATTGGAGTCCACCTATGGTAAATTAAATTGATTGGACATGATTTGGAAAGGCACATACCTGTCTATATAAAAACCAAGCCATGAGGTCGAAGGAATTGTCCGTAGAGCTCAGAGACAGGATTGTGTCAAGGCATAGATCTGGGGAAGGGTACCAAAACATTTCTGCAGTATTGAAGGTCCCCAAGAACACAGTCGCCTCCACTATTCTTACGTAAATGGAAGAAGTTTGGAACCACCAAGACTCTTCCTAGAGAAGGGTCATGGTCAGAGAGGTGACCAAGAACCGGATCGTCACTCTGAAAGAGCTTTAGAGTTCCTCTGTGGAAATGGGAGAACCTTCCAGAAGGACAACCACCTCTGCAGCACTCCACCAATCAGGCCTTTATGGTAGGTGGAAGCCACTCCTCAGTAAAAGGCACATGACAGCCCACTTGGAGTTTGCCAAAAGGCACCTAAGGACTCTCAGACCATGAGAAACAAGATTCTCTGGTCTGATGAAATCAAGATTGAACTCTTTGGCCTGAATGCCAAGCGTCACGTCTGGAGGAAACCTGGCACGATCCCTACGGTGAAGCATGGTGGTGGCAGCATCATGCTGTGGGGATGTTTTTCAGTGGCACGGGCTGGGAGACTAGTCCGGATTGAGGGAAAGATGAAGGGAGCAAAGTACAGGGAAATCCTTGATGGAAACCTGCTCCAGAACACTCAGGACCTCTGACTGGGGCTCAGGTTCACCTTTCAACAGGACAACAATCCTAAGCACACAGCCAAGACAAGACGGGAGTGGCTTCGGGACAAGTCTCTGAATGTCCTTGAGTGGCCCAGCCAGAGCGTGGACTTGAACCCGATCGAACATCTCTGGAGAGACCTGAAAATAGAAGAATGGGATAAACTCCCCAAATACAGGTGTGCCAAGCTTGTAGCGTCATACCCAAGAAGGCTCGAGGCTATAATCACTGCAAAAGGTGCTTTAACAAAGTACTGAGTAAAGGGTCTAAATACTTATGTAAATGTAATATTTAAATGTTTTATTTTTAATACATTTGCAGAAATTTCTAAAAAACAGTTTTTGCTTTGTCATTATGGGGTATTGTGTGTAGATTGAATAGGGGAAACAAATGTTTTATCCATTTTAGAATAAGGCTGTAACGTAACAAAATGTTGAAAAGTCTGAATACTTTCGAATGCACTGTTTGCATGCAGATGACTCAACATTATACATGTCAGCTACTACAGTGAGTGAAATCACTGCAACACTTAACAAAGAGCTGCAGTTCGTTTCAGAATGGGTGGCAAGAAATAAGTTAGTCCTAAATATTTAAAAAACCAAAAGCATTGTATTTGGGACAAATCATTCACTAAACCCTAAACCTCAACTAAATCTTGTAATAAATATTGTGGAAATTGAGCAAGTTGAGGTGACTAAACTGCTTGGAGTAAACCTGAATTGTAAACTGTCATAGTGAAATCATGTTGATACAATAGTAGCTAACAGTGTCCATAATAAAGCGTTGCTTTTCCTTTTTAACAACACTATCAACAAGGCAGGTCCTACATGCCCTAGTTTTGTCGCACTTGAACTACGGTTCAGTCGTGTGGTCAGGTGCCACGAAGAGGGACCTTGGAAAATTACAATTGGCTCAAAACAGGGCAGAGCTAACATTGATAATATGCATGTAAATCTGTCATGGCTCAAAGTGGAGGAGAGATTGACTTCATCACTAATTATTTTTGTAAGAAGTGTTGACATGCTGAACGCACCTAGCTGTCTGTTTAAACTACTAGGACACAGCTCGGACACCCATGCATACCCCACAAGACATGCCACCAGAGTTCTCTTCACAATCCCCAAGTCAAGAACAGACTATGGGAGGTACAAAGTACTAAGTAGAGCCATGGCTACAAGGACCTCTATTCCACATCAGGTAACTGACGCAAGCAGTAGAATCAGATTAACAAAACTGATAAAAAAATACACCTTATGGAAGAGTGGGTACTGTGAAGAGACACACACACAGGCACAGACACACGCCTATACATACACTTGATAAGACACACAATTTACACATACTCATGCATTTTGTATTGTAGATATGTGGTAGTAGAGTAGTGTCCTGAGGGAACACAATGTGTTGTGAAAAGTGTTATGAAATGTAATGCCGTGTAATATTTTAAATTGTATATAACTGCCTTAATGTTGCTGGACCCCAGGAAGAGTAGCTGATGTCTTATTCTATAAAAAGACTGTGGGCCTTGGTTTAAAGTATTTTAGTAAGCCGCTGACCTTCCCATGAAGGCCACAGAGAGACTGAGATGCCCCATTACCACTGTAAGCTGCAGTTATGACCAGAGTGTGTGTGTGTGTGTGTGTGTGTACTCGCAAGCCAACGGAGCTGCAAACTGTGATGATGTGATTTTCTACTCCGCAGAGAGACTGAGATGCCCCATTACCACTGAAAGCTGCAGTTATGACCAGCTATGTGTGAGTGTGAGTATGTGTGTGAGTGTTGGTGTGTGTGTGCGCGTGTGTGTGTGTGTGTGTGTGTTTGTGTGTGTTTATGCTTGTGTGTGTACTCGCAAGTAAACTTAGCTGCAAACAGTGATGATGTGGTTTTCTACCCCGCAGAGATAGAGACAGGAAGGCATGTTGACATTTTGTGTTAAATTGACCCTAGTCTCCAGCCATCTTGCCAGACCTGAAGCCTGACACTCAATGTTTGCACTTCCTATTGTCCCTTGAAGGAAAACTCCACCCTATCTTTTGGTAAATGTTTTTCTTGTCAGATATCAAGTTTTAAAGATGTAACTAGCTAAATATAGAAATCCTCCCTGTACGATGCATTTTGGGACTATGTCAATAATGGACTAATGAAACAAATACCAAAATATAGTTTTGGGGTGGAATTGTCCTTTAAACCTAGCTTGGGTAGGCTATGCAATTGGTGTAAATCTATATTCAGCTCATATAATCTGATAAATTCCTGTTCAGTCCATAGTTAGCTATTTCTTCAAGACGTGCCCTGCTGCATTGCTCACGTATTCTAGCCTTTTTATGTGTTGTTGTCATGTATAGCCAACATCTGTTTCGTAATGTTGCTATATATACTTCAAATGAATGACTAGCCTATGAAGCCGTCTTTGAATTAGACTGCTGCAAAGTTTTGTGCTCATCCCCCAAAAAACATCCCATTCAAAATATCTCATATCCAAAACTCACCTGACCAGTCACTGAATTCTGCCTGGACACATGGTAACTAAACTCCTTTTCAGGTATCTATCTCGGGTTTTCCTGACTGTAACACCTTGAACAAACTGAGGCCATAGTTGGCCTACATAACAATTCAGGATGGAATTGGATCAGTGAATGACCACACAGCGGAGGTAATGTATAATATTGGTTTTAGATCTTTGTTTTGTTACATGCCCTTTTTCATAAGGGAAAGATAGCAATCTATTTTCAAAAAGAATCGATGGAAGTGCAGGCTGGTGGATGTTCTCTTTAAGCTTCACAGTTCTCCCTATTCTAATTGAATCTGTCAATTATTATCAGTACGTTGATTTGTGGCACATATACAGCGGGTGAAATAAGTATTGAACACGTCACCATTATTCTCAGTAAATATATTTCCAAAGGTGCTATTGACATGAACGTTTCACCAGATGTTGGTAACAACCCAAATAATTCATACATACAAAGAAACCAAAACAAATAAGTTCAGAAATTAAGTTATGTGTAATAATGTGAAATGACACAGGGAAAAGGTATTGAACGCATGAAGAAAGGGAGGTTCAAAAAGGCATGGAAAGTCAAGACAACAGCTGAAAACTATCAGTAATTAAAAAGCAATCCAGACCCCTGTCAGTGCAAATTAATATCAGCTGGTTCAGTCCCAACTGATGGCCTACAAAAAGGTCTCATTGCCAAGGTGTCACACAAGACACATCTCATGATGGGTAAAAGCAAAAAGCTGTCTCAAGACAGCCTAATTGTTGCAAAACATAATGATTGCATTGGTTCTAGGCGCATTTCTAAGCTTCTGAATGTTCCAGTGAGCACTGTTGGGGCCATAATACGGAAGTGGAAAGACAATAATTTCACCAAAAATGTATTTGCACTGACAGGGGGCTGGATTGCTTTTTAATTACTGATAATTTTCAGCTGTTGTCTTGGCTTTCCATGCCTTTTTGAACCTCCCTTTCTTCATGTGTTCAATACTTTTTCCCTGTGTCATTTCACATTATTACACATAACTTAATTTCTGAACTTATTTGTTTTGGTTTCTTTGTATGTATGGATTACTTGGGTTGTTACCAAAATCTGGTGAAAATGTCATGTCAATAGCACCTTTGGAAATATATTTACTGAGAAAAATGGTGACGTGTTCAATACTTATTTCACCCGCTGTACACATATATCCTTAAAAATTTAAAAATCTGAATCCTAAAGCCACAAGGGATAAGGATTTGTTTCTTCTCGAAGAGCGTTTCTCACTGTCTCTGTTCACTTCAATATTTTAATCTGCAAGAACCTGTTTTAGGCACAAGGGGGCGACAATACATTGCTCCAGGAACAAGAAACAGATAACAAAACTCAAAGCAAAATTGAACCTGACGTTGTCCCTGCAGTTTGGCCACGATGCTGACAGCGTTGACCTTGATATTATGCATGAAACGGTAAACCTAACTCTCTCTCTCTCTCTGTTGTGATACTAGACCCTGAGTCAAGCTTTTAGGCCTACATTTCACAGGATTACAGTTTCCCTGAGGAGGTGATGCAGATCCAGGTAAACAGATTATAACGGGATTTGGATTCGTTCCAATTAAAGTTGTGTCCACAGTGAACCCCTATGGTCTACGCTCTTCCATAGGTGTAAATGAGACATGGCATGAGCATCTGACATCCAGTGCCCTGGGGGGCATAGGTGCAGCGCAGAGAGAACAATCCCCTCTAAGCTGGATCAGGAGCTCAGTGAGCAGAGAGAACACAGACATAATAATAACCTGTGGAACACTTCACTCAGAGTAAACATCAAGGCTCTGTGTTTGTTTTGTGGCCCAGAGCTTCCAGTGAGGTTCCCATGACCTTACTAATGAACACAGTGTCTTCCTACTACCAGCTATTTACAGCTTCACAGGATACACCCCACACAGTGCTGTTTCTAACCATAATGTTTGGATTTCACTTCAGGAACCATCTCTAAATTCATCCATTTGCATACATTTTCACCATTTCTATTGATCTCTGTTTTAATACATTTTATTCAAAGATGGAGAGAGAGATCCCTCACAGAGGTGACGCTATAATCATTGTGTTCATTAGTATCCGTGTAAGTGTGTGTGTATGTGTTTGTATATAGTGTGTGCGTATGTGTTTGTATATGAGCGAGACACTGTATCCCTTTCTCTCTCTCAGTCAGGATGAGAAAAGTAGACTACAACGTGTGTAGTGATGTAGCATAACCAAGCCATATCAACCCCACTTATGGCAATATGTAATGTGTTACTAACCAGGTTTACACGCCAAACTAGAGCATTTAACAACTATAGTTAGAGTGTGTTAAAAGTGCTTAACAAAATGAGCGTAACAGACTGGTTTGACAGATGCGGTATATACAGACATACACAGACATGTTGTCACAATGGTGGGCCTATTTTACATTTCAGTCAGCTGGCTGAAAGAATAACACTCCCATTATCTGTGTTGGGTTGGTCTGTTATGGTCCTCCGAGCCCCTCAGAAATACCCGTCCTGTTCTCTGCAACTGTTATCTTATCTGTGTGGAACGGCTGCTGTCCAAACATTTGAATGTGCTTTAGAAATCAGTGAATTTCACAACTATTTCTTATGTTGAGAAGGTCGATTTTATTTGATTGAATATGGTGTTCGCTGATACCACTGTGTGGCTTTGTCCATAACGAATACATCTCAAGATACACTATTACACTTTTTCATACATAGCTTTATGGACAACAACAACCAGTGCTCAAACATGCAGTAGATTCTCTGCTTGGCCCTGTTTCTATATTGTAGGTCATTGGTTCTATTAACCTTTTAGTGAGAAGGTCTGATGTGATGGGGGCGTGCTCTCCCCTCTTTCTCCTATAGACCACGATCAGCTCCTTGGTTTTTTACTGGCTTTGAGGGAGAGGTTGTTGTTGTCCTGGCACCACACTGCTAAGCCTCATTCACTGTGCAAAGCCAAGGCACCGTTACCAACACTGAGGGCCTTGGCTCTGTCCCAACATGTTAATACAAACCCTGATACACACACACAAACACACCTCCCCAACGTTTTATTGGAAAAATGATAAGTCTCTGATGGTCACTATGAGTCAGCACTTATTCCTGTCTCCAAAGGAAATAACAGAAATCATATTCAGCTGCCTATCTGAGTGTTTTACTGTCTCAATATTGGCTTGTTTGGTGATTTTCTATTCATGGGGAAACACATAGTTTTAACTACAGTACCAAATATTCTGCAAATATACTGTAATGACATACTCCATATTCTGTTCTTAGTGTCAGCTGGGGTCAGCTTGGTGCTTTGACAATCAGTCAGTGAGAACTGTTCAAAATCTCACCTTCAGAAAGCAGGAGAGGGGAAGAGGATCTTTGTGACCTTTGTATGATGTGATAGTCAGCCCAAACTACCTCCTCAACAGGTGACAGCAACAGTGTCTGTTTGCACCTGTAATCAGAGGAGTTAAGGTCACCTTACTCACCTGGGAGTGCTTACTCTCTCCTGTATCTGGTATCGCCCCCTCTCAGTATCCCCTCTTCATCACACAGAAAACAAGGGTGGGAACCAGAGTGGATACAGGTGGCGAATGGGTGTGAACGCTTCAGCAGTGCAAATGTGAGAGATTGATTTCATAGTGAGAGCCATTCAGACACGTAAAGCACACATTGTCAATTTGTGATAATGGCTTCCAGAGAAGGCAAACATAACCTGTGTAATCCAGATGTGGCTAGTTTTTTTTTATTTATTTTTTTATAGATATTACCTTGTGGTTCTCAAGTAGCCCCAGTCGTTTTTTCCATTTGAGAGCTGGAGAGAGGAGGACAGGCAGCTCAGGCAGGTTAGGGGCTTGTTGGGGTATTGGGTAGCTGCCTTTTACGACCTGTTTAACACCAGAAACCTGAACACAGCCTATTATCCCAGAGTGTATAACACAGTGTGAATGTGATAGGGTGAGCAGGGCCGTAAAAACACCATGTTCATTACTGGGGAGGAAATCAGGGAACATGGAAAACAGAGGCCCTGTTTGTCTGCAATAAATCATGTTGCCACTTGGGGCGCCTAACTCTCTGGGTTCTCTGACAAAGGTCTCTTCTAGTCTTCCGCACTTTCAGAGGGGGACACTAGTGTGATTGTGTTTTTATGCCAGGGGAAACCTTGGGTTGGATGCTGTTTACCATAGAACCAGAAATAAAGTTAGAACCAGAAACCTCTGTGGAAACACACATACAGCATGCCAACTTTAAATTAAAACAGGCACTGGATGACTTGGTTATTTGTGACATTAGTCCATGGACCAGCGGGCCAACTTTCAGATATTTGTCCATATTTGTGGCAAAATTCGAATGATGATTTTCATTAAGGTCCATGTCTTGGTTTATATTTTGGTTTGATAACCACTTATCGGTAGCATTATATTTTATAACCCCATGCGGTTAGTTTGGCCAACAGGACTGTGGGTATGAAATGTACTTTTGTATTATCCGGGAACAATCTTCTCATACAACACAATTGGAATGCTAATTCCATCTCTAAGGGCTCACCTTGGGGGTTCAAAGGTCATGCATGTATGCATTTTGGGGTACATCGAGACAGAATGGGAAGTATTGGGATGAGCTCTATAATCACATTTTACCCTAGGTGATAACTACACCAAATTTCACACAGAACAAGGAACCCTATTGGGAAAGTTTTGTAGCTATATATATTTAGTCTATAATCAATCCCAGCAGCTTACTTTCAAGATGGCTGCCATTCATTTCAATGGGGAGGAACTGCATTGATTTTGCATGCCCATAATGGAATACATAATACATAATTGTAATGAAATGATGGACGAAGTATGTCAGTTATGTTTTTAGCAAAATATCACCAGAATAATGTTAAAAATATGCCCAAAAAGCTGGAATTAATTAGTTTTGTAGCCATTTCAAATGTGTTACATTAAAACACTTACAAAATGTAGAAGCATTCACGGATGTCTATTGATTAAAAGTATATGTAATATGATTCTATAAATTGTGTTAACATCAGGAAATGTGATGTGAAACCTGCCCAGTACATTGTACCATATATGAAATCTCATCGGGATGCATTATGTCGAGCAAAGAGGTACAGCTTACCCATTTTCACAAAAAGCCATTATAATGAGTGCACCAAATTTTACAGTAAGTGAGTAAAAGTCTCAACAATGATGCCTAGCTATTCCTGATTTAAACATAGAATACAAAAAACACCAAAAACACCATTCATTTGATTTTGGTCAGTATTTTCAGACCCAAATGTCTATATTTTATGTATCTATAAAATCCCTTAAGGGATCTTTCACTGGTTTATAGTGATTATAATGATAGACAATATTATGCCATATTGTTAAATATAAAATCTATGTTTTGAATCCTGTCTAATACATTCCAACATAACATTCGAACAAACCGCCTGATGACGAGGGCATCAATTTACATAGCTGTTGACGTTTTAAAGCCTTAGGTTTGCAGCCTTTATAAATGGTGTCTATTTATATTACGTAAAAAAAATAGTACAGTGCATGGCCTACTGAAATATGTATTGGTTAGTGGCTGCTGAGGGTTGTCGAGGCCGGCATCAGCAATAGACCAATTGCTAAAAGGCTGGATGTTTTCTAATCACCTATTGCATAATTTCAATTAAACGTATCAACCAGCCAGTAAACTAATGGCTACAAAATGATTAGGTAACATATTTCATTAAATAACCTGTAAGATTAGAGAGCATCATTTTAAGATTGTAAGGGACAGAAGAGATAATTTGTGTTGACCTAAATCTTTGTGTTAACTTGACAACTCAACAAATGACAGAGCACACCTTTCGTCTTGTTGTGTCATCGTAGCCAATCAACTGCATTAAGCTTAAAAAACACTTCAACTTCAACCAGTAAAAATGCCCTTTGGCAAATTTAGCTACAGCCTATGTCACTACTGCATCCAAAATAGGTATTTTGCAAAGATCACAACCAAATATAATCTTAGCAACAATTCAAGCAATAATCAAAACAACATTGTAAGAGTATGAGAAACTCAAAAAGTAGTTTTGTTTAGAATAAATAAATATCTATAGATGTCGGATCTTAAATTGATCACTCTTTTGTTGCTGAGAATTGTCCTGCACAGCAGGAAACACAAACTTGTAGTGTATTCAAGATTTAAAAAGGCTTCTAAACTTCCACTTTAAAATGTCAGACTTCATTTGCCCAAATGAAAGCTTTATCATCCCCCCCAAAATCCACACAATAATTCTAATTTCCTGTTGCTGGATGATTATTTTCCTGCTGTAGCAAACTGGCTGAAATTAAGATCCTTTATCTGTAGGCTATGTTGAATTGGCGCAAATGGCAAACTGCAGTTGTTTTCACCCACAGCGGCTGTTGTTCAGGGGTATACTTGTTCATGACGTGAATAGTGACTCTGAGTATAAGCATATGAACATTCCAACTTGTCTCAACATTCTTTTATCAGCCTGCGAACATTCTATTGCATAGACTCCCATACAACAAGATATATACAAGAGAGGGAGAGATGAAGGGGGGTGGGGGTGGTCTGTGTATGTGTGTGTGTGAGAGAGAGAGAGAGAGAGAGAGAGAGAGAGAGAGAGAGAGAGAGAGAGAGAGAGAGAGAGAGAGAGAGAAGAAAAAGCAAGAGTGTGTGCAGTTATCATTTTTATCATAAAATTGTTTATTATGTTTGTCAAGAGTTATATAACCATTCTCTGGCTTGACAACATGCTTGTTAATTCCTCGAAAGATCACTAGCTGTCCCCTGTGAACACGTATACTCCATGTCTTTGGAAGGATAGTAATAACAATCCCATTTATGATCTCTTCCACATGCTCTCTATGACTACAGTCATTTTCCTAGTTAGTCTGTCCTTCATCATATGAATTTGGAGATGAGAGAGAGGGGAGTGTGCGTATGTGAGTGTGAGGGTGAAGGGGAATCCATTTTAATTTAACACCAGCAGCTATGCAAACAGAAGACAGAGAGGACAGTGGCCCAGGCATGGAAGGCAGGCGAGTGGCTGAGGGAGAGAAGGAATGAGAGAGGGAGAGCCAGTGAGTCTAGACTCCAGATGTGCTGCGCTTTGTTGCGCTGCCTGGCCTGCTACGCCCGTCCTGCTCTCTGACTATCCCCAGAAGATGTCACCGCTCCGCCTGTAAATCACCCAGGCAAGGGCTGAGGCAGCACCGCGGCCACAAAAAACCCTCCGCACGGACCCCCAAACCGCGCAGGCCAGCGACAGGAGGACGCCGGCGAGCCTGACTCAACGCATGACGGCAATAACTTTCCCTCCCTCTACTGTATATGAGATGCACAGGGTTCCAACTAATGTTACAAACCTTTTCCATGTACAGTACCTATGGGCTCTGGTTGCAATTAAATTATACTAGTGTGTGTGTGTGTGTGTGTGTGTGTGTGTGTGTGTGTGTGTGTGTGTGTGTGTGTGTGTGTGTGTGTGTGTGTGTGTGTGTGTGTGTGTGTGTGTGTGTGTGTGTGTGTGTGTGTGTGTGTGTGTGTGTGTGTGTGTGTGTGTGTGTGTGTGTGTGTGTGTGTGTGTGTGTGTGTGTGTGTGTGTGTGTGTGTGTGTGTGTGTGAACAGCAGTGCATGTGATTCATTTTGGGTGATAATTTGCGCAGAAGCTGTCCTCATTTAGCTTACCACAGAATGTCATTTTAAATCTAGGCTTTCTGGTTCCATGGCATTCCTTCAATAGCACACTACATCCATACTGGGCCCAGCTCTTGACTCTCATCAAATCAAACTCCAGAGAATTAATTCCGACAATTACAGATTCTTGGCGTATGCATATAATCATTTCCCATCAGCTCCAACACATAATGAGATGTTTTAACTCTAGTCCATATATAGTAAGCCATGCACACCACAGACATTCACTGAACCCAGGCTTTCTCATTGTACATCATAATGGGCTTTTTTCCCCTTCTCTGCTTATAGTGGCTCATTGGGCAGAAGTGGTCAGGGCAGCAATGGACACATAATTACACCCAAGAGCAGCATGTGTTTCCAGCTGATCCTCTGCCATTGTGAGGCCTCTAGAGTCAAGACTTACTCAGCTGTTTAAACAGGTAGTGTGTAGACATGCAGGCTGTGTTGAGGTTGATCAGGGTGTGGCCGTCCTCTAAACAAACAGGTGTAGTGTAGTAGAGGCTGTGTTGGGCAGTGCAGTGTTCACCACAAGGCCTGTTCTCCCTCAGAGACGTCTGCTTCCTCACAATTTATTTTGTCCCTGTGTGTGAACAGGTGAGTAAGCCACAGGCATTACTCCCAAGAGATACAAACATTGATAAACACACACACATACACACTCTGAGGGAGTTCTGTCACCATAGGTCCACGTTAGCATCAGGAGTAACAGCTGAAGGTTGATGGAATCATTCATCTATGAGGTTAACTAGGCTTTAACCCTGCCTGCTAACAACATGCACAGTGGGAGGGAGCTCGACTACGCCATATACACACCCATTGCATGGTCAGTGACAGTCTTACATGGACATGTTTGCATGTGGACAGGTGAAAGTTGACTTCAGAATGAGAGAGAAAGAGAAAGGGGGTACACCTTGGGCTCCCAAGTGGCGCAGCAGTCTTAGGCACTGCATCTCAGTGCTAGAGGTGTCACTACAGATACCCTGGTTCAAATTCAGGCTGTATCACAACTGACTGTGACAAAGAGTTATCTTTCCAAAACGGAGATGTATGGGTGAAACACTTTTGAAACTTTTTTGGCCCTATAACAAAGAACAAACAGCAAAAACATATACATGATCAAATACAAATCTTAGAATCAACTATTAAAGACTACCAGAAACCACTGGATTCTCCAATTACATTGAATGAACTACATAACAAAATACAAACCCTATAACCCAAAAAGGCATGTGATCTGTGCTAGAGGTGTGACTACAGACACCCTGGTTCGATTCCAGGCTGTATCACAACTGGCCGTGATTGGTAGTCCCATAGGGCGGTGCACAGTTGTCCGAGTTTGGCTGGTGTAGGCCGTCGTTGTAAATATGAGTTTGTTCTTAACTGACTTGCCTCGTTAAATAAGAAAAACTCCTGTTTTCTGCAGTGTATTGTCTATACCACAAGGGGGCCACATACACCACTTGACACTGAGAGACTCCACTGGATGATGAGTTGGTGTATGTGTGCAAGGGGGACCCTGGTGGCCATACGGGCACTCAGACTTTACTGGCTCAGTTGATTATTAGCAATATTGGCTACAAACAGTCCAACAACCCTTCATCGAGGGAGACTTCTCTCTCTCAATTTAAGGGCTTTCATGGCATGGGAAACATGTTAACATTGCCAAAGCAAGTGAAGTAGATGATAAACAAAAGTGAAATAAACAATCAAAATTAACAGTAAACATTACACTCAGAAGTTCCAAAAGAATAAAGACATTTCAAATGTCATATTATATATATATATATATATATATATATACAGTGTTGTAACAATGTGCAAATAGTTAGAGTACAAAAGGGAAAATAAATATGGGTTGCTCTCTCTCTCCGTTTCTTCTGAGATGAAGCTGTTCAAAGGCCTTATCTGATCTGACCTCCACTTATATGCCTTCTGTTCCTCTGGTCTTCATGGCCATGTGTGTGCCTGTGTGTGTGTGTGTGTGTGTGTGTGTGTGTGTGTGTGTGTGTGTGTGTGTGTGTGTGTGTGTGTGTGTGTGTGTGTGTGTGTGTGTGTGTGTGTGTGTGTGTGTGTGTGTGTGTGTGTGTGTGTGTGTGTGTGTGTGTGTGTGTGTGTGTGTGTGTGTGTGTGTGTGTTGAATGCTTGGCTTGGATGAGAGCCGGGTGAAGTCATCTTCAGTTGAGGTAATGAAACAAAATTGCATATCAAATCTCCACAGGTAATGTCATTAAACTGAATTGATTTGAAATCGTTCAAGTGTACATTCATTTATGATTGTTTTTTTCTAACCTTATTTGTGCAGGCTGTGTGGCTGGGGTTATACGCAGGTGTGTGTTTCTGTGTAAATGTGTGTGTGCGTACTGCAGGTGGTCATTTATGTTTTTCATTAAACTGTTATAACCAGTGTTCCTATATGTTTTAAATCAAAGCCATTGCAAACCAATTATTCCATCTGTATTTCTCTCCTCTGGCATGGCTTGAAGTAGGCTAGGAATGAAGTGAACAATTTAGCTACAACACTGCAGTAATCATTGTTGCCCTGGGTAACCTTCTCTCTCTCTCTCTCAGTGTTGACACAGCTTCAGCAGGGCACTCCCTCCACACCCTGACACTCCCTCCTCTCCCCACTCCCTCCCCACATGCACAAACCTGTTTGGTGCAGATCAGAAGCTCAGCTCGGAGGCCCCACACCTGGACATGTTTGCGGAGGAAGAGGGCCTGGGTGGGCGGCGCTCCATGCGCCTGTCGACTGGCTCCACCATGTCTGGCCAGCTGTGCTCCTGGCCCGGCCTCGCACTGTGGGAGCTGTGCAGCTGGAAAAGACATGTCTCCCAAAAGAGGAAGAAAAAAGGGAAGGAGGACAGAGAGAGAGAGAGAGCACTGTTACTCTAGAGCACACAATAAAACTATACATACCTTGGCCTAAACATCAGCGCCACAGGTAACTTCCACAAAGCTGTGAACGATCTGAGAGACAAGGCAAGGGCCTTCTATGCCATCAAAAATAACATAAAATTCTGCATACCAATTAGGATCTGGCTAAAAATACTTGAATCAGTTATAGAACCCACTGCCCTTTATGGTTGTGAGGTCTGGGGTCCGCTCACCAACCAAGAATTCACAAAATGGTACAAACACCAAATTGAGACTCTGCATGCAGAATTCTGCAAAAATATCCTCAGTGTACAAAGAAAAACACTCTGCATGCAGAGCAGAATTAGGCCGATACCCGCTAATTATCAAAATCCAGAAAAGAGCCGTTAAATTCTACAACCACCTAAAAGGAAGCGATTCCTGAACCTTCCATAACAAAGCCATCACCTACAGAGAGATGAACCTGGAGAAGAGTCCCCTAAGCAAGCTGGTCCGGGGGCTTTGTTCACAAACACAAACAGACCCCACAGTGTCCCAGTACAACAACACAATTACACCCAACCAAATCATGAGAAAACAAAAGTTAATTACTTGACACATTGGAAAGAACTAAAAAGAAAACTGAGCAAACTATAATGCTATTTGGCTCTAAACATAGAGTACACAGTGGCAGAATACCTGACCACTGTGATTGGCCCAAACTTAAGGAAATCTTTGACTATGTACAGACTCAGTGAGCATAGCCTTGCTATTGAGAAAGGCAGACCTGGCTCTCAAGAGAAGACAGGCTATGTGCACACTGCCCACAAAATGAGGTGGAAACTGAGCTGCACTTCCTAACCTCCCGCCAAATGTATTAGAGACACATATTTCCATCAGATTACACAGACCCAGAAATAATTTGAAAACAAATCTAATTTTGATAAACTCCCATATTTATTGGGTGACGTGTTTTTTTGTCCTGTCTCATTTTCCGTGTAAATAGTGTGTAATTAGTCTGTCTTTCCGCATATTATTCTTATTCCTCATATACTTTTCCCGCCTCACCACTGCTAGCGGTCCTCAACACTGCTCTGCCGAAATCACAGGACCATCACACTGTACCCAACGCACTAGACGGCCAGTTCTTAAAGCCTTTAGCCGTACCCTTATCCTACTCCTCCTCTGTTCCTCTGGTGATGTTGAGGTAAACAGTACTACACCTATTCCCCAGGCGCTCTCATTTGTTGACTTCTGTAACCGTAAAAGCCTTGGTTTCATGCACGTTAACATCAGAAGCCTCCTCCCTAAGTTTGATTTATTCACTGCTTTAGCACACTCCGCCAACTCTGATGTCCTAGCCGTGTCTGAATCCTGGCTTAGGAAGGCCACCAAAAATTTGGACATTTCCATCACCAACTTTAATATTTCCCGTCAAGATAGAACTACCAAAGGAGGCAGAGTTGCAATCTACTGCAGAGAGAACCTGCAGAGTTCTGTCGTACTATCCAGGTCTGTGCCAAAACAGTTTGAGCTTCTACTTTTAAAAATCCACCTTTCCAGAAATGTCTCTCACTGTTGCCGTTTGTTACAGACCGTCCTCAGCCCCCATCTGTGCCCTGGACACCATATGTGAATTGATTGCCCCCCATCTATCTTCAGATTTCGTACTGTTAGGTGACATAAACTTGGATATGCTTAACACCCCGGCCGTCCTTCAATCTAAGCTAGATGCCATCAATCTCACACAAATTATCAAGGAACCTACCAGGTACAACCCTAAATCGGTAAACATGGGCACCATCATAGATATCATCCTGACTAACTTGCCCTCCGAATACACCTCCTCTGTTTTCAACCAGGATCTCAGCGATCACTGCCTCATTGCCTGCATCCGTAATGGGTCCGCGGTTCAAACGACCACCCCTTATCACTGTCAAACGCTCCCTAAAACAGTTCAGTGAGCAGGCCTTTCTAATCGATCTGGCCCGGGTATCCTGGAAGGATATTGACCTCATCCCGTCAGTAGAGGATGCCTGGTTGTTCCTCACCATCTTAAATAAGCATACCCATTCAAAAAATGTAGAACTAAGAACAGATATAGCCCTTGGTTCACTCCAGGCTTGACTGCCCTTGACCAGCACAAAAACATCCTGTGGCGTACTGCATTAGCATCAAATAGCCCCACGATATGCAACTTTTCAGGGAAGTCAGGAACCAATATACACAGTCAGTTAGAAAAGCAAAGGATAGCTTTTTCAAACAGAAATTCGCATCCTGTAGTACTAATTCCAAAAAGTTCTGGGACATTGTAAAGTCCAAGGAGAATAAGAGCACCTCCTCCCAGTTGCCCACTGCACTGAGGCTAGGAAACACTGTCACCACCGATAAATGTACGATAATCGAACATTTCAATAAGCATTTTGCTACGGCTGGCCATGCTTTACACCTGGCTACCCCTACCCCGGGCAACAGCTCTGCCCCCCCCCCCCCCAATCTGGAAAGCTGCCGCGTTCATCCCCCTCTTCAAAGGGGGAGACACTCTAGACCCAAACTGTTACAGACCTATATCCATCCTGCACTGCCTTTCTAAAGTCTTCGAAAGTCAAGTTAACAAACAGATCACTGGCCACTTCGAATCCCACCGTACCTTCTCTGCTATGCAATCTGGTTTCCGAGCTGGTCATGGGTGCACCTCAGCCACGCTCAAGGTACTAAACGATATCATAACCGCCATAGATAAAAGACAGTACTGTGCAGCGGTCTTCATCGACCTGGCCAAGGCTTTCGACTCTGTCAATCACTGCATTCTTATTGGCAGACTCAACAGCCTTGGTTTCTCAAATGACTGCCTCGCCTGGTTCTCCAACTACTTCTCAGATAGATTTCAGTGTGTCAAATCGGAGGGCCTGTTGTCCGGTCCTCTGGCAGTCTCTATGGGGGTGCCACAGGTTTCAATTCTTGCGCCGACTCTATTCTCTATATATATCAATGATGTTGCTCTCACTGCTGGTGACTCTCTGATCCATCTTTACGCAGACGACACCATTCTGTATACATCTGGCCCCTCTTTGGACACTGTGTTAACAAACCTCCAAATGAGCTTCAATGCCATACAACACTCCTTCTGTGGCCTCCAACTGCTCTTAAATGCTAGTAAAACTAAATGCATGCTTTTCAATTCAACGCTGCCCGCACCCGCCCACCGGACTATCATCACTACTCTTGACGGGTCTGACTTAGAATACGTGGACATCTACAAATACCTAGGTGTCTGGTTAGACTGTAAACTCTCCTTACAGACTCACATTAAGCATCTCCAATCCAAAATTAAATCTAGAATTTCACAACAAAGCCTCCTTCACTCATGCTGCCAAACATGTCGTAAAACTGACTATCCTACCGATCCTTGACTTCGGCGATGTAATTTACAAAATAGCCTCGAACACTCGGACACTCGGACACTCGAACACTCAGCAAATTGGGTGTAGTCTATCACAATGCCATCCGTTTTGTTAGCAAAGCCCCATGTACTACCCACCACTGTGACCTGTATTCTCTCGTTGACTGGCCCTCACTACATATTTGATGCCAAACCCACTGGCTCCAGGTCATCTATAAGTCTTTACTAGGTATATCCTAAGTAAACTATTTTTACCCTCACTCATATCATACGCATTTTTAGCTATTGAAGTATTTCTCTGCCATCGACCTGTATAGTATAGTTAACCATCCACCAATGTATAGTGTACAAATTCAGCCAACCACCCATACTATGCCACGTCTTTTTATAACTTTTTTGCCCTCCAGACTTCTTGTATTTCTATACTTTTTCATACTGCCGCTCTATGTATCATGTATCTGTCTTTTGTGTATTTTCGTTCTGGCATTTTGCACCTGCCCTATGTTTTGTTGTAGCTGCTTGACGAAGAAATTTCCCCTTGGGGATCAATAAAGTACCTACCTACCTACCTACCTACCTACCTACCTACCTACCTACCTACCTACCTACCTACCTACCTACCTACCCCTACCTACCTACCTTCGCATTATCTCAGCTCGCTGGTCACCATAGCAACACCCACCCGTAGCATGCGCTCCAGCAGGTATCTATCTATCTATCTATCTATCTATCTATCTATCTATCTATCTATCTGTCTGTCTGTCTGTCTGTCTGTCTGTCTGTCTGTCTGTCTGTCTGTCTGTCTGTCTGTCTGTCTGTCTGTCTGTCTGTCTGTCTGTCTGTCTGTCTGTCTGTCTGTCTGTCTGTCTGTCTGTCTGTCTGTCTGTCTGTCTATCTATCTATCTATCTATCTACCTATCAATAAATTGAAATTGAGAGACAGAGAAATAGAGAGTGTTACTTAACACTTATTATTTCTTTAAAGCATTGTTTGTTACGGGCTTTTAAGTAAGCATTTCACTGTAAGGTCTACACCTGTTGTATTCGGCGAATATGACAAATACAATTTTATTTTATTTTATTTGAGAGGGAGACAGAGAGACAGAGAGAGAGAAAATGAGAGGGAGGGAGAGAGAGAGAGAGAGAGTGAGAGAGAGAGAGAGAGAGAGAGAGAGAGGAGGATGAGGAGAGAGAGAGAGCACTATGTTATTTCAAGCTCATTACACATATAACCCCACTCTCTCTCTACTGCTCTTTAAATGTCACTGTCCTTTTACTCGTGACTTATTATTATGTTATTTTGTTTGATAACTGAGCATAGTTGTGTTTTCCCACCTAGAGACTGTAAAATCTTGAAAGAGGATATTTAATGATACTTTTGTGTGGTTATAGTGGTGTTCATAATTTTGCAGACTATGCTACTGATGTTTTTCCAGTTAAAAATGGCAGTGTAATTCATCTATTCATTGATGTCCACACACGCACACTGTTCAAGATGTTGTTTTTCATTAGCTGGTATTGTAAATCAGATGCCACTGTCACAACAATGCTGCTGGGTTTAGAATAGAGTTGCATATGGTATGGTCCACAGAGGGGGATCACAGAGTCCAATTGCAATGAGACAGCATATACTTGCAACTTCATATTCATGCTAAGTTTCTTCACTTTTATTCATGTGCTCTTTACTGTTGATGCTTAGGAGGACAAACCATTATCCATCTTTAAATGGCATCCTGCCCTGGCCTACATGCTGTTCCTGGGGGGTGCAGTGCAGTGCCCAGCAGTAGCAGGAGGTGGAGTACGTGTGAAGAGGCCCATGTGTGCCCCTGTCACTCAGCACAGCCAGGCAGAGCCAGGACCAGGGGAGATCCAGTCAGGACATGCCCAGTTCCCCAGGATGGAGACTTTGTCCTGGGTAGAGGCTTCAGCCCTTCAGCCCAGAGGCTTCTGACTCTTAAAACCACACTCATAGTGTTTGTTCTTGTGTAAGGAAAGTGAAATGCCACAGGCTCTTGCCAAAAGCTTGTCTTGCTCTTAAGCACTGTTGTTGGATTTTCAGCTGCCCTTGTCCAGCAATATTCACATAGCTTAGATTTTAGATGCTATCTGTATCAGTTACCTGAAACAATTTAAGCTTTCAGATACCATGGGCTTGACTAGACAGCCCCTACACACAGAAAAAAAGAGTTCCAAAAAGGTTACTGGACTGTCTCCATAGGATAACCCTTTTTGGTTCCAGGTAGAACCTTTTTTGGTTTGAGGTAGAACCCTTTAGAGTTCCATGTAGAACCCTCTACGGAAAGGGTTTTACCTGGAACCAAAATGGGTTCTTCAAAGAGTTATCCTATGGGGACAGCTGAAGAACCCTTTTAGGTTCTAGATCAGGCTTGGGCAAAGGCCAGCCCGGGGGGCCGTATGCGGGCCGCTACTTGATTCAATACGGCCTGCGGAATCATGCTCAGATCACATAATGAATTTGCGATAGTAAAGTTTAGAAAAACGTATTTGTTATTCAAATTTTAGAGACAAGTAGACAATGAATGTAGGGTGTTCCAGCAAGAGTAGACATTGAAATATGTATTTATCAGGGAAAGCTACAACTTGTCCCAACACTTCCAGACGAAGCATGCAGAGAAATATAGGAATATGTTTTCTGAGTAGAGGACAAGTGCATCGAAAGAGTTGCTTTCTCAGTTGCAAAAGCAGGAAGGACTTTTCTCCAAACTGCATTCAGCAAACGACAGAATTGCAAGAGCTAGCTATGTACTGTCCCACAAAATTGCTAAACATAACAAGTAATTCGCTGAGGGCGAATTCATTAAATAATGTTTAATTGACTCTTCAGCAATACTTTGCCTCGACAAGAAAGCTGTTTGAAAATGTTTCCCTGTCAAGACGAACCGTGACACGGCATGTTGAAGACATTACAGAGAATGTGGAACAACAGTTGAAAGACAAGGTAAAGGATTTCACCAATTTCTCCTCGGCCCTGGATGAGAGCAGTAATGCACGTGACACGGCACAGTTGTTCATATTCTTACGAGGCATAACCCCAGACTTTGAAATTACAGAGGAGCTTGCTTCAGTGCAGTCAATGAAGAGCACAACCACAGGGAAATATTTATTGGAGGAGGTTAATAAGTGTGTGGCAAAGCTGGGACTGAGTTTTGAAAAGTTATCCAGTGTGACCACTGATGGGTGCCCAAACTTGACAGGAAAAAAACGTTGGCCTTTTTGAAAAGGATACAAGATATAAGGTGAACGCAGTAGCTGAGGTGAAACCAGATCAGAAAATGATTTTCCTGCATTGCATTATTCATCAGGAGGTGCTCTTTAAATGTGTTCTGGGCTCGGGTGTGTCCCAGGGATAAATACACCTTTGCCCCATTCATTGAGGAGACTTTCTCCATGCAGACACACTGTTGGATTTTGTTTGTGGCCTTTTTTTGTGGTGGTTTTGTTTGTTTGTTTGTTTGTTTGCGTTGTTTTGTTTGTTTGCTTGTGTTTTGTTTTGATCATTTTTCATTGTTCTGTTTGTTTGTGTTGGTTTGTTTGTTTGTGTTATTTGTTTGCTTTGGCACCTTTCAACACTCATTATCACATCTATTCACGCATCCACTCACTTATACTACTGACTACACACACCATTGTTAATTGTACATAGTTTGCTTTAGTTAATAAATATATTTGGTTATTCCTTATCTCCACGTTGTCGCCCTCTTTGTTTCGGGCTACGAGCCGGTTAGTGACAAGTGGGGGCTTGTCCGGGATCATCATCATAAGGTTGGTTCCTAGACATTTTGGTGTATAGTATTTTGTTGCATTATGTTGCGTTAATGCTATTTGGGATGCGCTTTAGTTGGTATTCACTGCATAGTCTTATAAATGTATGGTATAATGCCTTAGAGGTGCATCAGTGATTGTGGTTGTTTGGTGACGTTATCAAACAGTGTGTTGCCTGGTAAAGTATGCCAGTAGGCCTAATACTAGGGTTTTTTGGCTAACTGGTATGATTATTTTGCCTCAACTGACCTACCTGGTTAAATAAAGGTGAAATAAAAAAATAAAAATAAATTGTTTGAGAGAAAATGTGGAGTTAGTGTTCAATATACTCTTTAGGTGCTTTGTTTTCATATTTTGGTACAGCTTTTTTGAGTTGTTGTTTGGTTGCCTTTTGTTTGTTAAACAAGCCACTGCAGTGGATAGTTGTGTGCTGTGTTGGAGAGAGTACATTGGTTCGTTTCCAGGCCCCTGCCCAGGCTGGAAACTCTTGCTCTACTAGCTTTTGGGACATCGGTGGGAGATTTGGGTAGGGTAGTGCTACTTGCTACCCGGAGCTATAGCCTTTCTTTTCCCCTGTTAGGCTTAGCGACGTGTTCCACTTTGGAATATGTTGGGCATGGTTATTTTGTTGTTTTTGTGTGGTGTCTGTGGACGGAGCAGTTGTCTTGGCTTGGGGGGAATCCGCCAGCGTGCTGGGGGATTTTTCCATGCCAGCGGGCTACAGTGCGTAATTACCCACCGTGAAGACTAGGGTTGAATTATTGTAGGATTTGGGGAAGCTCCTTATATCGCATCCCTCTCCTGTGGTTTCCAGTATGATTTGATCTTCTCTGGCTGTGGTACTGTCTGGTGTGCTCAGCAGAGGAGAAGAGCGAGATTCTTTTTAGTAGTTATTTTTGACTATGGCGTCTAATGTAGACGAGTGGTATACTTAAAGTTACCACTGGGGCAGCCTCTGCCGAGGACTCGCTGTCTCCCCGTTTCGTTACAATAGCCGCTCCGTCTGTTAGTCCTTGTAGCCTTTATTTTGAATAGTAGAAATAACTACTTCTGTTACAGCTAGAGCATGAACAACCTAAACTAGGGCATGATCGTGTTAAGCATGAAAAGGAATTGGAATATGATCGTGTTAAGGTAGAGCATGATCGTGTTAAGTATGAAAAGGAATTTGAATTTAAACAGGATTTGGAGCGTGCTAAAATCAAGCTGCAACAAGAGCGGTTAGAATTGGTTAGGGAAGGAAAGCTCTCGGGAGAGTTTGCTCTGGGAAGGTGACCCAGATTTACCTAGGGGTCACCCATCTCTCGGTCATGCCCCGGACACATTTGATATTGTTGGAAACCTACGGCTGTTGCCAGAATTTAATGAGAATGACCCTGAGACGTTATTTTCGTTGTTTGAGCATGTTGCTCACGCTAGGTGTTGGCCTGACTCTGATCGCACTTTAATGTTGCAGTGTGTGTTGACTGGTAAAGCATAGGAAGCATATTCATCTCTTGGTGTAGCTGACAGTGTCAGCTATGATAAGGTTAAAATGGCTGTATTACAGATTTACAAATTTGTACCTGAGGCTTTCCGCCAACGATTTAGAACTTTAAAAAGGGCTGACAAACAGAATAATTTTGAGTTTGCGCAAATGTTATCTTCAGTTTAATCTCTGGTTACAACTTTCCAGGGGCTGTGTCATTTGTAGGGATTCCAGATGAGAGTGCGCAAAGTTTCTCAGAGGAGTTCTCTGCGTGCGCGGTAATGCGTTCCATGAGCCGCACGTGCTGGCTAATGATGAGGGTACAAAAATGTCACTACTTTCCCTGTTATCCCACTATCTGTGCCCCGCTCTGATCTAATCAAGGAGCAACGGGCTGACCCCACATTAGAAGAGTTGCGGGACCAAATTGTGTCTTTGGAACAGTTGGGAGATGTTGCCCACGGTTATTTTCTCCAGGATGATGTCCTGATGAGAAAGTGGGTGCCTCATACTAGTAGTTTTGTTGGGGAGGCTATTAGTTAGGTTGTGGTGCCAGTTAAGCTTTGTGAGTTGGTGTTAAACTTCCCACGACGATGTTGCTGGACATCTAGGCGTGAGAACCTACAATCGCATACTGAGACGTTTATTTTGGACTAGGTTAGAGGGATGTTTCTGCATTCATCGAAACCTGTCACTTAACGGGTAAACCTAATCAAGCTATTAAGCCGGTCCCGCTGTTTACTATTCCCGTACTCAGCTAACCTTTTTGAGTATCTGATTATTGACTGTGTTGGCCCTCTGCCTCGCTCTAAGAATGGTAGTAGTTACCTGTTCCCTGTGATGTGTCTATCCTCTCCAGTCTATCACGACTAAGTCTGTGCTAAAAGCTTTGACTCAGTTTCTCGCTGTTTGGAGTCCCTAAAGTCATTCAGTGACCAAGGTTCTAATTTCACCTCTAATCTGTTTGGTCAGGTTCTCCAACAGCTCCATATTAAACACAATTTGGCTAGCGCCTATTACGCACGGAGTCAAGGAGTGCTGGAACGTTTCCATCAAACACTTAAGTCTTTGAGAGCTTATTGTACGGAGATGGATAAGGATTGGGGGGAGGGATTGCCTTGGTTACTGTCAGCCGCCAGGGAGGTTTCACAGGAGAGCCCAGGTTTCAGTCCAAATTACCTAGTGTTCGTGGACTTCTAGCGGTGCTCCAGGATGACTGGAAGTCTCCCGAGCCACTTCAGTCCCTGTTATCTTATGTGTGTGATTTCCGGTGACACCTGTACGCCGCTGGTGAGATCGCTAAAGAGAAGCTATCATCTTCACAAGGGAGGATGAAAGGCATATTTGATAGGCAAGCTGAGCCTTGTCACTTTAGTCCAGGTGACCAAGTTCTTTCTCTGCTGCCAATTGTTGGTTTTCTTTTTCACGCAAAGTTTCAATGTCCATATACGGTTGTGTGCCAGTGCACTGAGAAAAACAATCTAGTTGCCACTCCGGAACGGAGGAAAGCGCCCCAACTGTGCCATGTAAATCTGCTTAAACCTTATTACGCACGTTCCTCTGAGGCCGAAGAGTGAGTCCACAGAGGACGGTAAACCTGTTCTTTTGGCCGGTACTGTTACATCGCTGGGTTCTTCTTTTTGTCATGCTAGGTCTGTGCACAGTGAGGAGGGTGTCTCTAGTCCTGACTATTGCGTACTGCAGGGTAGATTGAAAAATTCAGAGACACTGGATGTTTTGGATACCCTTCTTGCTCACCTACCTGCTGATAGGCGAGACGAGTTGGTTGGTCTGATTCAGAGTTTTCCAGTTTTGTTTTCTGATACACCTAATCGTACAAATTTATTAGAACACGATATTGATGTTGGGAATGCTGACCCCATCCGTCAGCGGTTCTATAGAGTTTCTTCAGAGAAATGGCGTCTAGATGCTGAGCGCACGTATCTGCTGGAGAGTGATATTGCAGAGCCTTCTTTCTCCAGCTGGGCTTCTCCCTGTATCTTGGTCAGTAAACCGGATGGGACAAACAGATTTTGTATGGACTAAACAGTGTCACTAAGCCAGATTAATTTCCTCTTCCTCGGATGGAGGACTGCGTTGATCAGGTCGGAGCAGCTAAGTTTGAGAAAGTTTGACCTGTTAAAGGGCTATTGGAAGGTGCCACTGACGAGTAGGTGGTTGGGCAGGGTGAAGTGCATCCTGTTTGGGCTAAAGTGGTAGCTATTGATGCTTTTCCACCGCCAACTACCAAAAAGGAACTGATGCGTTTTTTGGGAATGATTGGTTATTACCGTAGTTTCTATAGGAACTTCTCTACCGTAGTCACTCCCCTCACAGATTTGCTGGAAGCTAAGGCAGTTTACATCTGGTCTCCTCTCTGTCAACAGGCTTTTGAGGATGCAAAGAGGTTGCTTACCTCAACTCCGGTGCTGGCTGCTCCTTGCGTGTATTTGTCATTCACCTTGCAGGTGAATGCGAGTCACGTGGGTCCAGGTGCAGTCCTGCTGCAAGCAGATGTGTTCCGGTGTTGAGAGACCTGTTAGTTTCTTTTACAAGAAATTTAACCGTTATCAGTTGAACTATTCTGTGGTGGAAAAAGAAGCTCTCGCTCGTGCATCCTGTTCCTGAAAGCATCTAGTCCTATTGATCGGTGGACACACGTTTTCTCATATGCGTGGTCCCCGAGAGAGATATGCGTGTCTTCCGCAGAACTGACAACTGTTTTTTTGGTGTTGTCCTGTTGATCCTGTTCTCTGTTCCCTGCTGTTATTGTTTTGTTCCTCTTAAAGGTTGCTTCCTGTGCGCAAAGGATTGCTGAGGTCTGGGGAGGACGAGGTTGGCTGGGGCAGTGGGATAGGGGTAACCAGGGCAGTGTTTGTGTATGGTTGGTGTGGTGTTCCGGGGTCCTTGGTGGTCCCTGGTTTTATGGGGGGGTGAAGACCCTCCCACTCTGTCTGCCAAATTCTTTCTCTTTGTTCTTGTTTTCCTTAACAGGATGTCAGTGGGCGGAGCCTGGAGGGTCTTCAGAGAAATGGGACACACCTTTCCCCCATTCATTGAGAGACTCTCTCCATGCAGACTCAATGTTGGATTTTGGTTGTGGCATTTTTGTGGCTGTTTTGTTTGTTTGCTTTGGCACCTTTCAACACTCCTCGTTATCACATCTATGCACACAACCACTGATTACTGACTACACACACACACCATTGTTAATTATATACTTTGCTTTAGTTAATACATATATTTAGTCATTCCTTATCTCCACGTTGTCGCCCTCTTTGTTACGAGCCGGTTCGTGACAGTAATCAAACCATTTTGTCAAACCACATCTGACCACACTGACACCATGACTGGCCCAGATGGACCCCACTGACCGTTATGAGAAGCCCATGTGGCAGCCATGTCCCCCTCAGTTTGCCCTCTCTGAGGGGAGACATTCTGACAGGCCTGTACCCTCCCTAGGCTGGGCTGACTCCCCAGGCCCTCTCCCCACTCCCCAGGCCCTAGCAGCCACCCTGCTGTCACCCCCGACCTATGCAGGTGGCCAGATGGACACAATGAGGGCATAAGGTGAACAGATGCTGACCAGTACGACTGGTGGTGTCGCTAGTCAGCCACGTGTGGGGAGACGGCCTACATTGGGCTTGACAGAGGAATGGTAGGACTGAGAGATTAATCAGCCTAAAGGCACCATGTCAATGTAGAGCATGTGGAATCTTTTATATCAACACACAAAAATATGCATTCATATATAAATAAACAGTTTTAGCTTATTTTGGAAGATTTACACTGCAATCCCAGAAAGCAAGGCACCCTAAACGGAGCCTCATCCACACAATGTTCCCTTCTCTTCCTCTCCCTGTACTCACACTCTGCCTCTCCCCTCTGCTTCTGGCCTGTGTTCCCTCACCCAGTGGAGCCCTCCTCCCTGCAGGCTGTCTCTGCCCTGCCTGTCAGGGGAGGCTGTGGTGGGGCTTCATGTACCAGCCAGCGCCTGTCTCTACCGTGGCCCACAGTCACCACACCCACTGCATTCCTCCACATACACAAAGGGCAGGGCTAACGGGCTGGAGGGGAGGCTCTGGGGAGCTGATGGGAATACACAATCCACTGAGGATAGACTGGTGCAATACTGCAGTTAGTATTCCACATCACCATGTTGGATATTTACTTTGTGACTATATTGTTTCATCGTGCAGTATGTTATCCGTCCATCTCATTTTACTGCTCAATACCGCCGACAGGTCCACTCTTTAAAAGTTGAGATGGCACATCTCAAGGGGATTTGATTTGGTTCACTCAATATCAAAATAAACCTGCAGCCCAGCAGAGAAGTGGAAAAACAGTCCAAAAGAAGACCCCGGAGAGAACAAAATAGAAATGATCTCCGCTGTCTGTGGAACAGGAAGTCTCTCCCAGAGAAGCGGATCCGTGGGGCCTGATCACAGAGTCAGAACAGGAAGTCAGGTCTCTCGCTCGAATACCCGAGCCGACAAAGTGAAAAAACCTTTCGATGTGCCCTTGAGCAAGGCACTTAACCCTAATTTGCTCCAGGGGCTGACCTGTAGGTAGGCTGTCATTGTAATTAAGAATGTGTTCTAAACTGACTTGCCTAGTTAAAGGTTAATTAAAATAAACATAAAAAGTGAGTTTTGTAGCTTCAGCTCCACTAAGTCTTGACTCTGAAGTGAGGGAGGGACCCATCACAACATCAGAGAGATGGAGAGACACAAATAGGGGAAAAAGGGAGGGGTAGAGAGATATAAAGAAGGAATAGAAGATTGAGCAACAACAACAACATTATGAAATGTATTAAATGTATTAAAAATGAAAAACATAAATACTTTATTTACATAAGTATTCGGACCCTTTACTAAGAGACTCGAAATTGAGCTCAGGTGCATCCTGTTTCCATTGATTATCCACAACTTGATTGGAGTCCACATGTGGTAAATTCAATTGATTGGACATGATTTGGAAAGGCACACACCTGACTTTATAAGGTCCCACAGTTGATAGTGCATGTCAGAGCAAAAACCAAGCCATGAGGTCGAAGGCATTGTCCGTAGAGCTATGAGACAGGCTTGTGTCAAGGCACAGATCTGGGGAAGGGTACCAAAACATTTATGCAGCCCTGAAGGTACCCAAGAACACAGTGGCCTCCATCATTCTCAAATGGAAGAAGTTTGGAACCACCAAGACTCAGGAAGGTGACCAAGAACTCGATGATCACTCTGACAGAGCTCCAGAGTTCCTCTGTGTAGATGGGAGAACCTTCCAGAAGGACAACCATCTCTGCAGCACTCCACCAACCAGGCCTTTATGGTAGAGTGGCCAGACAGAAGCTACTCCTCAGTAAAAGGCACACGACAGCCACTTGGAGTCTGCCAAAATGCACCTAAAGGATTCTCAGACCATGATAAACAAAATGCTCTGGTCTGATGAAACCAAGATCGAACTCTTTGGTCTGAATGCCAAGCGTCACGTCTGAGGGAAACCTGGCATCATCCCTACATTTACATTTTAGTCATTTAGCAGACGCTCTTATCCAAAGCGACTTACAGTTAGTTAGTGCATACACTAAAGGGTCTAAATACTTTGTGAGGGCCTGACTGAGGCCAGGCCTCTGACTCCCACTAGAGGGAGTGGGATGGCCACAGTCAGGTCCTAACAATCACAGGATAGGGTTGTTGATGATCCCCAATCAGAGACAGCTGTCTTGAGTTGTCTCTAATTGGGGATTCTATATATATATGCACCGCACATCCACCTGCGTGTGGATCATTGTTTGAGTTAGTGTGTATGTTAACCCAACGCCACTGTGTTTCGTTCGTCTGTTGTTTTGTTGTGTTTTATTAGTAAAATAAAACATGTTTGCTCAGTACTCTCGCTCTGCGCCTCGTTCCCTTCAACCACATCGTGACATACTTATGTAAATGTTTTTTTTTTTTTTATTATAATACATTTGCAAAATGTTCAAAAAAACTTTGCTTTGTCATTATGGGGTATCGTGTGTAGATTAATGAGGGGATAAAACGATATAATCAACTTCATGTGTAGACCAATCTAAATTTAATACATTTTAAATTCAGTCTGTAATACAATACAAATGTGGAAAAAGTCCAAGGGTGTGATTACTAAGGCACTGTATATTTTAGTTTTAATTACTTTAAAAATGCTACCTTTTCTTTCAGCAGTATGAGGTAAACAAAAAAATGTCACATGTTCATGTTTGCCCCATGGCAAAATGTGTAAACGTTCAGGAAATGAACTATAAAACGGCACATTTTTTATCTTTGTCGCATTGGAAAAATGTGTAGAATTGCAGGAAGTTAGCTGCCTACGCAACTGGTGATGGCAGTGACAGCTGTCTCCACAGAACCAGCTGTGTTTCATTTACAGAGTCCTTATAAAAACGAGGGAGCATCACTCCCTGGCACCAGGGAGTGATGTCCTGATGCTCTGGCGCCTAGCTCCCTGCTTCAAATGGATCAACCTACTGTACACACACACACAAGAATACACAAATAGAGGTACACATGAAAGAACACATTCATAGTGCTCAAATTAAATCCCAAGTTCAAGAACATTTGAAAATGGCAGCACTCCCAAATTTTTTTTTTTTAAAGACAAAAAGAGGTTACCTCATTTTACCTTTTTATTTTGGACCGGGGAGGTAAATGCATTTTGGCAGTTATACCTTTATCAGAGCTTCCTGGATAAGAGAATGGGCCATGGTGGAGGTGGAGCTGCAACCTGAATCGAGAGCTGCAACCTGAATATAAATTATTGTGGAGTGGGTAACAGGTGCGGTATCTTGCTCTGATGAAGGCATAACTGCCGAAATGCGTTAGTCGGCCCAGCCCAAAATAAACATTAATTTGAAGTAATTGTCATATATGACAGAGAACCCAGCTAATAAAGTGAGATAGCGCACCTGTTACCCACTCCACAATAAAACAAAACTGTATTTTGTGCCATGCATAAATATAGTGTTTCCATGCTGTGCTGCATAAATGCATTAGCAATATAAAGAAAACTGCAAATAAGCCTTAATGAAATACATAACACACGGTACAATAACCGATATATAGCATCTGAGTTTTCCCCAACAACAGAGTCAAGATAGAGACATACATGTACATAGCATGTATACAGTATGTTGCTCCAGTGACAACAGTATGTGTCCCCCTTCCCATACACCACTCACACCTGTGCTCACACATCTGCTGAAAAACTTGCAGCCGTTTTGCATGTAAATAGAAATGTCCTGCCTGGTTGAGAAGGTGCTAACTTCCTCTGTTCTGCACCTCGTCCTGAACCTGCATCTGATCTGCATAGAGAGAGAGATCCAGAGACAGACAGGGGAACAGGAAAGGTGTTATCGAGATAAAGACTGGTCATTGTGGGGTATTTAAGCAAGAATTGTCATGATGAGGCAACAGAAACAATAGATGAAGCCTAATTGTGTTAGTGTTACCCATGTGATCCATGTCAGGTTAAGTCACATTCTCCATGACACAACTGGTGGATCGTACCCTCTAATCAAACCATTTCTATTGTCCCCTTCTTCAATGTAAACAAATAAATAACATTAACAGCCACTCCCTCGGGCCAGTAAAATGTAAATAAATAACACATCCATACATCTTGAGCGTGGGATTATATAATATGTAATATGTAGCCTATGTTACATGCCATAAACACACTCACACTCGGATGCCTATGAAACCGCCTCTCAAAAAACATATTTTTTTTAAGGATGAATAAATAGCCCAAAATTCCATGGAAAAAAACTTGAAACAACATTTGGAGAAATTTGACAGACAGGATTTCTAACATTTCTAAAATGATATCTGTACCACCATTCAACCACACACCCTGAATGAAGGCTCACCTGTTTCAAGCTAAATCAAGTAAAGCCACAAACTCTTCATATCAGAGCTGATAAAACTATTATATTGTAATCCTCAAGGTCTTCCAAAAATGCTTCAAGCTCTGAATTTCAGATATAATTTTGGCGTCTGAGTGAGACACACAGTCATAACATTTGGGTTTGTGCATTCCAATAGACATAATTCACCACAGATTTTAAAAACAAAAGCCAGATAATATTTGAAACAATCTCTGTCATCATAGTCTAAAAGTAAGTGCATCAGGCATTGCCTTTCTACACAATGCTATATTTGGTCATGTCTTGAGTTAAAGTGGTGGAATTTGGGGTGGATAATGTGTTGTTTCAATCTAATTTTCAGTTAGCGCTGTGATCACCTTGCCATCGAGTTCCAGAGGGTTTTTACTCTCTGCACAAAGAGAGAAGGGCATTAGTCCACAAGAAAGACCAGCTTTGGCTTCCTAAAGAAAGCAGAGGTTTAGCTCTTTCACTTCCATAGCATTGTTATGCTAAGGGACGCTTGGGAATAGACATTTCTCATTAGCATCTGAAGAAGACCCAACATCTGAGGGAAACATGTCTTTAGGCTCCTCAGAAAAGGATCTGTTCTTTCTCTCCCTCTCATTCTCTCTATCTCTCACTCACTCTTTCCTCACTCAACTCTCATCTCTCTCTATTCAAGGCTCATTCTCTTTCTGTTTTGGCGGGAGAAGGAGGTTTGGCGAATTACTCTCTTGGATGAAAAGTTAAATTTTCCATATGAATATGTGTAGGCTATTTGGACTTGCATAATACAAAATGTAATTCACTGGTAAACACTAGAGTAGAGATCATCATGTGTGAATAGAAGATATTTGAATAACCCTCCTCACAGAGACATGACGTTACCATGTTGTAGTGAAGGTGAAGCCATATAAAGAATGTGTTGCTATGAGCAGAATTGGGTTTAAATAATGTGTATTTGAGTATATTTTCTTTGTGTATACGAGTATTTTGAAATACACAGCCCAAAACAAGTACTTTTATTTGAATGGTTATTTGTAAAATCCAATTAGTCTACCAAATTGTATTTGAGAGTATTTTCAAACACTTATTTCAAATACTATTTTCATATACCTGGTTTAAATGCATATGAGTGTATTTGTGTCAGTGTATTTGAGTATTTTCAAATGTATTTCCAAATACATACAAATATTCAACTACTTGTCTTTTAAAATGTATGTGAAAGTAATTGAGATATTTCTAATAGTATTTGATCCCAGGTCTGACTCTGAGACTGAGTGGAGATTGATCCATGATGGGTATGTTCAACAGGTTGTATGTGCTGTGAAATAGTACCAGTATCAGTGAGTAGTCCTATAGTAGAATGTGTATTATTCCTCAGGCATCATTAGACCGTTAGGTTTGTTGTCGCCACTGGCCTGTTACCTGGTCTGACTGGGTCCATTCCTCCAGGGTGGGTGGGGGCCCAGGAGCAGCCGTGTGATGAGTTATGGCCGCCACATACACGCCATCCTGGGGAGGAACAGAGAGGTGCTTCCCTGGACCAGAGCTGGCAGTCCTCTAGAGAGATACTGTAAACACAGAGAGCATGTATGTATGGAGACACACACACACACACACACACACACACACACACACACACACACACACACAGAAACAAACACACACACAGACACCCACACAGAGACGCACAAACACACACACACACACAGGGCCGTGCACAGACATTTCAGGGTGAAGGTGCTAATAAAAAAAGGGTCACCACTGGCATCAGCTAGTTAGCTAATTAGATTTTTAAATTGTGATTAATCTTCAACGCTCTTAAATAATAACTTCATAATATAATATTCATAAACTTCTAACTCATATATGGCTGGGTGGCTAGGGGCTTGTGTGGATAATTTCAGTTATACAGTATATATGGTGGTTAGCCAGAGTCTAGACTGCCTGTGTTGCTGCTGTCCTGACACACTTGTGCAACTCCTAACTGAAGAAGGGATGTAGTTGGGTCGGAGGGTCGTAGATGCAGCTACTCCTCTCTGAGTCTTTCTGCCTCTCTCTTCTGCACGTAGGCTATCAGCCAACCAGGACGGATACTGATGATGATGTAAATCAAGTGGCATCAATTGTGTTAATCAAATATTATGCTGCAAATGCTGTGGCAGTACTGTTGATATTTAAACTAGGTAGCTTACTACACACACTCGACCTGGGACCGCGTCCGGGTGGTGAACAGGACAACGTCACTACGACTTGACAAAAAACGGAATACATTTTTTTTATACCACCACCCAAAAAGTGCACTTGGCGAATAGGAGAGGGGCAGGTGCTCGAGCACAACTAGACCCCTATCTGTCCACATGCCTGCACACACACATTCACACACACACACACACACACACACACACACACACACACACACACACACACACACACACACACACACACACACACACACACACACACACACACACACACACACACACACTGGTGAATCATTATTAGTATCTTGTGATGACAGTACTATCATTATTGTTTTTTTCATTCGCTTTGTTGATATTTTCACAAATATTTGGCGAATCTTAGTACAAAACTCCAAACTGATAACACTTGTAATGCAGCGAGTCTCATATATTATATTGTGCATTAATTCTGTTTGAAGGCATCTTTCACCAGACAACCATTAATCCAAAATATACGTTTACTGTGAAATACCATGAGAAAATTGATTTAATCACCAAACCAAAACAGAATATCTGCTCAATTTAGTAATAATAATTTAAAAAAGCAAGATACATGTAATATGATACAGAACTGTAAATTATAGTACATGACACTGTTTTCAAAGTAGGCAATACACTTGCACTACTGATTAAAATTGACTAAATATGCAATTTCCATAATTTCTATTTCTAGTGTTTGATCAAAGGTGTGATCATTGAAGACATATTTTACGATCATTGATGCAAAAAATAAATGTATTGTTTAGATATCATTACAACATAGGTGTACTGTAATCAAATTAAATAAATGAAAGCAGCATAATGCTTAGCAGGCAGCAGTTTGCATCAAGCCTGTCTTGAGCGTTTGGCTATAGGTGACTCGTTTCAGGAAACTAGGCATATGTCACTACTTCACAGGAGCAGCATTTGAACCAATTTTTAAAAAATCTAAATACCTTTTTGGGCAGAAATGCCTTCTGGAACATGTGTGCTTTCATGTGCCTTAATAACAAACTTGTATTCCATCCATAAATACAAATACAAAACACAGGTAAATAACATTTTGACTGAACTAGGCCTTTAAGGATGTCACAAGCTGTGTGTTTACACACAGGGCGGGGCCGGGCATGGTGATTACAACACATACCTGTGGCTGTCAGGTTTTTGTGGTATTGAGAAGCTTATTAGCTGACTAAAGCTTCTCACAGAACAGGCACATCCGGGGAAGAGGGCATGAGTAACGCTTGCACCTGCTCCTACTCAGGGTGTTCCGCTGGAGCCAGGATGGTGAGAGGTGGAGGAAATTCCAAGGACAGGGAAGATGTTGTGAAATAAAATTGCACATGTGGCTGCACTGCTGCAGAGGTAGCGAATCGCTCTATGTGCAAGAACATGAGTCATCAGGAGAGTTCCTCTGAACTAGGATCAGACTCCAATCTTTCCCCTCCTCCCCCCTTCTCTCCCAAACCCCATCCATGCATTTTCCATGCCTCTCCCCCTTTTTCACAGGTGCAAGCAGGGAAGTAAGCCAAGAGATTACACACACACATACACACACACACACACACACCCAACCACACCCACCCACCCACACCCACACACACACAAACAAGGTTCACCATATAAAAAATAAAACATTCTCTGCATCATTATGGGGCAGCAGGTAGCCTAGTGGTTAGAGTGTTGGGCCTGTAACTGAAAGGTTGCTGGATTGAATCCCTGAGCTGACAAGGTAAAAATATGTTGTTCTGCCCCTGAACAAGGCAGTTAACCCACTGTTCCTAGGCAGTCATTGTAAATAAGAATTTGTTCTTAACTGACTTGCCTAGTAAAATAAAGGTTAAATAAATGTGGTACATGTGACATACTGTTCAGAGACTTCCTTCCTGCCCTTCAACCACAGGTGGCTCTAGAGCAGAGCATTCTCCTGGTATGTTGTTACTGATGACTGATGTCTCCACTTAAATATATAATGGAAGTGGCCGTATCGTCTAGGAAAATTACATTCCTCACAATGTTAGATTAGTCACATGAGTAAGTATAGCCTTCATCATGTTATTTCAAGCTCAATTGGATCATTTTGTGATTGTGTTTTTGCCTGGCTACCTAACCACATTGCTCCAACCAAACGCCCAGCCACGCCTACGAACGTTCCCACTGTGTACACACTGGTTGAATCATCATTGTTTCCATGTAATTTCAGTGAAATTATGTTGAACCAACGTGGAATAGACGTTGAATTGACGTCTGCGCCCAGTGGGTTTCTTGTCCAATCATAAAGCAGCGGAATAATTCCGTTTGAGTCGTCTCGCAGAGTAGGATATGGGAAATGCTAAATCAATTCCCATTGATTAGGGACACCGCGTCACATTGACAGGAGGCTGACAATGTCTCTATCAATCATAATTACAACTAGAATATGTCAGGATGCTAAATCCACCCAGAGGTTTATTACCTTAAAGTTCCCTCTAGGGCAGCAGGCAGTGTCAAACGACCATGATGAGGCCTGTCCAATATTAGTCTGTGTGGTCCAGCTCACCAGGGGGGTACAGGGGGATCTGCTGGGCCCCTCAGTGTCCCTCTCCTTCTTGTCCTCCTTTGATATCAGGAGTGGTGGAATAGAAGGGTAGTGCAGGGAGGGGTAAGGGGACAAGGGGCTCCCTAGTTGCCAAGCGAACTCCATATGGGCAGCTCACTGGTGTTACTGGGGGCCCAAGGCAGTTCCCAGAATTCACATGATAATGAAGCGGAGGGCCATTCAGAGCGCCAGCCTAAAGCTGGGCCTAAGAGCTTTTGATAGCCCCCAGCAGCCTGTAGCCTGCCTACCCCGGGCCCAGCCAGCTTTCCTGCCAGAGCCAAACCACCTGTTTGATTTTCCCAGGGCCTGCGAGCGACAGAGGAGAGGAGAGGAGAGGAGAGGAGAGGAGAGGAGAGGAGAGGAGAGGAGAGGAGAGGAGAGGAGAGGAGAGGAGAGGAGAGGAGAGGAGAGGAGAGGAGAGGAGAGGAGGAGGAGGACCTGCGAAGGAATGTCTCCCTACCATTCTTTCACTGAGTGTGTACTTCCCATTCACTTCCTCTTCATAATTCTACACACCTCCCCTCACGTGCACACATACTCACTGTTACACACACACACACACACACACACACACACACACACACACACACACACACACACACACACACACACACACACACACACACACACACACACACACACACACACACACACACACACACACACACACACACACACACACACTAGTGTGTACAACCCAGATACACACACTCTCCCTGAAACAATCCCAGGGAAAGAACTTCAAAACTAGGGCACCTTCTGCTGCCTTTAAGTTTCACACAAGCGGATTCCTGGATGTGGGCCCTGGCTGGGTGAGAAGCAGGGTGATGTCCTAGCTGAGCGTGCCTCAGACAACATGGGAAACAAGAGCATCATTGTCAGGCTCTGGCCATAGAGAAGCTTTGCTTCTCTATAGTTCTATGGTCAGAGTCTGGCAGATCTATAATTCTACATCTGTGTGGTGTTGTGTGTGGGATCCCTAATTAGAGGCAGCTGCTATGCATTACCTCTAATTAGGGATCCTACTTAATTGTCTATGTTCCACTCCCTTGGCGTGGTTCATTGTTATGTTGTACTTGTATGTCCCGTGTTCGTGCTACGTGTGTTTTATATTGCATTTGTTATTTTGTATAGTTCGTTAGTCGAGTTTATTCATTTAATAAACATGTCGAACTATCGCTGCGCTGCGCCTTGGTCTCTCTACACACCCGAACGTGACAATCATTGAGGTGCTGTTGCCGGCATTACTGTGAGAGGGGTGCTATAGCTAGAAGAGGGGGAGAGGGAGGAGACCGGGAAGGGTAGGGGAGACCAGGGAGTCAAAGGAGAGGGAGAGACAGGGAAGGGTAGGGGAGACCAGGGAGTCAAAGGAGAGGGAGAGACAGGGAAACAGACTAGTGTCTTAAGTTTAGACATTGAGGGAATGAGGCTGTAGGGAGGGGGTTAGGGAGCTTGTAGGGGGGGTCTGTGTTTATGTGGCGGGCACATTCCTTTATCGTGAGAATACAGCCAACACACAGGGACAGACGGGACAGATGGACATATGGACAGACGAGTCGTACTTTACTGTAATCAATTAGAGAACCAAAGTTGTTCACAAACTGTATCAAGATAAAAAAAATCATACAAACTTAAATAATTCTAGGGTCACGTTGAACTGTTATAAAATTGTTTTTTATTGTTGTAAATAATCTTAAGAGATCTTAAGAGATGCCACTAGAAGCATAGTTTAGATATTGAACTCTAAAAGAGTAGCTTTGATAGTTAACAACGACAACATTTCTTTCTCTCAAGTTCACCTGATTAAATATTTTGTTGTATTGTGTAATGAACTGTTCTAAACAGATTAGCCAACTTCCTGTGAGCACAGGTGTGCGACTGACTGTGCGTGTTGTGTAGTGGACACCTACGGTTTCCTACATGGAGGGAGGTGGGGGGGATTAGTTTAGTCAAACCTGAAATAGTGCCTTGCTGGGGGCTAAACACCTGCACTCCACTCCCAGGCTGAGGGCGTAGCCTCCCATAGGGCACTGTGCCCTGGTATCCCACATCACACCACTTCACCTTCACACTGTATTATGTTACTGTGCTTCCCGCACTGAGGGTGTTCTTTCTAACACTTTGTTGAGGTCAGGTAGTGGGGGGGGGGGCCTGCATAGAATACAAAGCAATAACAATGTAAGTCTGTTGACTGAGACTCACGCTCACACCTGTTGCTCCTCTATCGCATCTTCAGAAAAAGATGGAGGATGAATGGAATGGATGTATGAATTCCAACATCCAATACCATCATGACTGTGATGTTCATTCAAACATAGCTTCGATAAACAAAACAAATAACAAGCCCAGGTTCATCATTGCCCTTTCAGAAGTGCTGAAGCGTCAAGGGCCTAAAGGGAGAGAAACAAAAAACCAACACCTAAATAACCTGATTATATACATGCCACAATCAAAACAAAAATGGTGGGACAATCTGTTCACTATCAATGGCGGAGCTCATTTGTCAAGCCCATCCAAGAGGTTGGTTCTCAGGCGACTTGCACAATGCCCACTGACAAACAGGAGGGCTCTCCTTTTAGCTGAGCCTGCCACCGGGAAGCCGATCTGAAGTATTAATCTTTGGGTGGAACAGTGGAGGAGAGGGCTCAGCCTGGCCCAGCCATTGTCCCCAGCCCTGGGCCCTCTGAATGGGGCTTTGTGATCTCCCCAGCTGCCAATGTCCAGGCTTCATCTTTAGGGTTTGGCTCCCATGTCCCCTGGCTGTGCTGACTGGACGCCTCTGTGCAGCTGTGGGGATGTGTGTGTGATAGGGAGAGAGGTCAGGTGGCTGACCATTCGTCACACACACAAATGAATACACACACAGCCACTCTCGCTGAAAGAAAGGCACTCTATGTTATTGGTTAATGACTGTACATGACTGTATGCCACCACATTCCATCTCATTATTAAGTCAACATCTTGATGCTCATGAACAACACTCCACACTGGTGAACCATGTATATCTCTGCCATATAATTTAAAACAGATATGATGAGGTCCCAGTGTGTATGAACGTAAGCTAGGAACTCTCCATGTCCAGTTCAATGCTCAATGCAGTCTGAGGTGAGTATGGGCTCTGCTCTGGGGAGCCAGAGGAGGCTGGCTGGTTGAGTTGATGATTTTCAGCACTAGCACTTAGTTTGCCTTCTATCATCCTCCCTGCTGGTGGTGACAGCTGCCCAGCAGCAGTGGGCCCTAGTCTCCATAGTCCTTCATGGTCCTCCCCCCTCTGTGAACAGCTGGTCCCCCCTAATGGATCTACTGGACCTGGGCTGGACCCCACTGTCTGTCTGTTTGTCTGTCTTTGTGTCTGTCTGTGTGAGGACCATGTAGTCCAAACACAGGCCCTATTCACAGATAGCATAGCAGGCCACTAGAGGAGCTGCTAATGACTAGGCCTCATTAGAAGACATCACAGCTTCTAAAGAGGTAGAGTCATTGTTCCCCCTGTGGAGAGGTAGAGCTGGAGGGTCGCATGCAGCATAATGGATAGGAACACCTTATCAGGTTTATTACCTATAGTCAAAACAGAACACAGAACAGCACCTTCTCCATATAAAAAACTGCTGTGTACCAGATTCAGTTTAGAGATGGGGGAGTGGGGTGGGGTGGCGGGGGGGTGTAGCGTAGAGGATGTCCAGGGACGGAAGGGACTCTGGTATTATTAGATTTGCAACAAGCCATAACACCGTCTCCCATTGTCTGTCCCTCCTCCCCTCCCCTGCCTTCCCCCTCCCCCAAACCCCTGACCGTAGAACACTCCCCCCTAGCTAAAACTCTCTCCAGACAATTGCCAGTGGAGTGGAAAGTATTCCAGAGCACAATGCCGATGCTCTCAATGGGTGCTTTTGCATGCCTCCAGTGCGCCGTCACCAGCAGATGGGGAGCTAATTAGAAGCCATTAAAGGGCTTTGATAGTGTGTGTGGGAACCAGGAGGAGGCAGGGGGTTAGACTGGGGTCCGCTGGTCCCACTGTGAATGTGCAGGCACACAAGCTGCTGCTGGCTGCAGAGTGCCCAAGATGTGCCTGTCCCCGAGTGTGAGGGAGAGGGCAGCCATCCCCAGGCCATGGCCAAGGACACAGTCCTAGACAACTGTGGGACTGGATAGATCTCTACACCTACTGCCGCAGCACTTACTATCAGTGAACACAACACGTTACATTTATAATCCAGAGAGCTGACAATATTGATGCCAATTAGTAGACTGTTAGGATGAACAGCAACATAGCCATGAACTAACTTTGTTCATCCTCTCAGCGGTCAGCAACACCACCTCCCCCTGCAACATGCCCCTGTTCCTCAGATTATTTCAGTTCAGAGCGGGACAACAAGCCTGTGGAGCTCAGAAAAATAAATAGCCTTACACACAGTAACTGTTCAGACGCCTCCAGACCTTACAGCAGCAAGCCTGTTCTGCTGATGACATCTGTGAACAGGAGCTGCCCTGTCATCGGACAGGATGTGACTGACTCCCCACAGCCAGGCGCTCATTAGAGGCCTGTCTCCCCAGGGGGACGCCATGGCTGACCAGGCCAGAGCAGGGCAGGGCACAGCAGAGCAGGGCAGTCACCACAGGGAACAGGAGGGAACCAATCATACGAAACCCATTGAGTAAGCAGAAATGACACACTCAGCCCCCCCCCCCCCCCCCCCTGTCTCACAGACACTCCATGCTATCCTCATTATTGTCCCTGTTCTTAATGTGTCTCAATCACTATCAACATTATACATTTCACATTGAGGCAGCTATGAGAAAACCATGACAGCGTTCTACTATCACATAACACACTCTGTATACCTGACACTGCACCATGCCGATATGAGTGGCGGCCCTCCTTTCCACACACCTGCACAGGTGTGATCATTATCGACCAAACAGGAAGAGCCAGACTGGGAACACTCCCTACAGATCTCACAGCTGTAGGGAGATGGTGTGTGTGTGTGTGTGTGTGTGTGTGTGTGTGTGTGTGTGTGTGTGTGTGTGTGTGTGTGTGTGTGTGTGTGTGTGTGTGTGTGTGTGTGTGTGTGTGTGTGTGTGTGTGTGTGTGTGTGTGTGTGTGTGTGTGTGTGTGTGTGTGTGTGTGTGTGTGTGTTTATAAAATAAATTCTACTATATGATATGATTGAATGATTATCGCTATAATTATTGTTGACTCAGTTTTAGAACACGTGTCAAACTCATTCCACGGAGGGCCGCTCCTCCCTTGTCCTTGATTGATGAATTAAGGTCACTAATTAGTAAGGAACTCCCTTCATCTGGTTGTCTGGGTCTTAATTGAAAGGAAAAACCAAAAACCAGCAGACACTAGGCCCTCCATGGAATGAGTTTGACACCCCTGTTTTAGATGGTCCATGTTTCAGGAAGCCCTTTGAGCAGTAGCTATTGTTCCATGGTAGTAATAACAGCAGCAACAGGGTTAAAACATTACAGGAATGTCCTTTTCCTTCTGAACACGAACTTCTCCTCTCACTACTTCCTGTACTCTGCTTTTGTGGAACTACTTTCTGTAGCGATAAAGAGGGCGTATTAGCCGATACACTTCCTCTCTTCAAATGGAACAATTTAAAGTATAGTGACAAAGCTCTGGGCGGAAAGTCTCTGTACTGTCACAAACTGTTGAAAACACTGCTATGCTGTACACAGTGTTCCTTCTGAGTGACAGACTGAAACTGTTGCATGCCAGCCTTTTTGATAATAATAATAGTTTATTTGTAAAACGCATTTTCCCACGCTCAAAAGAAAACACAAACAAAATATCAACAATACCTCAAATCATTACCTACCAATACAAAATATAGACTTTAACCATTACCAACTAATATAAAATATAGACTTTAAGCAGATTAATTGATCAAACACTAAAAGCTAGTTGAAGCTGCATCCTTGACATGTGAAGGTAGGGCATTCCAGAGCTGAGTGGTGACATGTGAGAAGGCCCTGTCAGCCATGCTGCAAAGGTTTTGTGGCTGGTGTGACCAGGCTGTTTGAGTCTGATGATCGTAGCGTGCATGCTGGGGAATAGTCCTCTAGAAGTTGGCATATCTTTTTACGTACATCATCCTTGAGGGCCTCAAATGTGAGCAGCAGAATGTTTTATTTTATCCTGTCTTGAACAGGAAGCCAATGCAGGTTCAATAAAACGGGTGATGTGTTTTTTTTCTGTAGTTTGTGAGAGCATCCTGGCAGCTTCGCTCGGGATCATCTGGAGTTGAGAGAGAAGTCTTACTGCGATTTCTGTCAGCAGTGCATTACAGTAATCAAGCTTAGATGTTACCAGGGCATGCACAAGCTTCTCAGCATCCGCAGTGGACAAGAACGACCTGCTTCAAGCAATGCTATACAGGTGTAAGTACTACACTTTCTTGATGTTGCGGATGTGTGCTTCAAATGAGAGGCTAGAGTCAAAAATCACACACTGGTTTCTTGCAATGGGGGAAGCTGTGATGGTGTCATCGTCCAGACTAAGGACAAAGCACTCACCTTACTCTGTGCACTCTTAGAGCCAATAAGCACAAGCTCTGTTTTGGGAAGTTCAACTGCATTCATCTCTTGGTTGCATCTAGACAGTTCTGTCAGTTTGGTTGTTACAGTCTCATTGTCCCCTTTTGTTCTCAAATATATTTGTGTGTCATCAGCATGAAATGAAAGTTTAGTCCAAATCTTTGGATTAGTATGTAAAGTGGCAGCATGCATACAGAGAACAGGAGTGGGCCCCAGAACGGAGCCCTGTGGGATCCCTTGAGTGACTGTGGCAGGGTTGGATTTATGATTGTCAAGTGTCACAAATACTTGTCTGTCAGTCAGATACGTGCGAAACCACTGGAGTGCTGTGCCAGAGAATCCCAAAAAGTTCTTAAGTCAGCTGATGAGAATCTCATGATTCACTGTGTCAACGGCTGCTGTCATGTCCAGAAGTACAAGGATGCTAGTGTTTCCATCATCACCTGCCATCAACAAGTAATTTGATGGATGCTGTAATAGCATGTGTGTTACATTGATACAAACAGAATACAATGTACAAAGATGAAATACAACTTGGGATCAGATCTTTACCACACATCATTAAAATTCATTGGTGCAATTAAATGTCAGTTTGCATTCCAGAATTAACTAGAATGAATGAATGGCCATGGAAGAGGGGATTTTGGGTGGGTGGCTGGTGGTGGGGGGCATTGCCATTCTGTCAGTTAAAATCAGGAGCTAATATGTTTCACTTTTCTTTTCCTTCCTCTGCCTTCCTTCTCTCCTCTCTCTCTTCCATTGCCTTGATGTGCTGTAAACAGGCTGAAAAGGGCCCAGCTGTGTGGAGTTATTGTTGGTGTCAGTAGGAAGTGCTGATAGCTTTTGCAGCTGAACAAAAGCTGGATGAGGGGAGTGGAGGGGCGCTCCAGACACTGTGGCTCCAGTCTAGATTCTCTCCCACAATCCCTGCACCGCACTCCCATTGTTCTGGCTGCTCAGTCCTCCCTCCCTTCCTCCCTCTGACATGTCATCTGCGACCTGGGACAGAGGACAAAAAAAGAAAATTTGTTTTTTTTTTGTTTTAGGGGCTACTGCAGCAAGTAAAGAAAGTCCTAGTTAACTTTGATATTACCAGTAATAATAGTTAAGTTACCATTATTGCATGTGAGGCTGGTTGCCTACTCCTATGGGTAATTTATTTTGAACCTAATAACAAAGGGTTTAGTTTATAAATGTAATAAAAAATAAAACATAAAGTAACATATTGCAATTATATACATAAGCACATTAACCTAGATATCACCAGAAAAACTATGGAAAAAACTAATTAAAAACAGAAAATAGTAAATGTATAGTTATTTTAGCATATGGTCTTAAAATGTTGCATACCATATAATTGCACTTTATAACACTGTTTGAAATCAATCGCTTTTTTAATGAATGCATAACTTTTTCTTGGACTTTCTAGCTTTTAGAAAAGCTGCATATTTCATATAAGGCATTTTGCTGTTGACGCTGTGTGTTAATGTGAGGAGACATCCACAGACAGACAGACTCCTGCATATAGATATATTTTCATGTGAAAGAATGCTGCCACAAGTTATCCTATCAATTTGCTAAAAATGCGGTACAAATGCATGCTTTCACTTTACAGCTCTCCCTCTTTCTCTTTATTTTCCTAAAATACTCTGCTCGAGTAAACTGGCAACAATGGCCGTTTGCAGGTGCATGGGGCGGTAATCTCATCAGAGTGATTTAAGGTAATAAATGAATGATGATCACCGCAGCCAGTTTGTTCTCAGGGTTTGCGCGCTACGCAGGTGAATGGGGGAGTGCGAGCCTGTTGTTTGAGGTCTCCATAGCGACCGCCCGCTCGGCGCCAGGCTGACAGGCGTCAAGGCGCGGATGAATGGGTGACGTCACGGCGCTGGCGCCTGCCAGTCTGCCTCGGCTTGTTTGGACAATCTGGGGGAAGATTCAGAGCAATGCAATTTCAATGTGCACATAAGGCTGAGCACACACGGAGAACATGTGAAGGAATCCGTGAAGTTGCTCACAGGAGCTTCCCTTCATGAGAGGAAAAATAGAGTCTGAGCTAAAAAGTGCAGTTTGTAAATAGCCAATAAAGAAAGCTTTGACTTTTAACACAGATTATCTGCCATCTATGTTAACAGGAGAAGTGCACCAAAAACAGAGGTATAAATAAATCCTTATAATAAAGAAGTAATGCTACATCAAAATTGTGAATGTTGTTTTCTCAATCTTAAATTGCAAACATAAGTGTTAGGCCTATAGATTTAGTAAATTGTTTGAATGGACTTGAACCATAGTCTGGATAGGTCTTAATTTATGGCTTTACTACTATGGCTGACCCTGTGGGTAGGCCGTCATTGTAAATAAGAATTTGTTCTTAACTGACATGCCTTGTTAAATAAAGGTTAAAATGGCACCTTTATAACATGGTCATATATGTGGTGCTCTCTCTAACGGTTATTGGGCGGGAAGAATCTCAGGCGCTATGTGGTTATTACCATAAACCATCCATTCAATCCCATCACAAACACATCACACATACCAAACCCCCCCCCCCCCCCCCCCCCTCCCCCTCCAGGAACTGAGTGTCCCCAGGAACTCTACACCTGCAGAGTCCCTAAACCACGGACAGCTGGATTCACACATATCACCCGTAAAAAGACAGACATTTGTTTCGATTTGTAACGCCATCCCTCAAACAGATTGTAAATCCTGATATCCAGGCGCGCGCCCTATTGGCCAAGAACACAGTTGTGAACCGTCCTCCTAGCGCTAAAACGGCCGTTCTATTGGCCCTCGCTCCGCAAACAGGACAAGTTTGGAGACGCCCCCAAATCCAGTCTACTATAAATTCAAAGCGGTACAATCGTGCGTGGTTGAGAACTGTCAACATCACTGAGACAACATTCCCAAGCCTACTAACAAGACTTTTGGAGCCTTTGCTATTCTCCAAAGTTTTTACGCACCATATTTTCATTATCCTAGGAAACTACAGCATCAGCAAATATGAAGGTTGTCGGACCTACCTGCACACTGAAGAGCAAGGTTGGGGGCAAGGACATGGTACGGTGCCTATCCGACCAGAGCCTTTCCATTTCCAAATGTAACATCCCGCTGCTGGACGAGCAGATGACCGTGTTTCTGCAGGACATGAACAGCTGTTATAGCAAGTTGAAGGAGCTGGTCCCCACTCTGCCTACCAACAAGAAGGCCAGCAAGGTGGAGATCCTCCAACACGTCATTGACTATATATGGGACCTACAGGTCGAGTTGGACGAGCCGGAGAAGAACCGTCAGCAGAACAGCGTGCCCCGCACACCTCTGACCACCCTGAACGCAGAGCTGGCCAGCATCACTGTCGAGGTAAATATCACTCTGATATGTCTTGATGAGTTTTTACTAGAACTACCTAGTGTCTCCCAATATCTGACCTGACTGTAATAAGTAATAATAATAGTCTGTAAACCTGCGTAAATTGTGTTTGTTTATAACTCAGTAAAGTTATGTTCAGTTTCACATGCGTTTCAGAAGGCAAGTAATTTCACTGCAAACACTGACTTAAACGTTTTTTATTTTCCCTCTTTCCAGAATTGATGCTCGGATGACAGAATCATGTGTCGCTAGACCTCTCGGAGTATCGCCCCATCATTCCAGCGCGACCACCACGATGAATGAACAAGGTTACATTATGTGACATTTGATCAAGACCAAACCTTGAGCCAAGTAGGGAAGTTGCAAACTCCCATGCTAGAAAATACTTTCGATGGACATTCTCAAGAACCGAGGAACTGTCACTCAAGGCATTCGATCTGATCTCATGGAGACGAGTGGGTCCGAATAGACTGTGTTAGCCAGGGGACCATGGCAGTTACTGCAAACAGCTTCGCCTGTTGTGTAGTTGCTCAAGAAAGTCAAAGTTTCTGTTACGTTTTTGTATCTTGTGAAACATGTAGAAATTCAACATTTTGTAAAAGAAAAGTAATTCATTTTCTCAGATTCCTGAGCGACAAACTGTATTGTATATTACAATGTCACACTATGTGAAAACATATTTTTTTTTTACAATGTACCTTAATGGTGTTTTTATTAAAACAAGACAATTGTTTTTTTAAACATGACTCTTGGTGTTTATGGTTTATGTGTCACAGATCATTCCCATTCCACATCACATTCAATTAGGCATACTACATTCCTACTGTGTTTACATGTGCACATAAGATGCACAGGCTTGGAGAGATGCGGGAGACACACATTTCCTGTTCTCTAATAACTACATAGGTTTGTGTAAAACGGGCCTAAGTATCATTCACCTTCATCAGCTATTCAAAATATATGTTTTATTATCAGAATTAATGTGCCTCAGCTCCTCAAATGATTATAACAGTTAACTTGTAATTTGCTGTTGTAGGCCTCTTTAACATACAGTATAGTATCAAATAACATGGTGAAGTCTTGAATATTGAGTTGAGTCAAGAGGTCTTCGACAATGATAGCTAGCATAACATATGTGCTGAATTGTATAAAAAGGTAATGCACTCACTGTCAAACATATTAGCAAAGTTACAGGACAGCATTTGGTCTAATCAGGAATTAAGTAATACATCTATTCATAAAACATTGAATAACAATTAGGTAAATTGTGTTTTAGCTGAGGATCCTCTGCACTACCGTTTTCTATTTCGGCAGGGCAGGGGTTAAACCGATTTTGGAAAGGCAATTCGTTATAAGATTTATTCTGTCTCCCTGGTGCAATGTTTTCCCATTTCCCTGCGGTGCGATGCGCACAGCTGCAGCCCCGGCGTTCTGAGGCACGGCCAGTGTGTGATTGTGTTTGTGTGATAGCTTCGTGCCAAGGGCAGGGGAGGGCGGTGGGGCCCAGACTGAGCGGCGCCTCGGCACACCTGGGGAAGTTCAGGTTAAATAGATCCACATTCCTCAACACACAGCTGATTGAAACATTAACAAACAGTAATCCACGAGCCAGGCCGCAGATGGGCGGGGTGCTCTGCCAAGAAAGACACTCGCGCTCTTGTTATTTATTCTATTCCCACACATAGTAGACATACACTATAAACGTGCTATTACTATATACTTTCACATAACTACGCTAAATAATTGAACTATTTAAAATTAAATATGTGCCTAATGTACTTGTTGATTAAATATGCCAGGGTTTCTACTGTTATTTTTCCAATAATAATATATTCCCATTTGAATTGTCATTTCAATCATTATTTTTTTCAGAGGATAGTTTAAGAGCCCTCTTACAGGCACAGACATCAATTCAACTTCTATTCCACGTTGGTTCAATGTACTTTCATTAAAATGACGTGGAAACAATTTTGATTGAACCAGTGTGTGCCTAGTGGGTTCTGACTGGGAAGGTTTTGTAGGCTACAGATGGGGCCTAGTTTACATGGTAATATAATACAAAAATATATACCAACATTTTATACATTCCTTAATTCCAAACAATCACACAAAACAGAATAGCACATTATTTTAGATTAGATTATATATTTCCTGAATACTTTAGGCATGCATGCTTGTTGTAGCCTGTTTGTTAGTTGTTTTTTTGGAATACCTTATAATATACCGCTTCCATGTGGCGGCTTGGTGGACTGCAGTCCGGTCTCAGTCTTGTTCGTGGTTAATTCACAGGCTATAAACTGGCACCAAGAAGGCAGCAGCAATCTGACCACAGCTGTCAGATGTGTAAAACAGCCACTATACAATGTTATTGGGATGTAGGCTACACTCTTTACAGTTCAAACAAAGATCACTCCAAAATCCCTCTTCTTGTTGCAGTAAAATATACTGAACAAAAATGTAAACGCAACATGCAACAATTTAAAATATTCTACTGAGTTATAGTTCATATAAGGAAATCAGTCAATTGGAATAAATTCATTAGGCCCTAATCTCTGGATTACACGACTGGGAATACAGATATGCATGTGTTGGTCACAGATACCTTAAAACATTTTTTTTGCAGGGGCAGGGATCAGAAAAGCAGACAGTATCTGGTGTGACCACCATTTCCCTCATGCAGCGCAACACATCTCCTTTGCATAGAGTTGATCAGGCTGTTGATTGTGGCCTGTGGAATATTGTCCCACTCCTTTTCAATGACTTTGCTTAGTTGCTGGATATTGTCATGAACTGGAACACGCTGTCATACACATCCAGAGCATCCCAAATATGCTCAATTGGCGACATGTCTGGTGAGTATACAGGAAACGGAAGAACTGGGACATTTTCAGCTTACAGGAATAGTGTACAGATACTTGCGACATGGAGCCGTGCATTATCATGCTGTGAGGTGATGGTGGGGGATGAATGACACGACAATGGGCCTCAAGATCTTGTCACGTTGTCTGTGAATTAAAATTGCCATAGATGAAATGCAATTGTGTTTGTTGTCCGTAGCTTATGCCTGCCCACACCAAAATCTCACCATGGGGCACTCTTTTCACTACGTCCACACACCACCATACACATGGTCTGCGGTTGTGAGTCCGTTTGGATGTACTGCCAAATTCTCTAAAAACAACGTTGGAGGCAGCTTATGGTAGATAAATTAAACATTTGCTGGGGATAATAAAAGCTCACTAACAGGGATGTAAAGAAATTTATGCACAAAATGTGAGAGAAATACACTTTGTGCATATGGAACATTTCTGGGATCTTTACTTCAGCTCATGAAACATGGGTCCAACACTTTACATGTTGCGTTTATATTTTTATTCAGTGTATATACACACCTGGGTTGCCTCTGTGAAACATGCCAGTGTATGCAAATTGAAGCAGTGTACATTATTATGGGCTCCCAGATGAGTAATAATATTATTATTAGGTTTGAGGTGGACAGTGTCAAGAGTGCCACCCTCTGACATTATTGCTCCTAGAGAAAAACAAAACATTTGACCCTGATTTGAATCTTTGGTGCACGTGTGTTAATATGCCAAAAAAAAAAAGATCAGAATTGGGCTGCCTGTCTAAACACAGCCTAAATGTGGCATTACATACATAGGCTCAACAATACATTGTTATAGTTGGTCACTGAAGTTGATCGCACTCTGTTCTTGGCCGTCTTTTCCAGCTCATTCGACCCTATGAAAATTCTTGGTGTCAGTCTCAAGACCCAGAGATGAGCCATGCCTCATTAGAAAACCCTTAATTCTTGATTAATAAAATTGTGGAAAAAAGACAACTGTTGGAGCCATGAGTGTTTAAATAGAAATTTGTATTTACATCAATATCAACATCAGTGCTACCCAGGTTCCTTGGGACGTCACTAACCATAACCCTTACCCAACCATTTTACATTTCAACCAATGGGGGTAGAGATGTCCCAAGGATCCAGGATAGCATGGCCCTATCACCATCGAGACGGAAAAAAAAAGTTGGAATATACATCATGTAAAACAAAGGAAATCAAAAAAAATATGCATACCCAGGTGAAAAGATCCTTTGTTTTTGCCTTCATTGTATTTCTACATTGGTAATTTCATGAAGTATTTAAAAACTGGACAAAAACAATGTTATTTTCTGAAAAATCAAAAATAATTAATCACCTGTTCACACTACTACTGTTAGCTACCCACTGGCTTCTGAACAACAGTACTCAGTCCCATATGCTATCAGTACAAAATCATAATATGCATTTTATGAACTTATGACGATATGTACCCAGTTACTGTCTGCATATACAACGCATAGATAAAAATGTTCATTGTCAAAAACTATACAAAGAACTGGAAAAATATCTTTGGATTGCGCAAGATTTAAGGTAGATTTCTTTGAGTCAAGAGTAACAGTCAAAGGAGAAAAAAAAAAACACAAGCGAGAGCTAGGAAATAGGAAGAACTACTTTACGAACAGTCCCTTGTCAATAACGTCACCACATATGTTTCTACAATATTCATACACTCCAACTCTGCTCATTTGAAGGGCTTCATTCAATGCAATCCGGTGTTTGTTTCCATCACCACCACCACAATCAAACCTTCTAATCATTTCAAAGCGCCAAACTGTCAACACACCACATGAAAATAAAAGTGCTTCTAAAAAGAAACACATGGCTGTTATCACTTAGAAGAAACATGCTTAAAAGAATGACAGTGGAAAACACACACACACACACTCACTCCAAAACATTCAAATAAACTGCTTAATAAAACAGTATTGACCTTGTAGACAAATACACACGTTTGAATTTGACCAAGTCTAATACTCTGTGCAAAAGAAGTGATCTATAAAAAGCATGTACGATACAGATGTAGCATATTTACAATTTGTATTCACATAGAAGAAATTGTGACAATACTGCAGTACCGTTTGTTTATGAGTTTGACGCTTAGTTTCCATCTACAGCATAAAGGAAAGTTGTATTGCTTGAATCTGCATAATATAGAAATAACCTGTGCTTACAGCTCCCCAAATGCATTTTATCCTAATGATAAAAGGAAAAGAAAACCAATGCTGTGAATGCATTGAATCTCAAGTAAGGCTGTAATGACTAAGAAATATTGCAACAATCCTTTTACATAGAAGCCCTCTGGTAAAGTGCAGCCATAGCTAGTTGTACCGTATCCCATCCTGTTTCAAATAGATTCTGTTTCTCAGCACACACACACACACACGATGCGGCCTCCTCTGGTGTAGCAGACAGGATGTCGATGACACTCCCACAGGGAACTTTTTTTTAAAAGCAGGGCCTCTTCTTGAACTAAGTCACATACAAGCCTTGAGTTGTCTTTATTCCAGAGTCTCTCACTGTGCAGTCGGTTTGTTTTCACTGTGGCTTATTGTGAGTGTCCTCCACACGCAAGCCGGAGAACAGTGGAGGGAGAAGATCTTTTGGCTGTGTCCAGTGACCCCTAGCCATCCCTTCTCCCACCCACACCGCAGACACATAGGTGGGGCACTGCAGTCTTTGCTGTCCTCCTGGTGAGGGCTCTTATAGATTACATACGTTTTCAGCAATATTTCTGTAAATGACAAAATGGATGGACAGATGTTACAATAAATTCATACAGTTCAGGCTGAGCTATCAAACCACTACCAGGAAGTTCCCTTTTATATCTATTTTTATTTATTAACAAATGACAAACTATCTACCTGTTCTGGTCCCATTGGCATTCGGCCCATTCCCATGGAGTTCATGCCTATCTGCCCCTGCATCTGGCCCATCTGTGCTCCACCAGCACCACTGAACGGGCCTGGCCCGCCCATGGAGCTATTCATCATCATGGGCCCCCCAAACTGGCCTGGGTTCCCCTGCTGGGTGAACTGCTGCTGGGGGTACGAGCTGAAACAGAGGTATAAAGAACAGAGTAGAGAAGATCGAGATAGAACAGGAAGTGTTATTTTGTTTGCCATTATAATCGGCGTATCAGACATACTTGTTCCGTGGAATTCCACCCTGTGGCCATCCTTTCATGTCTGCTGACTGGTACATTGGGCCGCCCTGGGGGTGGTGTTGCATCATGGGATTCTGAGGCCCTCCCACACGACCTGGCATCATGTTGCTGGGCGGGCTGCTGCCTGCGCCTACAAACAAGGGGTCCCCTTGCTGGCTCAATCCTGTAAGCACAGCCAGGTCTTAGAATTAACAATGCATACTCATAACGATGCATTAGAAATAGCAGTTAACATTACAACCACTATGAATGGAAAAACCATTCATACCCTTCTGACCAGGAGTTAAGGGCATAGGGACCAGAGTATAGAGCCTTCTATTTGAGATAATAGTCAATGGAGGAGATGCATCAAGGCTAGTAAATACATGGATATGTATCTGGGTCAGATAGCGCACCATAGTTTCCGCTGTAGTTGAACTGCTGCTGTCCTGGCTGGTTCATGGGGGGTCCTGCCATTGGGTTGTCCATGCCTGCAGGGGCTGTGATGTTAGGTGGGGGGCTGAAGCCTCCTGCTGCAGCCTGTTGCTGCTGCTGCTGCATTAGCATCATCCTCTGTCTCCTCATCTGTAGCGTCATCATCTCTCTGCTGCGCTGAGCCATCATCTGAGCATTCAGGAAGCCAGGCTGACCAAGCAGACAGGGAAAACACTGATACAACTGCAAGTACTACATGGCAACAGGATGGGTCTAATCAGTGTGGGGGTGTGTGTGTGTGTGTGGTGGTCTGCCATACCAGATGTTGATTTTATGGAACATGATGTGGGAGGGGTGTGACTACCTACCTGACTCCCCATACTGGGCTGCACCCCAGGCCGCATCGCGGGGTTTCCTGTAGGGGTACTCTCCATCTTGATGCCCACGCCCTGACGGGTCTGGTTCATGAACTACAGTGGTAGAGAATAAAGTAAGTCACAATTGCCATCTATATAGGTGATCCACCTGCCTGCTTTCATATGTAGCCTCTAGATCACAATCAAATGTAGCCTCTTCATCTTTGAAGTGATGCGTGTCATATGTTCATACCTGCTGGCCCTGTAACCTCTGCACCAGCTGCTGTCTAAGGGGCTTGATGGCGCTCATCATGCGGGGTCTCATGTTGGCGCGGGGGTGACCCATCCCCCCCATGCCAGGGAAGCCCCCTGAGCCTGCCTGGCCCCCCATCTGGTTCATCACAGGGTTGAAACCAGCAGGGGACTGGCCCTGCATGGAGTTACCCCCATAGGCTGACTGCATGCCCATGGAGGGGGGTCCTGGGTACCCCTGGCCATACATGGGCTTCTGCTCCATCCCCATGGAGGTGTCTGGTCCTGGGCCAGGGAAGGGCTCTGATGGGGGCCTCTGCCCTGGACCTGGCTGCTGCTCTGGACCATGTGTCTGGGAGGGAGAGAGGTTAGACATGGTCACTAGAACAGTATTATTCTGGTCACATTGTTTATTAGGGACTGTAACTAGAGGACTCAGCTCCATGTTATCTGGTGTCCTCATAAGGTACCTGTCCTACGAGGTCGGGGATGCCCAGGGCCCGGTCGATCTCCTCCAGGGCGATGACATCAGTGTTGTTGAGCAGGGAGTCCAGCTGGTCCAGCAGCGCCAGCTCATCACTCTGCCCCTGGCTGGTGGAGGGCGGAACCAGGAGCTCATCCAGGGGGTTCCCAAACGGACGCCTGGTGCACAACAAGGAAGGGGGTTAGTACAGTACAGGCACCAGTTGTACTGTATACAGAGGAGTCAATGCACTCCAGACCAAGTGCTAATGATGTTTGGGTTAATAGAAGAAAGAGCAAACAGATGAGGGGGGGGGGGGGGGGGGGGGGGGCTGAATGAGGGAGACAGTGAGTGTGTATAAATTTGTGTTAATGATTAAGACGGTTATTTACCTATTTGTGTTAGTGGGTGGTCTGTCCATTCCCATGGCACTGTCAGGCCAGGAGGGGGACTGAGGTGGAGGACCCTGCCCACTGAATGGACTCATACACATATTCACCTCACTGGAACCTACAGAGAGAGTATAATTCAGCATGAACCAACCATACATACACAAACATGAAGAACACGCATACAGTTGGTCATAAATACTCAACCAAACTACATGTATTATTCACTCACCCCACCCCCCCACACACACTACATACCCATGAGTTGCTGCTGCAGCAACCTGGTGTTGCCAGGTAAACTATTGGACCGGTTGACCAAGGGGCCTCCCATCATGCCCTTGGAGTTGAAGTCCATCCCTGGCCGGCCCATCGAGGGTTGTCCTGGTGCCCCCACAGGACTGCCACTGGGCATCCCCCAGTCACCTTGCCCTGCCATGGAGGGCCGCTGTGGCATCCCCATACCCCTGTTCATACCTCCTATGGAACACACATAAATAGTCCAGTTATGATCCATGAACTAAATACATCTAACTGTAATACTGAACAGCAGTGCTGTCATTGGAGTAATAAAGAGGGGCAAGAAAGGTCACTAGATTGGGGCAAAATTTCAATGTGCTGAAACCAATCAACCCAACTGAAAGTGAGTAAGTAAGTTACTTGTGGTGGCACCGCCCCGTGGTGGACACACACCAATGCCTCCAGGTCCTGGAAAACCATTGGTCATGCCTGGCCGGATTGGGGCATCCATGTTCTCCAGTTTGATGAGGGTGGGGCAGGGGACGTTCCTCCTCCCTGCCAGGCCTCCACCACCAAGAGGCCTAGCGTCCACTGACAGAGCCCTCTGGAGGGGCCCACGCTGGGCAGACATCAGGGCTCCTCTCTCCCCATCTGGAACACACAAAGGAAGGGTAAGTACAAGCCAAGGACAAACCCTCCAAATATATAGTAAGGATGTGTGGTTTGCTGCATAACAGTCATTTAATGGGCAACATATTAGCACTTCTGGAATGATCTATTCATAATTTGCCTCCACTCATGCTAGTTTACCATGCAAACTGTCTGGGCCATTTCCCTGCTGGTTTCCCCCTTCTTTTCCTGCTCTGGAGTCTGGTTCGGGATAAAACCCAGAGCTGGAGTTCCTGCAGCTTCCAAGAATTGTCTCCAGGGTTTCCAACTGGGAAGGAAAACAAACAAATGTTACTGTTAGTTAACAAGCTGCTCTTTGAATTTATATGATTTATTCAGCATTAACCGTAGGCACAATGTCCCTCCCTACCTCATCGGGTGGTTCAGTCTTGACCTTGCCAACCATGGGGTTGGGTTCAGAGGTTGTGACCCCTGAGGCTCCCCTCCCCTCTAGCTCATCCAACTTTGGTTTGACATCACCCCTTGCCCCTTTGGAGTCATCCTTGTTGAGGAGGTAGTGGAGGAGGGCATGGGTCTTCTCCTTCTTGGGGCTGTGCTGCTCTTGCTTCATCTCAGCTCCCCTCTCCCCTGGTCCCGCTCCTGGACCTCCTGGCCCAGCCTCTGGACCACCACCATCTGTGACCTTCCCCGTGGCCTCAGCTGTGATGCGGGCCACTTCATCTGGGGTGTTGCCATTCTGCAGCAGTTTATGGAGGATTTTGTGTTTCTCCTGCAGGGACTGGTTGGCAAAGTGTGCTGCTGCTGCAGCCCCCACTCCTAGGCCTTGCTGTCCTACTGCAGCCGTGGAGGAGGACACGCCCGTGGAGGAAGGGCTGGTCATACCACCCATGCTCTCCTTAGCCTCAGAGCCCATGGCGGTAGTGCCAGGGCCAGCCTGGGGGTTAGGGGGCACCAGCTCCTCTGTAGGGGAGGTGAGGAGCTGCAGGAGCTTCTTATTACTCCCCTTGTTGTCAGGGCCCCGCCGGTTGGCTTCTCCCCAGGCTGGGCCCTCCCTGTTGACCTGGCTGTCTGGCTCGTCTGGGGTCCCCTCTGTGGTGGGGGTGTGTTTCTGCTGCTCCCCTCCATTGGCCAGTAAGCTACCCGGGCCCTTGGAGTCTGAACTGACTGGTTTACAGAGCCCGACCTGCCCCTGGCTCTGTCCCTGCTGGGTGGAATTGACACTTGGGGAGCTGTCAGGCTTGTGTGCAAGTGGAGAGGTGAGTGCGGGTAGAGAGGTGCCCACCCCCTCACTGATGGCCTGGAGGGCATTTAAGGAGCTGCTGGAGAAACCTGTGCTCCCTCCTGAACCCCCTGGGTGACCCAAGCTCATGGGAGAGTGCATACCTCCTGGGGAGAAGGGGCTAGCGCACATTTTTGGGCTCCCCCTTACTCTAGGGGAGCCCATGATGTTCTGCTGGGGGGCATTCATACCTGGGCTGCCCTGGGGGGGGCTAGTCATGGCCCCCATGCCGTACCTCGCTCCATGGAACTGTTGCTGCTGAGAATGTTGATGCTGTGGATGCTGCTGATGCATTCCAGGGAGGCTCATCTGACTCCTCTGGTTCGTTCGATTTATCTGGTTCATCTGACTCATAGAATTCATCTGGGTCATGGCATTCATCTGAGTGTTCATTGGATGCATGGAATTTGTTTGATTCATGGAATTCATCGGACTCATATTGTTCATTGGGTGCATTGAATTAATTTGAGAGTTCATTTGATGCATCGAAGGGTTCATTTGATTCATCTGGTGAATAGAGTTAGTCTGATTCATAGAGTTCATCCTGTTGCCCGCTGCATACGGGGGGGCGCCTCTCTGACCCATGTGCCCCTGCTCTGCCCCCATGCCGTAGCCCCTGTTCATGCCACACATGCCCCCTCCAGGAGCAACGTTGATTTGGGTGTTGGGGTTGGTGAGGCCCATGCCCTGGGGCCTCATCACAGCCCCCGGGTTAGTTTGGTAGACATGCTGCTCCCTAACAGAGAGAAGGAGAATGAGGAGTCAGGAGTGGAAAACACTATACTCTACTTACTGCATCTACTCTACAGTAAAAACCTCAATCTGATCTACTACAACTGGACAAAGAAAAGTCAAATCCTACACTGAGTAGGTGATAGTGATGCCATGGCTCTGGGCGCTCCAAGCTAACAGACTAACCTCTGTAGCAGGTGGGTAGAAAGGAAGGTGGGTGGCTCATTGGAGGCGTGGTTACGACACAGTTCGCTCCTGGTCTGAGCAGTGACCGGGGTGCCGTCGGAGAGAGAGAACCGGTAAGATGGCGTCTCGGCACGGCCATGCAGGAAGGCTGGAGAGAAGAGAAAACCATGAAGACAAAATGACTGACTAACCAACTAGTAGCCTTTGTTATAAATTAGGAGCAGAGATGCTTTGTACTTGTGAATTTATAGCTCAGTACCAAGGTGAGACGTCGGTGAGAAGACATGGTTATATTGCAGGGAGCATTGAGCCAGAATAGCAGAGTTTAGCAGAGAGACGTACCCTCCTGGTAGTGCCTTTTGTAGGACCAGGGTTGGCCCTCGCTGTGATGGAGGAACATCTGCATGCAGCGCCTCACCAGGTCCTCCCAGCCTGGATGCATGGTGGTGTGGAGAGAACTCTGCTGTTCGATCTCTATCAGTTTACCTATCAGACAACACAACCACACACAGGGAAGGGGGGGGGGGGGGGTCACATACACGGCAACTGTATTCTTATTTAATTTTGATCAACAATTGTCTCTCTCACACACACACACACACAGTATATAGACAGCTCCGGAAAGAATTTGAGACCACTGCAAAATTAGCAGTTTCTCTGGTTTTACTATTTATAGGTATGTGTTTGGGTAAAATTAACATTTTTGTTTTATTCTATAAACTACTGAGAACATCTCACAAATTCCAAATAAAAATAGTAATTTAGAGCATTTATTAGCAGAAAATGACAACTGGTCAAAATAACAAAAAATATGCAGTGTTGTCAGACCTTGAATAATGCAAAGAAATTAAGTGTGTATTCATACTTTACAAAAAGGCACTGTATATCAGGCTCTACAACACACATTTGGTGGAATAACCCCAATTTTCAAATCACTGCTTTCATGTGTCTTGGCATGCTCTCCACCAGTCTTTCACATTGATGTTGGGTGACTTTATGCCACTCCTGGCGCAAAAAAATTATTGTTTGATGGCTTGTGACCATCCATCTTCCTCGTGATCACATTCTAGAGGTTTTCAGGTCTGGAGATTGGGCTGGCCATGACAGGGTCTTGATCTGGTGGTCCTCCATCCACACCTTGATTGACCTGGCTGTGTGGCATGGAGCATTGTCCTGCTGGAAAAACCAATCCTCAGAGATGGGGAACATTGTCAGAGCAGAAGGAAGCACATTATCTTCCAGGACAACCTTGTACGTGGCTTGATTCATGAGTCCTTCACAAAGACAAATCTGCCCGATTCCAGCCTTGCTGAAGCACCCCCAGATCACCGATCCTCCACCAAATTTCACAGTGGGTGCGAGACTCTGGCTTGTAGGCCTCTCCAGGTCTCACACCCACTGTGAAATTTGGTGGAAGATCGGTGATGATCTGGAGGTGCTTCAGCAAGGCTGGAATCGGGCAGATTTGTCTTTGTGAAGGACGCATGAATCAAGCCACGTACAAGGTTGTCCTGGAAGAAAACTCACTTCCTTCTGCTCTGACAATGTTCCCCAACTCTGAGGATTGTTTTTCCAGCAGGACAATGCTCCATGCCACACAGCCAGGTCAATCAAGGTGTGGATGGAGGACTACAAGATCAAGACCCTGTCATGGCCAGACCAATCTCCAGACCTGAACCCCACTGAAAATCTCTGGAATGTAATCAAGAGGAAGATGGATGTCACAAGCCATCAAGTCACCCAACATCAATGTGAAAGACTGGTGGAGAGCATGCCAAGACGCATGAAAGCTGTGATTTGAAAATCAGGGTTATTCCACCAAATATTGATTTCTGAACTCTTCCTAAGTTAAAACATTGGTATTGTGTTGTTTAACAATGAACATTTTCCTTGCATTATTCGAGGTCTGACAACATTGCATCTTTTTTGTTATGTTGACCAGTTGTCATTTTCTGCTAATAAATGCTCTAAATGACATTTTAATTTGGAGGAAATGTCAGTAGTTTATAGAATAAAAAAAAAATGTTAATTTTACCCAAACACCTAAGTATAAATAGTAAAACCAGAGAAACTGATAATTTTGCAGTGGTCTTAATTTTTTCCAGCGCTCTGTGTGTCTGTCACACACACACACACGTGTCCCAGACTCAAATTCATGTTCTAAACTGTATAGCCCTCAATTCTTGCAGATCAATATACAAACAGTTTGAGAGTGTGTTATACTACTCAGACTGAATGAATGGAGCGAGCATTTGAATTGATTATGAACACGTGAATGAAGTGTGTTTACAGTCATCTCACCTGAAAGTTCATGGCGGGTGCTGAACCTCTCCGTCCTCTCAACTGCATTGACGCGACGGGCCACACAGATCATACATGACTGCAGGTCTGGACATACACAGCCACAGGGGACACAGACCAGTCAGTATACACAATCATTCTTTAATTAACCTACAGTGCATTCGGAAAGTATTCAGACCCCTTGACATTTTACACATTGTTACGTTAAAGCCTCCTGAGTGGCGCAGCAGTCTAAGGCACTGCATCACAGTGCTAGAGGATTCACTTCAGACCCGGGTTAGGGGAGGGTTTGGCCAGGGTAGGCAGTCATTGAAAATACGATTTTTTCTTAACTGACTTGCCTAGTTAAATAAAATGGCCTTATTCTAATTGATTAAATAGTTTTCCCCCCTTGATCTACACACAATACCCCATGATGACAAAGCATAAACAGGTTCAGAAACTTTTGCAAACAGAAATATCACATTTACATAAGTATTCAGACCCTTTACTCAGTACTTTGTTGAAGCACCTTTGGCAGCGATTACAGCCTTGAGTCTTAGGTATGATGCTAAAAGTTTGTCACACCTGTATTTGGGGGGGGGGGGTCCTCCCATTCTTCTCTGCAGATCCTCTCAAGCAGTGTCAGATTGGATGGGGAGCATCGCTGAACAGCTATTTTCAGGTCTCTACAGAGATATTAGGTTGGGTTCAGGTCTGGGCTCTTGCTCTGCCACTAAAGGACAGTCAGACTTGTCCCGAAGCCACTCCTGCACTGTCTTGGCTGTGTGCTTAGGGTAGTTGTCCTGTTGGAAGGTGAACCTTCGCCTCTGGAGCAGGTTTTCATCAAGGATCTCTGTACTTTGCTCCGTTCATCTTTCCCTCAATCCTGACTGGTCTCAGTCCCTGCTGTTGAAAAGAAAGCCCCACAGCATGACGCTGCCACCACCATGCTTCACCGTAGGCATGGTGCCAGGTTTCCTCCAGACGTGAAGCTTGGCATTCAGGCCAAAGAGTTCAATCTTGGTTTCATAAGACCAGAGAATCATTTTTCTCATGGTCTGAGAATTATTTAGGTGCCTTTTGGCAAACTCCAAGTGGGCTGTCATGTGCCTTTTACTGAGGATGGCTGCCGTCTGGCCACACTACCATAAAAGACTGATTGGTGGAGTGCTGCAGAGATGGTTGAGTCTTGGTGGTTACAAATTTCATCCATTTCAGAATGATTGAGGCCAAGCTGTTCTTGGGTCTCTTCAATGCTGCAGACATATTTTGATACGCTTCCCCAGATCTGTGACCTGACACAATCCAGTCTTGACGATCAACAGACATGGCTTGGATTTTGCTCTAAACATGCATTGTCAACTGTGGGACCTTATATAGACAGGTGTGTGTCTTTCCAAATCATGTCCTATCAATAAAAACTTTACCACAGGTGGACTCCAGTCAAGTTGTAGAAACATCAAGGATGATAATTGGAAACAGGATGCACCTGAGCTCAATTTTGAGTCTTAATAGCAAAAGGTCTGAGTACTTATGTAAATATTTTTTTATAAATTTGGCAACATTTCTAAAAAAAACTTTTTTTACTTAATATTATGGGGTATTGTGTATAGATTCATGAGGATTTAAAATGTTATTTAATCCATTTTAGAATAAGGCAGTAACGTAACAAAATATGGCAAAGTCAAGAGATCTGAATACTTTACGAAGGCACTGTATATCGGGCTCTACAACACTCCTCTCTCTTCCCATAATAAATTTACAGCAAGTCAAAGTGAAGAGCACAGCAGGTCTGAGTCATAAATAGAAAAGACATTAACTGTGACATTATTGAAGAGGATGTCCTGCCCTGCCCCTAGACCACTACCTTCTCCTTCCTCCATCATGGCACGGGGCTGGGTTAGGGCGAAGCACTGCATGGTCTCATAGCGCTGCCTGTTGGGACCCTCAGACTGCCCATGGTTCTGATGGTTCTGTCCGTGACCGTACTTCACCAGCATACGGCAGTTAAAGGTGTGGCTCTTTTGCCGCAGTGCCTCTCCTCCCCATGACCCACCATTGGGTGCTGGATGGGACAAGGTGACACAATAATTACGTTCATGCTGTGACAATTACTTTGATGCCATTCTGCAGTGCCACTAAATAAAAGTGAAATGGCATACATTCATGTTTTATTTGGACTGTGTGTGTGTGTGTGTGTGTGTGTGTGTGTGTTGGTCTCCCACCATTGGTCTTGGGCAGGTTCTTGTGCAGCTCCTCCCGGTCATCCTCATGGAGGATGTTGTAGACAGAGGTGTTGATGAGCTCCTCCTGTTTGTACTGCAGGTACTGGGTCACGTTGTCAGACACAAACACGATACTGCCCTCCCGGTTCACCACAAACAGAAACCCATCCAGGGCCTGAGCCAGAGGAGAGAGATAATTGAATTCCGTGTGTCAATACTAATGTTTGTGACCAACTGCACCCCTGTACTGCCCTTAGACCCCCACCCTGTCTCCAGGCTAACCTGTAGCAGCAGCGGTCCCAGATGGTCCTTGTCAATGACCCCTTGACCGGTGGAGGACACATCTGCCTTCTGGACGTCGTCATCGCTGCACGAACTCTTCCCTGCAGAGGGACAAGGACCCAGTCACTTCCCAGTAGATAAGGTAAATCCAGGTATTATAGTGCAACACATATTGCAAGACATAACTCTAAACAAGCAGCTTGATGTCTATTGTGGAACTGTGAGGAGAAATTAGAAACATAACTGCAAAACCGTTTTACAGGAGCTCACAATTAGCATACAGAAAGACACCAGCTATTCAGTAAACCATTTATCGCTGTAAAATGACACTTACTGTCCGCCACCAGGAGGCAGCATTAACAGTGTTCATGCACTTTTAAAAATACCATTCGATTTTCAATCAAGGTATAGTTACGTGTTCGGACACATTCTGATTCCGAGAGTGATTCACTTGGAAGGGAGAGAATAATTAAAAATTGCTTCTGGTTTTCTTTATGTTGAGTTACACAAGGCTAACACTAATGTGAGGGAAGAGAGGAAAGCGTCTGGACTAAACATTAGTAAAATAATTGGAGAAAAAGAGGGCAAGAGATAGGTGGTTAAAAGGTAACAGAGAACAAGAGAAGGGCCGTCGTCATTCACGTCCTGTAACTATGGCAACCTGGCTGTACAAAGCTCCAAGCAGCAGCTGTGGCCCTGGGGTGGATTCCAATCCAATAACTTCTTCCTTTTCACCTTCCTTATTGGTCTAATCAGAGTGGACTGCATAGGTATAAACTGCACATAACCTACCAGAAGGCTAGGTGGAGCTAATACCTTACTGCTTACACCGATCCAACCACTTCAGATCCGCAAAGGGGAAGGGAGGGGGGGGCGAGTGATTTATGGGGCTGGAATCCCTCCTCCCCTGTCTTGTGAGTCCTCCCATCCGTCTCCCAGGCTGGGCCTGCCACTCCAATGCAAACAGACACATGAGCCTGGAGCATCATGGCCTTGAGCCATCACCAACATGACTCAATTACGGGTGTTCATTTCCCCCAAACACAAACGTCGAGGCCAGGCCAGGCAGCCACCCCCTAACAGCTTCATCACTGACAGTCTCTACAGCCCAGTTTGACACAGGCATCCTCCTAACCATAAAACCATGCACTGAGCAAATACAGCAATGATTTATGAATGACAAACCATGTTCTCCAAGACCTCTTTTTTCAGTTAAGTTCAAATCAAAAACATGCTGAAATTAAGAGGACACTACTGGTATCAGTGAAAGAGAGCATTACAGAGCTGGTACCTTGCTCTTTGATTTGCCTGATCTGCCGGACGGTTTCCTTGAGGATGGCACATTTGTCTGGCTTCACGTTGAAGCGGTCCATGTTGCTGAGGTTGGCAGAGATCAGTTCGGCCAGCTCCTCTATGTATTTACTCTCCTGCTCCCTCCTGCGCTTGTCACACCTGGGGGGGGTCAAATATGTCACCATGACAACCACACCTCTCCCTCCATAATGACCAGAAAATTCAGAAATGAAAAACAGATATTGAAGTCAAGGAAAGGGGTATTTCACAGAGGCTAGGGAGGAAAGAAACCACTGAAAGACAGGCACAGTCACACAAAGATAGACAGTAAGAAAAGATATGCAGACGGAGGACCCACTCCCAACAGTGACTCACCCAAGGCCAGGTGTATCACAGGTGGAGATCTTGCGTTTCCGTTCGGAGCACATGGGCTCCAGTGAGTTGTCTGCCACTCCACTCATCCTCAGCGCATATCAGCACCTGGGGAGGCAAGACATATGCACTGTAAACACACATTTGAGAGGCAGACACTGACTGACATGTGACCAGTGTTACTGACTTGGCTTATTGTACTTCATTCTGCTCTGATTTATGCGTTAGAGCAGGTTCCCTGTAGGGATGAAACGGTTACCGGATTCACAACCCATGGTAAAATTCCCGACGGTTAGTATTGCCGTTTCAAATGATCATTAAAACAGTGTTTGATTCTCATGGTAAATACTGTCCAGCATCATCCAAAGTTAGCAACAATCTGACGCAGGCGCAGCATGCAACGTGGGTTTTGTTTTGTGTGAAAATATGGCAGAAGGCAGTGACAGCACTCAGGAGATTTTTCAGCCAAATCTGAAGTGTGGTCGTATTTTGGGTTTTACAAGAGTGCTGAGTGAAACTTAAAATCGAAGATGGTCACCCTGTCTGCAGAACATGGAGAAAAAAAAAAAAGGAAAAAAAAGAAAAAAAAACACGTTGCGAAAGGGGGCAACACTTCAAATCTCTCGAGTCATCTTCGTGACCACCACCCACTACTTCATAGCGAATGCAAGGTAAGTAAATTTTAGCTCAATGTATGATGTGGGGACTTCGGAATGGGGGAAAATGTCATGGTTTGTCTGTAACTTGCTAATAGATTGTCAATAATGTTAACTGAAGCTTTCAGTGTTACCTGCTCTTGTAAAAACACTACGTTCTGCTGCTATATGCGTCTGCATACTTTACGCCCATTGCACACGATAACGTTAACACAATATAGACTGTGTGTGAATAATATTTATAATGTAACAATAATTCATTTGCCATTCCCTTGTTTACAGAGTGGGCGTGCAGCAGGCAAACCCAGCGATGCTACTGGTTCCTCCACATCTACAGTTGTGACAGACACTAGAGCAAGCATTTTAAAAAGGCAGGCTGCTTATGCACAGACATCAAAAAAAGCAAACATTTTAATCTCAAGTGAACAAAGATGCATACATACAAGATGTTAGGCCAGCAGCACCTTAATTCTTTATGAAGGAGAGAACAGACATACAATCAGTGCTGTTCATTTGACTTGTTTACATGTTTTGTATTATTTTAATGGCAACACCTGCACATTGGATTTGTTTCCATATGGTTTTATTGGTCTTACATGCACATTGCTTTACTCGTGTTGCTTTTATATGCACATTTGATTTGCTTACCTAAGGTTGTGTTCATTAAAACCTGCACTAGGGTGACTTTTACCTGTTATTATTTTAATGTTTATGCACACAAAGTGCTGCAAATTTTATTTGTTTGTTGGTTTTCAATATAAAAAAACAGTGTGTGTATCAGTAATTTTTTGAACATTTCCAGCACATTTGAACAATACCGAGATAATACTGATAACCGTGATAATTTGTCACTATAATCATATTACATTTTTCCATACCATTTCTTCTCTAGTTCCCTGCCACGTCTATTTCTACGGGCACATGATACTGTTCACAACACTCATTTGCAGAAATTATTTTTTTTGCATGTTAGAAGTCTCTTCTTAGTGCACCTTGTCCATTACAACCATTATTCCATACACTAACAACTACCATAATCCCTCTGGTTAATATTTCAATTAAAACAAGAAAAATAGCAAAGGCCATTCAGACAGTAAGCTGGAGTTAGCTAGTAGCTACACGAGTCTCCCTTCATAGCATTTGATAGGAGGAAAATCGCATCTGTTCCAGTGTGAGAAGAGTGATGTAGTAATTTAGAGCCTCTGGAGAAATGGGTCATCCTGTGTTCAGCCTGCTCTACTCCTCCTACTCTAGCAGGACAGCACAGTAGTCTATAACCCCCAGCACAGGGAAAAGCACAAGCTGAATTGTGTTCATAGAAAACAATGGAAATGTTGGTCCTGAGGGTAGAGTATACTGCTCTCTAACCTTGATGAAGAGCAAGATACGTTCACGTTTCAAACTTCTAACCGCCCATGCCTCCACTACACACCTCTTTTCCCCCCTCCCTGTCCACGTCTCCTACCCAGAATCCTCCCTCTACATCCGCTGTTCCCTTCTTCGTAGACTCTGCCCTTGTTTTCCTCCCATGGCCGGGCCTTGACCCCCTCAGGGTTCACACCAGAGGAAGACGGCCACTAAGGTCAACGCTCTTTCCCTTTCCCACCCCACAAAGAAAAAAAATTCAAGTACATTGTTCCAGCACTTGAGGTAGGCTACGACACACACAGGCAGGCAAGCACACTGGCTTTCACACACAGCTATGAGCTCATCATTCCTGAGTGGAAAACTGCAGAACGGATGAGAGTCGTTATGCAACCTCAGTCCTAAACTACAGGCTTGGACGTGTAGAGCACCACCTCTGACACTCCTAGGGGGGTTTCTCAATGTACATACTACTGTTCTTGTGAAGACAATAGAGTATTGGATAGTGTGGAGAACATTACATTTGAGGAGCACTAGCTACTGTATATGTTAATCATAATAATCTAACTAACCCTAACCAGATCGCAAAAATGACCTAAAACTAATGTTAAGGCAGATGTCAATTATTCGTGGGTAGCTAGCTAAATTATTTGTGGCTTTATCTGGCTAGCCTGTTAGCTCTATTTACTTACGACCTACGCACACTAGTGGGTATTGTAGGCCGGTAGAAATGCCCAAATTACCCAGCATGCAATTATTAACGTATCAAGATAAAATATTGTAGCCAGGCAGCACACAGTATGCGTTGTGAATGGGCAACATTTTATTATTATTTATAAGTCTGAGTTAATTTCTCGCTTCGGCTCAAATAATGGCAATAATAATTGATTTCAAGATATGTCGCGTAATATTTCTGTGCAAGCTTGCATCGACGCATGCTTCAAAATATGTACTAACGGAGTATGCATTTGAGAAGTGCGCTTCATTTTGCATACGTACTCAGACCCTCCCGTGCTCCAATTTGCATAAATCGGAGCATGGTAGTACACATTTTGAGAAAACACTCCTAGTCTCCTGTAGAGCACCACCTCTAAAACACACTCCGTCTCCTAGCCTTACATCTCCACCTCATGCTCCCCTGTCCCATCTCCTTTTCACCATGCCTCTCTAAATCTGTCCTTCCCTCACACCCTAGAGCAGAGTGCCGCTTGTCAGCACTGAAAGAAAAAGGCAGACAATATAGCTTGACTGTATACAGTATAAGGGGGAAAGAACAAGGAATAAAGTGGTTATATAGGAGACTGCAGTGAAATGTTTTACTTCCTTGTATAAATCTTTCCATTGCACAATATCTGCCAATCATAATGTGGTGCTGGTAAAGCATTTGAACATATTTTGACAACCATGCTGCCCCGTGGCATCCGTGTATATTTTCATACAGTGCACAAAACATTAGGAACACCTTTACCCCCTTTTGCCCTCAGAACAGACTCAATTTGTTGGGGCATGGACACAAGGTGTCGAAAGCCTTCCACAGGGATGCTGGCCCATGTTGAGTCCAATGGTTCCCAAGGTTGTGTCAAGTTGCCCCGGATGTCCTTTGGGTGGTGGACCATTCTTGATACACATGGGAAACCGTTGAGTGTAAACCAAACCAGTGTGCCTGCCATACCCCGTTCAAAGGCACTTAAATATTTTGTCTTGCCCATTCACCCTCTGAATGGCACACATACACAATGCATGTCCCAAATATCTCGCGGCTTAATAATCCTCCTTTAACCGGTCTCCTCCCCTTAATCTACACTGATTGAAGCAGATTTAACAGGTGACATCAATAAGAGATCATAGACTGACCAGGTGAAAGCGATGGTCATGGAACTCTCAGTGTGTCATTCCATTTGTTCACTTTTACCGTCAACTTTGTTGACTTTTGAAACCTTGCTGGAAGTCACCCAAACAGACAGTAGGCCTATATTCTGAAGAGGAAGGAAAAACTTACGCCAGCTAGATATACCCTTTCTATTTCAGAGAGCCGTCGTCTGAACAGCAGCCTACCACGAATGAGTCACAACAAGCCTGGCATTCTGTAAATGAGCCTGAATCAGCCACTTCTGACAAATGTGAAACTTTCCCAGAGATTGGGAGGAGAAGTTTGTTCCAGGTACAGGGGGAGATTTTAAAGTGATAGGAACCGAAAGCAGTTCATGGTTTCATAAGACAGCATAGGCCTACAAAGTTTGTTGAACTAGATTGAGATGAATGAAGATCTGGAGAATGAGGTGCAGCGTAAATGACATGGACTCTAGTGGACTTGTTTACACACCTTCACCTGATTGACCAATCCCAATCTCAATGTCTCTGCACAGCCTGTTATGAGAGAAAGGAGAGACCAGGTACTGGCATATCAGGTACTCTAACCAAGAAAGAAACAGGCTACTGAGCAGTAAAGAGTCAATGGATGCTACCAGTGAGTGGGACAGACAGGACTGGAAGATAAAAGGTGAGTTTGTTCACCAACTTTGCGCTTTTATTGGAGATGGTATTTTAAAAATGTGGAGTATGTCCCGCCTTCTAAGCACTATAGTAAGGAGCGATCCCATTGGCTGGCTGATACAGGTTAGAACAGAACACACCCACCTATACTTCCTGTTAAAATGTTTAACATTTGGTAGAACTTCATGGGAACATTCATTCTAAAAAGAAACCGGAAGCCACGGAAGATGGCATCCTGTTTGCATCCTCTCTCAGCGTCCCCTGCGTCATCACTTCCTGGATGTGGCCACCCATCCACCACATTTCCATATTCTGTGTGTCTACACCCTTAAAACCCACAGTACCACGCAACGGTAAGCAATCCTCTGTTCATTTTCTTGGTAACCTAGTCACTTAATTTCCACATCATACCCTACACCCTTGCATGGGTCACCTGCATTATTCATAGGGCAACTTCCTGCCGACACACAAACACACTGCTAGCTTGGCACCACCTGTGTGTGCCTATGGGATCTACAACCCAGATCGAATCCAATAGGTCTCCCACTGCACAGCAACTGAGATAAAAAGGTACAGCTGAATAATTAGACAGAGAAGGCAGCTGAATATGACGGGGAGGTGCAGTAGAAGGAAGTGGGAGGAAAAGGAGGGTATAGTCAGCGGAGGAGGAAGAGCATTGGGCTAAGCTGTAGAGCTGCAGTGTCCCTCAGTCAGGACCAGAATAGCGAGGAGCTGAGGACATTCCGGCAGAGCCTGAAATAAAAGGCTGTAATCTGAGCTCTGTGAGACACAAGCTAAATAACAAACATGTCCCACCCAAAACAAAGATCATGCACATACACACTACGGACTGACCAAACCACAGCTTTCACACTCACAACCACACGCATACACAACCACAAACTAGTAAGCAGACAAGCTATCATCCGCTGATGATACCATCCTAAGAGAGTGTTATGTCATATGTCTTCAAATATGAAAGCAGTGGTAGAAACATTTGGAGCCTTTCTTTAAACATTTCTAGCTACCCCCCCCTCAACTAGACACACTTTCCCTTCCACACAGTCTTACAGAAGCAAAAAAAGGCATCTACAGGATTTTAGAACAACAAGTACAAAAGGAAACAAGGACAGAATTACTTCCCGTTTTTCTTAAAAAGACCAGACCCACCTCAACCTCTATCCCAGCAGCACGCTTAGAGCTTTCTCACACTCTGGGATGACGACAGGTACATTACAATAGCTGCTGCTCACACTACTGGAGGTTTTCTCCAGTATCAAGCCAGTGTCATTACCATTTTATACAATTGAACTTGGCAGTTGTGCACAACAAATAATTCTGTTTTCACATATGTACAGTGCCTTCAGTAAGTATTCATACCCATTGAATATTTCAACATTTGGATGTTACAGCCTGAATTCAAAATCAAAACTATCTATACACAATACCCCATAATGACAAAGTGAAAACATGTTTAGACATTTTAGCAAATTAAATACAGAAATCTCAATTACAGAAGTATTCCCACCCAAGATAATTTGTGAGAATTACCTTTGGCAGCAATTTCAGCTGTGAGCCCGAGATGCCTTTTTTCGCGCATTTGATATAACTTAAAAAAAAATATTAGATGTTCCAAAACTTTTGCATCAGTGGCTTGTAGGCTACGCGTGGATGCCAGGAGACACTAAATGCATGCAACGGTCAATTACCGTCAGATCTGCAGTCATTTGCTTGACAAAATTGCATGACCGCCATAGCCCTATTCCTAGAATCTATGGCCTTCATACTCAGACATGTCACCCATTGAGCATGTTTGAGATGCTCTGGATCGACGTGTTCCAGTTCCCGCCAACATCCAGCAACTTCGCAGAGCCATTGAAGAGTAGGACAACATTCCCCAGGCCACAATCAACATCAACTCGATGCGAAGGAAATGTGTAACACTGCATGAGGCAAATGGTGGTCACACCAGATACTGACTGGTTCTGATCAACACCCCTGCCTTTGCTTTGTTTGTTTGTTGTTGGGGGGGGGGGGGGGGGGGGGGGATGGATCTGTGACCAACATATGCATATCTGTATTCCCAGTCATGTGAATTCTTTAGATTAGAACATAGTTGATTTAAAATAAAAATGTTTGAAATTGTTGCACTCATGTTTTTGTTCTAAACGTTGACACCTACTCATTCTAGGGTTTCTTAATGTTTACTATTTTGTAGAATAGTGAAGACATCAAAACTATGAAATCATGTAGCAACCAACAAGTGTTATACAAATCAAAATATATTTTAGATTCTTCAAAGTAGCCAGTAGTATTTTCCAGGTGACTGCCTCATGAAGCTGGTTGAGAGAATGCCAAGAGTGTGCAAAGCTGTCATCAAGGCAAAGGGTGGCTACTTTGAAGAATCTAAAATATATTTTGATTTGGTTACTAAATGATTCCATAGGTGTTATTTCATAGTTTTGATGTATTCACTATTATTGTACAATGTAGAAAATAGTAGAAATAAAGGAAAAACCCTTGAATGAGAAGGCGTCCAAACATTTGACTGGTACTGTGTTTTTAAAAATTCAGATCAAAACCAGCCTCAGTGCTGTTAGCCACACTGCTCCCCATTTCCACAACCAGATGGGTGAGATGGGAGGAGGAGATAGCAGCTATAGACCGTGCCAGACACAAAAATAAATCACGCTTTAATATCCTCTCAATGAGCCATCCAAAAATGCTCTACTCTCTCCTCAATTGAAATGCCAGCACCTCCCCCAGACAGGAGCTAAGGTCTACAGTAGGACCTCACCATACGATATTACAATACTCAGGTGCCGATACGATATGTAATGCGATTCTACATGAATTGCGGCTTTCCAAATATATTGCTCACAATTTCAAAAGATGAGTGCAAGATATGAAGGAAAAATATTGGTGCAGGTACAGCCTACTAAACACAAAAATAACATTGCGTTACATTGTCAAAAATAATATCCTGATATGTACCTGTATCGATTTTCACACCCATCATTAGTTTACAGGAGAGTTCAAACAACCCCAGCCTAATGGGGAAACAGCTCACAGAATAAAACAAGCCTGTCACATTCTTCATACTGACACAGTGAGAGAATGGAGAGAGAAAGAGGGGGAGGCAAGGACGCAAAGGAAAGGGGCAGAGATTGACAAGAAAAGAAAAAAAAAAACCTTTGTTTACTGCATACAGTAAGATAAAGGAACATGGGTGTATTAACCTCCAACGAGCTCCATCTTATTCAGAGGTGCAACGGTTAAGGGATAGTCTACTAAATAAACCCAAACAACCCCACTACAGGACCGGTGTGTCTTCTCTGCATGTTTGTCTGAAGAGGTGTGAATGTGTGCACATTAAACACTGAAGAGTGAATTGAGGAATTATTGGTGCTGCAGTGCAGGGGAAGAGACATACACATACAGAGAGAGAGAGAGAGAGAGAGAGAGAGTGTGAGAGACAGCAGAGCAGGTGGTTCAAAGACGAAAGGAACAGACATTCAAAGCACAGCAGCTTCTCCTCTTGAGAAGGCACTCTCCCCCTCCATCCCCAGAGCCACAGCAGCACAATACACACATTCTCCTGCATTCATTTTTCCCCACTCAAAACTGCAGAGTGGAGGAAATAAATGAAGGTGAAGACAAAGAGAAGACAGATTAATCTCTCTCACTGTGTGTGTGTGTGTGTGTGTGTGTGTGTGTGTGTGTGTGGCAGAGGGAGAGATGAAGAGGAGTCCTGCAGGAACATTTCTTCACTGCTATCCATCATTAAAAACAGACAAAGAGCGTGAAGGAGAGAGACAGGACATGGCGCACTACACGCACACCAACTCACCACAAAAACACATAAGTGTAATAGCATAATCCCCTACATGAACTACCTTAGGGCATTACTACAGTCTTGGGAGTGTGCTAGTTAGGTTATTAACTATTACCCATCCCCCATAAACGCACACCATCTTGCAACCAACAGAAAACCGACCATGACTAAACATGATCACACAGGGCTAATATTATGCTAATTAGATCATTAATCAATGGCCAAAGAGACTTATCTGACAGCACAGAGCATCAAGCCTGCTATGACCGTATTCTGCCTTTTAGATAATAGACCAGCATCTTATCAGTCTCCTATTGAACAGGCTATGGAGGGAAACCTTATTTTTAAAGACAACCTCAAATCTATACCTCTAAAATCTATTCAACTCTTGAGTTGAGGGTAAATAATATTAACAATTAAAATGTCCACAGAGAGAGGAGTTAAGGTTATACCCCCCCAACCAGGCAGGAGCAGTGTGTGGTGTTCACAGTGTTGCTCAGCTGAAAAGTCAACATTCATTTCAGACCGCAGCGCAGGCAGCTCTGCCGATTTCCCTCTTACCTCGCTCCTCCCTCCCTCCTCTTCATGGAACCGTGGAGTAAACACAGGAAGAGAGCGGTCTCTGTTCCACACCAGAGCTGGCCGTTCCTGCGAAGCTCCAGCGGGGTCAAAAGTTTAGCGTAGTTTTAATTTCACCTTTCCTCAGCCAATCGCAGCCGCACACTGGAGCAGCTGAACTATGACCCCCGCAAAGAATTCCACTCAAAAGAAGGTCTGACGCCAGTTTCACCACTACCCCCCCCCCCTTTTTTTTTACTCAGTCAGATAGCATTTCTAACTACGCAGAGCGAAAGCACGCACCAGTGTTCAAATAAGAGGATGATTGGTCTTAATCACAGATAACAATATTAGATCAGGTTACTCGTGAGTTACACTGAATCGCCCTAATGAATTAACACCGCCACATTTATAGCGAAAGGTCTCTGGTTCGAAAACCCGAGCAGACAAGGTGAAAAACCTGTCGATGTTTCCTTGAGAAAGACAATTATCCCTAATTTGCTCCAGGGGTGGCGTACTACTATGGCTGACCCTGTAGGTAGGCTGTCATTGTTAATAAGAATTTGTTAACTGACCTGCCTAGTTAAATAAAAATAGCTGCAAGTGGTCAACTTGCTAAATGCATCAAATTAGGTCAATCAATTTCTCTCCATAAAATATGGGAGTGGAAACCAGGATTCTACACACAAGTGGAGGTTAAAGAATAAAACCTCTAACATTTAATATATTTTTTTAAAGGACCATTTTTGTCAAGCCATTTCAATAATTATTATTGGAGCTGAGCTGGGTAAGGGTGTCAATCTTTCATTTGCAATTCTGGGTCAGGCATTAGTTGATTTTACGCCATTTCTTGGAATAGATAGAACACCGAAGTCCTGAAACAAAATCCTGCATAAACCCAATTAGGCCACACAATTTATACTCAAACCGGTCTCACCCTCTCGCTCCCTCCTTCTGTTCAGCACTGGGACTACCACACCACATGCTGCCCAGATTCAGGTTTACACTATTAAAAGTGTGTTTAAATTACTTATGAGGACATGGTGGATACAGGGGTCAGAAGGACCAAGCTTTTCAAAGGAGGGAGGGAGAGGGACCCTACATTGGGTAGAAGAACACTCAGAATCCATCTCAGACTCAAAGATCAATTCATAAACCCACCCAGCGGAGCAGTCATCTCCTCTCTGACAACCCAAACGTGGTTGTCAGACTCAAATGGCACCATCTGTTAGGTAATCAAGCCTTTACAGCTAACCATAGGTCAAAGCAACACAAGCTGCACCACGGAAATTATATCAGGGAAAAAGTAGATCTACATTCTACCATGGTGGTTCTCCGTTGTAGCACAGAACGACAAACACTGGACTAAATCTTCTCCCCAAAACATCTGTGTAAAAGCCTGTTCAACTATGACAGGATGAGTAAAATGTTAAACAAAAAGGCAGCAGAGAAACATTCAGCTTTCACCAACCATGTAGACGAGTAAAGTGGTAAAGGACATTTGTTTTGGCTTGCACTTTAAAAGATAACCTTTGACCTGGGTTGAGGTCAGAGGGTGTCGCTACATGTTACTGGCGTTTCATTGGGTAATATAAAGCATGAGGGTGGAGCCTCAATGTTGGGTGCCTCTTTTACACATAAGGAAAGATGAGCTTCATTTGTCAGGCTAGTAACAATATGGGAACTGACTAACCAAAGAGGAGCTTATTCCTCTGCAATTGGGTCCCAATCTGCACATCATTAACCTCTTCTGATCACAGGGACCCATCAAAGCAGTGGGAGAGTCCTGACTCTTGGTACAGGCCATCATCAGTTGGTGCACAAACACAAGAGCCAAGACTCAAACCACCATATACAGAATCAAAATAGGTTTGCTCCTGTGTTTCACTCCATTGCTCGGGGTCTGTGGTGAAAATGACAGCAGTGCTGCCCTGCTCTTAAAACTGGGATAGACAGGTATCGGAAAGCAACCCTTGGATTGTGTGTTGTCTTAACCCAGAATAGCAGAGGCCTCTCACTTCAGGGTGGAAGACTTAACTCTCCTCCGAGCTGCTGAGGAAGGGCAAACGTTGGGCAGGGAGGGGGTAGGTAAAGGGTAGGGCAGGGCGGGCAGAATGAAAGCATGGTAGCCGTGTAGCAGTTCGTCCAGAATTGAAACGCTCTCTCCTTGCTGCCTGCCTGATGGAGAAAGCATCTGGTAACATTTATCTCACAAAACAAACTTTTCCCCCTTCCTCTTTTTTTCAAACTTTATAAAAGGGGGCCCTAAACAAAACACAAATAGTCTCGCTAACATTTTACAATGGTAACAAAACCAGGGCAGGGAGCTACCCTCCCATTGGCTTGTTCGGGTGAACCAGTTTAACGAGCATTCTTCAGCCAAGGGAGAGAAAGTAAGGCAGTGACTACAGAGTACTAACTGTTCCAACGCCTTGCTGGTTATAAATTGGAATTTGGTGCAATGATTACTTCAGGCTGCACGTTTAGCTTTCATAAGTGTGCATGGCCCAGGCTCACACATGGCAGAATTGCCCCTTCATTTGGGTATTACCTCAGAGTTGAACGAGAGGGGAATGAATGTGAAGTGATACTGCTCTACAGTTCCTACTCATCCGGTTTTTAACGCGCACTGAGAAGTTAGTCCAAAATATTTAAAATCAGCAGGAACTGAAGTCTCCACCAGTTATACATCTTGGGCTCTTTCCTTTCAGTGGAGGGAGAAGAGCTTAGTTTTTTTTTTTTTTTAATCAACCAACTAACCTGTTGCAGGTATTTGTGAAGCGTGGAGCTTTGATTCCCCTCAGGTGTGTCACATGCATGCTGACATGCACAGACAGTTTACTGTCACCACATGAATGACCTTGACATGTGAGACTGTCTTCATTGAACTGTAACTTTATACAACTGGATGCTACTTTAAAGCACTCTCTCCAGCAACAAACCCTTACTAAAATGTTCAATGCTGTAAAAAAAGGTGTAAAAAAAAAATAAACCTAACAGTTTTACTTACTATGACAGAGATGTGGTTGTCATACCTAGTTACCTAAAGATTAATGCACTTTACTGTAAGTCTCTGGATAAGTGTCTACTAAAATTACTCAAATGTAAATGAGTAAACGTTGTGTAGGCCAAGTGTTATTTAAACCAAACAAGAAAATTGCACTCTGAAATCATTCAACTTAAAACTCCACAAGAAAAAGAAAAAACATTTTAACTAGGCAAGTCAGTTAAGAACAATTTCTTAATTACAATGAAAGCCTACCTACAGGGTCAGCCCCAGGAGCAAATTAGGGTTAAGTGCCTATCTCAAAGACACAGGTTTTATTTTTTAATATATAAAGTTGAAGTGTACCAGTTGAAGTGTACCTATGATAAAAATTACAGACCTCTACATGCTTTGTAAGTAGGAAAACCTGCAAAATCGGCGGTGTATCAAATACTTGTTCTCCCCACTGTATATATTTTTTTACACCTTGTCGGCCTGGGTATTCGAACCAGCGACCTTTCGGTTAATGGCCCCATGCGCAACGCTAGGCTACCTACAACAAGGTAATAAGGACCACTTATGCTTTCATTTCAAACCCAGGTCCTCACTACCACCCACAAGAAAGGTACAAAAGGCCAAGGAATCAAATTTCAATTAGGGAAACAATCAGGCTTACCTTTCAGCTCAGTGTGTCTCCAAGAGACCTCCCATAGCCACTGCTCTTCCCTCCCCACTAACAAGATTATTTCTACACACACAAACCTACATTTACTGGTTGACCACCAAAAGCCATCCAATACCTTATCTAACATTCCCCCTTAATCACACAAAAATAATGCAATCGATCCAAACATCAGCAGAGCACAAAAGCAGTTTGACAAATCACTCAAAAGGTGATGTGGTACTTGCTTATTTCCCCACTCATTCTTTCTGCTTAAAGTCAAAATACCCACTCACTGAATTTAAATAAGTGGATACTTTGAGAGGACGAGGACAGTTGTCTGAGGGAGTATGCATTTAAGTCAAACCCTAAAGTCTTATTGATGACAAATGCCAAATACACTAACACCGTAACGATATCCACTCAATATGCCATGGAAATCAATCGATTGGTTCATCTGCTACGAGGCTCTGACACCGCATAGAGATGTTCCTGCTCCCTTGAGATGAAGCGATAAGTTAATGAGTTATTGAGAACACAGTAGCAAACGGACAAAGAGGAAAAGCCATGCATCCAAGTCACTTCTTCACCCCATCTGCAGTCAAAGAAGCTTCCAGAAGATTGATTCATTGTTAACGGAGCCTGACACCCCGTGTGTGAAAGAAACGGCGAGATAAAGAGAAAAGGGGGGGGGGGGGGTCCATTTGCAAAGAATCTGAGCAGCAGCAGCAGTTCATTGGGTAGTTTCCCACAGTGGCCACTGTTCCCTTCCTACAAACATATACACTGCTAGAGAAGAGGGAGTGATGTAGGTGTGCATTATAAAGGATTCATGATAAATAAAAATAGGCCTAATCCCAAGATGAGACCATTTAGACAATCCGCTAGTCAGGCTAGCTCAGTGGCCTTATTCTTACGCCAAGCCCACAGCTCAGACACATTCACCTGATACACTACATTACCAAAAGTATGTGAACACCTGCCCGTCGAACATCTTATTCCAAAATCATGGGCATAGAGTTGGTCCCCACTTTGCCGCTATAACAGCCTCCACTCTTCCAGGAAGGCTATCCACTAGATTTTGGAACATTGCTGCGGGGACTTGCTTCCATTCAGGCACAAGAGCATTAGTGAGATCAAGCACTGATGTAAGGCGATTAGGCCTGGCTCGCAGTCGGCTTTCCAATTCATCCCAAAGGTGTCCGATGGGGTTGAGGTCAGGGGTCTGTGCAGGCCAGTAAAGTTCTTCCATACCGATCTCGACAAACCATTTCTGTATTGACCTCGCTTTGTGCACAGGGGCATTGTCATGCTGAAACAAGAAAGGGCTTTCCTCAAACTTGCCACAAAGTTGGAAGCACAGAATGTCATTGTATGCTGTAGTGTTAAGATTTCCCTTCACTGGAACTAAGGGGCCTAGCCCAAACCATGAAAAACAGCCCCAGACCATTATTCCTCCTGCACCAAACTTGCCTGTTGCCAGTATGCAGTAGGGCAGGTAGCATTCTCCTTCGGACTGACAAATGGTGAAGCGTGATTCATCACTCCAGATAACGCATTTCCACTGCTCCAGAGTCAAATGACGGCGAGCTTTATACCACTTCAGTCGACACTTGGCATTGCGCATGGTGATCTTAGGCTTGTGCACGGCTACTCAACCATGAATACCCATTTCATGAAGCTTTCAAACAGTGCTGACGTTGCTTCCAGCTGTAGTTTGGAACTTGGTAATAAGTGTTGCAACCAAAGACAGACCATTTTTACACGCTTCAGCACTCGTGTGGCCTACCACTGAGCCGTTGTTGCTCCTAGACGTTGCCACACCACAATAACAGCACAGTTGACCAGGGCAGCTCTAGCAGGGCAGGCACTTGTCATACTGACTTGTTGGAAAGGTAGTATCCTACGACGGTGCCTCGTTGAAAGTCACTGAGCTCTTCAGTACGGACCCTTCTACTGCCAATGTTGGTCTATGGAGATTGCATGGCTGTGTTTTCAATTTTATACAGCTGTCAGCAATGGGTGTGGATGAAATAGCTGAATCCACTAATTTGTAGGGTGTCCACATATGCAAGTCTGGCGAAAAGTGTCACATGTATGGTGGGTAGTTGTGTGGAGGAGAGAGGATTTGTTGTGACTAGGGCCTAAAGCTATTCTTGACTGGGTCACAATCTGGGGAAAATTCCTGGCCCCGCTTTGAAAACTGGCAGATCGACATGTCTATAACACAACCCATTTTCAATAACAACCACAACTTGCATGTGATTTAATAGTTATTCTATGGCAAATTCAATTAATTTGCCCCAAACATTTCTTAAGCCAGACACAGCATTGAGTCTTGCAAGTCTGGATGGGTAGGTCCTCCTCCTCCTGTAAATGTGTGCGTGTGAGTATCAGCAAGGTTGCTTGTGATTTATGTGGTTTGCCCCCAAGCAAAGACTTGCACACCTAGACCTGAACCTTTAAATTCAAGCAAAATGACACCCTACATTGTCTGTCGAGAATACATGAGCAAGCTGTCGAAGAATGCTCTCTTACTGCCTCAGAATGTAAATGCTCAGCATACAAACTCTGATCAGTAGTTAGTTTGTTGCCATTTTTAAAAACAGTGCGCACCCCAGAGTCGCTTAAACATGATCTCTCACACAAATGAATACAAACATTATTCTCACCATGGCCTGCAGTAAATTAAAATGTATGTGAACTTGAGACATATGGTGTCATAAGTAGCCTATTCTGTACCAATGTTACATATAGCCTACGAGAGGGTTGAGCAGGTGGCCTGATGTACGTATCCAGGGTTGTCGGTTCGATTCCCACGGGGGACCAGCATGAAAGAAGTATGAAAATGTATGCACTCACTACTGTAAGTCGCTTTGGAAAAGAGCGTCTGCTAAATAACGTAAATGTATCCAATCCTACCCTTTCAGGTGTATGGCGTAGTGGTGGGTCATTATCTCCAGCGTTACGATCACAGATAGCTACTTAACCTAACACGGGTGGACCATAAATAACAGCAAATGTGCAGATTCTCTCAATGGCCCGGGCTACTACCACCACGTCGATATTTTGTCCAAAATAAGTTGGTCGTAATTTAAAAACTAGCTACGTCCAGTTGAGGTTGATACAATGTTGCCAATATTCATTTCCATCCGTCAACAGTCACTACGAAGTAACAGATTGATGAAAACAGTCATTCATTGTAACCATTGATGCCATAAGAACTACACTGAACCTCGGAATCTAGGCTAGCTGGATAACATATATTCAGCTGTAGGCCTGTTATCAAAATATGGATTTTTTTCTTAATTTAAAGAGTATCAAAATGTAGTCTAGATATATTTGGGCAAACTAGTAATATTTTGAATATTCACTTTGACTATAATATAACCGTTGCAATACCAAACAGGTCTCTCGCCTACACCAATAAAATAGTTCAAGAACAGTCGAGATGGAATGGAACAGTTTCTGAACGTTCAATGTATAAATTTGACCCTCGGATAAACTTTGTAACAAAGGTTAGCATAAAGCCGTACGGAACCTCCACGAGGAATGCACAAATATGGACTTACATCCTCAAGAAGAGAGAACTCTTCGTGGAGCCAACAATTACAAAATAAACGAACAAGCTCAGAACTACAAAGTAGGTTGGTTATAGGTTACGGGTGAAACCGCTGCCTATTCTAAGAAACGTGTTAGATCGGATCAACTGGAAATGTGCCACATGTTTTAAAACCCTATCAGTGTTATCAACAAAACAATAAGAAACGCTCCAAAGAAAACCCAGGCTACTAGCAGGAAAAACTCACCCGCTTCAAAGCATTCATTGAGTATGCTACACCAGTTTCTTTCTTGCCTCTATTAACTCTCCGCCATCTTCACTCACCACTGTGTTTGTTTAAATGGGAAACACTCCCAAAGCGCAAATAGCCAGCTTGCAACAGACCGATAGGGCTTCTGGGTAGGGTAGTTGTCTTCCTCCTCTTTCAGCATTAAGACGCATGGCTCTTTCTAACATTGGACTACACGTAGACTAGAAATAAGTATATAGACGAGACGGGCAGCAGTACCGATTCTATTATATTATGGAAAATACATCAAAATGCATTTATTTATAGCTCACCAAAGTAGCTCATGAATATATATGTGAACGTGGACCTTGTGACGTCCTATTTGCCATTAGGAAAAAAGTTACAGTCCCTAAAAGGAATCCCTTCAATTTAATACTTTTCTAAATGTTTATAACCATAATTCTGATGCCCCAAATACTGATATTGACAAGTAAAATGTTTAGGTCTGCAATTGTAACATAAGTCCACATATTTTTCTGAGATGGTATGTTTCAACATTGTCTGTTACACTCATTGCTGGTTCCCAAGTATGCATTGTCAAAGAGACATAGGTCTAAGCTGTTTGAGTTTACCTTTTAATATAATCCTCTCAAAAAGATTAACAAAAAGACAAATTCAACAGAATTCAGATTGAGCATTAACATTGAGAAGGATAAATAGGCATGATACAAAATGTGTGCTTCCTCAGCCATGCATGTATTACTACCAGTCCTTACCATTGCACACTGACTGGGAGTCAAGCTCAAGTACGCACTCACACACAACCCTCAGACTTTCATGCATGCTATCCATCTGTTCACTAACACATGAACAGGTCAATATCCATACACCACATGGGAACTGGGGAACAGCGGTGGTCAGGGTACAATTTGCAATTGTGTAGCAAACACTATGAAGTGCAATCGCCCTATGGGAGAATGAGGGGACTAAGGAGGCCCAACTGCCCTCTGGAGAAGAGCCACGGAAGATAGTGTCGAATCTGTCTCCATGGTGATCTCTCAGGCACACCAGTGTAGAATTTCAACTGTTGGGGAGGGAGTCCGGGCTAAAGATTGAGGGGGAGGGTGGGTGGGTGGGGGTGGAAAGGGGCTAAGGTTGGAGTAGAGAGTCAGTGAGTGACTGTGTAACACTTGGTAATCAGCTCCTTGCTTGTTTAGCTCCTTGCTTGCTTGGCCTGGGCATATTTTATCTCAATCAGTCTACAATTGAGAAGGGAAAAAATATATATACTGGAAAAATTCCCCACCTGAAATACAGTGTGGCGATGTCTCTTAAAAGTTTTACTTACATGCAAGGCCTCTTTGATGTCGCCTTCAAAGGGGTGTTGTTGAAAAAATCTGTGAAGTTCATTGCCTCAGCTGTGTCCCAAGTTTCAAGCACAAAGTGATTTATGCAGTCCAGCCAATTTATACCGATATTAACTTCTAATCTGCCTATTTGTTTCAGGCAGTTGATATGCATAATTAAGCTTTTGGGCGGCAGGTAGCCCAGTGGTTAGAGTGTTGGGCCCGTAACCGAAAGGTTGCTGGATCAAATCCCCGAGCTGACAAATCTGTCGTTCTGCCCCTGAACAAGGCAGTTAACCCACTGTTCCTAGGCCGTCATTGAAAATAAGAATTTGTTCTTAACTGACTTGCCTAGTAAAATAAAGGTAAAATAAAAATAAAAAAAAGCTCAAAATTAAGTATTATTTGTCACATGAGAAGGACAGATTTATTAGTCTTGACAGAGAAAGTTTGATATGAATCCTTTCCCATAAAGTTATGTTACTGGAGTTCACTTGTACTTGATAAACAGCATTCAACTGAGATGATGTCTTTATAACAGAGATCACCACAGCCATAAAGCCAACACTGCTATCATGAATCATCTGTTTGCCTGGTTGGTTGCTTGTGTGTTAAAGAGTGAGTTCAATTACATTCCACAGAGACCTTAAGGGGGGCCCATGACCCTCTGTTTGTGCCCCCTCCCCCACAACCCACCACAAACTGACCTCCCCCTCAGTCAGTGAGACGCTACATCCCAACCCCCTTCCCACACTGCCTTTCCAGTATGAAAGGACAGGAGATAACAGTTTGAAAGGACAGGAGATAGCCAGTAATAATTAATGTATTTGCAGATTGCTTTACCTGCAAACAACCAATCTGGTGCCTCTGCTCCACACCCCTCGACTTCCCCCACTTCATTTGAATTGCACTCTGATACAAAGCTGTAGTATCATGATGCAGAGAAACAGAGATATATTCCAGTTAGGGCCAGGATGATACCAATATCACGATACTTGTTAGTATCATTGCCAGGGAAACAAAACATGAAGCAGATTTAACTTCTTTAGGAAAACAGCCCTATCACATTTATTTATTTTCCAAGCAATAGCACACAATATTTTACATACAGCATGTTTTTGTTTTTTTGTAGGCTGTCATTAAGAATTTGTTCTTAACTGACTTGGCAATTTAAATAAAGGTTCAATACATTTTTTTTAAAAAATTATAGGACCAAAAAGCTTGGTTTGCTTCGTGTTTTCATTTTTGCCATGGAAAAACTATTGCAATACTGGTATCGTCACAGCCCTAATTACAGTACATGGGCACAATTTATTTATATACTCCTACAAAGAAATGTGAAATTCATAGATAAAAGGGTAGAGAATGTTCAATATTCAATTCATTTGTTATTTTCAAGAGTAACAGTGAGTTTACTAGAGAGAGAGAGCACGAGAGAGAGAGAGCGAGAGAGAGCCAGAGAAAGAGCCAGAGACAGACAGAACCAATTTGAGGAGTGTGTTTTTATCCACCTGATATAGAGGTAGTCATACACATTTTAGAATGATAGGTGTTTGATGGTTTGCTCTAGAGCTCTCGTCAGTGAAACTCACAGACAAGTATTTAATCAAGTATTTAATCTTTACCAAGTTAATGATTGCTGAGCGTATCTCATGGGTAGCCTACATAACAGCAGAACATTCACCTGACATTTTACTGTGTGGGTTTCTCATGGGTAGCCTACATAACAACAGAACATTCACCTGACATTTTACTGTGTGGGTTTCTCATGGGTAGCCTACATAACAACAGAACACTCACCTGACATTTTACTGTGTGGGTTTCTCATGGGTAGCCTACATAACAACAGAACATTCACCTGACATTTTACTGTGTGGGTTTTTCTTTTTTTCATTCTCCTTCTTTTAGTTCAGTGAGAATACAGTAGGTCTGCTTTAAGGTTTCATCATTGTATGGAATAAAACTACAGAAGTAATGAAAATACTTACAAGTCTGAAATACATGTATATTAATTCAACAAGGAGACACGCATCCAGTGTACATAAAGTGGGAAATGATCCCTATATGATCAATATTTCCCTAAATCTATGCCAAGGTTTTCCACAGAGCAAATATACTTTTCAACTGAATTATCACTGGGGAAAAGTTTGAGAAGCATCCATGTCAAATTTCCCCTCATAGAAACCTTTTCCCATTAAAGATATATGGATGAAGTCAGATATTTCTCATTTCAGATGGGTAGATGTCTTATACTAGTCCTGCACAGCGCAACCAACAACAATGAGAGGGATGCTTCTTTTGCATGGGATTAGGCAGTGTAATATTTTATATAGAGCAAAGGTGATGACTATATATCTACACCCCTGACCTGTGTCTATATAGAGATACAGTAGATCACGGCCATCATGGTGTGAGTTCTTCTTCTAGCACGGGGGAAAGGGGGATTTGAATCCTGTGATATCACTGGGCTTTCTTTCTTGACAGGTCAGAAAAAGCAGCTTTTATAGTTTACTCAACATGCACTTCTTGTCACCTGGCTATTGTATCTCAAATTGATAACTGCTTTTAGAGGGTGTGCCATTCCTCTGCAGTTATGGATGATATCCAATAGGGTTGGATTGACGAGATGTAGATTGTAGATTGGTAAAGTAGACTACATACAGTGTGACTGAAAGCCTGAATACCTTAACTGATAACGTTTTTCTGTCCTTTACACAGGAAAGCTTTTCCAAGGCATTATGCGAAAGTTGTGGTTTATTAATGCAGCAAGGGGTCCATAGCAAAACTGTCAAGATACAGTATCTGCTACAAGTCAAACTAGAGGGTGACATCTAGAGGAGTGCTTTCTAACAGACATGGAGCCATATACCATTATAGTAGTGGTACACCGGTCAGCTGTTTGTTCACCCACCTGCAATTGCTAATAACCCACCCGCAACCGCCCAAAGTTTAGGGACTAGGGATAAAATGCAAGAACTTTCAGTTCGGCTTGGATGCATATTTTATGTGGTTGAAATTCTGTCCCATTGTATGATGCTGATGAATACACATCTACAGATGGTATCTAACTGTGCATTTGCATTCTCTCAAGATGCTAAAGAAATAAATATTTCTCCACTCCTGTTCCCCAGTCAAAATGTAGGGAGAGCCAGGACGAAAGTAACAAGGGGCGAAAGTAACGCCCATTTTCTCAGATAACACAAAAGCTAGAATGACATAGGGAAGTCAGCATGTTCCTAATGTGGAGGATCACCTCCCTGCAAAAAACAGACCAGTCTGACCATGTTTCGCAGAGTTATTATCAACAAAAAGTGGTTTGGAGCGATGTAAGTAAAACAAAACAGACCCGGAAGTGTTTTTCGGTTGTAGAGTTGCATTAGAGAGGAAGAGGTAAAGAGAGAGGCCCAACTCGGTGGAAAATCTGTCTCTCTCCAGCAGGTGGCGTTTTTTCACCCCTCCAAGCAAGGAGTTTTTGTATGTAGGTCAATGAGAGTGAGATGTATCCACCAATCCAAAGAAAGGATAGGTGGGAGCTAGACTGCCTGCTGTGCCACTTGTGGACAACTACTCCCATTGTTAGGGCGGAGAGACAAGTATTTTGTCAGTATATCCATAATCTTTGGTTGTGTTAAGTTGTTGAAGATTCCTAACATACACTACAGTTCAAAAGTTATAAAAAATTCAGTCACTTGTTGATACTTTTCTAACATTATAAAAGCAATATGAACTAGAGGAGACAATGGCCTGTCCTTAAAAGTTCATTTTTATTTTATTCCAGATCATCAATTTACATTTTGTTACTTTCGTCCAACCAGTCTGTCCTGTAACTTATCCCAGGCTAACACCCAAGACTAGCTAGCATGACACTTATGCTGTCATTTTGCCACTAGATGGGTTAAGAAAATGACATACACTACCGTTCAAAAGTTTGGGGTCACTTAGAAATGTCCTTGTTTTTGAAAGAAAAGCACATTTTTTGTCCATTAAAATAACATAACATTTATCAGAAATACAGTGTAGACATTGTTAATGTTGTAAATGACTATTGTAGCTGGAAACGGCAGATTTTCTATGGAATATCTACATAGGCGTACAGAGGCCCATTATCAGCAACCATCACTCCTGTGTTCCAATGGCACGTTGCGTTAGCTAACCCAAGTTTATCATTTTAAAAGGCTAATAGATCATTAGAAAACCCTTTGCAATTATATTACCTCAACTAACCGGTGTCCCCGCTCATTGACTCTTTACCGGTACCCCTGTATATAGCCTCGTTATTGTTATTTTACTGCTGTTGTTTAATTATTTGTTACTTTTATTTTCTATGTTTATCTTAACTTCTTATGGCATTGTTTGTTAAGGTCTTGTAGGTAAGCATTTCACTGTAAGGTCTACACCTATTGTATTCGGCACCTGTGACAAATAAAATGTGATTTGACAAGGACAGCTATACAGCACCTGATTGGTAGGGCTAAGCATGAATAGTCATTGAAAATAGTGAAAAGCATCTCCTACTACATTCCCATTAAAGTGAGCTGAATTTGGTTAATACACCTATTATGTGATCCATTTTAGTCTGATTAATATTGTTAGGCAAAATATTGTGGATGTGCAACACTGCAATGTTGACGCATGGTTAATTTTCATAAATTACAAACCTATAGCATTAATTATTAAAATCAACACAAACATGAAATTATGTCTGATAGTACATTTGTTGAAAGTATTGAGCATTACAAACCAGAAACATGGAGATAAGACAGATATTGTGCACTTCTCGCCAGCTGTTACTTCCGTCCCAAGGCTGTGTTACGCCTGCCCCGTCGGCATGTACAAAAGTAACGTTGCGGAAGTTTTCTTCTCAGTTTATTTAATTGAAACTCATTTACCCTAGAAATGAAATTACTAATTGCTAATGGTAGAGGACATGTATAAGTTGTTTGTCATAATATATGGTGAAGAAACTAAAACTTTTGTCCCGGTTCTTCCAGATGACAAACATACTCATAACATGATGCAGCCATCACCATGCACAATATGAAGAATAGTACTCAGTGATGCACTGTGTTGGATTTTCCCCAAACATAACGCTTTGTATTCAGGACAAAAAGTTAATATCTTTGCCACATTTTTGGCAGTATACTTTAGTGGCTTACTGCAAACTGGATGCATGTTTTGGAATATTTTTATTCTATACAAGCTTCATTCTTTTTACTCTGTCATTTATGTTAGTATTGCGGAGTAACTACAATCTTGTTATACCATCCTTAGTTATCTCCTATCACAGCCATTCAACTGTTTTAAAATCACCATTGGCCTCATGGTGAAATAAATCCTTGAGCGGGTTTCTTGTAGTGACTGGGTGTATTGATACACCATCCAAAGTGTAATTAAGAACTGCACCATGCTCAAAGGGATATTCAATGTCTGCTTTTTTTTTTTTTTTACCCATCTACCAATAGGTGCCCTTCTTTGCGAACCTTTGGAAAACCTCCCTAGTCTTTGTGGTTGAATCTGTGCTTGAAATTCACTGCTCGACTGATAGTTATATGTGTGTGGTACAGAGATTGGGTAGACATTTAAAAATCACGTTGGACAGTACAACTTATGTGACTTGTTAAGCACATTTTTATTCCTGAACTTCTGTAGGCTTGCCATTACAAAAGGGTTGAATACTTATTGACTAAAGACATTTCAGCTTTACATTTTTTTATTAACTTGTAAAAATGTATTAAAACATAATTCCACTTTGACCTTATGGGGTATTGTGTGTAGATCAGTGACATAAAATCTTAATTTAATAAATTTTGAATTTCATGCTGTAACACAACAAAATATGCAAAAAGGGTTGTGAATACTGTCTGAAGACACACACACACACACACACACACACACACACACACACACACACACACACACACACACACACACACACACACACACACACACACACACACACACACACACACACACACACACACACACTTACATTTTAGCAGACACTCTTATCCAGAGCAACAGTAGTGAATGTATACACTTCTGTAGCTTTACATACTGGTCCCCTTTTAGAAACGAACCCACAATCCTGGCGTAAACTGGGACAGTTTAATCCTGGTGCATTTATTTCTTGGTCTGACAAGAGAAAATCTAAACTATTGTTACTAAGCTCTTGCAGATAAACCACATAATCAAAATCACATCACTTCATTGGTATGACATCAAAGAGGGGGGCAGAGCAATATTCCAACAGGAAGCTCACCCCGCAAAGCACACCGTAAGATCAGTGACAAAGGTTTTTTTCTGTTTTGATGTTAAGGTTATTAAACCATGTCATAAATAATGCACAGAGCCACATTGTGATGTAAATGTTCATATTATGTACTGGTGCATCAAAATACTGTACATGAAAGAGTTACCAATATTATGTTTACATTTTGGAATTCTGTCATTTTGATGTTATCCTGCTTTACCAACCATAGCTAGCTAAAGTAGGACAACATGGAGTAGCTACGTGTGACGGTGTTATAGTCCCACGTAGTCCTCCATAGTCCTCCATTGTCCTTCCAATGGAGGAAAGATATCCAGTTTACATTAGGGCCCCCCCCCTGTACGTAGGCAGGGCTCTGGTTCTTGTATACTATATCCTGTAATGTTTTTCTTTTAGTACTTTTATTAGTACTGATATTAGTACTGTTATTAGTACTGATATTTGAGTGAAATCAGAAAAATTTGGACACTTTTTTCATTTCTGTGTTCTGTAACTTCTTCAGACATCTATTCAACATATTAGCCCAACACATAATACATGTCTGAAATCCTCAACGATGCCTAAATGTAATTGTCATTGGGGTACAATTAGAACTATAATAATGCTGTCCCAGTTTATCTAACTTGCTGTTCCAGTCTACCAACTAAAACATCTTGAGGATTTCATGAATGTATCATGTGTTGCATAGATGTCGAAAGAGGTTACAGAAGCTGGAAATGCAAAAAGTGTCTCACATTCCGAATTCACCCTACTATTTGTTCAACTGCCCTACCAATACACTTTATATTTGTAACAGTCATACTTGACATAGCACATGCATAATCTATACTGTATATCGTGTACATATCAGTTTACATTACTATGCATGCTACCTTTTTAATTAATTGAAATTTTTTATGTGATTATTACTATTGATTATTGTACTGCAATGTTGAGGGTGCTAGCGCATAAGCATTTCACTGCACCTTTTATACCTGCTGTAAACGGTGTACTTGACGAATACATTTTGATACAGACAGCAAGTGAATTGTAAGGTTAAAGGCTTCAGCATGCTTCACTTCGGCTGGCGAAACGAGCGAGTGTGCTTTGTCCATATTAAGACGCCGTAGCCAGTATATGCGTCTAAGATAACTGTCATTAATTTTGAGGTTTTGGCGAGCATAATTTAGTCGCGTAATTGTATATCTAACTAACATGTTTGGTGCCGTATTTATCAATGAAAACATTTGCATGACGACGAGTCGTCTCTCGTTGAAGAGGAAGCACATGTGCAGGTCAAATACACCGATTAAACGGTTTACATGTCCTAATAATTCGAAAGATTGCTTAGAAAACCGGGTGTATTAATCGGCGTATTCTTAATTCGATTTTTACTTTAGGCCGATTAAAATAAACAGAGTAGGGTGTTTACATAACTAATGCTATACCCGGCCTACTGCCATAATCAGTTTAATATCGAATTATTAGTGTGCATGTAAAATCTAGCCTAGACAGCCCATAGTGCAGATCTAGCGCCCATGCACTATCGGTTGCCTAGGTTAGTTCAAATCCAATTCAAATGTTGTTGATCGACTAGTAGGCATAGCCTAGTCGAATTAAAAGTGAGACGTTTGGTATGTATTTTTCATACATAGCCAGCGATACATATTAATAGGTAGTTTTTCCAGCAAATTAAATGATCATAACTAGCCTAGTAAGATTTCAGTTAATTATTTCGCACCTCGCAATTAGCCTACTGCTACAAGGTGAACTAATTAGCCTGGTCTAGTGTGGTTAGATATCCACGTGTGTCTGTATATATTGCGAAATATAACTTCATAAATAACAAACTACAATTTTAATGTGGTGCAACTTGGGCTCCCAAGTGGCGCAGCGGTCTAAGGCACTGCATTTCAGTGCTAGAGGTGTCACTACAGACACCCTGGTTCGAATCAATGTTGTATCACAACCGGCCGTGATTGGGAGTCTCATAGGGTGGCGCACATTTGGCCTAGCGTCGTCCGAGTTTGCCCGGTGTAGGCAGTCATTGTAAATAAGAATTGGATCTTAACTGACATTCCTAATTAAATAAAGGTTAAATAAAAAATATAAATAAATTGCTAAGAGGTCAGGGAGGGGTGACATCATGCAATGTCTTTTCACATTTGGCTCCACAAGAGGTCACCATTCTCCTTCAGGTTAGGCAGAGCTGCAGCTCAAGGATTAATCTTTTTTTTTTTTTCACAGTCTATGCTATGGTCTACAAAGTGCCAACAATGGAGCCGTCTGTTCAGGCAAAAGGGACAAGGCTAAATGTCTCACGGTTGATAAACTGGTGCCCTGTGTAGTTTCAGCGAATTCAATGTGCCATTCAGTGTACTGATGAGGGCAAAAGTAAAATGTCATAGGCAATACAGGGACTACTGTAAATTGTCAACCTGCAGAGAGGAATACCATACTTTTTTATTTTTTTATTAACCCCATATTTCATTTAATTTCTGCTATAGGCCAAAGGTTTGTCTGTTTCTTTAAATAAAAGGGCCCTTAGGAAAGCAGACAAATCCCAATTATAGTATTGTGTTACTGGGGTTATAATAACATTGGAGTATTGGCCTACTTTACAGGTTTGAAACCCTGTTTAGTCTGACACATAATTGGTTAAATACCCATAGCATCACATAAAACGTTCCTGTAATTATGTATTTATTTGATTAGATAAAACCATCACTTATCTGTTCATAAAATGTATATTTTTATGTGACCACATTAGAATTTGAGGGCGCATAAGAACTTGGTGTCAACTTCTGTCTTCAAAACAGTAAGTCATCTACATTCTATTTCTCTTTTTGCACTGTTATGTAATGTGTTGATGTTCAGTTGGCTTTTGGACTAGTTCATCTCAGTTACAACAGGAGGAAACTTTGCAGATCGACCTCGCTGACTGTCTTTCACTGTTTGCTCTCGTGTATTTCACTGCGGATGGTTTTAACGTAAGGGTGGGATTTATGAAACAAAGGCCTTTTCTGAAACATGAGGCCTTGGGCCTGTCCAGTATTCATGCTCCTGTTGCTGTACTTTGTGAAATACTACCAAATCCATGTAATATAGACAGGTCAGGCATGGATTACAGCACCATGTGGTTTTATTGGATGTTCTGCGCTGTGAAATGGTTTATTTTGTGATTTGGGCCTTGTTTCTCCCTCTGTCCTTAGCGCTTCTGCCTGCCTGCCTATGCGGAACAAAAGATTAGCAGCCAGGAAATGCCCCAGCCAATCAGCTGCAGCCTTACATCCTGCCAGTGAGAGCAGGCCACTCACAGATTGGTTTCTATCCTAACAGCCGATCGGCCAGCCTGGAGAGCCGTGGCTGTGCTCTGAGCAGGGTGAGGACAGAGTGCTGTCCTCCATGTTTTAATAAGCATTGACATAATACACTGAGTTTGTTAGCCATGCATCCACAGAGGTAAGCTTGATTTTCATTATTTCACTTCCTCTTTAATAAGCTACCAGCTACTGTGTATGTTCTGTGCCTCAGGAATACAGGTTTGTCTCAGGGAGAGAGGGGGAAGAGAGCCTGCTAGTCCCCACAGCACAGTAGTGGAGCCTGGCAAGAGAGCAGAGTACAGCACAGCAGGCTGCCTCTGCAGGTTATGTCTCTGATCACATACGGGTCAGCCTGTCTTACCACCATTTTACAGAATATAGTATGACAAGAGGAATAAGGAACAGGATTGATCAGTTTGGCTTGACTGTCGGGTTGTAAGGGTTTATGACTGTCACAGTCCTGTACAATCAAAATGGAAGGTGTGGGGAGGTGAGAGCTGTAACATTTTAAGAGGGGATCCCAGTGAATTTAACAGATGGTAAAGGGACAGCTCAGCAATGACAGCACAGCAAAAATGATTTAGGCCTCAGTGGTATTAGAGCAGGGCACTGCTTTTAATTGTATGTCCTGTTAAGCAGGAAAGCAATCTTTATTGAGGACAAACAAAATCTCACGGTCAGTGTTTTTCCAGACTACTGTTTATACCTACGGGTAGTTCTGGCATTCTTCTTTTAGCATGTTGAATTATTGAACAGGGTTTGTCTGGCTTTAAACAAAAATGTATTGAACAACTGGCCAAACTAAAATCTCTCTGAATGTTAGATTATATGCCTCAAAGGTTTAGTATCTGGTGAGAATCTGCCTAATGGTCTTTTTCAGTTCACAGCTTTCTCTTTGCTGTGGAGTGGCAGCCATTTCAGAGTGCTTCCCCTTTATGTGCCTTGGCTCTAGGCACTCTGGGTGTTTGCATGCGAAGCCTGACGAAGGGAAGCAGAGCTGTTTCAGACAGCCTTGGCCAGAAAAATATCATTATCCCAAGAAGGATATAAATAATCTTGAATTCTGTAGTGGAACTCATTGAATTTGCACATATAGACAAATGCTGTATGTCAGCAGATGTTTTGTCAACAACCGTGCAAACTATCATATTATGCCTGAATTTCTGGAATGTAACGCCAATTGCCTCAAATTCACGGAGTCAAAACACATTACTTTTTACCCTACAATGGTTCTACTTAATGAATTGACTAGAGAGCAAACCTTTTCATCCAGTGTGTTTTGTGAATGGTCTTTGGTAATGTCCTTAATCTCTTTATTCCTGTCTGGCGTGAGGATTTGAGGTGCTGCCACCGACTTAGCCCATTCATAGACACTAACTACCTTTGGCGCCCATTGATGAAGGTATCTTCTTCTCGGGGGACTTTTGTTAAGGACCAAGACGCTTGCTGTAAAAGTCAACATGAATCCCTTGCGGTATGGTTTTGGAAACATAAGGAATGTATATTTCACATCACCAAGAACTTATTTTCTAAACACAACACTTTAAATGACTATTAGTGTTCACACACGGCAATATCTCCATGTTACAGCGTTTGTTTAAAGAAGACCGACAGAACACAAAGGTGTGCTAATTAGCTATCTAGCGTGCCCCTGTGTGTAAGCATAACTGGAGAGGAAGTGTAGTTCGTCAGCTGGAGGCACACAAAGTATATGGATCTGTGAAAATCTGCTAAAGTTGCAGTAAGTATTTTTTTTATTTGAAAGATTCTTTATCGCTGATATGAAAGATAAAGGCCATATGTTTCGAAAACCGTAAGCAAGCAATGATTGTTGATGTTTCTAATACGGCGTCAGAATTGTAGTTCACATGGCCAGCTGTCGACGAAGCTTACTGCTGAAAACCCTAAGGAGAGAAGGGTTTTCTAGAGCTACGACGACTCTGCTTTGCACTAATGGTCCAAACAAGAGAACAAATTCATAGTGGCACACTTTTTTTTCACCACACCTGAGTAATCTGACATTTTCTAACGACCTTCACGTCATTCAGATTTGTTCTCGATGTTAAACTATCATTGTTTTTGTCTATCATAATCGTTTTAATGGCCGCATTAGTATTTACTTAACTACAAATAGAGATTATAGTTCAGTGGCACTGGCAGAATAAAATAAGTAATAGCAATACTACTGTTGGTTACAAGTATAGACACATTGTAAAAGTCCAGAAGTAAAGCCAGTAGGAAAGCGTTTGACTGGGAAAAGGGTGTTGGCAGCATGTTCTCCATTCTTAACCACAGCCGTCCATTTTGATTCTGAGGCCTGTGACATTTACAGCCCTGTCTTTGTGCTTAGTGTAAGGCCCCTTCCTGCATTCCTGTGAGCCAGTCTACTGGTAAGCTGTGTGTGACCTCTACAGCAGCTCGCCTCGGCTGGAGCCGGGTGTGCAGTGTTCTCAGCAGGCAGGCAAGGAGGGAATGTCTTCAAAATGGACGGCACACACACACACTGCCTCAGAGCTGTGGAGGGAGAGGGAGTGAATCTGATACGCTCCCTTTCTGCCTGTGTAGCAGCGTCCCCCATGTTTTAGAAAATGCACACAGCCAGTGATGACTATATGGGCTTTGAGGGAGTGAGGGACTTGGTTCCAGGAGTTTTGTGATAGTGAGGAGAAATCCTCTCTGCATTGCAGCACTGTGTCTAAGGAGATAGGGTTGAAGAGAGCCTGTGTGGCACACTGAGCCAGGCGCCCAATCAGGTAACTCCGTGTGGCGCTCAAACCAATCGGCAGTCCACAGCTGAGGTTAAAGATTGACAATCGCAGAGAGAGAGCAGCAGGGAGAGCAAGGCCCTTCTGGAAAATTCTGCACCAATCTTTGTCTTATCCCCCACCGGCCTCACTAATAAAAAATACAAAAAAGAAAGAATAAAAATAAAAAGAAGAATCTGTATTCTGTGCGTAAAGAGAGAAAAAAGGTATGCTGTCAATTTCCTACATTGAAGCAAGGCTGTTCTGTCAGAGAGCGTGGGAGGGATTATATCACTATATTAATGAACATAATGTATTTTCTGAAATGTTTTAACTACAAGAAGGGTATTGTAGGCATTGTGTTGGTGTGTTTTCACTGTCTCTTTTCCTCTGCTCACCTGACCTGAGGAGGAGGGGATGTTGCTGAGGCAGACTCTGTCTGCGCTGAACGCCTATATCGGAGGTGGAGGCCAGTAAAGACAGTGCTCTGTCTCTGTCATCTTCTACCCCTGAGATGGAGAAGAGAGACAGAGGGGTGATAAAGAAATGGTGGAAAAGGGACTAGATTTGCTTCTCTAACCGGCTACTATCTTTTTATCTGGCACTCTTGCATTCTAATTATGCTGCTCTCTCCAAGAGCTAAATAAAAAGCTGGTGAAATGGAACCCATCTGAGCTGTGAGACAGTAGCTTGTGCCGTCGCGTCAAAGAAAATGTCTGAAACCAGGGGATCGACACATTGGTGTCTGAAAAAACAAGGATGTTCATGTTGAGCTGATACTGGGTAAAACCTGTTTGACAGTTTTCTTATTAAGCAGCACAAGAAAGTACCTTTTTTAAATTCAAGGAAGTGTGCATTTAAATTTATGTGTATGCATATGGCTGGGGCTGTGTTTGTTCAAGACAATGAAACAGGCATGTTTGAGTTGCTTCTCTCTTGAGGGATGTAAAGCGCATGAGACTAGGGTAGTCCAATTTTAGAGGAACATGACCATGGCATTGTAGTTACCATGCAGTTGTAGAGCTGATGGTTCTCCATTGCCCCTGGCCTCAGTTCAGCCTTGACCTGCCTCAGACGTCTCAGTAGGTCATGGGGCCCAAGGATTGTGGGCTCAGGATTCATGGGTGACGGGAATGGTTGAGTTTTATATCATTTTAAGATTACCAACAGGTTTGTCAAACTATTCTATGATTTTTTTGAAAACAATTGTCATTTAAGCTTTAACAATTTATCTAAAAACGCATGAACTCCGATTTTTCTCATTTTCAAAAATGTATCTTAAACCCTATTTTAAATAATTTTAGGTGTTTGTGTTGTGCCCACTATTGGTTGAGACACAGCATTTTATTGAATGCATTGTGGGTGTCATAAATTTTGTGTATTTTACCCCCAATTTTTGATCTTGGCTCATTGCTGCAACTCCTCAATGGGCTCGGGAGAGGCGACGGTGGAGTCATGAATCCTCCGAAACATGACCTGCCTAACTGCGCTCCTTAACACCCGCCAGCTCAACCCGGATGCCAGCCGCACCAATGTGTCGCAGGAAACACCGTTCAACTGGCATCCGGGGTCATCCCGCAGGCACCTGGCCCGCCGCAAGGAGCCGCTAGAGCGCGATGAGCCAAGTAAATCCCCACTGGCCAAAACCTCCCCTAACCCAAACGACGCTGGGCCAATTGTGCACCGTCCTATGGGACTCCTGGCCACGGCCGGTGGTGGCACAGCCCGGGATATGAACCGGGGTCTGTAGTAACGCCTCTAGCACTGCATGCGGGAGAAGGACGCCACTTGGGAGGCCCCAAGCAAACGGTGGGTGTCATTTCAACCATATAAATAGTCTATCTATCCCTTCAGACCCCTGCATTCTAGCTGGTATGCCATTTACATTTTAAATTGAATTGAAACTTTAACTTCCAATTACTACCAGAAAGATTGGTTCTGGTCCACCCATTGTCGAATGTCAACTTTTTGAATGGGAATGTCTATTCTATTATCGCTACAACACAAACACCTCAGATGATGTAAAATAGGGTCTAATTTACAACATACTTTTGGTCATGTAGTGTATGTGGACACCTGCTCGTCAAACATCTCATTCCAAAATCATGGTCATTAATATGGAGTTGGTCCCCCTTTAACAGCCTCCACTCTTCTGGGAATGCTTTCCACTAGATGTTGGACCTTTGCTTCAGGGACTTGCTTCAATTCAGCCACAAGAGCATTAGTGAGGTCAGGCACTGATGTTGGGCGATTAGGCCTGGCTCGCAGTTGGTTTTCCAATTCAACCCAAATGTTTTTGATGGGGTTGAGGCCAGGGCTCTGTGCAGGCCAGTCAAGTTCTTCCACATCGATCTCGACAAACCATTTCTGTATGGACCTCGCTTTGTGCATGGGAATTGTCATGCTGAAACAGGAAAGGGCCTTCCCCAAACTGTTGCCACAAAGTTGGAAGCACAGAATCATCTAGAATATCATTGTATGCTGCCGAGTTAAAATTTCCCTTCACTGGATCTAAACTTTACAGTTGGCACTATGCATTCAGGCAGGTAGCGTTCTCCTGGCATCCGCCAAACCCAGATTCGTCAGTCGGATTGCCAGATGGTGAAGCTTCATTCATCACTCCAAAGAACGCATTTCCACTGCTCCAGTCCAATGGCGGCGAGCTTTACACGACTCCAGCCGACGCTTGGCATTGCGCATGGTGATCTTAGGCTTTTGTATGGCTACTCGGCCATGGAAACCCAAGTTCCCGACGAACAGTTCTTGTGCTGATGCTTCCAGAGGCAGTTTGGAACTCTGTAGTGAGTGTTGCTCACTACTTAGGACAGACGATTTTTACGTGCTACAAGCTTCAGCACAGCTGTCCCGTTCTGTGAGCTTGTGTGGCCTACCACCTCGCGGCTGAGCTGTTGTTGATCCTAGACGTTTCCACTTTACAATAATAGCACTTACAGTTGACCGGGGCAGCTCTAGCAGGGCAGTTACAAACTGACTTATTGGAAAGGTGGTATCCTATTACAATGCCACGTTGAAAGTCACTGAGCTCTTCAGTAAGGCAATTCTACTGCCAATATTTGACTATGGAGATCGCATGGCTGTGTGCTCGTTTTTATACACCTGTCAGCCACGAGCGTGGCTGAAATCGCCGAATCCACTCATATGAAGGGGTGTCCACATACCTTTTATTTATTTTTTCATGTTTATATACACAGTTTACGCATTTGTTGGTAATTGACGCTAAAGCTAAAAAAAAAGTTTTATTAAAAACATTTTAATAGATTCAATAAATCATGAAACGGTTTCACAACCCTGTTTGTAAGCTTTCAAACTATCTTAAACTCAACCATTTTATCTTTTTCAGTGATGACATGGATGTCTCATGATAGGGTGGGGTATGCAAAATGGGTCAACTTTGAGCACCTCTAACTCCTGAATGTTTTGGTGTTCTACCATGGTCAAACATGTATGGAAGGTTTCGTTCAAATCAAAAGGGGTGCGATCCGAAAGTGATTGAAATCATATGGAATGACCAAATGTTGTTTGAAATTAGAACACATTTAGCTGTTAGTTACATAACATCCATGCCCAGTCATTTCTAGTAGATGATGCCATCGTGTTTCATTTGTCTATAGAGACCTCAGTGCATAATTCATGGGTTTGAGTTGATGTGTAGATAGGATTCATGTATGGCTCCAGAAAAGTAAATCTAATCCCTGGGACATTGTTCTGAGGCACTGATGGATGATTGGTGACCTTCAACCTGACATTGTCAGTTTCACACTCTGGAACTCTTAACATTAAAACACTGCTTTACTAGAAATGTTCCTTCTCCCAATAAGAGAGAGACTATTTCTGGCCATAGCATGTAGATTTATGATATCTCTGCACCAAAGCGAACAGTGTGTGTCTGTGTCCAGTCAGGTTTGGTTTAGACTTAGTGGACTCTCACTCTTAAGAATAACCCCATTATAGTGAGACCGAGAGAGTGAGTTAGTGTCCTTCCTCTGAAAATGATACTAGATCCACACAAATAAGATTTGTGAGACTATGGTTTTACATTTACGCATGTTTTATACAGTGATTTATGGTTGTTACTTAGTAGATGGTGTTGCGAAACCACGTACATACTGTGGATGAAGCAATGTTCGGTGTAAACATCGAGAGTCAAACTGTAAAAGGGCATTGGTTGAATTGATCTATGTTGGGAGTCTTTTTCTGTTGGTGTTGTAATAACAGGTTTTGATAGTACATCTCTTTTCTCTGTCAGTTTGGCTGAGGAGGTGAAGACTGAGTCGGATGCAGTAGAGGGGATGGAGATCTCTACACGATCCAAAGGTGAGGAAAAAAAAACAATGAAAGCTGAGCTGTACCTATTTTGCCTATGCCTGCGGGCAGTATGTGGTGGTGGTGAAGGCTTTATTTTATTGCTCCTGTGTTGAGTGTTAGCTACTGTATGTGTGTGTCTGGTAGAGTTGAATCACACACGGTACAAGATGGAGGCTAATGTGTTTCTTCTGTTAATATCGCTGTCATGTCTTGTCACTATGGTAACTGTTTTTTTCATCTGCTGTACTGTATGAAAACAATGAACATCAACTGTTCTATAGCCAGTACATGCACCTTCTTCTGGGAAATAACACCAGTCATGTTGGCTTGCCTGACCTTTGACCCCTCCCTGCAGTTTCAGACCCTGGGTCAGTAGAGCGGGCGGCCCAGAAACGCAAGGTGCCCAGCCCCCCTCACTCATCGAATGGTCACTCCCCATCTGAGACCTCCCCCAGCCCGGTCAAAAAGAAGAAGAAACCAGGAGCGGTCAGCAGCAGTAAAGACCAGGTGCGACCTCCCCCTTCCCTCCCCTCCCTGCTCCTCTGTGCTCACACTGTTGGGCTTTCAGAGGCTGATGGGTTTCTGTTACACTGAAATATATACTACAAAAAAAACTATGTATAACATTTTCTGTCTTTTGATATGCCATGGGACTATTTTATGTTTGACACCAGGGGTTTATCTTTTCATAGTGTTACAGTAAGCCTATATGTCCTAATACTATGTAATAAGATTGTTATCTAAATAATTGTTTTATTAATTTGTGTTTGCATGCTTGTTTGACAAATGTTGCCTATTGAAATCAAGTGATTGGTGATGCTTCGGCCCTCGCTCACTCACACTGAAACTATTAATGATTAGCGCTTTATAATTGGTCAATAACAATAGCAACCTGGGCTTATAAGCCATAGATCAAAGCTTGTCTTAATGTAACGGGTGTGGACCAAAATACAGACTGCTTATCAGATCCAATCAGTAAGCGATGCTAAAGGCTAGTTTCTCAAACTGATCCTTTTCACTGTCTTGACCTTTTGAAAGGGGATTTGCAATGTAATCTACAGTAATGATTCTATTCCAGTCTGATCCCAGGAATGGTCGATTAATCAATGTTTTAATGCCTTATGTCGCAACACAGGGTTCTAAGCAGTCTGTTTTGGACAGTTACTATGTTGATTGTCTTTTTGGAAAACATTTGATAAAAACAATGTTTAATGTCTGCTGTGCTGCTCATGTAATCTCACATTTGAAAACCCCAACGTTCTCTTTCTCTTGCCTGCATTTCAGTCAGAACTAAGACATGGTCCCTTTTACTATGTGAAGCAGCCAGCACTCACCACAGACCCTGTTGATGTTCTGCCGCAGGATGGCAGGAATGACTTCTACTGCTGGCTGTGCCACCGCGAGGGCCAGGTGCTCTGCTGTGAGCTCTGCCCGAGGGTGTACCACGCCAAGTGCCTCAAACTACCCGCAGAGCCCGAGGGTGACTGGTTCTGCCCTGAGTGTGAGGTACTCGCTTGTGGGTGGGATCAAAGTTAGAGTCTTGGAGTAACAAGAAATTCTGATCATGTTGGTATAGGATGTGGTCAAGGTAGTAAAATGAGGCTTGATACTGAGAATATCCTTTGAAAGCTAACATCTTGCTAACAACAGATCTACCTCTTGTCTTTCAGAAAATAACAGTTTCAGAGTGCATAGAGACACAGAGTAAAGCAATGACGATGCTAACAATAGACCAGCTGTCTTACCTGCTAAAGTTTGCACTCCAGAAGATGAAACAGCCAGGTGTAAGTGCACTGACCTCCCTCCTCCAACTGACTGACCAGTAACATTCTAAATCAACTGTATATTGGGTACATATTCCAAAGACTTGTGCTTCTGCTTTCACCCTCCCCACATTGTCATGGGAAAACTACTTATTTCTAACTGTTGTTATTGACTATTTGTTTTGAGAGTAGATACTGAACTGTTGAAGAATAGAAAGATCAGTGTTAGTAAAGTTCATATACACTGAGTGTACAAAATTATAGATGACAGACTGACCAGGTGAATCCAGGTGAAAGTTATGATCCCTTATCCAGATTGCATCACATCCGGCCGTGATTGGGAGTCCCATAGGGCAGCGTACAATTGGCCCAGCGTCGTCCAGGTTTGGCCAGGGTAGGCCGTCATTGTAAATAAGAATTTGTTTTTAACTGACTTGCCTAGTTAAATTAAAAAATAAAATAAAAACAATAATATTGTCACCTGTTAAATAATATCCCCTTCAGTGTAGATGAAGGGGAGGAGACAGGTTAAAGAAGGATTTTTAAGCCTTGAGACAATTGAGACATGGATTGTGTATGTGTGCAATTCAGAGGGTGAATGGTCAAGACAAAATATTTGTGCTTTTGAACAGGGTGTAGTAGTAGGTGCCATGCGCTCCCGTTCAAGTGTCTCAAGAATTGCAACGCTGCTGGGTTTTTCACGCTCAACACTTTCCCGTGTTTATAAAAAACTGTGGGACATCCAGCCAACTTGACACAACTGTGGGAGTCAACATGGGCCAGCATCCCTTGACACCTTGTAGTCCATGCCCTTATGAATTGAGGCTGTTCTGAGGGCAAAGGGGGGTGCAATGCAATATTAGGTAGGTTTTCCTAATGTTTTGTACACTCAGTGTAATTCCAATGTGAGTGAACATAACTCTCTCACAAAAACACAATGGAATGGTCGTGTGCTTGTTGATATGGTCTGATTTTAAGGCCGCTCAATGCTTTCTCATAGTTTTGTGTTCCATCAGTGATGAGGTCCAATGCCCCTTCCCCAATACACTTATTTACTATACTCAAAGTCTGAAGTATCCTTTGGTGTTCTGGTTCCAAAATGGTAAACCATAAGTTAGGGTGTTCTAACAACCCTAAACCAACCAAGCCTGTTTTAGGCCTCTCTACAATGGCATAAATAGGAAAGGAACCATTGGGTCCAGTTTGTAAAGCGGTGGCGTGGTGAGGATACAGTTGCCCCTCTTATTCTTTTTCAGGACCAACCACGCTCGTCATCTCACTCCCCCCATGCAGGCGCCACGCAGAGAAAGGCTTTTAATTGGGTAATCAAACAAACACACAAAAAAAAGACCTAATCATATTTCCCCCTGCTATTTTCCTTCTGTTTGGAGTGTTTTTTTTTGTTTTGTGTGTCTGTTTTTAGTTGCTGTTGTCTGTCCTAGGGTGGTAGAGTCTGGGTGGTAGAGTCTGGGTGGTAGAGTCTGGGTGGTAGAGTCTGGGTGGTAGAGACTGGGTGGTAGAGTGTTGTGGAGGTCATGCATTGAAGGCTGAATCCTAAATTGAGATGCGATTTCAAGCAACTGATATCTTAACCTAAATCCTGAATTGCAATTATATATTTAGTTTTAGCTATGAGTGTGTCTCAAATTAGGATTTGGCCTAAGTGAGGCCTATTTGGAATTGGAATATGAAGGTAAATTCACTGTGCATGTCTCTTGTCTCTTCTCTAGACGGAACCCTTCCAGAAACCAGTATCTCTGGAACAGCATCCGGACTACGCAGAGTATATATTTCATGCCATGGACCTCTGTACATTAGAGAAGGTTAGAAATGGGCTGTCCTTTCTTTGGGGTTAGAACTACAATCCCAAACCTCACCAGTCGTTGATCAGTGACCTTTTTCTATTTAATTTTTTCCAGAATACGAAAAAGAAAATGTATGGCTGTACTGAAGCTTTCTTGGCAGATGTGAAATGGATTTTACACAACTGCATAATTTATAATGGAGGTTGGTGTTTTGATTGCAATGGATTTTTACTGGTCATCAATAACTGGTTTGTAATGATTACTAACTGTGACCTTATTTTAGGCAATCATAAGCTCACTGCCACAGCTAAAGTCATAGTGAAAATCTGTGAACATGAGGTAAGTATGGGTATGCGGTCAAAGATTCTTTCAGGCCTTCAGAAGAGACTCTTCTTACACATACAATGATTCTTCTCTTTCAGATGAATGAGATTGAGGTCTGTCCGGAGTGCTATCTGTCAGCTTGCCAAAAGAGAGACAACTGGTTCTGTGAGCCATGCGTGAGTTCAGTTCCTTAAAATCCAAGCTTGTAGTAAACGAGTCATGCTTTTTAGTTGTAGTACCTTGTGTATACTGAATGTGGTCTGTATAATGGTCTCAGTATGATAACTAGTCTTCCTGTTGACTTTGCCCAGAGTAATCCTCACCCTCTGGTGTGGGCCAAGCTGAAGGGGTTTCCATTCTGGCCTGCCAAAGCACTGCGGGACAAAGATGGGCAGGTGGACGCTCGTTTCTTCGGGCAGCACGACAGGTAATTCCCCTTTGTTACTTAACTATGTCACTTAAAACTAATCAGTACATTTGGTATTTCACAGCTCTCCGTCTCTATTCAGCTGTTGAATTGTGTTATTATTCTTCACCTTCCAGGGCGTGGGTCCCCTTAAACAACTGCTACCTCATGTCCAGGGAGATTCCCTTCTCTGTGAAGAAGACTAAGAGCATCTTCAACAGTGCTATGCAGGAGATGGAGGTTTACGTAGAGAACATGAGGAAGAAGTTTGGAGTGTTCAACTACGCCCCCTTCCGGACACCCTACACCCCTGACAACCAGTACCAAATGCTGCTGGATCCCGCCAACCCCTCATCCGGCTCGGTCCGGCCCGAGAAGCAGGAGAAGATCAAGTTTAACTTTGACATGACTGCATCTCCCAAGATGCCCTTGTCCAGGAGCATGCTGTCTGGCGGTGGCATGGGTGGAGTTGGCGGGAGTACAGACCGGAGGATCTCCCTGACAGATATTCCCCGCTCGCCCATGAGCACCAACTCCTCTGCTCACACAGGGTCTGATGGAGAGCAGGACACACCAGACAAGGGCCCGGCTAGAGCCCCAGACAGCCACTACAGTGCTGCGGAGGAGTCCATGGACTGCACAGGTAGGAGTGGCAGTCTGGAGTTGAAGAGTCCTAGGGGAATATACTGTAACAGTGACCTAGACTCTGGTTTTTGGTATAAATCAAGCACTGTAAACACAGGGCATGTTGATTTCTTCAACGTACAATTGCCATAGGATATTAATTGAATTTTTAAAAGGACTAAGTATAGCATGACATCGATAGATATCTGCACTCTTTCCACAGCATCACCTGCTTCCACTCGACCTGGTCCTGCCTCTGGTGCCAATGACAGCCCTAAACCGTTCCACTCTCAGGGTCCTGCTCTGCCGCTCGTCCCCAAGCAGGAGAAAGCAACTCCCACAGGGAGCATCCTTAACCTCAACCTGGGTGAGCTGCCACACACCTGGCCTCAGTCACACCACAATCATCTTCAAAGCTCACCTATTTAAGGCTTCATGACAGCAAAACCATATCCATATCCATAAACCTTAACCATATGTAGAGGCATTCCTACTTGGTCTAGTGATTTTTAGTGGATTTCAACCAGTCAATAACATTGCTTGTGATCTTGTGTGCTGGCCTTTCAGACCGTAGCAAAGCCGAGATGGACCTAAAGGAGTTGAGTGAGACTGTACAGCAGCAGCAACAGCAGGGGGCGCCACCAGTCCTCACCTCGCCTAAGAGACAGATCAGGAGCCGCTTCCAGCTCAACCTGGACAAAACCATTGAGAGCTGCAAGGCCCAGCTGGGTGAGTGAACTCGACGCCCTGCTAATAAAAGCACCACGTATGAAGATGGCGGCACCACTCAACTACTTTGTTTTCCGTTAGTCCATTTGTATGAAAACGACATTATACATTTACCCCAATTCCCATTCTGCTGTGTACAGGCATCGATGAGATCTCTGAGGACGTGTATAAGGGAGTGGAACACAGCGACTCTGAGGACTCTGATAAATCCGATTCGAGTGACAGTGACGCCAGCGACGAGGAACAGAAACCTAAGGTGGGCAAGCACACAAAGGCCAATGACAAGGGCGAGAAGGACCCTTCCAATAGGGGATCCAAAGACCCCCTGCCCCCCAGCCAAAATGAGGTCAAAACAAAGGGGCCAGGGACTGCCACAGTAACCATGGGGGATGCGGGAACACCATCTACCCTCTCTGAATCCTTGTCTAAAGAGGCGCAGGGTGTAGACTCAGACAAAGTGCCCCCAGAGAAAGCCAAAGCATCCCCAGTGTCCCCTGTATCCAGAGAGAAGACCCGGGTGAAGCAGGAGGCCAGGCAGCCCTCTCTGGTGGACGACTCAGACTCTGAGAGGGAGCTGGTGATTGACCTGGGGGAGGACCAGGGGGGCAGAGACAGGAAGAGGAGTAGGAAAGATTCACGCGCCACCAAAGATCCACCAGCCAATAAGACCGAGGGTGAGAGTCTTCTTGATCACTAGTTGGTAAAATATGAAAGCGAGACAAATGTTTAACCAAAACAGATGCTGTTATTAATTAATATTTTATTTGACATTGTAGGTAAAGCCCTGTCAAGTTCCCTTACTCCATCTCAAAACAACACAGCCCCTTCCTTAACCCCCAGTGTGAAAGGTTCATCACATTCTCCAATAGCCATCCCTCTAAACATGGTGTCCTTCACTACCGTCCCCACCACCCTCCCCAATGCCACACCACCGACGGCCCCCATCACAGCCTCCTCCGCCACCACAGCAGTGAAGAAGCAGCGCCCTCTGCTGCCCAGGGAGACTGTCCCAGTGGTGCAGCGGGCGGTGGTGTGGAACCCCACCAACAAGTTCCAGACTTCCTCCCAGAAGTGGCACATGCAGAAGGTGCAGCGGCAGCAACAGAGTCAGCAGCCAGATACGCCTCAGCTGCAGGCAGCATCACCAGGCCAGCCACAGACAATGCTGCTAACGCCAGCATCTGCAACGTCTTCATCGCCACAGCAACCTTCCCAAAGTACGCGGTACCAGACCAGGCAATCTGTCAAAGGTACACCACAGTATTAATTGCTAATTAAATTAGCACACTACAGAAAAAAATTGAGTTTTAGTTTTGATTCTTGTTGTTTACTCTAGCTGTCCAGCAGAAAGACCCTCCGCTCAGTACGTCCACGTCGTCTGTTACCCTGGTGACCAGTACCCCACCCTCTTTGGCCGTGATGGCAGCCCCCGGAGTAGGTAGTGGCCCCTCCACCACCACCTCCATGGCAGGGGACTTCCAGATCCCCACTGCATCAGCAGACATAGCAGCTGACATCGCCAAGTACACTAATAAAGTAAGTATGCAAGTCTTGGACCGATGGCCAGAGTAAACAAGCTGAAGACTCTACATTACACAATCAGTATATTATTGTTCGGGGCTTGGAGCAGAGCTTATTGAAGCATGCACACTTTTGGGGGACAATTTTACATATGGCAGTTAGATAAATATTCTCAACCAATAAAAAAAATATGCATCTTTATTATTTAATGAAGTTATGATTAGTCATTGGTCCTTTGGGTACTCAAAGGAGAGTGATGGGTCTGCATTCAAAAAGATTGCATAAAGCTTACTTCCGAAAAGGTTTTGCTTCAGGTCTCCTTTTTCCTCAGATAATGGATACAATTAAAGGGACGGTGACTGAGCTGTACACAGACCTTTCCAAAAGCACTTCAGGGAACACATTAGCAGAGGTAGGTATCTGCTGGTCACCCTCAGAGGGACTGAATACCACCATGCATATAATCGCTAGCTGTACGACTCTGGGCAGTGAGTGTATGTCCTTGTCTCTCCTACACAGATTAGACGATTGAGGATTGAAATAGAAAAACTGCAGTGGCTTCATCAACAGGAATTGTCAGAAATGAAGCACAATCTAGGTAAGGACGTTTGCATTACTCTAGCTTCAACTGCAGATGTCCCAGGCAAATGTAGGTAAAGGACTGTCAGTATAACAATGGATGTAATTGATTAAGGAGAAGTAATCGCATTATTCTACAGAAAGGGTTGTTATTGTCTGATGTGTGTGCATGTGCAGAGTTAACCATGGCGGAGATGAGGCAAAGTCTGGAGCAGGAGAGGGAGCGACTGATGGCGGAGGTGAAGAAGCAGATGGAGGTGGAGAAACAACAGGCGGTAGATGAGACCAAGAAGAAGCAGTGGTGTGCCAACTGCAAGAAGGAGGCCATATTCTACTGCTGCTGGAACACCAGCTACTGTGACTACCCCTGCCAGCAAGCCCACTGGCCAGAACACATGAAGTCCTGCACACAATCCGGTAACGCGGGCACACACACCAACCATATTCAAAGCTGAATTGATATTAGTTAAAGAACGTTGAAATCATCTGACTACAGGGATCAATTGTATAGTTACACCCCCGGTCAAAAGTTTGGAATATTACTCATTCAAGGGTTTTTCTTTATTTGCACATTTTTTTACATTATAGAATACAAGTGAAGGTATCAAAACTATGACACAATCACGGTGTAACCAAAAAAGTGTTAAACAAATCAAAAAATATTTTATATTTGAGATTCTTCAAAATAGCCACCCTTTGCCTTGACAGCTTTGCACACTCTTGGCATTCTCTGAACCAGCTTCACCTGGAATGCTTTTCCATCAGTCTTGAAGGAGTTCCCACATATGCTGAGCACTTGTTGGCTGCTTTTCCTTCACTGCGGTCCGACTTACCCTACACCATCTAAATTTGGTTGAGGTTCGAACCAAAAATCTCAGATTTTGACAAATTTCCACCGGTCTAATGTCCATTGCTCGTGTTTCTTGGCCCAAGCAAGTCTCTTCTTATTATTGGTGTCCTTTAGTAGTGGTTTCTTTGCAGCAATTCGACCATGAAGGCCTGATACACACAGTCTCCTCTGAACAGTTGATGTTGAGATGTGTCTGTTACTTGAACTCTGTGAAGCATTTATTTGGGCTGCAATCTGAGGCTGGTAACTAATGAAGTTATCCTCTGCAGCAGAGGTATTTCTGGGTCTTCCATTCCTGTGGCGGTCCTCATGAAGCTGGTTGAGAGAATGCCATGAGTGTGCAAAGCTGTCAACTTTGAAGAATCTCAAATATAAAATATATTTGGATTTGTTTAACACTTTTTCGGTTACTACATGATTGTGTCATAGTTTTGATATCTTCACTTTTTATTCTACAATGTAAAAAGTTGTGCGAATAAAGAAAAACCCTTGAATGAGTAATATTCCAAACTTTTGGCCCCCAGTGTATATATTTCTGTTCTCTTTTTGTAGCGACGGCCTCACAGCAAGAGCCTGAGTCGGGGTCCACGGCAGAAGGTCCAAACAAAGCCTCAGGACAGTCCAGTGGACAAACCTCTCCCAGAGGAACAACAGCATCTGCCCCCACAGACAAAGACTCTAACATGGAGAAAGGCAAGGACAATATCACTGTCAGTCTTTCCTAACACTAGTCCTTGCCCCAATCATTGAGTTATCGCACTTGAACATGTAACATAAAACTGTTGACACTTTCTCTTTTCAAGCTGCTGCTCTGGAGTAATCCAAAGGCTTTATTTTTTTTGTTGCTGACCAGAATTTCATATTTTCCAAAAGGCTACAGTCATCCTTCTCCATCTCAAGTATACTTACTTTATGTCCATGAGATGAATGTCCAATGTACTATGGGACAAATAACCACTAGAGGGCGCCACCTGTTCTCGCAATCACTGTCACATTATATTACACTCCCTTTGCGAGCTCAGAGAAAGAAGCAGCTTTTCGTGGCCACATTTGAAGAGTGGGTGTGTGAGTAAGAGAAAGTGTATCTGTAATATTAATAAACATTTATTGGGAGTGCTTAATAAGTTTTGGTACTGGACAGTTTGGTCAATGATCGCCCAGATTACCAAACTCAATGTGAACGGACGAGAATGGAACATGGCTTCAGATGTGTTGACACATTTTTTCCCACCTTCTACAATTGTATATTTATTTATTATTTATACCAGAATGATGCCTACAGTTTATTGCAGAGATAGTGTTCAATGGGACTGCCTGTTGAATTAAGATATGGTTTAAAAAAAGTTGAGGCTTTTCCATTTCGGAATGTTTTTCTTTCCTCCCTAGTGTTCATCATAATGCAACCGCTATTTGTCCTGAATTCATATTTCTGTGTTGTAAGCATGTTGTCACTGAGAAATAAACCATATTTATGGCAAACACAGGCCTAGTTGACAGAATACACCTCTACAGTTCGAAGGCTGTTACATTTTTCAATGTGTCTGCCACATTATTAAAAACGTAAATGTATCTGGTTGAAAATGAGACTACAGCGAACAAGTAAGTCTACTACACTTTTCACTAATCTGAGAGCAGGAAATGCCATTTGATTTTCAAACTATTTTCCTACTACAATCTACTGTAATGGAATCATTCCTCCCTGTATAGAGAAGAGACTAAATTAACTGTTGTATTTAATGTCGTTTGTTTACATTCTGTAAATAAAGTTCTGAAACTGTTTGACCTTGACAATACCATTATTATATCATAAAGACCTTGGGCTGAGAGTTATTCAACAAGGTAGCAGAGGGCTCTTATGGCACCATATTTGTACTCTGTGACCTCGAATTTTGATTTGGAGCACAAGTGCGCCTCGAAAAATCTGACGATGTGAGTTGCAATGGCGTTGTGCCTTTGAGTTTAATCCCCGACAACAGCTCCCCGGGTTAACATCGGAAGTAACATTTCGGTTGGATTTTATGTGCAATTGACCAATAATGTAATCGCTTAATCTATTGTAGATTGAATGGCAATGCCCTGGTGGGGGGTTGTTTTGGAATCAGAATATGCCTTTCCACTCCTGGCCTGAATTAGCGCTGTAGTAACAACTGAGCAAGATCGCTCTCCTCTAGCTGACAATCAGTCAGCGCCATTCTGCATTGCCAGCTAGCGCAAGCCAACCGACACGATATGAACATGGAGGACTAAACGGAGACCGTGCAAGAACGTAAAATATCGTCAATGTTTACAAGTGGGTCGAATTGCAACGTATTACATACCCAAGCTATGCTTGTGTGGCATTATTTGTCAATTACTAGCGACAGTGCGTTTCAATACTGTTCCTATTTGAACGTATTGTCTAGCTAGATAGCTGCTAACGTTAGCTAGACGTATGCAGCAAGCTAGCTAGCCAGGCGAAGCGTGGTGGTGGCCTAGCTAGTTTACGCGGTTTGCAATGTCATTTGCGGGTAATACGTCACGCTAATTGTATGTTCGTAAACTTCAATTATTTGGCTTTAAACGAGTCCCTATCAGTGTGCATTAACGCATATTGTCTGGTGGCATGAATTCATGTTGTGGGCACCATGCATGGTGATAGCTACCTAGGGTGTGTTCGTAAATTCACTATGGAGTGTCAGCGCGCTCTGTGCTTGAGTACATTTCAGAGAGTTGTCAGAATGTCCGTTCCTCAACATTCTCTCGGCGTTCACCGGACTCTGGTCGAGGAGTGGGGTTGATCCGAGCGTTCTGGCCTCACAGGGGCTAACAGGCAAAGGTCGGCTAGATTGGTAACTACTTCTAGACAATAACGAGAGAAGACCTCACTCTGACCATTTCTCACCCTTGCAGAGCTGGTTAGGCTGTTTTCATGTTTAATTTCACCTTTTTATTTTACTTAGCAAGTAATCCAGAACGTTAGTGATTAACTGTAATGTTGGCAACAATTGAATTACGTATTTTTTTTGCTCGTAAATGAATCAGTTATTCTGCGCTCTGACACTTCAGTGGTCTGAAATCGGAGTAGATAATGAATTTACGAACGCGCCCCTAGTTTCCTAAATTAAAGTGGTGGGTGTGTGATCCTTCTCGAGCTTCTCTGCTAAACAAAGTACTTGGCTATATATTTAGGCATCCACCAAATCAACGTAATGTTTTATATGCCCCCCCTTGTTGCACACGACCTAGCTAACGTTAGCTCGAAAGCGATCTTAACTATGGTGTCGGATTTCTCAGTGGACGCAGACGTTTTGCGCCGTGCATTTGCGCAAGCTACTAACGGTACCACAATGAGCGGTTCGTGTCAAGTATTGTTTCTTCAGTGTCATTCCGATACTTATTTGCCAGACAACCGAATACAAATACGACTGTCGGGATGTGAATGTGTATGATCCGAAAGACAGTCGAGCATGAGATGTGTCTATACAACGGTTGTCAAGATCTAGTTACATGGCTCTGTGAGGCCTGGACTGAGAGCAAGCTATCTAGCTAGCACAGTGCGAAATAACGTTAGGCATTTATATGCTACCACTGTCACTTCCCCAGGCTTTAGTTAAGAATAACATTAGCGCACTAACATTGTTGCATTGACCACCCCTTCCCCCCCACCATGCCAATTGGGGTGGGTCTCTTGTGGGAGTGGTTTTCTCCCTTTCTCATGTGTGTCACCTATCTTGTGGACCGAGTGCTCTTTTCATTCACATTGCTATGTTTAGAAAGGAACCAATAGTGCAGGACAAGCCATTCAATCAGAATGTTTTATCGGACAGCTATATATATACCTACTTACATTTTGGAAGCTAATATATTGCATTTAATTAAAATATGAGGCATAATAATTGTAATCAGAAGATACTATTAACATGTATATTTTATTGCTAGCAGGATACATAGCAATGTAATAAATGCAATTGTACACTGAAAAGGGCCGTTTTCCCAGAAAACTAGGCAGTATTTAAATCTTCTCGATGGAGCAGTGTGGATAAAGGTAACATTTGGAGTACAGTGGCATATCCCATCCCTGCATTGAGGTATGTTTTTCGACCCCAGTGCAGCTCGTTGTAAACGAGAGTAACGGTAGGATCTGTATCTTTTGGCAAGTGCTTCATCTATTGGTTGTAGTAATGCAGTAATTTTGCATTCCATTTGCTCACTAATACTATCAATATGGTCATTTTGACGCACAAGAGGACCACCCCCTCCCCCAACACCCAACAGTAAGTCAGAGATGAGACATGCATTTGAGAATAATCAGACCAATGTAAATGGGATATTGAATCTTAACATGTGAAAGTAAATGTCAATGTTTCCCTGCATGTGTGTTTGTCAGTCATTGAAACAGAATGGGGTGAACCTTTTTAAAACTGAACAACTGTTGTGTATTAGGCTACTTCTATATAAGCCATTTCCAGAGCTGTGCTAATGTAAATTTGATGTAAAGTTTTTTGGTGTGAAGTGTTTATTTAGTGTGGACAGTTCAATATGTTTTTACAACCCAGTTAAGTTTTATGATGCAGATGTTCTATCAATTAATGCACCAATTCAGAGTTAAATATGACTGACTTGAATCCCAGGCAAACCCCCCAAAAACTGCAGAAATGTATTTTATTTAACCTTTATTTAACTAGGCAAGTCAGTTAAGAACAAACGGCCTACCTACTCTACAGGGTCAGCCATAGTAGTACGGCGCCCCTGGAGCAAATTAGGGTTAAGTGCCTTGCTCGAGGGCACATCGACAGGTTTTTCACCTTGTCGGCTCAGGTATTCGAACCAGCGACCTTTCGTTTACTGGCCCAACGCTCTAACCGCTAGGCTACCTGCCGCAATGGTCTCGTCTCTATTTTCTTGATTCCTTTGTAGCCTATATTCCCAATCTCCAATTTCCTTTCTCATTGAAATATTGGCTAATTGTCACATGCTTCTTAAACAACAAGGTATGTTTGCTTACTTACGGGCCCAGCAATGCAGAATAATAATAATAATAATAAATATTAACATGAGGAATAAATACTCAATGAGCAATGATAGCTTGACTATGTAAATGGGGTACCAGTACAGAGTTGATATGTAGGGGTATGAGGAAATTTAGGTAGATATGTACATACAGGTAGGGGTAAAGTGACTAGGCAACAGGATAGATAATAGACAATAGCAGCAGCGTATGTGATGAATGTGTATCTGTGTATGTGACGAATGTGTCTGAGTGTGGGGGTCCATAGTAAAAAATAGTTAGTGCAAAAAGGGTCAATGCAGATAGTCCGGGTGGCTATTTGGTTGAACTATTTAGTAGTCTTGTGGCTTTGGGTTAGAAGCTCTAACTTTTAAGCCTCCTGAGGGGGAAGAGGCATTGTCGTGTCCTAGGGCTGGGCCATATCAAATTATATTACATTCATTTGAATTTATGTTTTAGCGCAATGTTCCAAATGCCAGTATAGCTAGAATCTAGGTTTGTTGTATTTTCTGTTTTTGAATGTTCTGTCTTTTTGGTTTCGTCTCCTTTGCCCCTTCTGTGCTGTGTGCACTGTGCACCTTCCCACTCACACACAGACACCAAACCCCTCCCCCAGCTTACTCACAAGATGAAGGATAACTTATTCTCTGACAACAAGCAGTTTAAACTCGCTATTTGAGGTTTGGTCCAACAGAATCGGTCATATGGACACTGAAACGCCTAGAGACATTATTTTACTGTAATAGATGGCAACTTAACCTTTGTAACAATACCCTTTTTATGTCTCACTCTCCCAAAATGTAGAGTAGAGCAGACCCTACTAAAACGAGGGTATCAATGAACATGGTTGTGGAAAATTAATGCTCCCGGCTTTACCACATACCGCTAGCAGTATTTTAGCCACAGACTTATGCACTAGCGGTCTAGTCTGTTTTATAATTGTGCAATGAGCATTAAAAGATGCATTTATATAAGGAATTGGCAACTCATTTTTATTCTGAGAAATACGCATCTTATCCAGGTAGGCCACTTAATTTCAATATCTAAACAAAGTGAACAGGCTATAGATAGATAGGTACTTTATTGAAATTTCTTCAAAAGAACAATGGGAGCTGCTTCGCAATCTTATTGGCAGACTCAACAGCCTTGGTTTCTCAAGTGACTGCCTCGCCTGGTTCTCCAACTACTTCTCAGACAGAGTTCAGTGCGTAAAATCGGAGGGCCTGCTGTCCGGTCCCCTGGCAATCTCTATGGGGGTGCCACAGGGTTAAATTCTTGGGCCAACCCTATTCTCTATATACATCAATGATGTCGCTCTCGCTGCTGGTGACTCTGATCCATCTCTACGCAGACGACACCATTCTTTATACATCTGGTCCCTCTTTGGACACTGTGTTAACTAACCTTCAAACAAGCTTCAATGCCCTACAACACTCCTTCTGTGGCCTCCAACTGCTCTTAAATGCTAGTAAGACTAAATGCATGCTCTTCAATAGAACGTTGCCCGCACCCGCCCACCGGACTATCATCACTACTCTCGACGGGTCTGACTTAGAATATGTGGACAACTACAAATACCTAGGCGTCTGGTTAGACTGTAAACTCAACTTCCAGACTCACATTAACCATCTTCAATCCAAAATTAAATCTAGAATCGGCTTCCTATTTCACAACAAAGCCTCCTTCACTCATGCTGCCAAACATGCCCTTGTAAAACTTACCATCCTACCGATCCTTGACTTCGGCGATGTCATTTACAAAATTAGCCTCCAACACTCTACTCAGCAAATTGAATGTAGTCTATCACAGTGCCATCCGTTTTGTTACAAAAGCCCCATATACTACCCACCACTGCGACCTGTATTCTCTCGTTGGCTGGCCCTCACTATATATTCGTCGCCAAACCCACTGGCTCCAGGCCATCTATAAGTCTTTATTAGGTAAATCCCCGCCTTATCTCAGCTCGCTGGTCACCATAGCAACACCTACCCGTAGCATGCGCTCCAGCAGGTATATTTCACTGGTCATCCCCAAAGCCAACACCTCCTTTGGCCGCCATTCCTTCCAGAGTCTGCTGCCAATGACTGGAACGAATTGCAAAAATCCTTGAAGCTAGAGGTTTATATCTCCCTCACTAACTTGAAGCATCAGCTGACAAAGCTGCTTATCGATCACTGCACCTGTACATAGCCCTTCTGTAAATAGCCCATCCTACTACCTCATCCCCATATTTATATATATTTTTTTTAACTTCCGCTCATTTTGCACTCCAGTATCTCTATTTGCACATCATCATTTGCACATTCCATCATTCCAGTGATAATGCTAATCTGTAATTTATTTCGCCACTGTGGCCTATTTATTGTCTTCCTAACCTTACTGCATTTTGCACTACATTTGCACTCTGTATATAGATTTCTCTATTGTGTTATTGACTGTACGTCTGTTTATTTCCCATGTGTAACTCTGTTTTTTTTTTGTCGCACTGCCTTGCTTTGTCTTGGCCAGGTCGCAGTTGCAAATGAGAACTTGTTCTCAACTGACCTACCTGGTTAAATAAAGGTGAAATAAAATAAAACAAATAAATTAACAGGCGATTACACAGGGCGGCTCCAATCTCTCTTCCATGTTGTTCAAACAGTTGGAGACGGACAGGAGGGTTTATTCATAACAGTTCAATTGTTCTACTTTGTTAGCAAGCAAATAGATCCAAGGTGGCTAGACTTAAAATATAAAGTTTAGCTTTAGCTAGAATGCAGGCTTGAGGGATTTGTTTATGAGACCTGTGTTTATTTTCTATAATGCATGCTATAAGAAGTTGGTCATTATTAGAGGATGTGGTTCTGGCTAAATGTCTAACGAAAAGAGCATTTTTCATAGACTTGAAAGCCAGATCAGTGATTATGGCAAAAAGCAGGTTAAACTATTTTGATTAAAGTATTAGTGTGTCTTATGTTGGTAGGTTTATATTTAGCACTGTATTTACCTTTTTAATTGTGCAACAAAGCTTATTTAGATAACGTAATTTTTTTTGGGGGGGGAGATATACAGTGCATTCAAAAAGTATTCAGAACCCTTGACTTTTTCCACATATTGTTACATTACAGCCTTATTCTAAAATGTATTCAATTATTTTTTATTCAATCTACACACAATACCCCATAATGACAGAGCAAATAGTTTATTTTTCTGGACATGTTTTGAAAATGCACACACCTTTCTATATAAAGTACCACAGTTGACAGTGTATATCAGAGCAAAAACCAAGCCATGAGGTTGAAGGAATTGTCCGTAGAGCTCCAAGAAAGGATTGTGTTGAGGCACAGATCTGGAGGAGGATACAAAAAAGTTTCGCCAGCAGTGAAGATCCCCAAGAACACAGTGGCCTCCATCATTCTTAAATGGAAGAAGTTTGGAACCACCAAGACTCTTCCTAGAGCTGGCCACCCAGCCAAACTGAGCAATCGGGGGAGAAGGGCCTTGGTTAGGGAGGTGACAGAGAACCTTCCGAAAGGACAACCATCTTTGCAGCACTCCACTAATCAGGCCTTTATGGTTTAGTTGCCAGATGGAAACCACTCCTCAGTAAAAAGCACATGACAGCCCGCTTGGAGTTTGCCAAAAGGCACCTAAACGACTCAGACCATGAGAAACAAGATTTTCTGGTCTGATGAAACCAAGATTGAACTCTTTGGCCTGAATGCCAAGCGCCATGCCTACAGTGAAGCATGGTGGTGGCAGCATCATGCTGTGGGGATGTTTTTCAGCGGCAGGGACTGGGAGACTAGTCAGGGTCGAGGGGAAAGATGAACAGAGCAAAGTACAGAGAGTTCCCTGATGAAAGCGCTCTGGAGCAGGTTCAGGACCTTAGACTGGGGCGAAGTTTCACCTTCCAACAGGACAACTACTCTAAGCACACAGCCAAGACAGCGCAGGAGTGGCTTTGGGACTTTTAGTGGCCCAGCCAGAGACTGGACTTGAACCAAATCGAACATCAGAGACCTGAAAATAGCTGTGCAGAGACGCTTTCTATCCAACCTGACAGAGCTTAAGGATCTGCAGAGAAAAATGGAAGAATCTCCCCAAATATAGGTGTGCCAAGCTTGTAGCATCATACCTAAGAAGACTCAAGGCTGTAATCACCTCCAAAGGTGCTTCAACAAAGTACTGAGTAAAGGGTCCGAATACTGTGATATTTCAGTTTTTTTTTAAATGTAATACATTTGCAAAACATTCTAAACCTGTTTTTGCTTTGTCGTTATGGGGTATTGTGTGTAGATTGATGAGGGAAAAAACAAACATTTTAATACATTTTGGAATAAGGCTGTAACGTAAGTAAATGTTGAAAAAGTCAAGGGTTCTGAATACTTTCCGAATGCGCTGTATATTGTGAATCACCTGTAAGAGCAGGCATTGTTAATAACATGTAGGACCATTAGTTGTTTTGATAACAATTATTTGATAATGAAAACTACAAAGTGGGATTTAGGTTTGTTTAGTCGTCAGTTGCGATTGGGAATTAAAAAAAAAATCGGAATTATATTAAGTGGCGCTGATAATGATTATCTACTGATGTCTCTTGATTACAACAACAAATATTATATAACAAGTTGACTATGTCTGTTCCCTACACACTGAACCTTATTTGCAGTAGTCACTTATTTTGCAACCTTGTATTTCAATAGATTAATAGTGTCTTGAATTTGGAGACATTGTATGATCTGAAGTCCCTGAAAGTGTCTCACACATTGACAAAATTTAGGAGTTGGATGGGTGCCAACCTGTTGTGATGTATTGTGCTTTTCAAGGCTGCATACTGTTGCCATTTCTGTACCCTCAAATACTTAACGGTTGTTTTCTGATTTATCTACAGATCCAATATCCCTGTACCAGACCTGTGATGAGTACTGATCAGAACCTGCTGTGAGTGGAAACGGAGCACTTTTCTCATTAGAAAAGCACTTGATCAGTGCCCTACCACTACAGAGCAGCAGGTAGGCTCATGTTTTATTCTGTGAAAGAACGGATGCCATGCACTCATTTGTTTAAATTACGGTGGTTCCATTTCTTTTGTAAACAATAGGAATTGTGTAAATGTATATGTTTCAACAGACTAGGCTTTTCCAAGTAGTAGTGTTCTATTTTGTTTTTATAAACTGGGTGGTTCGAGACCTGAATGCTGATTTGCTGACAGCCTTGGTATATCAGTACATATACCATGGGTATGACAAAACATGTTTTTTTTTACTGCTCTAATTATGTTGATAACCAGTTTATAATAGCAATAAAGCACCTCTGGGGTTTGTGATATATGGCCGATATACCACGGCTAAGGCCTGTGTCCAGGCAGTCCGGGTTACATTGTGCATAAGAACAGCCCTTAGCCGTGGTATATTGACCACATACCACACCCCCTTGGGCCTTGTTGCTTAATTGTATGAATTCGACGACATGGGAGTATTTGGCCCAATTAGTGAACAGCCTCATATTTTCTGTCCTTCCAAGAGCAAATATTTTAAGAGGTAACAATGAACAGCAAGGTGACTAAATGGCCTTGTAAAACCGTTTTACCTTTAAGATTGTTCTGTAGGAAGGGTTTTACAATACTCATAACTTTGTTTAATCAAAATTCTGCTGCTTCTGTTTTGTGATCTTACCATGGTTTGCGGTGTAACAGGATCTAGGCTAACAAGGATAAAGTCACTATTCAACTACGGGTAGAGTTATCATTATAACTACAACAGCCAGCCTGCTGTAGCCAGTTTGTAGAAAGGAGGAAAATTGATGGTATGAAAAGACCGCAATGGCTGACAAACACCCCAAAAAAATCTAGATAATTTTGAGGAAAGGGTTGTCTATCCATACGAAGAAAGTAGTTGAACATTGACAAAGTGCTGCTCCAACCACCCTCTCCCAAACAACCACACTCTTCAGTTAAATGGAGTTGAAAAGTAGCTATCTCACAGCTCGTCTTTTCTGCTCTTCTCTTAACCGTAGACGTTCTTTTTGAAAGTAGTGAGTGACTCCATCATCTATGGAGGAGAATGTGAGCCCTGAGCTCTATCTAGCTCCCGAGCCAGAGCAGAGGCAGGACCCTATGGATAGCAGCGCTCGAGGTACCTTGGACTAGCTTCCTTTCCCTTGTCAATGAGGGGGGCATCTTGTTTGTCTCTCTTTAATTGGCACTGTACTGCTGGTGTTTCTGTAATTCTTCTTTCTTAGGTGTTGATTAGTGTGTAGGGTCAGGATTACTAGAATCACAATGGATTTCACTATTCCTATGTACACTTTGAAGACCTAATTAGCTTAGTAAATCATTGTCTTTTGATTGGCAAAATCTGCTACTTCACGTAAAAGCATTATTTGTGGTCCTTACTGTGTCTATACCATCAGCAGCTATCCCAGAGGATGATAAAGTCCAGAAGGACAGAGAAGATAAAGAAGACCAAGGGCCTGGTGACAATGCTACTGAGGAAAAGCTAGAGGAGACCGAGCAATCTGCTAAGACCACAAGCGAGTTCAAGAAGACGTGGGGATTCCGTCGGACTACCATAGCCAAGAGAGAAATGCCAGGAGACACGGCTGCTGAGAGCCAGGATGGCCAAGTAGGGCCTGTGCGCCGCAGTGGGAGGCAGGCCAAACGCACTGACAAGCTGGAGGAGTTCCTGCTCACCACCAAGAGAGCACGTACAGTGGGGAGGAGGAGTGCACCCAGCAGCATAGAGGGTGGGGACCCTCCCTCCCAAACCCATACAGATGCGGAGACTGCCTCTGAGGCCAGCTTTGACGGCAACGCGGAGGCGAAGTCTGTGGAGGATAAACCAGATTCCCCAGTGAGGAAGACAAGGAGCAGGAAGAGGACAATTCGGAAGGCTAAAGGCCGTGGCAGCAGCAGAGGTGGCTCGGTCAGTGATGATGGAAACTCTGACAATGAGGAGAAGAGTAGTGGAGAAGCACCCAAAGAGCCCCAGCCTCAGCCCCAGGAGGAGAAACAGGAGAACAAGAAGACAACTGTCCTTGAAAAGAAAGAGGAGGAGGATACAGTGCAGCCGGAGCAGGACTCTGTGAAGAAAGAAGAGGAGGAAGAGAAGGAGGAAGAGGAAAAAGAGGAGAGCGAGGAGAAGCCCGTAGAAACCAGTGGGAGGCATGCCTCCAGGTCCAGCAGTCCAGCCAAGGCAGCCAGTAGGGGCACCAACCCCAACAAGAGAGACACCAAGTCCAGAGGAGGGGCAAAGACCCGCAAAGACCAGGAGGAAGATGATGAAAATGAGGATGATGATGAATACCCGTCATCCTCATCATCCAGTGACTCTGGCGATGCTGAAGGATATGACCCTAATGCATTGTACTGCATCTGTCGACAGAAACACAACAAAAGGTAAGAATTTGGATGTTGTTATGCAATTTAATTGGAAATCTGATGCCTCTAGTTCTTACAAATGCTTTGTCTGATCCTTCATGGATTACGGATTGTGATCAAAATAGCCTCCGTTGCCCACCTACAAGGGGATGAATGGTTGGTGATTAGTTAACCTGAGTGATGTGCTTGACCATATTGGCTTTGTCGCTGCCTTTATGAAGCTGTTATAATAATATATGCCATTTAGCAGACACTCAAACCCACTCCTGGCGTTGCAAGTGCCATGTTCTACCAACTGAGCTACAGCTGACCACATTAGTATACCAACTATCACAGGTTCCACATTGGTAACCCTCTGTCTCTGACTGTGGCACTGTTTTCCAGGGCTGATAATTGCCAGGGACCTCACGATACAATGTTATCACGATACTTTGCTGCCGATATGATATTTATTACGATTCTCACGATTCTATATGTATTGTGATTTGATACTGTGTTCCATATTGCTCACCATATGCCTGCTGCAAAGGGACAAGAGACAGCCATGAGACAAGTTTTGATCAGTCATGGAAATAAAAGTGCTGAAACAAATTGGCTCCCTATTTAATAGGAGAACAAGCTATGAAGGTAAAATACTGGAATTTAGGTGCAGGTACAGCACAAAAATATTGTCAAATATATATAAATCGTCAAAAATAATATCAAAATATGTAACCCCCCCCCCTCCATTCCCTACTGTTTGCTTAGTGGTCTCTGCTCTGCTAAGTGCTCTGTGTGCGCCCAGGTTCATGATCTGCTGCGACCGCTGCGAGGAGTGGTTCCATGGAGACTGTGTGGGCATCACAGAGGCTCGTGGACGTCTGATGGAGAGGAACGGGGAGGACTACGTCTGCCCCAACTGCACCACCAAGAAGAGCCAGACAGCCAAGTCCAATGGCAAACCCAAAGCAGCTGCCCCTGGTGCCCGCAAGGCCGAGCAGAGCCCCTCTGTGGCAGCTTCCTCACCTGCAGATGAGAAGGGTGGAGATGACTTGGGGATTAAAGGGAGGATAGAGAAAACAACCAACCCCAGTGGAAAAAAGAAGATCAAGATTTTTCAGGCAGTAGGTCTTTTATTTTCTTTTCTCAGTGGATGAACTCAACAAAAAACCTACTCAAGTTTGTCATGCCCGTAATGGCTTTCTGAAAGACATCTGAAAGCTCCATATTAGGGATGGGCGTGAGTACTTGATTGAAGGTTTCTATTTGATTACTAATAATTGAATACAAGCACTCAAAATATGTAAGCACTGACAACATTTCAAACTTTGAGATGTGTTTTATTGTTTGTAGTGAAAATAGGTTTTCAGTTGTATCAGGACAACCCGTATTTGGAACAACTGATGGCATGCTCGTTTGCTGTCAGCCCCATAAATAGTTTCTTTCAAATGCCTATCCCTAGTTCATATGAATATTTGTATATTATAACCTCTGGCACTTTTGCCTGTACAAGAATCTGTCAGTGGTATTGTCTGTGTTGCTCTGTGCACCTATGTGACCTGTTTGACTTTCAACAGGCGGCAGAGGAGTCTAATCTGCCCAAATGTATCGGGCCAGGCTGTGAGAAGAACGCCCTGAAGGACTCTGTCTACTGTGGCAGCGAGTGTATTCTGAGACATGCCGCCGCAGCCATGGCAGCCAAGTCCATCTCCGAGCCCAAGCAGAAAGACCAAGACAAGGTCAAGGGACAGAAGAAAACACCTGGTACCAGGGCAACGTCCAAGGTAAACATGGGGTTCATAAGATGCCAAAGATGTTTACATTTTCACCTACTGAAACTGGTTAGTTATAAATTGTGTGGAGCCCAAATTAAGCATAGGCCTAATACATTCCAATGTTTTGAAATACGTTCTCTAAATCAGCACAAATGTACACCAATTTCTTAATATTTCTTATGAAATTGAGTGTGAATATCTCATTGCCTGTGACCAATTGTTATACAACTGGTTAGATTATTATTTTATTTTTTTAGTGATTATGTTTATTGGTTTCTTGTTAGATTTGTTATTTTGTCTGAGTCATTGGTAGCAAACATTCATGGGAAGGTTGGTGATTGATTGCATCAGTAGGAACTACAGAACACAATTCTGGTCTGAGGAACATCTTGTGGAGGAGGGACAGTGCGACATTGCCAGGAGAAATATATTTGCTGTCATTTAATTGCTGTTCAATTGCTATTTAATCTATTCAGCAGTGTCTAATAAATTTAAATTGCTATATTTTTCTCCAACTTAATGAATTGGCAGCAGTTTAAATGAGTATATATATTAATGTGCTTTTGTCCATTTGCTTTTATTAAATATACAGTGCATTCTGAAAGTATTCAGACCCTTTTTCCACGTTTTGTTATGTTACAGCCTTATTCTAAAATGGATTAAATACAAAGAAATCCTCATCAATCTACACACAATACCCCATAATGACAAAGCAAAAACTGTTTTTTTTTACTTTTGAAAAATGTATTAAAAAATAAACAGAAATACCTTATTTACATAAGTAGTCAGACCCTTTACTATGAGACTCGAAATTGAGCTCAGGTGCATCCTGTTTCCATTGATCATCCTTGAGATATTTCTACAACTTGATTGGAGTCCACCTGTGGTAAATTCAATTGATTGGACATGATTTGGAAAGGCACACACACCTGTCTATATAAGGTCCCACAGTTGACAGTGCATGTCCGAGCAAAAACCAAGCCATGAGGTCGAAGGAATTTTTTGTAGAGCGCCGAGACAGGATTGTGTCTAGGCACAGATCTGGGGAAGGGTACCAAAAAATGTCTGCAGGATTGAAGGTCCCCAAGGAGACAGTGGCCTCCATCATTCTTAAATGGAAGAAGTTTGGAACCACCAAAAGAATCTTCCTAGAGCTGGCCGCCCGGCCAAACTGAGCAATCGGGGAGAAGGGCCTTGGTCAGGGAGGTGAACAAGAACCCGATGGTCACTCTGACAGAGCTCCAGAGTTCCTCTGTTGAGATGGGAGAACCTTGCAGAAGGACAACCATCTCCACCAATCAAGCCTTTATGGTAGAGTGGCCAGACGGAAGCCACTCTTCAGAAGAAACATTTTTAGAATAAGGCTGTAACTTAACAAAATGTGGAGAAAGTCAAGGGGTCTGAATACTTTCCAAATGCACTGTATAGGTGAATTGAGGTCAATGTCAGACTTTGATCATTAAGTATTTTATTGAGCCTATCATGCAGAACATATGTACAAACACACCACAGGTGAAATTCAATGAACTTGTGCTCATATAATGTGAATAACCTTGTTCCTCATTCTAATATGCATCATCCTGCATTACATAACAACATAACCTTTTTAAATATTTTGCTATGAAACCCTTCCTGTGCCCCGTTACTGATTTGATTAAATGTCTGTCTGTCCGTCCAGAAGAGTTCCACCACTGGGAGGAAGACCAGCAAGAAGTCCACAGAGGAGGAAGAGTCTGACGGTGAGGCTGACGAGGATGGTGATGAAGAGCAGCACGAAGAGCATCCACCACCACCCGCCATGTCGTCCTGGTCCAGCGACCATAATTACAATGCAGTAACGCCAGAAAAGACTACACCCATAGCACCACCAACAGTGTTAAACAAAACGTGTATGTATCTCTTTGAAGGTCTTAATAATCCACTCTTAACTGTTTATCTTCTCACTATAGGGGTTGTCAAGTGAGCCAGTTGTATGTATGATATGCATTGATCTATTACGGGTTCTTTGAAAAACCACATTGTATGGCCATTATAAATGTGGTTATCATGGTGACGTATTTGTGGGGAAAACGGTAATGACTATGGGTCCCCAAATGAGTTTTAGAGTATGTTACTAGGGCATGTTTACTTAGTCAGGTATGCAGAGTGGGTAAGTACACATGGTTATGAATGGATACAAAGGTAAGGGTTTTAGGATGTATTTTGAATACCCTATTGTTAAAAAGAAAATCAGTAACCATGAACAAAGCAATGGTTGGGGATTACTTATGATGTAGATTCATATAAATCCTAGGTTACTGTGTGTGTGTGTTGGCACCCATGTGGTGCGTGTGAGTATCTCTTGACGTGCTCCTCTTGCCAAGGCTGCAGTTCATCTGACAGGAGTCCCTCCCTCCTCTCTCCAGCAGGTAGGTCTGTGACTTTTTATCCCTGGACTTATACAGTGGACTATATAGAAATACAGCTCACTGCTGATTTAATTAAGCCATATGTCACTTCAGTGCAGCCAAGGAATTATTCACTATTGGCTTTGTTTTTAAAATAGTAATTCATATTGAATGTCATGCATCCAAACTCCCTCTGGGACACTGGCGATAAAATAAAAGGTGTTAAGACAGATTTTGGATGCCTTGATTGATTATGGGAGAGGTCTTGGATTACTGGGGATGTCCTGGCCAGTTATCTTCGTCAGCATGTGCCACAGATCTACACCATGCCAGGAGGAAGTGAATGTCTGAAGCGGGACAGACCGGGAACAGCTGGGACAGGAAATCTATAGTTTCTTCTACCGAGACAAGACCAGCTGAAGACACTGCACAGAAGTATTAGAATGACTGCACAAGAAGAGTGGAAGACCAGAGTCGTCAAAAGCTATACATGAAGAGCAGGGAGGCAGACCGTTGTCACCTAAAAGTTATACCACAATTCTGATTTACTGATATTAAATTGTTGAAAGATATATTTAGGGACAATTGAGTATATTTTTCACTATGAGGAACTCTGCTTTGGTTCCTAGCTTTATCCAGGTTACTTATTATGAGGTCAGTTATTACAGGTTGTGGAATTTTTGAGTAGTTCATGCCCTCAGGAATCAGCTTATCCACCATAGTACCAGCTGCCTGTTACTCTCGGCCGTGAGTGGAAATGTCATATGTGGTTCACTAATGACCTGCTCGCATGTCTATATCCTCTGATCTGTAATATATTGTGTTGCAGACATACAAGTTCTTATAATTACATTTTGATTGTTTGACAACGAGATATATATATTTTTTGTTGTACAAATCAGTCAACTTGAAATTGCTTTTGCTACCTTTTGTGTGTCTAAACAGGTAGTCTTGTTTGAAATCAGCATAAATGAAAATGAACATGCATTGTTGTACAGGTAAGAACCGGTTTATCGGTTTGGGCTGGAGGTGAATGGTCTGTACCTTTTGTCTCAATTAGCAATTGTGTAATTGGTGATGGCAGTAGGATTTTCTCTTGATGGCACTCGCAGGTATTGCCGTTTTACATGTTCAGCCAGAATCCTCATACTTTGGTAATGAGCAAAACAAACATGGCAGAAAAGCTTAATGTGCTTCAACAAAGCTTTAACTAATATTGATGTACATATTTTGACATGGTCATACAAAAGTAATTTATGCTAGTATATTTCTCATGCACAACCAATGATTGCATTGATCTTGAATAGTTTTTTATTTAATTGTTGAGGTTGTTAATATTCCTTGACTACATATGTTGTCTTTATTGAATTCTCAATAAATGTGTGTACCCCTGAAGGTAGATGGTGTTAGGACATCACTAGACTGTTTTGTGTGCTAGCCTCACAGCACTGCATTTTCAGTGGTGAAAATATCCGTTTTTAGGTGGGTAGTGTTAGAGGCAGATTCATGTTCGGACATTCTTATCCCAGACATGGTAAGTTCCAAGTTCAGTTGAACTTTTGGGAAATATTGGTTGTTTTCAGGCCACTTGATTGAGTGGGTCAACTGGTGGGATCTTCAACGACCAGACAAAGGGTGAAACCAATAGAATCTCATTTTAGTTTTGTGGAGAAATCCCTGTACCCAGTGACTTTCTAGACGGGGTGGCTTTTAGGACACATATCTAGTATCTCCTCTTATCTGATGGGTTGTTCATGGGGGTTGAGTGCTGTAGGTCAGGAACGGATGTAAAATATGGGTTATGAAGGCACCATTCATATCGGAGAAAACTGTTGCTTTCTTAACTCATTAGTACACAGTCAGGCCGGTTAGGATTTAGTCAGCTCATCCTTTCTGATAATACTGAAGTTTTGAGTCTTGCCTACATTCTTCATGAAGAGGATTACCACCATTTGAACTGATGTTGAGAAGAGGATTGACATTTCAAAATTCTATCTTTCTGTTTTGTATTTGTTCAACCCATTGTTGAATGTGTGCATATGGTTGTCTCTTTTAGTGTGTGTGTGTGACGATGTATTTAACCAGGTTTATTTTGTGTTTCTAATGTCAAGGTATTTATTACTAGATCCAACAAAGGGAGGAGGTCTTCACATCACCAATATTTAGTGTTCTTTATATGCGTTCTGGTCAGATGCTGTCTGGCAGTCAGTCATTAAGTGAATCTAAGTGGGGATATCTCACACCACTCCAAGATCGCATTGCATATGCCTACATGTCCTAAATTCTGAATTCTACTTACTTGACATATTATGTTTATGATGGTTCACGTACTGTTTCTACTTGGGTTTAAAGTGAGTTGTTTTATCCTCCACAGCTCCTGAAAAGAAGGAGAGTGAAGAGGATCAGAGGGAGAAGGAACCAACCCCTCCTGAGAAAAAGTCTCCTGCTTCCACAGTGCCGCTCAAAGGAGGAAAGAAGACCCCTGGCCCCAAAGTATTAAAGACATACACCAGACACAATAAACCAGCGACTCCAGTCAGCAGTGCTAAGGCACCAAAGAAACAACCATATCCCCCTCCTAGCAAAACAACCAAATCCAAGAAACCACCTCCACCACCTGCTGTCCTGACCCCTTCTGCCCCTGGCTCTCTAGACGCCCCACGACATCACGTCACAGGGGCCCTGAGGGTTGGCAAGTCCAGCTTTACCATCCCTAAGAAGCAGGCCCAGCCCCAGCAGAGAGGTGACTCGGGGCGTAGTCCGTCCAGAATCCCGTCCTCACCATCCCCAGCCCCCTCCACCCGACGCCATGAGCCAGCCACTTTGGCACCTTCCGTGATGTGCCCGACAGCGCCGCCCAACAACCAGATGAGACAAAACATCCGCCGCTCACTCACAGACATCCTATACAAGAGGTGCGTACCCCATAAGTCTATTTGAGAGAATAGTTTGTATTGTTTTGTGAACTTCATACTACCTAAGGTCATTCATCTGAATGTTGATATTTTTAAGAGAGTGATTGTTGTAGGCCAATGGGAAATAAATTATCCTGAAATCTTTATTTGTTTCTAAAATGTGAGTTGTATCTCATTGTCCCACCAGGGTGAGTGACAGTGATGATTTGAATATGTCTGAGAACGAGGTGGGAAAACTGGCTGTCAACATTGAGAAGGAGATGTTCAACCTCTGCCTGTGCACAGATAGCAAGTACAAGAACAAGTACAGGGGCCTCATGTTCAACCTGAAGGACCCCAAAAACAAGGTCAGTCCACAGAAAACTGACTTGGGCTTTTTTGTGTTTGCAGAAGAGACTAGTCAAGCCATAAGTTGTGTAGGCTAAACCAAATATGCTGAATGTTGGAAAGCCATGTACATTTTTAATGACAAACTGTCTTTCTACATTATAGTAATACGCAGTTGGTATGTGGGTAAATTCAGTTACAACATGAATTGATGAATTGGATGAGGTGCAGCCTTACAGACTTAGAATTATGTGAACGACAGTGTGTTGTGCTTGTCTCAGGGCCTTTTCTACAGGGTGGTCTGGGGAGAGGTCAGCCCCTTCAGGCTGGTGAGGCTGAGTGCAGATGAGCTGCTCTCCAAAGAGATCTCAGAGTGGAGGAAGCCAGACACCACTGAGGTAAGAGAACATGATAATGGAAACCAATAATTCTATGAACAGAGCAATACTTGGAATTTCATTGATTGCGGCGCAACTAAATATCACTACTAAAGAGATCATATCTTTAGCCTTATTTTCTACAGACACTAAGTTGATCACGTCCATTGTATCCCATAGTCTCCCAGACCTAGATCCCACACAGGTCAGTCCCAATCGAGACATAGGCAGGATGCTGGCCCCCATGATGTGGACATGGAGGATGCTCCTCCAATGTCTGATGGAGACGTATGTATCTCTGGCACCTCCCCGTCTCCTCGCATGGCATCTGCTGCAGTAAGTGGTGGCTTTCACTTCCGCTTGTATTTCGTCTTCATTTTCCCTGCATAAGACTAGAACCATGCTATGCTGGGTGGGTAACATGTGGGTAACATATTGTGGTTCTTTTGCCAACCTGTCCTATCCTTCTTTAAACTGTCCCTTTTGTCCTACTGAAGCTCACTGTCATCCGCCAAGCACCCTTGCATCACTCAAATCATACCCACTGTGCATAAATGTAGATATCGTTTTACAGATGATCTAATGATTCATGTATCAGAACACTTTATTGCCATAGAACAAATGGTTGCTCAGAATAATTTTGGTATTCAGGCCCTCATCAGATTTGGCTATGGTTTTATGTGCTATTTTGAGAATCCATTGGAGGTCAGTTTGTAGATTTGACTGTCTCTCTGGTCTCGGTTTCCAATTTGTTCAGGAACAAGAGGAAGCTGGCTCCACTCCCTCCTCTGGCTCAGTTCAGGCTGGTGTAAAGAGTGGCAGTGCCCTGCCAGATATCTTCAGCATGATGCGGGACACCACGGCCGAACACCGTGCCCACCTCTTTGACCTCAACTGCAAAATCTGTACAGGTAAAAATGAATGAACAGAATGAGAGGTGAAGTGTTTTGATGGTATGCAAGAAATGGTGGCATATGTCCTTCAAAGATCTCTGAGGAAATATCTTAATTCCTAACATTCCAACTACTTCCATTCACTTCCATTCTTCCAGGCCAGAAGTCTGCAGATGATGAACCAGCAGCCAAGAAGGCCAAACTCTCCAAGAAGCCTGAGGTGAGGCAAGAGGTGAGGCGCTTGCCCAGGTCCTCCTCAGGTGAAGGTGCCCCGTTCAATTATCCCGGCAGTGAGATGCCAGTCCCTGAGCCCCTGCCCTACCAGGAGGACACAAGCATCATGTTACCTCCGCCCCAGACCCCAGCCCCTGTCACCGCACCAGCTGTCTCCTCTGTCAGCATCACACGCAGAGACCCCCGCATGGCAAGACACAGCTCTGGAGTGACGGTCACCCACTCAGCCCCAGACACCTCCATGGTGGCACCGATCTCAACAGATACCTTTTCAAGACCCATTCCAACAGAGTCCTACTCAAGACCTATCCCAGCAGACACCTATTCAAGACCGGTTATCTCAGTAGAGCCCGCTCCGGTTGCAGTGATGGAGGTGGTGCCCAAGGGGCCCCTGCCCATGCCCCCGGCTCCTCCAGTCTCCATCCCCAGGCCCGTCATGCAGAAAGCTGCCTCGTCAGAGCCTCCTCCAGATGGTGAGACCGCGATCTTCCTTCATAGTCAGGAGATGATGTGGAAAGGATTCGTCAACATGCACACTGTGGCCAAATTTGTCACTAAGGCATACCTAGTCTCGGGAACCTTTGAGCACCTGAAAGAGGTTGGTTATTCATTTGTTTGAAAAAAACGTACGTCAATGGTAGTTGTCGTTTTTTTTACGTGAGCTAAGAAAAAAACATTGTAGAACTAATAACTCAGAGACTGACAACATGGCAGCTGTTATATTTGAATCACAGTGAACCTTTAACTTAATTTTGACCAGAATACATGTTTTACTTGTTTGAACTGGTTGTGAATAGATGTGGTAATAATGTCATCAGAGTCACACAAAGGTCACATTGTTAATCCTGTACAGGATCTGCCTGACACCATCCACATCGGAGGCCGAATCTCCCCCAGCACCGTGTGGGACTATGTGGGGAAACTAAAGACGTCTCTGTCCAAGGTAAAGGTGTCCACCATGAGGTATTTATACACATCCTACTTCCTGGTCGAGGACCCTAAGTTCACACCCCTCTCTTTGCCCTGTCCCCAGGAGCTGTGTCTGATCCGGTTCCATCCAGCCACAGAGGAAGAGGAGGTGGCCTACGTCTCTCTCTTCTCTTATTTCAGTAGCAGGAAGCGCTTTGGAGTGGTCGCCAACAACAACCGACGCATCAAAGACCTGTACCTCATCCCCCTGAGCTCCAAGGACCCCCTGCCCTCCAAACTGTTACCCTTCGATGGGCCAGGTAAGCATCTGCAGGGAGACACAGAGGCCTCTGATAACCGTATCACCCACATACTGGTTCCAATATGATGTCAATATACCTGAAGACAATTAAGTTAGTAATGATGTCAGTTGATCGTTTTATTCTGAGTGGTAAGTATCTTCAGGGTTTACTTAGTTTTCCTCAGTGTGAAATGAGAGCTTGTTTCATGAAGTTGATTTATGATATACACTGTAGGGGGCGATCATGTGCTTTTGTTGTTGCCTTCCTCCATGAACATCCCTCTGTACTTCTTCTGTGCACACTGTGTATATTACCTTGTATCACACGTCAGTCTTAAATAAAGGATGTTGTGCATCACAGGTTGGTGCTGCCTTAGATGTCAGTCTGCCTGTTGTTTTTAAGGCTCACCTTTTATTCTGCACTGTAGATACTCCAGTGAAAAATGTTTGGCTAATGTTGTTTCTGAAAATGACATCTGCCAAAGTATGTTACATTTAAAGTGTTCTACACTGCACAAACTGAATGCCTGGGGTGCCATGGTAAGTTATCCTGAGAGAGGTCCAGCTCAGAGAGCCTTGGACAGAGATGTGCCCACTCATGTTGCTGTTTTAAAGAAGATTAAGGACGAGAAGAATTTATGGAATTCAAACGTTTGTCAAACTGAATTTAAGAATCAAGAAACACACATCCATATAATTTGTTTTCAGTAGAGGTTGGATTTTTATGTGTCATTAAAAATTTAAGAGTGGAATGCACTGTACAACAAATGTTGTCTTTTTTATATGGAATCGTAAAGAATATGTGGAAATGTCCAGTAATTACAAGTGACTGCAAGATGAAAATCTTAGTGAAACTGGTGAATGTGAGTGTTTGTGTAACTTCGAAGTGTGATGAGGTTGTTTGATCAAACATCAGGAACATGTAGTCTAATGCAGTGCACAGACAGTCACATTAAAGTATGGGGAGTTTGACTGCTCAGCAGTGATGATTCTTAGTAATCTTATAAAGGTCTGTGGTTTACAATCCTTGTTTGTATTATTTTGACACATTCATATTATAATTTAATGGTTATACTTTAACCTGATTATACTTTTGCTCATGTTATTGATTGTCTGAACAATTCAAAATGGAAAGTGAAGACCACAGCTTGTGACCTAAATCAACACCTTTTTGTGAAAAAATCCCATTCATAATGTGATGCCCTGTCTTTGAAGTCCTCTGTTGCTGTCATAGCAGGGGGTTTGAAACAAACTCTCGTTTCACTTGTGAGTGTATACATATGTTCTAGAACATTTTTATTCTATTTTCATTGTTTTAACTTTCTGTCTTGTAGGACTTGAACCAGCGCGCCCTAACCTCCTCCTCGGCTTGGTGATCTGCCAGAAGGACAAGAAGCGTGCTGTAGCCCCCTTGGAGACTGAAGAGAAGCGTTCCATGTCCCAAATCAGAGACCTAGATGACACTGGCCTTCCAAAACCAACCCCAGCCATCAAGGCTGAAGTGAAAGCAGAGAAAGCCTTGCGGTACACTCAGGATCTTCCCTTCAGCACAACCCCCCCAGGTACACCTCCCCCTCTCAGCTCCTCAGAGACCTCATCCACGGCAGCCTCGTCAGTGCTGTCCTTCCTGTCCTCTGTCAAAGCCCCTGCTACAGGCAGAGAGTCACCTTCCTCCAGCTCTGCTGCGCCCTCTGCTGCCAATGCCACCCCGCTTCAGACCATCCTGAAGACTTTGTTCGGGAATAAGATGCATGACTCTGAGGTCTCCATGTCCCCTCCTGAGCATGGTGCTGTTGACATGTCAGCCGGCCCTGCTACTCTGCTTGATCCCATCGTTCAGCAGTTTGGACAGATTTCTAAGGAGAAGCAGGTGGAGGAGGATGAGGATGACCGACCATATGACCCAGAGGAGGAGTATGACCCAGGTATGGGCTATGGAGCATCCCAGAATTCAGTTAAAGAACCTGAGGTCATCAAGCAGCCAGAGGCTACGGATGTGGACGATGTGGCCTATGATCCGGAGGATGACACCATCTTTGAGGAGGTCAGGACTGATGTCCCTGGACAAGCCAAGGCCACACCTGGAGGTCTGACCGAAAAGCAGAAAATTCTGGAGGATCTCAACAAACAAATCGAGGAGCAGAAACGTCAGCTTGAGGAGCAGGAGAAATCCATCCACCAACCAAGGTCAACCACAGGGACATCAGCTGCCTCGTTCTCAGTCACCGATAGCTTGATCTCACAGCCATCCCTACTGCCCAACAGTCAGCTCCTGCAGCTGGGCAAAAAGGTTGAGGAGTTGGTGAAATCCTCTTCTGCTGCCGCTCCTTTGATTAACCAGAGAAGGGACCCAAGGCAGAGCAGGGACCCAAGGCAGAGTCGGGACCCCAGGAGGCTAACCTCAGACTCAATAGAAAAAGAGGAGAAACCTCTTCCTGCTCCTGTCACAGACACCACACCACCACCACAGACTGATGTCCAAGAACCAGAAACACCACTGTCCCAAGAAGAGGTTATAACAGAATCTCTTCCCTTCCTGGAATCAGACACAACAGAGGAGTCCATTCCTCTGTTAGGTGAGCGTGTAGAACCTGTTATGGAGGTCAATTACGTGGAGAAACAAACTGTGGAATCGGAGGAAGTCGACCCAACCAAGAGTGATTTTGACAAATACAGTATTTGGCCAAATGCAGCTAGTGTTTTGAAAACAGGAGAGAGCTCTAGTTTTGAGGAGAACAGTCAAGAGTCTACATCTTCTGGCTACTTCAACATGTCTGCGAACAACAACTCCTCGGCTTCACCTGCAATTCATGTACTGTCTCAGAATGTCACCCAGGATAGCACCACCCTCGTGGACACACAATCCTCCCACATGGAAACATCAGGCTACATGGACTATAGAGCTCCTCCTGACATTCCCCCAACAACCACTTTCCCACCCCACCTTGGACCCCCACCGATGCAGGGTCCACCCCCACCGATGCAGGGTCCACCCCCAATGCTTGGGCCACCGCCCATGTCAGTTCCCCCACCCATTCAGAGTATTCCTTCCTTGTCAGGCCCTATACCTATGCAGGGACCTCCACCCATACCGGTTCCTTCACCCATGCAAGTGGAGAGCGACCAGTCTCAGTACTCTCAGTATGGGCCACCTCCTGCTGCTTACCCTCCCTATCAGAACCAGTGGGGAGGCTCTCAGCAGCAGTATGAGGCACCCACTGGACCTCCACCCCAGACTGTTATGCAACCCAGAGGACCCCCTCCATTCCAGCCGATGGGCCAGAGAGCCCCACCTCCCCAGATGTTCAATGCCCCTATGGGCTCCCTGCCTCCCCAGCACATGGGGCAGCAAGGCCCCCCTCCAGGCCAGTTCATGGAGGGCCATGGCCTTCCCCCACCACCTACTTTTGACGGGCAAAATGGTTTAGCTCCACCAAGGTTCAGTGGACCCCCTCCTCCATTCAACTTCCCTGGACCCAGAGGCCCGCCTCCTCCCTTCACAGGGCCTCCCCCAGGCCACTTTGACAACAGAGGCCCCCCTCCGTCCCACTTCCCCGGGCCCAGAGGTCGCCAGCCTTCTCATTTTGGGGATCACGGGTCCCAAGCCCCCATGATTGACCCACCAAGAGCCCCAGGAGATCAGTACAACAATGCCAGTGTTGGTTCCTACCAGCAGGGCATGGACCATCGCCAGGGTCAGACCCCTCCACATATGTACAAAGACAACCAGGCTCCCCCACAAAGCCCCTCTTACAGAGGACCTTCACACAACCAGTATGAGGGGCGGAGAGGCCCGCCTCCCAGTGGAGATGTTGGTGGACAGCGCTTCCATCCACCTAACCAGTTTCGGGGCTCTAGATTACCCTCCCCACCACCACACAGGGGATCTTATGATGACCAGAGACCCCCTCAAGACCACCGGGGAGGCCCACCTCAGCATTTCGGAGGACCTGACCGGTTTCGGCTTGACAATCCAGGAGACTTAAGACCAACTCGCCACAGTGGGCCACTGCTCCCTACCCCTCCAGAGGGCCCCATACCTCTACCAAACCGCATGGGGGGCCACAGCCCAGAGTCCCACAGGGATGACCACTGGCGACGACACTCGCCTGACATGAGAAGGAGCAGCTCCACCAGAGAGGGCTCAGAGCCTCGCGGTGGAGACAGGCCCAGTCGGTTTGAGGGTGGCCACAGAGACCGGGAGCCAATCCCCGTTTCCTCTGGGTTGTCGGAGAGGCAGAGGGATTTGTCTGAGGACCGCAAGAGGGAGAGGGACTATGAGGGGCCCCATGGGGCCAGGCCATGGGACAGGAGCCAGGGCAAGCGCTGGAGCCGGGAGAGGGAGTGGGACAGAGACAGGGAGAGAGACCGAGGAGAGAGGGAACGCAGCCGGGAGAGAGAACGCAGCAGAGGGAGGGAGGGGGAGCGACACAGGGTTCCAGAGAGAGACAGGCACAGGGTTCCAGAGAGAGACAGACACAGGGTTCCAGAGGGAGACAGGCACAGGGTTCCAGAGAGAGACGGACACAGGGATCCAGAGGCAGACGGACACAGGGATCCAGAGGCAGACGGACACAGGGATCCAGAGGCAGACGGACACAGGGATCCAGAGGCAGACGGACACAGGGATCCAGAGGCAGACGGACACAGGGATCCAGAGGCAGACGGACACAGGGTTCCAGAGACAGACAGACACAGGGTTCCAGAGGGAGACAGGCACAGGGATCCAGAGACAGACAAGAGGAAGGACAGGGAGAGAGACCGTGACCGAGAAAGGGACAGAGTCAGGGGGAGAGAGCCTGACAGGAGAGACTACGACCGAGACAGAGCCAGGATCAGAGACCGGGAGAGAGACCGAGAAAGGAAAAGAGACAGGACCAGGAGCAGAGACCGGGACCGAGGCAGGGAGAGAGAGCCTGACAGGAGAGAAAACGACAGAGACAGAGCACGGGACCGAGATAGAGAGAGGGACAAAGACCGAGAACGCCGGGACAGGAGCAAGAGCAAAGAAAAAAGAGAAGAGAAAAAAGAATCTAACAAGTCTGATGTCCCAAAGGAGAGTGATAAACCTGCAGAGGTGGAAAGTGATACAAACACATCATAATGTCTTAGTTTTGTGGACAATTTTTCTCTGTAGTAACTCAATTACCAGGTGACTTTCACTTTCATCATCATAACTGTAAATGTAAATAGACGTTGGGGATGTTCTTGTAGTTGAAAGGTCTGAACATTTTTGTATTTCTTTTGCCATTTAATATTTTATAAATCTTAACACATTTAAAGAAACTTAACTTTTCTCCTGTCAAAGTACCTTCACATGGTACAAGAATCACATGAAAGTAACTGATTAACTCCCTTCATTGTAATGTAAATATGAATGTATTTGTGTATATACTGGTATGTTTTTAATGACATTTTTCTAAGTAGAGAAATTATAAGCCATATATCTGGAATGGATAATGTGAGAATTGAGGAAATGCATTGATTGCTATAGTCTGTCATTGGACATTATGTGCTTGTATGTTCATCAGTCAAGCACTGAATGGTTGCATCTATAGTATTGCTAATTACAGTTGAAACATCCTGAATTTGTTTAAACTTGGCCAATTAAACCTACTTTATGACTAGATTTCTCTTTATCATTAATGGGTAGTGTATTTTGATCACTACCTAGATTAACAGATTTTATTGATTTGAGTTGCATGTACACTGGGGCCCAAAAGTTTGGAATATTACTAATTCAAGGGTTTTTCTTTATTTTCACTTTTTTACATTTGTAGAATAAAAGTAAAGACATCAAAACTATGACATAACACATATGGAATCATGTAGTAACCAAAAAAGTGTTAAACAAATCCAAATATATTTGAGTTTTGCACACTCATGGCAGCTTTGCACACTCATGGCATTCTCTTAACCAGCTTCACGAGGACCGCCACAGGAATGGAAGACCCAGAAATACCTCTGCTGCAGAGGATAAGTTCATTAGAGTTACCAGCCTCAGATTGCAGCCCAAATAAATGCTTCATAGAGTTCAAGTAACAGACACATCTCAACATCAAATTTTCAGAGCAGACTGTGTGAGTCAGGCCTTCATGGTAAAAATCTGCAAAGAAACCACTACTAATAAGAAGAAGAGACTTGCTTGGGCCAAGAAACACGAGCAATGGACATTAGACCGGAGGAAATTTGTCCTTTGGTCTGGAGTACAAATTTGAGATTTTTGGTTCCAACCTCAACCAAATTTAGATGGTTTGGGATGAGTCAGACTGCAGTGAAGGAAAAGCAGCCAACAAGTGCTCAGCATATGTGGGAACTCCTTCAAGACTGATGGAAAAGCATTCCAGGTGAAGCTGGTTGAGAGAATACCAAGAGTGTACAAATCTGTCATCAAGGCAAAGGGTGGCTATTTAAAGAATCTCAAATATAAAATATATTTAACACTTTTTTGGTTACTACATGATTCCATATGTGTTATGTCATATTTTTGATATCTTCACTTTTATTCTACAATGTAAAAAATAGTGCAAATAAAGAAAAACCCTTGAATTAGTAATATTCCAAACTTTTGGCCCCCAGTGTAAATCAATGCCCGGTACAGCCACTTCAGGACAATTGCCGTGAGCCTTGGCTTGCTACCTGCTACTCACACCAATTTTAGTCCAATCCAACGCAACATTTGGATGCACGTGTGTGAATCAGAAGGTCAAGATTTAGAGCCATGTAACCAAAGGCCGTTATGTAATCAGACAAACAAAAGCAATTTAGATTGGACATTAGACATCTATGATTGACTAAAGGAATAGAGTACAGTCGTGGCCAAAAGTTTTGAGAATGACAAGTTTTGGTCTCCACAAAGTTTGCTGCTTCAGTGTTCTTAGATCTTTATGTCAGTAGTTACTATCATACACTGAAGTATAATTACAAGTATTCCATAAGTGTCAAAGGCTTTCATTGACAATGACATTCAGTTTATGCAAAGAGTCAATATTTGCAGTGTTGACCCTTCTTTTTCAAGACCTCTGCAATCCGCCCTGGCATGCTGTCAATTAACTTCTGGGCCACATCCTGACTGATGGCAGGCAATTCTTGCATAATAAATGCTTGGAGTTTGTCAGAAGTTGTGGGTTTTTGTTTGTCCACCCGCCTCTTGAGGATCGACCACAAGTTCTCAATGGGATTAAGGTCTGGGGAGTTTCCTGGCCATGAACCCAAAATGTCGATGTTTTGTTCCCCGAGCCACTTAGTTATCACTTTTGCCTTATGGCAAGGTGCTCCATCATGCTGGAAAAGGCATTGGTCGTCACCAAACTGTTCTTGGATGGTTGGGAGAAGGATGTGTTGGATCCTCTCGGAGGATGTGTTGGTACCATTCTTTATTCATGGCTGTGTTCTTAGGCAAAATTGTGAGTGAGCCCACTCCCTTGGCTGAGAAGCAACCCCACACATGAATGGTCTGAGGATGCTTTACTGTTGGCATGACACAGGACTGATGGTAGCGCTCACCTTGTCTTCTCCGGACAAGGTGTTTTCCGGATGGCCCAAACAATCGGAAAGGGGATTCATCAGAGAAAATGACTCTACCCCAGTCCTCAGCAGTCCAATCCCTGTACCTTTTGCAGAATATCAGTCTGTCCCTGATGTTTTTCCTGGAGAGAAGTGGCTTCTTTGCTGCCCTTCTTGACACCAGGCCATCCTCCAAAAGTCTTCGCCTCACTGTGCAAAAGATGCACTCACACCTCTGCCTGCTGCCATTCCTGAGCAAGCTCTGCACTGGTGGTGCCCTGATCCCGCAGCTGAATCAGCTTGCTGGACTTTCTTGGGCGCCCTGACGCCTTCTTCACAACAATTGAACCTCTCTCCTTGAAGTTCTTGATGATCCGATAAATGGTCAATTTATGTGCAATCTTACCAGCAGTAATATCCTTGCCTGTGAAGCCCTTTTTGTGCAAAGCAATGATGACGGCACGTGTTTCCTTGCAGGTAACCATGGTTGACAGAGGAAGAATGATTTCAAGCACCACACTCCTTTTAAAGCTTCCAGTCTGTTATTCTGACTCAATCAGCATGACAGAGTGATCTCCAGCCTTGTCCTCGTCAACACTCTCACCTGTGTTAACGAGACAATCACTGACATGATGGCAGCTGGTCCTTTTGTGGCAGGGCTGAAATGCAGTGGAAATGTTTTTGGGGGATTAAGTTCATTTTTATGGCAAAGAGCGACTTTGCAATTAATTGCAATTCATCTGATCACTCTTCATGACATTCTGGAGTATATGCAAATTGCCATCATCAACACTGAAGCAGCAAACTTTGTGGAGACCAATACTTGTCATTCTCCAAACGTTTGGCCACGACTGTACATTCTACCTATTACATTTTCCAAAATATTTTTAAAGGATGCCAGTATAATGTATAACCTCACCTCATAGTGTCTAAAAAGAGAGATTTAGAACATCGGCTCAGTTTTGTTTCAATTCAATCTGCTCAGTTTATACATGTAATTCACAAATCTAAAATGGCAGGCACCTACTTTTTAAGGCACCTGCAGCCTGTGATATCTCTTAAAGGGCAATTCCGACACACTGTTCAACCTCATTCATCATCTCCAGCATCAAACCAGTGTCTACATATGTGAAAAATAAAGTTCCTTTAAATAAGGCTTCTCTGTGACTCATAGGATTAAAAGAGTTTCCAGCCCAAGGGAGAGTATGTTATTGCTCCATATGTCACCGCAATTGTCATAATGTTTAAAAAAAAATTGCCGTGACACAATACCTGTGTCATGATGTTGACACAGGTATTGTGCTAAAGATAATGAAAATGAGGTTGAAAAGTGGTGAAGTTACCTTTCAAAAAGACAAGCAAGAATGATCACTAAAAACATTGACTGACCAGGGACTGGTTTCCCGATAGCAATGGAATTTAGGTTTACACGTGTTTTAACGATGCATCTTTCCTACAACGGCCGTAGATGTGTCATGCGTTTCCCAAAACACCATGCAGTAAGAACGTTTGCTGAAAGAACGTTTGCTGAAAGAGGCTGGCGAGGAGGCACCTTGACGAGATTATGTCGGAGAGGCAATAAACCACTTGTACCCTCAGTTCTATTGGTGAACGTACTGTCACTACAATCATTTCTCAGAACAAGAATAGACTGACGAGATTCAGAAGAAATCCCACAAATGCTGATGCTCCAGATACTCAACTAGTCTAAAGAAGGCCAGTTTTATTGCTTCTTTAATCAGCACAACAGTTTTAAGCTGTGCTAACATAATTGCAAAAGGGTTTTCTAATGATCAATTAGCCTTTTAAAATGATAAACTTGGATTAGCTAACACAACGTGCCATTGGAACACAGGAGTGATGGTTGCTGATAATGGGCCTCTGTATGCCTATGTAGATATTCCATAAAACAATCTGCCGTTTCCAGCTACAATAGTCATTTACAACATTAACAATGTCTACTGTATTTCTGATCAATTGTTCTTTTAATGGCCAAAAATAGCTTTTCTTTCAAAAACAAGGACATTTCTAAGTGACCACAAACTTTTGAACAGTAGTGTACGTTTAAGTGCGAACCAATTACACCTTTTTGTTGATATGGTTTTGATCAAATGACAGCCTGGAGTCATGTAAGCCTAGCTATTTGTAAAGTGAAACATACCTAACAGTTGGAACAATTTTACCAGACTTGATTTGGTTTTCTCCTGTTTTCCCCCTCACTTAAATTATAGGTCTAACATTTTCAGAGAAAATGAATGCCTTTGATGGGCCATATTGTAGGCCTACCACCTACATGATTATTGCTCTGTGTTGAACATCAGCTCCATCTAAAGGCCTAAGCTACTTTTCAACAGACAAGTGAAAAGATGTTATGGCAGTATATTCAATATAATGTTGGGTACATATCCAGCCACCTTCTCCCATTATAAGTATATAACAATAACGTCATTCTGTTATAAGTTTCCTTTACGTCATTCTGTTGGCATGGACTGCAGAGACAGCATGAAACAGGTGAACATGACAAAAGAGTTAACCTTAGTCCCAAATTATCAGAAAATAGGCAGCGGGGTACAGACAGAGACAGAAGAAGGGACAGTTCCTGGATCAGAGACCGGGACTGAAACAGGGAGAGGGATAGAGAGAGGGACAAAGATGGAGACCACCGGGACAGGAGCAAGAGCAAAGAAAATATAGAAGAGAAAAAATACCTGCAGTGACAAACCTGCAGAGGTGGAAAGTGATCCAAACACATCATGTCTTACTTTTGTGTACAACGTTTCTCTGTAGTGACTCAATCACCCTGTCACATGTAAGTAACTGATTAACTCCCTACCTTGTAATGTAAATATTAATGTATTTGTGTATATACTGGTATGGTTTAAATCACATTTTTCTAAGTAGAGACATTATAAGCCATACATCTGGAATGAGTAATGTGAGAATTGAGGAAACACATTGATTGCTCTGGTCTGAAGTCATTGAACAGTATGAATGGTTGTATCTATAGATTTGTTCATTACAGGTGACAATTGAAACATGTCCTGATTTTGTTTGAACTTGGCCAATTAAACCTACTTTGACTACATTTCTCTTTGTCATTAATGGTTAGTGTTTGATCACTTCTTTATTGATTTGAGTTACATGTAAATCAACATAAGGGTAAACCACTTCAGGACAATTGCCCTGAGCCTTGTTGTGAGTAGCAGCCAGGTAGCAAGCCATCTATGTGAGTCTCAGCCAGTTGAGTCACCTCCAATGCAACGTGGGAATCAGAAGGTCAAGATTTTTAGTGATTTTAATTTATTTGACAATTTAAAATACACCCGGCAACAGATGAGTACCAAAAGCTTTCATGGATATAAACACAACACAATCAAAGGCAGTTGTAATGTAGAGTACTAACTTTCCTCACAGCTGCTTGTTTAAAGAAATCTGTGATCGAGATGTGGTTGTCCCACTGGCTACCCTAAGTTGAATGCACCAATTTGTAAGTCGCTCTGGATAAGAGCGTCTGCTAAATAACTCAAATGTAATGTAATCAGACAAACAAAAGCAATGTAGATTGGACATGAGACTTCTATGATTGATTTAGAGAATAGTGAACAGGACAGAGAAGAGTACATTCTAACTATTACATTTTCCTAAATATTTTTAGAGGATGCCAATATAATTCCTCCTGAATATTGAGAACAGGAAGATGTCTGACTACACCTCACCTCATAGAAGCTTAAAAGAGAGACTTTTTCATTCAAATCAGCTCAGTTTGCAAAATGTAATCACAAGTCTAAAACAGCAGGTGTGTACTTTTAAGACACATAGCATATTTTAAGCAGTAGAAGGTATGATATCGCTTCCAAAGAATAATCATCAAAAACAATGACTGACCACCAGATCACACAGTCCTACCAGTACAGTCATAAAACAATAAAATATTGAATGGTTAAGAGTTTGTATTTTTTCGTTCCCACAATATAAGTATACATACAAGCTTGTGGAAGGCTACCCGAAACGTAAAACAATTTAAATGCAATGCTACCAAATACTAATTGAGTGTATGTAAATTTCTGACCCACTGGGAATGTGATGAAAGAAATAAAATCTGAAATAAATAATTCTCTACTATTATTCTGACATTTCACATTCTTAAAATAAAGTGGTGATCCTAACTGACCTAAGACAGGGAATTTTAACTAGGATTAAATGTCAGGAATTGTGAAAAACGGATTTTAAATGTATTTGGCTAAGGTGTATGTAAACATCCGACTTCAACTGTACATAATAGATGACAATTCATAATGTCCTATTCCTTGTTTAATACTTGTTTAATATAAATTTCTTTGCAATCTTTCCTTCCACCTTTTTATCTAGTTTCTGGTTGCTCCAGTCTCATTTTAGCTGTGCAGAATTTGTATGTATATTTATTTTCTGAGCATTTTCATTGTTACATAAAACCCGGCCTTCTCTTGGGTAGCAATGGGAGTCTTGTTTGGTGTTTTACTGTTTTATTTTTTACACTTTTTGGATGGGCAGCTCCCTGGAATCGGAATAGACTTTGGACGGGTTTTGGCCTTAGTCCGGCTCACGAACGCCTCTTTAAGATGTGGCCCTGTGGCTGGACCCTCATTGGTCATAACCTGGCTTGAGGATTCCTCTTTAGGATGTGGCTCATTTGCTGAGTCTTTGGTATTTAACAGACTCTGTGAAACCTCTTCGGTAGGTGGCTCCTTCACTGAATGTGTACTCTTCTTGCCCTCTGCATCTCTATGAGGTCTACTCCCTGCTGTCTCATCTCCCTGAATATTTTGCACATCATTGGTGGGGGGGCGATCATTTCCATGGGCAGTGTTAGAGTGCCTTGTAGAACCAGTAGCTTCATACTGCTTTTGAGCATTATGATGTTGGCTAATTGATAGATGTTCAGTGGCCAAATTGTCACAAGTAATTTCTGATTTACCTTTATCTGGGGTTCCATGGCTTGCGACAGAGGGCCTATTGGAATCAGCTGTGTTCACAATATCATTGCGAGGAACAGATATATCATCACTGTCATCTGGGACTGGCTTGTAGTCACCATCCTGGGACTGGCTTGCCATTAGTTGCATATTATCTGAGACTGCTTCTCTGTTTGAGAAAATACACTGGATTTTCTTAGGGCACCACACAAACTCATGTTTGGGCTTGTAGTTCTCGTAGGCATACTTAACTAATTCCCTGCGTTGTTGCTGATCACGGACAGCGAAGATGAAGTAGTTGAGCACACTCTCCTTCACATTGTACAGCTGGCCTTTGACAAGAGTTTCCTCCAGGAAGAAGTGGACCAGTGGGGCCTGGTAGTGGTGGAACCCCAGAGTGCCCAGGCACTTCAGGATGCGGGTGATGCGCAGGTTGTTGTGTGTATGTCTACCATAGACAAAAACACAAGACCCAAAATAATATAAGGGTACTTTTAACCTCAGCACTGTTATTCATAGAAGGTTCATTTGAAAACTGAAGTTTTAGCTATTACGTATTGCATCAATGACCCAATGAAGAAATTGCTAACCTGTCCATGTTGTCAAATCTCTTATGCCAGTTATTTGCACGTTGCACTTCCCCTGTTGTGTCGTTTAACAGCTGTATGCCGTAGAAGTCCAGCATGAGCTTGTAGGACTTGACCAGCCTCTTCTTTGCACTTTCATCGTCAAGGAAAGCCTGAGGAAGAAGCGGATTGTCATACAGAACAATTATTTCTAAGCCCACCAGTCCATAGATGACATACAGGTAACTGCAAAAATAAAGGAAACACCAACATAGTTTTTTTGGTACATAGTGTCTCCGCCATAATCTCTTATGACTGAAAACAGCTTCTGGACATCAGAACAGCGATCACTAACGTTGATTTGGATGAAAATTTCTACTTCAACAAGAGCCACACACACACATAAACACACACACACACTTTACACCTCCTATTCTCCTTTGAGACCCCTGTTTAAAAGTCACTGAGATCTCTTCTAGCCATGGTAGCATAAATGGGCAACTGGGCATTATCTGGAATATCTGGAAATGTGCATGTACACCCTGGCCCATCTACTGTTGCTAGCCCCATTTGTGCTCTGATATCTGCTTCACTGATTTCTGCCCTCGTTAAAGCCAGGGATTTCTGCACGTTAACACTAGAAACGTATTACCTAAAATGGATCAATTGAAAGTGTGGGTTCACAGCTCCAATCCAGATGTGTTGGTCATTAGTGAGACGTGGTTGAGGAAGAGTGTTTTGAATACTGATGTTAACCTTTCTGGTTATAACCTTTTTCGGCAAGACATCTTCCAAAGGTGGGGGGAGTGGCAATCTTTACCAAGGATCACCTTCAGTGCTTGGTTGTCTCCACCAAGTCTGTCCCCAAACAATTTGATTTGCTGGTTTTCAGCATTAAACTTTCATATAGCTCTTCGTTGACTGTTGCTGGGTGTTATCGTCCTCCATCAGCACTGGCCTGTACCCTACCTGCCCTAAGCTCTCTCCTGGCCCCTTACACTAAGTCTGAATTTGTCCTGCTAGGTGACCTAAACTGTGACATGCTTAAGCCACCTGACCTAAAGCAATGGGACTCCCTAAATCTTTCTCAAGATTATTACCAATCCCACAACGCCACTCTCCTCGATGTTATCCTCACAAATAATCCGGAGAGGTATCAGTCTGGTGTTTTCTGTAATGACCTTAGTGATCACTGTTTTACAGCCTGTGTTCTTAATGGCTTCTCAGTGAAACGACCTGTCCTGATTTGTCATAGGCGCTTGGTAAAAAGAAATAAGTGCACTCAGGCTATCCGGAAGGCCAAAGTTAGTTACTTTAAGGATCAGTTTTCTCTCTGTGGGACTAACCCCAAGAAGTTCTGGAAAATAGTTAAAGACCTGGAGAATAAACCCTCCTCCTCACAGCTGCCCATGTCCCTTAAAGTTGATGATGTGGTTGTTACTGACAAGAAACACATGGCTGAGCTCTTTAATCACCACTTCATGAAGTCAGGATTCCTATTGGACTCAGCCATGCCTCCTTGCCCATCCAACATTTCCCCATCTCCCACCCCTTCTAATGCGATTAGTCCCGTTGCTCCTCCCTCTGTTTCCCCTGCCCCGCTACAAAGTTTCTCCCTGCAGGCGGTCACTGAGTCTAAGGTGCTAGAGGAGCTCCTTAAACTTGACCCCAAAAAACATCTGGGTCAGATGGTTTAGACACTTTATTCTTTAAGGTTGCTGCCCCTATCATCGCCAAGCCTATCTCTGATATTTTTAACCTGTCTCTCCTCTCTGGGGATGTTCCCATTGCTTGGAAGGCAGCCATGGTTCATCCTTTATTTTAAGGGAGAGATCAAACTGATCCTAACTGTTATAGACCTATTTCTATTTTGCCCTGCCTTTCTAAAGTGTTGGAAAAAGTTGTCAATAATCAACTGACTAGCTTTCTTGATGTCTATAGTATTCACTCTAGTATGCAATCTGGTTTCCACTCAGGTTATGGATGTGTCACTGCAACCTTAAAGGTCCTCAATCATGTCACCATTGCCCTTGATTCTAAGCAATGTTGTGCTGCTATTTTTATTGACTTGGCCAAAGCTTTTGATACGGTAGACCATTCCATTCTTGTGTGCTGGCTAAGGAGTATTGGTGTCTCTGAAGGGTCTTGGCCTGGTTTGCTAACTACCTCTCTCAAAGAGTGCAGTGTATACAGTCAGAACATCTGCTGTCTCAGCCACTTCCTGTCACCAAGGGTGTACCCCAAGGCTCAACCATAGGCCCCACGCTCTTCTCAATTTACATAAACAACATAGCTCAGGCAGTAGGAAGCTCTCTTATCCATTTATATGCAGATGATACAGTCTTATACTCAGCTGGCCCCTCCCCGGATTTTGTGTTAAAAGCTCTACAACAAAGCTTTCTTAGTGTCCAACAAGCTTTCTCTGCCCGTAACCTTGTTCTGAACACATCCAAAACAAAGGTCATGTGGTTTGGTAAGAAAAATGTCCCTCTCCCCACAGGTGTGATTACGACCTCTGATGGTTTAGAGCTTGAGGTAGTCACATCATACAAGTACTTGGGGTATGGCTGGACGGTACACTGTCCTTCTCTCAGCACATATCAAAGCTGCAGGCTAAAGTTAAATCTAGACTTGGTTTGCACTATCGTAATCGCTCCTCTTTCACTCCAGCTGCCAAACAAACCCTGATTCAGATGACCATCCTACCTATGCTAGATTGCGGAGACGTAATTTATAGATCGGCAGCTAAGGGTGCTCTTGAGCAGATTTACCACCAATGCTCCTTATAGGACACATCACTGCACTCTATACTCCTCTGTAAACTGGTCATCTCTGTATACCCGTCGCAAGACCTACTGGTTGATGCTTATTTATAAAACCCTCTTAGGCCTCACTCCCCCCTATCTGAGATATCTACTGCAGCCCTCATCCTCCACATACAACACTCGTTCTGCCAGTCACATTCTGTTAAATGTCCCCAAAGGACACACATCCCTGGGTCGCTCGTCTTTTCAGTTAGCTGCAGCTAGTGACTGGAACGAGCTGCAACAAACACTCAAACTGGACAGTGTAATCTTAATCTCTTAATTCAAAGACTCAATCATGGACACTCTTACTGACAGTTGTGGCTGCTTTGCGTGATGTATTGTTGTCTCTACCTTCTTGCCCTTTGTGCTGTTGTCTGTGCCCAATAATGTTTGTACCCTGTTTTGTGCTGCTACCATGTGTTGCTGCCATGTTGTGTTGCTACCATTTTGTTGTCATGTTGTGTTGCTACCATGCTGTGTTGTCATGTGTTGCTGCCATGCTATGTTGTTGTCTTAGGTCTCTCTTTATGTAGTGTTGTCTCTCTTGTCGTGATATGTGTTCGGTCCTATATTTTTATTTAATGTATTTATATTTTTAATCCAAGCCCCTGTCCCTGCAGGAGGTCTTTTGCCTTTTGGTAGGCCGTCATTGTAAATACGAATTTGTTCTTAACTGACTTTCCTAGTTCAATAAAGGTTAAATAAAAAATTAAATACAAATATATACTTTGTATCCCTCATTTATTCAAGTGTTTCCTTTATTTTCATAGTTACCTGTACGCAGTATGTAGAGAACACTTTCCTTGCTCAAAGAAACTACTAGAAGTACCTCAATTTCCTTTTTGGTGAGTTCCTTGGCTTGATAATTCATTCCTGGTTCTTGAAGAGGGAACAACCTAAATGAAACACACACACATGAGACACACACACACACACACACACACACACACACACTTTAAAGAATTGTATTATAACAATTAATATATTATATATAATAATTAAAAGCCCATATAATTGTAAAGGAAACTAACCATTGGATGTATGAGTGAACTCTTTCCAGTTGTGAATATTGCTTGTTCCATTTATTGTGAAAGTCCTCAATAAAGACACCTAATCAGAGCAAAGGTTACAGTTAAAAATGTCCAAGTCTTGTCAAATCTAAACTGCACTCAAAGAAACAGTAAATAGATTACCATCAGGGGAGGAGGGAATTTGTCCACGGTAGAACTCTAAATTAGGCATAAAATCCTGAGGGGGAAAAAGCAATGCATATTCAGAAATGGGGATATTTCTCAGAGAGCTGTATCAAAACAGTACAAGAATCATACAGGAATTGGATAGTGAAATTATTGCTTAAATCATTCAGTTTTTCCATGTATTACATAAAGGAATGAGAATGTATTTACTTGTTGTTGCCTGCCGAAGTGCAAGTTTGATCTATGCTCCTGTGGAAACAAGAACCAAGTGCTAAAGACAGTACTATCTACTGACTACACTCTTAGAAAAAAGGGTTCCAAAAGGGTTCATTGTGGAGGGATAGGGTTCTACCAAGAACTGTTTTCATCTAGAGAACCCTTTTTGGAAGACAAGGGTTCTTTGTAAGGCAAAGGATTCTACCTAGACACTTTAACATTTTTGGAAGATAGGGTTATTTGATCGATCCTTGGAAGGCAAGAAGGGTTCTGTCAATTAGGTTAGTATTGTGGAGTAACTAAAATGTTGTTGATCCATCTTCGGTTTTCTCCTATCACAGTCATTAAACTCTGTATCTGTTTTAAAGTCACCATTGGCATCATGGTGAAATACCTGAGCTGTTTGCTTCCTCTCCGGCAACTGAGTTAGGAAGGACACCTGTATCTTTGTAGTGACTGGGTTGATTGATACACCATCCAAAGTGTAATTAATAACTTCACCATGCTCAAAGGGATATTCAATGTCTGCTTTTTTTTATTTTACCCATCTACCAATAGGTGCCCTTCTTTGTGAAGCGTTGGAACACCTCCCTGGTCTTTGTGGTTGAATCTATGTTTGAAATTCACTGCTTGACTGAGGGACCTTACAGGTAATTGCATATGTGGGGTACAGAGAAGAAGTAGTCATTCAAAATAAATGTAAACATTATTGCAAAAAGAGTTGTTAAGCACATTTTTACTCCTGAACATATTTAGGCTTGCCATAACAAAAGGGTTGAAAACATATTGATTAAAAACATTTCAGCTTTTCATTTTTCATTCATTAATTTAATAATTCCACTTTGACATTATGGGGTATTGTGTGTTTCAGTGATGGGACAAGACTGTAACTACCAATTGGATATCCCAAAATTGGGGGGGGGGGGGGGGGTAGATTTTTTAAAATAATAATAAAAAATAAACTATTTAAATTGTTGGTTATCCTCACTCTGGCTGGATTCAAATAGGAATTACAACTCACTTTGCAAGCCAGCATGATGTCACTTGCATGCCTGATGTGGTCTGTAAACCAGGAGTTTCCTAACAACACTTGCATTAGGGTTTAACTAGGCCCTCAAAGAATATGTATTAATTGTCATAAAGAGTTTAATTCTAAAGCCTAATAAGGCTGGAGGAACCGTTCATAGAATCTTCTAAGAATAACCTTGAGATGATAAAAGGGTTCTTGGTAGAACAATTTATGGAGGGTTCTAGGAAGAACCCTTCATAGCGAGTTCTAGGTAGAACCATTTACAGAGGGTTCTATGAAGAACCCTACATAGAGGGTCCTAAGTAGAACCCTCTGCAAATCGTTCTACCTAGCACCAAAAAGGGTTCAAGGTAGAGGTAATAATGCATGTAGGTTATAGTTTATAGAGATGCATGAATATACCACACCAAAAGCATGATTTTATGGCTATAAATAAATGTCCTACAATTCTACATAGTAATGATTTATGTACACTACTTCGTCATTCCAAACATAATCTAGCGCACCTGATTCTAATAATTAGCTGGTTTATAAGATGAATCAGGTTAGTTACAACTGGGGTTTGAGTGAAAACCTACAGGAGGGTAGATCTCCAGGAACAGGGTTAGAGAGCCCTGTTCTATAATGATAGGCTATTCAATAGGCTACATCTGTTGGTACAAACGTTTGAGGAAATTATGATTGTCATTAACTGATTTAGCACTACACCACCGCCTATGGGGACAAACCGAAGAATCCTATATGGCTCTACTCAGCACCTTTTTTTTCTAAGAGTGTATGATTAATAGTCAGCAGCAGTAGAACTGCCTTAGGATTGATAATGCAGCCTGAGGCACACCATCATTATAAGGTGGATTTATATGAAATACAATAAATTGTGTAAGATTGTGTTAAGAGAATAATGACTTACTGGATAATCATGCCTGTACTTTTGCATATCCTTTGCTGCACTTTTGAATCTGTTAAACCTGTGTGACTAAAAACACATTCAGTCCATAAATTCACAAATGTCAGTTATGGAAACACCTGACCTGAACAATACTGACCCACAAGCCTGAGCTCATATGTAAACTGAAACAAAAACTTGGAAGGAAACTTTCACTAGCTGCATAGGCAGGCAATCATTCTAATTGGCTACTGACATAGGCCAATAGCAGACTTTTTATCAGTCATATCCATTTCATGTATCTAGAAGTTAAAGATGGAGATCTTCACATTGACAGACATAATACATCAGTATTGCTAACCCCTTGGGGGAGCTTTGAATGCTGAGCAATAACCTTAGGCTACTCAATACAACTACTCAATATGAGATGCAATGTTGTACAAATGCAATAATGGTCAAATAAATATTAATATGTTGTCCCATAACCCTGTTTCTCAGAGTATCAGAACATAACACTTACTTGTTGCGACCAACCGGTGTACTGGTGTACCCACTCCTGAGGAAATACAACAGTGAGAATGAGGTACAAAGAACAGCAGTGATTCATAATCTGCTGAGGTCTGAAAATTCTCTGAATATTTGGGCATATGACAGAGCACATGTATAAGCCATTGAGCCAAGAATTGCATATTATTTTTGTCTGAAAATTCTTAAGGATTAGTTATTAACATTATGCTAAAATTATTCTAGGCCTACATTGGGAAAAACATTTTTTTAATGTACATTTTGCTTTGGAAAATTAAATGTCTCATCTGTATTTTATGGTGCCAATAAGATACTTTTAATGATAGGCTACAGCCCTCAACTCTGGACCTCAAAGCCAGTTCCTTTGTTCCCTTCTAATCAGGGACTGACTTAGACCTGCGACACCAGGTGGCTGCAATTAATTATCAGGTAGAACAGAAATCCAGCAGATTCCGGACCTCGTAGGGGAAGAGTTGAATACCCCTGGGCTACAGTATTTTTAAACTCATCTGCTGAGAGTCCACAAAAAAAATGTAATCAGGGCCCAGGCGCCTGTGTACGTACACGTTGGGGCCTTTGATGACTGGTTTCTTTGCTTGGAGGATCCTCCCATGTCGAGTCGTACTCACAGTAGTACTCATCGGTGTCTTCAACATCATCTGACCTGTGAACTGGAAGCTCCATTTTTCCATTGGGAAGGGATTCTGGACTCCCCACTCCTCTACTGGGAAGGGGTTCTGGACTCTCCACTTCTTGAATGGGAAGGGATTCTGGACTCCCCACTCCTTCACTGGGAAGGGATTCTGGACTCCCCACTCCTCTACTGGGAAGGGGTTCTGGACTCTCCACTTCTTGAATGGGAAAGGATTCTGGACTCCCCACTCCTTCACTGAGAAAGGATTCTGGACTCCCCACTCCTTCACTGAGAAAGGATTCTGGACTCCCCACTCCTTCACTGGAAATGGATTCTGGACTCCCCAATCCTTCACTGGGAAGGGATTCTGGACTCCCCACTCCTTCACTGGGAAGGGATTCTGGACTCCCCACTCCTTCACTGAGAAAGGATTCTGGACCCTCCACTTCTTGAATGAGAAGGGATTCTGGACTCCCCACTCCTTCACTGAGAAAGGATTCTGGACTACCCACTCCTTCACTGGAAATGGATTCTGGACTCCCCAATCCTTCACTGGGAAGGGATTCTGGACTCCCCACTCCTTCACTGAGAAAGGATTCTGGACCCTCCACTTCTTGAATGAGAAGGGATTCTGGACTCCCCACTCCTTCACTGGAAAGGGATTCTGGACTCCCCGCTCTTTCACTTGGAAGGAATTCTGGACTGTCAAGATCACTTGGCATGATACTCCCTGTGCGTTCCAAAAAACAAGCAAAACAATTTCCCATGATCGATCTCCAGGGTAAGTAGGAGAGAACTGGAACCAGGAAAAATGGGCACAACCATTCAATCCTGCGACGCATCCTAAAAAGTTTACTACTTACTGCTCGGGCCAGCTCTCTTCCTATTATCATTGGACGCCCATTAACTCTGCCGTGCCCTTGCCCTAATAACAAGATAATGTATTCTGTAGCCTATTGAAAATTTTCTAAAGGTTAACAAAGATTAGTTTATGATTGACTAAACCATAAGAGCCATCACAATATCTTGCATTCGGATTCGGAGAACGTCTGTACAGTTTCACTTTCATTTTTTACTATGTCGTGCCTCCACCAGTGTTTACAAGAAGTGAAACAAAAACAGCCAATCCAGTTTACTGCTGAGTGATATGGGTTTGGTACTAGCCAATCCAGTTTACTGCTGAGTGATATGGGTTTGGTACTAGCCAATCCAGTTTACTGCTGAGTGATATGGGTTTGATACACTATCCTTGATACAGTGAAAATAATTTACAAAAATAAAATAATGAAGTAAGCTTAATGCAATATCTTTTTGAGTGTGAACACATTACACCTTTTTGTTGATATGGGTTTAGACAAATGACTCACTGGAGTCATGTAAGCCTAGCTTTTTGTAAAGTGAAACATACCTAACAGTTGGGACTATTTTACCAGACTTTATTTGGTTTACTCCGGTTTTCCACCTCGCTTACAGTACCAGTCAAAGGTTTGGACACACCTACTCATTCAAGGGTTTTTCTTTATTTTTTACTATTTTCTAAATTGTAGAATAATAGTGAAGACATCAAAACTATGAAATAACATATATAGAATCATGTAGTAACCAAAAAAGTCTCAAAATATATTTTATTTGAGATTCTTCTGATTGGCTCAAACGCATTAAGGAAAGACATTCCACAAATTAACTTTTAACGAGGCACACCTGTTTATTGAAATGCATTCAAGGTGACGACCTCATGAATCTGTTTGAGAGAATGCAAAGCTGTCATAAAGGCAAAGGGTGGCTACTTTGAAGAATCTAAAATATAATAATATTTGTTTAACACTTATTTGGCTACTACATGATTCCATATGTGTTATTTCATAGTATGTTTTCACTATTACAATGAAGAAAATAATAAAAATAAAGAAAAAAAAACACCTACATTATTATTGCTCTGTGTTGAACATCAGCTCCATCTAGAGGCCTAAGCTACTTTTCAACATAAAAGTGAAAAGATGTAATTATGGCAGTATATTCAAAATAATTTGAGTTAGTCCACACTTTCACCGGGGTACATATCCAGCCGCCTTCTCCCACTATAAGTATATAACAATAACACAGCCTGGTTTCCTCTACGTCATTCTGTTGGCATGAACTGCAGAGACAGCATGAAACAGAGGTGAACATGACAAAAGAGTTAACCTTAGTCCTAGATTATCAGAAGATAGGCAGCGGGGTACAGACAGAGACAGGAGAAGGGACAGGTCCTGGATCAGAGACCGGGACTGAAACTGGGAGAGGGATAGAGAGAGGGACAAAGATGGAGACCACCGGGACAGGAGCAAGAGCAAAGAAAATATAGAAGAGAAAAATAATCAAACAAATCTGATGTCCCACAAGAGTGTGATTAACCTGCAGAGGTGGAAAGTGATAAAATCACATCATAATGTCTTTCTTTTGTATACAACTTTTCTCTGTAGTGACTCAATCACCCTGTCACATATAAGTAACTGATTAACTCCCTTCCTTGTAATGTAAATATGAATGTATTTGCGTATATACTGGTATGGTTTTAATCACATTTTTCTAAGTAGAGAAATTCTAAGTCATATCTGGAATGGATAATGTGAGAATTGAGGAAACACATTGATTGCTATAGTCTGAAGTCAGGGGCTGACTGAAACAATAATTCAGGCCGGGAATTTGACTCCATCCCAGGCCACCCTGTTCAAGAAAACCACCAGACCGCTAATTTTGTAGGCTAACACTATTTGTTGATGCAACGGGTACCAAACTAGTTATACATTTGGCCACTATGTTCATCTGGGAAGAAAGTTATCCACATTACAAAATACAAACATTTGGGACTGACCAACAAGTAGCCTATCTGAACAGTTTTCAAGGTATGCTATGGCTATGGGTGCACCCTCAAAAACTCACTAGGAATACACCAATCATAGCACATACAAATGTACAAGGCTAGACACACAAAACAATTAGCCTACACTTTTTAAAAAGAGAATGAGATATACAGAGTTAGCTCAAATGTTCAAATGATTATCTTTATATTCAAGCATAAAGCACATCAAAAGTATCAAAAAAATTCACACACACACACACACATTCACTGAACTTGAACATAAGTTACAACAATGTAAGTAAGTATAATACAAAAGTCGAAAAACACTCCTCTACAAATACATTTATATTACAATGTTTACTCACTGGTGTCCACAAAGCACACAGCACAAAAATAAACACATCTATACAGAGTCAATGAAATTGAACATTGGCTACATTACATGCCTCTGTACAAAAGCTTTAACTCACAGCAAATGTTCTTTCCCCCTTGTCAGCCTGTTAAGGAAGAGTCATAGCATAGCTACTTCAGAGTAACCAGTAAGTAATTACCACTAGTAAACCAGTAGGGGGTGCAGTAACTCACTGCTCTCTGCCATCTTGTCAGTGATGTCATCTTTGTCAAGTCCCATAAGAATCTCTTTCTCTGTTGCCATCAAAAGGAAAGCTTCAAGGTTCTCTTGAGTGAGGGAGGTTCTTAGGCGGTTCTTCACGAATTTCAGGGTGGAGAAGGTCCTCTCACAAGCCACCTGAGTGATGGATGGGGTGAGGGGGAACTTGTAGCCCAAACCAATGATGTGATACGCATCCGTGAGCAGATTGTACTGACACAGGAGAAGATAGCAGCCTATCGGGCAGTTTTTACATGTGGATCAACTTCTGCTCACCAACTCCACACTTTCATCTGGATCCTCAAAGCCTTCCCCTGATTCATCACTGGCGGCGGCCCTGGTGTTGTACTCCTCCAATGCTGACTGTTTCAGTCTTTCCCACTGTTGTGCAAGGCTTATCAGTTCAGCCTGCAATGCCTCAACAGTGGAATATTCAGTGGAATTCCAGTAAGCATTTGCTGAGCTCCTTCATGGCTGTCTTTGGAAGTCCCTTTTCTCTGATCTCAGGAAAATGCTTCGGATTCACGCAGGAGACATCTGCACACAGCACTGCCTTTGCTGCATAACGGCAGTGAATACTTTCAACAACAGTGTCCAGTGCCACATTGTGGATCTTGATTTTGTAATCCATGTCTGCATTAGCAATGGGCTCGTCTTCTGCCAACTCACCTGGCTTTCTCTTCTTTTTTTTGTTCTCTTCTCTGGGAGAGCAGTTTCGGCATCACAGTCCTGCTGCTCCTCCAGAATGCCAATTGCCCACTCAACAAAGTAGTCTGCTGCCCTCTTCACACCCTCAAAGTCTCGGGCACACTTTCTCAGGTTATCCTCCGTTCCCGTCACCAAGTGCTGTGCTGTTACGATATCCATGCCACTTGTTTGCAAGTATTCAAAAATCCTGAGAAAAACCTCAGCTGTAAGTATGGTTTCATACTTTAGGAGAGCATCCTTGTACCCTTGGGCCTTGCTTCGGATGGCAGGTTTTATGGTCACATCCTTTTCAATTATTTCCATAGAGATGACCACATCCGTGTAAAGTGCACGGTCAGGCTTTGCAAAGCTTCCAAATACTTTCCTCAAGGTCTCGTCTTTGGCCCACCAGCGTTTCACCAATTACATCAAGCCGTCTGTGTCTCCTGTCCTCACTGGTTTCCTGCCATAGCTTAATGCGCTTGTAGGAATCTCGAACGAACACTGCAATGTCATTCAGTAGTGAGAAAAGGGATTCACTTGCCACAACAACCCCAGTGGTGTCAGTTAGCACAAGGTTGAGGACATGTGAGTAACACCATATGTGTACTTGGTTTGGAGACTCTCCTGTGAGCAATGCAGAGAAGCCCCTGTATTGTCCCTGCATATTAGCTGCTCCGTCTATTGCATTACCAACACACTGTTTGATATCTATGTCCATCTTCTCAAGGGTCTGTTTCACAAGGTCCTCAAAGTCAATGACCGCAATGAGTCTCTCGTGGATAACATCAGTGACATAACGCAGAACTACTGCACATTGGTCTTTGGATGTTAAATCCTGTGTTGTGTCCATTTGTATTGAGAACATCCCTGCCTTTCTCACTTCAACAGCAATTGTCTGCTGAATCAACATTCTGATGACTTCAATTACTTTATTTGCTGTTGTTTTGGACATCATAGTTACCAAGGACCCTCTTCCTTTACTTCCCATCTGCTTCTTGCTCTTCTCAATGCAATCACTAACATGCTCTTGTAGGCAGACATCATATTTGCTTAGCAATAATATAAGCTCAAGAAACTTGGCATGATTGACGACCATGTTTTCCAAGTTATATGTAGCTTCGTGTCTGTGTTCTCTGTAGCTAAGCCTACATTTACCAATAACTTTAACTACATCAATCACTTATTCCATGACCTGCCTCCTCTTTCGGACTGGTCTCGTTGAACTGACATTTGCTTATCACTCAAAAGGGTACGGATGTATGCTTTGCTGGCTCTGAGGAAAAAGGCTTCTCCACTTTCTCTATGGTTCTTGCTTCTCTCATGTTCCTGTACTCGTTGATGGGCATGTTTCCAGGCCTTTAGAAGCTTCTGATAGGCTAATTGACATAATTTGAGTCAATTGGAGGTGTACCTGTGGATGTATTTCAAGGCCTACCTTCAAACTCAGTGCCTCTTTGCTCGACATCATGGGAAAATCCAAAGAAATCAGCCAAGATCTAAAAAAAAAAATGTGTAGACCTCCACAAGTCTGGTTCATCCTTGGGAGCAATTTCCAAACGCCTGAAGGTACAACGTTCATCTGTACAAACAATAGTATGCTAGTATAAACACCATGGGACTACGCAGCCGCCATACCGCTCATGAAGGAGACGCGTTCTGTCTCCTGGAGATGAACTTACTTTGGTGCGAAAAGTGCAAATCAATCACAGAACAACAGCAAAGGACCTTGTGAAGATGCTGGAGGAAACAGGTACAAAAGTATCTATATCCACAGTAAAACGAGTCCTATATTGACATAACCTGAAAGGCCGCTCAGCAAGGAAGAAGCCACTGCTCCAAAACTGCCATAAAAAAGCCACACTATGGTTTGCAACTGCACATGGGGACAAAGATCGTACTTTTTGGAGAAATTTCCTCTAGTCTGATGAAACAAAAATAGAACTGTTTGGCCATAATGACCGTCGCTATGTTTGGAGGAAAAAGGGGGAGGCTTGCAAGCCGAATATCACCATCCCAACCGTGAAGCACGGGGGTGGCAGCATCATGTTGTTGGGGTGCTTTGCTGCAGGAGGGACTGGTGCACTTCACAAAATAGATGGCATCATGAGGAAGGAAAATTATGTGGATATATTGAAGCAACATCTCAAGACATCAGTCAGGAAGTTAAAGCTTGGTCGCAAATGGGTTTTCCAAATGGCCAATGACCCCAAGCATACTTCCAAAGTTGTGGCAAAATGGCTTAAGGACAACAAAGTCAAGGTATTGGAGTGACCATCACAAAGCCCTGACCTCAATCCTATAGAACATTTGTGGGCAGAACTGAAAAATCATGTGCGAGCAAGGAGGCCTACAAACCTGACTCAGTTACACCAGTTCTGTCAGGAGGAATGGACCAAAATTCACCCAACTTATTGGGGGAAGCTTGTGGAAGGCTACCCAAAACATTTGACCTAAGTTAAAACAATTTAAATGCAATGCTACCAAATACTAATTGAGTGTATGTAAACTTCTGACCCACTGGGAATGTGACCCACTGACCCACTGGGAAGAAATAAAAGCTGAAATAAATAATTCTCTCTAATATCATTCTGACATTTCACATTCTTAAAATAAAGTGGTGATCCTAACTGACCTAAGACAGGGAATTTTAACTAGGATTAAATGTCAGGAATTGTGAAAAACTGAGTTTAAATGTATTTGGCTAAGGTGTATGTAAACATCCGACTTCAACTGTACATAATAGATGACAATTCATAATGTCCTATTCCTTGTTTAATACTTGTTTAATATACATTTCTTTGCAATCTTTCCTTCCACCTTTTTATCTAGTTTCTGGTTGCTCCACAGTCTCATTTTAGCTGTGCATAATTTGTATGAATACTTCTTTTCTGAGCATTTTCATTGTTACATAAAACCCGGCCTTAGCCTGTTAAATATCCACATAACCTGTCTTCTCTTGGGTAGCAATGGGAGTCTTGTTTGGTGTTTTACTCTTTTATTTTTTACGCTTTTTGGATGGGCAGCTCCCTGGAATCGGAATAGACTTTGGACAGGTTTTGGCCTTAGTCCGGCTCGCGAACGCCTCTTTAAGATGTGGCCCTGTGGCTGGACCCTCATTGGTCATAACCTGGCTTGAGGATTCCTCTTTAGGATGTGGCTCATTTGCTGAGTCTTTGGTATTTAACAGACTGTGAAACCTCTTCGGTAGGTGGCTCCTTCACTGAATGTGTACTCTTCTTGCCCTCTGCATCTCTATGAGATATCTCCAATACACTGGATTTTCTTAGGGCACCACACAAACTCATGTTTGGGCTCGTAGTTCTCGTAGGCATACTTAACTAATTCCCTGCGTTGTTGCTGATCACGGACAGCGAAGATGAAGTAGTTGAGCACACTCTCCTTCACATTGTACAGCTGGCCTTTGACAAGAGTTTCCTCCAGAAAGAAGTGGACCAGTGGGGCCTGGTAGTGGTGGAACCCCAGAGTGCCCAGGCACTTCAGGATGCGGGTGATGCGCAGGTTGTTGTGTGTATGTCTACCATAGACAAAAACACAAGACCCAAAATAATATAAAGGTACTTTTAACCTCAGCACTGTTATTCATAGAAGGTTCATTTGAAAACTGAAGTTTTAGCTATTACGTATTGCAATCAATGACCCAATGAAGAAATTACTAACCTGTCCATGTTGTTAGCACGCTGCACTTCCCCTGTTGTGTCATTTAACAGCTGTATGCCGTAAAAGTCCAGCATCATCTTGTACGACTTGACCAGCCTCTTCTTTGCAGTTTAATCTTCAAGAAAAGCCTGAGAAGGTAGCGATACGTGCATTTCTCTGTTAGTATCTCTTCCTGTCATTTACATGTACAGTTAATGTAACCATGCAAATATTCACTTACCTGTAAATTTAAATGTATATTTACCTGTACAGTTAATAAGTTGGGTGAATTTTGGTCCATTCCTCCTGACAGAACTGGTGTAACTGAGCCTCCTTGCTCGCAAACGCTTTTTCAGTTCTGCCCACAAATTTTCTAAAGGATTGAGGTCAGGGCTTTGTGATGGCCACTTAGTTGTCCTTAAGCCATTTTGCCACAACTTTGGAAGTATGCTTGGGGTCATTGTCCATTTGGAAGACCCAGCTTTAACTTCCTGACTTATGTTGCTTCAATATATCCATATCATTTTCCTTCCTCATGATGCCATCTATTTTGTGAAGGGCACCAGTCCCTCCTGCATCAAAGCACCCCAACAACATGATGCTACCACCCCTGTTCTTCACGGTTGGGATGTTTTTCTTCAGCTTGCAAGCCTCCCACTTTTTCCTCCAAACATAAGATAAATAGATAGATAGATAGATAGATAGATAGATAGATAGATAGATAGATAGATAGATAGATAGATAGATAGATAGATAGATAGATAGATAGATAGATAGATAGATAGATAGATAGATAGATAGATAGATAGATGTTTCCTCCAGCATCTTCACAAGGTCCTTTGTGACGGCTGCGTGGTCCCATGGTTTTTATACTTGCGTACTATTGTTTGTACAGATGAACGTGGTACCTTCAGGCATTTGGAAAGGATGAACCAGACTTGTGGAGGTCTTGGCTGATTTCTTTAGATTTTCCCATGGTGTCGAGCAAAGAGGCACTGAGTTTGAAGGTAGGCCTTGAAATACATCTACAGGTACACCTCCAATTGACTCAAATTATGTCAATTAGCCTATCAGAAGCTTCTAAAGCCATGACATCATTTTCTAGAATTTTCCAAGCTGTTTAAAGGCACAGTCAACTTAGTGTATGTAAACTTCTGATCCTCTGGAATTGTGATATAGTGAATTATAAGTGAAATAATCTGTCTGTAAAAAATTGTTGGAAGAATTACTTGTGTCATGCACAAAGGACAGTCGTGCGAAAAAGTAAGTACACCTCCTGGAAAGTTCTCTTTTCTTTTACATATTTGGACAGATGGATATGTAATCTTCACTTCGCAATATATAAAACAATTTTTTTTACCCCTTTTTCTCCCCAATCACGACCCCGCTCCAACCTCTGCCCATCCCCAGCCGGGCCTGGTCCCACCTGTCCGTAGACTTTATCACAGGGTTACCTCAATTACCTCAATTGGGGTTCCACACACAGTCGAATGGGCAAACTGTGGAGCCAACCAGGAGCTGGAGAAGTTCCTCCGCTGTTTCATTTCCATTCAGGCCATCAACTGGAGAAAATTCCTTGTCTGGGCGGAATATGCTCATAACACACTGCCGAACTCGTCGCTGTTTGATTGTCAGTGCCGAACTGTCGCCGTTCGATTGCCAGTTCGGGTTCACCCCCCCCCCCCCCCTCCTGTTTCCTGAACAAGAGGCCGTAGCGGGGGAGCCATCAGCCGCATGTCACCGCACATGTGTGTCACCGCACATGGATCAGAGCATGATCCTCCTTGCTCAACTCTTCTGCCGACACCAACACCAGGCAAATCGGCCGGGTCAACGCGTGTGGCTGTCCACCCATGATCTTCCCTTAAAGGTGGATTCGTGGAAGCTCGCTCCATGCTACACAGGACCATTCAAGATCCTGAGTTGCATCAACCCGGTCACCTATTGTTTCCAACTTCCCTGGTCTATGAGGGTCTGTCCATCTTTCCATGTCTCCCATCCCAAGCTGGTAAGGCCCTTCTCTCCCCCCACACCTGCCCCTCCTCCCCCTCGACTTGTTGATGGCTGTCCGGCCTACACTTCCGACGTCTGTTGGAGCCTTGTCGGGTCCAAAGCACCCTGCAGTACCTGGTGGACTGGGAGGGCCACGGCCCCGAGGAGTGGTCGTGGGTGCATGCCCGGGACATCCTGGATCTACAAGGTGGTCGCCCTGGCTCTGCGGCTGGAGCCGCTCCTAGAAGGGGGGGGTATTATCATGGTTCCACCTGTCACCAGAGGGTGGCAGAGACAGTCATAGAAACATTAATGACACTCATGTGTGTCCTATTAATCATTTTGATTTCCCTGTTAAAAGAGGTGTGTTTTCTGGTTTCCTTTGTAGAAGCTTGAATTGTTTGCCGTGTGCGTTTGTCTCCTGAGTGAGTTTTCGAAACTTAGTGTTTATTGTTTTTGTTGTTTGTTTTGTTACTGTGATCCTTCGGTTAACGTTTCTCAGTGAAGTATTTATGTTTATCCTTAACCGCTGATTCCTCGTCTGGTCTCTTCTCTGCTCCTGGGTCCAACCTCACCACGACAGACTGGACTGCAATGAGCCCTGACCTCAACCCCATCGAACACCTTTGGGATGAATTGGAACGCTGACTGCGAGCCAGGCCTAGTCGCCCAACGTCAGTGCAGACCTTACTAATGTTCTTGTGGCTGAATGGAAGCAAGTCCCCGCAGCAATGTTCCAACATCTAGTGGAAAGCCTTCCCAAAAGAGTGGATGCTGTTATAGCAGCAAAGGGGGACCAACTCCATATTAATGCCTATGATTTTGGAATGAGATGTTCAACGAGCACATGTAGTGGTCATGTAGTGTATTTCCCAGTCAACCTTCAAGATTTGGCATGATCATGGTGGCATGAGTATGTGTATTATTTTCTTCTTTGTTTATCTGTCACTTAGCTAGCAAATGCAGCTAATTTAGCTTACTCAACAACCTGACTCAAACAGAGAGGAATGCTATTTAAGATAGCTAGCTAAGGATATCCAACACGGCAACTCTTCCAATTCAAGGTAAGCTTTTGGTTTTATTTATTGATTTAACTGCTAAACTGCACATGGATTGTGAGTATACTAACGTGTTAGTTGTAGTTTGTTAATATTCCACTAGGCACAGACATACTTTCAACATCTAGTTTTGATTTACATTTGGTTGAGATGCCAACTAACGTGAAATCAACATAAAATGTCCTCAAGTCATGGGATTTAGGTTAAACGTCAGGTGAAAAAATACTAAATACCCTTAAGTTGATGACATTTTGCAAATCCAATCAGTTTTCCACGTTGATTCAACATCTTCAGATTGAATTCTTTGGTTGAAATTATATGGAAACAAGTTGATGCAACCACTTTTTTGCCCAGTGTGACAACGATATAGGCTTTGTAGCAGTTAGCGGTTATGGTAGTCCACAAGCGAAGGGAAAAGGGTGAGAGGAGGAGAGCGCGTAGATGCGAGAAGGAATTATACAACAAGCAAAGTGATGATGCTGTATGTGGCTGCTATGAAAGTGAACTGTGTGCGGGTGATTAGGGGTGTAGTCATTCCAACGATTCTGTTGCAAGGCGGTATTGAATGTGTCAATGTCTGTCACCTTGATTACTCCAATTTGTCTCTTGACGTTATAAACTTTAATTTGTATGCTAGGTTGTAGCAACCTCATGATGGGTATAGGGAAAATTCAAGTGTCATGTAGTAGCCTAAACCTATCGATGTTACATTGAGCTGAAATATGAATGACAGTCATCCAACATGATATAATAGAAATAAGGCCATGCTCATAAAAATTGTCCTCCCTAATCTTAAACGGCACCGGCTGCCACTGCTCTACAGTTTAACTTTTTGACTATGTCATGTACATCCACCCAGCCTGGAGGGACACAAAAAAAACATCACAAATCATACGAATTGCCTCAAACCAGGTTGCTCCACCAGCTTTTACAAGAAGTCATAAACACCAGCCAATCCAGCACACTGAGTGATCGGTTGAATAACTAACAGAAGACAGACAGGTAGGCCTAGCTTTTTGTAAAGTGAAACATACCTAACAGTTGGAACAATTTTACCAGACTTGATTTGGTTTTCTCCTGTTTTCCCCCTCACTTAAATTATAGGTCTAACATTTTCAGAGAAAATTAATGCCTTTGATGGGCCATATTGTAGGCCTACCACCTAAAGCTACTTTTCAAAAGAAAAGTGGAAAGATGTCATTATGGCAGTATATTCAAAATAATTTTAGTTAGTCCACACTTTCAATGGGGTACACATCCAGCCGCCTTCTCCCACTATAAGTATTAAACGATAACACGGCCTAGTGTTGTTTCTCTTACGTCATTCTGTTGACATGGACTGCAGAGACATTAAACAGAGGTGAACATGATACAAGAGTTAACCTTAGTCCTAAATTATCAGTAGGCCTACAAATACTGTAGTACAGTTAAATGTATTTCAGTTTATCTTTAAAAAGAATAGCCAGATTATATGACCCCTTTCATCTTTAAATAAGTCTCATTTGATATAGTAAGGCCTTTAACCTCTCTTGGTTTCCAAGGCAACCAGCTGCAGACCTGAGCCAGTTAACATCCTACAGTACATCTTCTCCAGGCAACATCTGAGCCTAAAACGCCCTCTGGTGGCTGGTTGGCTGGCAGGCAGGCAGCAGGCAGTCCTGAGTACAGAGAGACTCCCTCTGGCTCCAGCTCCATCCATGGTTCATTATAGGCCACGCACAGACAGTCCTTTGGTGAGGCTATTTGTGGAGGAAATGTCAATTTACAAGAGACAAGATTAAAGAGGAGGGAACGCTGCATTGTTGCCAAAATCAAAAGAAAGCAATTTAGAGTGAGGTTTAAATTCAAGAAGCTGCATGTTTACAGGACATTTATGTTTTATGTGAATAATATAATTGATAGATTGAGTGGTTGGTTAGTCATTATTGGTTTCAATAGATTTCTGAATCTTTTCATGAGAATATTGTGAATATTTACATTAAATATGCTAATATTGACATGATGAAACCCTTTGATTGATCACGTCCATGTTCCTTGTTAGTAATCCAGAATATCAAATATCCTACAAAACACTGTTCTAATTTCAGCCATAGCCTTCCCCACCCTGCTTCTCATACTATCATAGGAAGGGCACTCCGATGCTAAGTAATAATTAGCAGCCATGACTCAGTACATCTGCACAGGCAGCTTGCAGTTGCGCTGGGTGGGAGTTGTGGCGTTCATGGGTTAACTGTATAGGGCAATTGTTAATACATGTATTTATTTGTTTTTTTATTTGCATAACATGTGTTGTATGTTGAGTTAGAATTCTAGCTAAATTCCATCTGCAATCCCCAAGGAAAGAAATGGAGCATATTCAAAACTATACTACAAATTATTATACTGATTCATATTTTTTTCCAAAAAGACCAGAATTTATTTTGTGGTGTTTTTCAGTTGAATACTTGGTCAGTCATACCTGGTCACAGTCATTAGCCCTCCCTAAAGGTGCTGTCCCAGATGAACGAAAGGTCTTTCCAAAGGTGCTGTCCCAGAGGAATGAAAGGTCTGTCAGGCCTCCCTAAAGTTGCTGTCCCAGAGGAATGAAAGGTCTGTCAGTTCTCCCTAAAGGAGCTGTCGCAGAAGAATGAAAGGTCTGTCAGGCCTCCCTAAAGGTGCTGTCCCAGAGGAATCAAAGGTCTGTCATTCTGCTCTTTTGGTTAATAAGCCTCAAAGCACTACTCACATTAGCTGTAAAGTTCAAGTCAGTGTCCTTCCGTGACACCTTTGTATCCCTCTGGGGAAAAGAGCCAGTGCCTTTGGCATTAGCACAATGAGACAGCTAAAATCCTCCATTCACAGTGATCTGGACTCAGATAATAAAGGTCAGTGGGTCCTTTTTACCATCATCCAAACCCATACATCTTACTCCTCCCCTTTATTATGTGAACACGCAGGTCTCGGTACACTCAACAAACAACACATCAGTTCTGCTGCTGTGCTGTGACTTCTATCTTGATCATTTCCCATGCTGACAGTTAGTAGTCTCTGTTATCAGTGTAAAGACAGCATCATGTACTCGGTTATATCATGTCTCATCTTCCATCTAGGGATGGAACATTGGCAGATGACTGGCCTGCTGCTTGATATCCTGGTCTTAATGTCTTCCTGTGAGAGATAGCTTAGAGTCCAGCTGAGCCATTCTGTAGAGGAAAGCGTGATAGGAGCTTAGCAAATCAGATAAACACTATAATTACTCCCTAGGCATCAGAAGCCACAAAGCCATTAGAAGGGTTTGGGATTAATGCTCAAAGATCACTTTCTGTTTTTATATAGAATCACAAGCCAATATACAGCATTTCTCAAAGCATATTCTGCTTGTGAAACTTCAAAAAAGTTTGTTTGATTGCATTATTTGTGTCTAACTTTAAAGCTGTAGTTGTATAACTACTGATCTGCTGTAATAACCATGCACGTTGACGCCACATGGATGGGAAAGGACTTTGAACATTGTCTATTAACTTATCTTTCAGGGACATAATCCATTCAAATAGTAATGATTGCTCTTATCCTTTTCCCCAGTAGAGAAAACAGAGCCATGCTCGCTCTCTGCACTCTTACCATCTGGGTGGTAATGGATTTTGGCACTGAGTAAAGCACAATGTGGTATTTACTGTAATTCATATAGGACATAATAGCCCTGAATAGGCTTGAAAGGAGACAAACATTACATGTAGATTGTAATAACAGAGATTATCATGCTTTTGGTGGAGAAGAGGTAATAAACCTTCAGAATTTAGAGATTTAGAGGGACTCTCCCTCTGTCTGTCTGTCTGTCTGTCTGTCTCTCTCTCTCTCTCTCTCTCTCTCTCTCTCACATACGATAAAGCCTGTGATTCCTTAGCTCTATTCATGATGGTTATATTAATATCATTGAATTAAACAGAAATATGGACATTTAACCTGATATGCACAAAAACAATATAACATTAATAAACTTGTTACAAAATGACCAATTGATTTATGACTGGTAACTGTGTCTAATCAGACCCATGTAAATGTACCTCATGTCCTAGTCTTTGAGGATTTGAGAGCAATCATGACATTTAAGACTTTATGCTTTGGGGTCATGAAATACTCACATGGTTAGCTACCTTGACTCTCTCTCTCTCTCTCTCTCTCTCTCTCTCTATCTCTCTGATGTAGTTAATGATGAAGGCTCTATTGATCCCTCTGGGACTAAGTGTGCTTTATAAAGGTCAACTCCGCCACTGGCCCATGCTTCATCAGTCAGAGTAATACATTACCCAAGCGTTTTGTGAATACTTCGCACATGTATGCTTCACAAAGCAAAGTAATCAAGAGAGTAGATTATGAAAAGGCCAGCTGTTTCCACAGTGCCCCTCTCTCTCTCCAAAGAACCAAAAGAACAATAGTCTCTTTCACTAACTGAAGCCACCCAACTGACCGTCTCTCACTGATTACAAACCAGTGCTCAGCACCATGGACAGGTCCAGCTCGCTGCACACACAGAGGGGTATGACTTTTGGTCAAGGCCCCCAGTTTATTTCACCCATTTAGATTATTTAATTTGAAATTAGCTACATCGGGCATACCCAGTGTGTACAATAGAAAAACTGTTTGGCTACCCTATCCATAAACTGTCATTTGACTGGTCTTGGTGATAAATGTGTCTCATCTGTCACGCACTTTAGTTCCAATGTGTGAGAGAGCATCATCATTAAAGACTCGGATGAACACCAATAAGCCTTACATTTGGTAATTCAGACTATAAGCTATGAATGCACAACGTAACGCATACTATAATGAGAACACATACCCCAAAGACAACCTGATCTCCCAGAAATACGTGCAGTGCCTGTGTAAAAAAAAAATGACAGGCACAATTAACTTCACCGTAATACTAAATAGTCCTAGGAAGAGTTATATCAATCAACTATGTAGACCAGGCCACATAACTGTTATGTGAATGGGGTGAATGAGGCCATGTGCGCGCTTTGTTCAAACAGTGGAAAAGGACGCAAAACCCCCGAAACTGTGCCTGTTTAATCACCTGTAGGACCTAGCCTATTATTCAAGTAGACTAAGATAATAAGAGGGAACCGAGCAGTCAAACAGGTGTAGGATCCGTTCTTCCTATAATTATCAAGGCTGTGTCGGTCAAGGCTTGCATAACAGAACTTGCGCGTACACATGCTGCCTCTCTTCCTTAACACACACCCTCCCACCTCTGTGCCCACTCGAGTTCCCTCGGAGTGAGGATGAAGGCACAGAACATTCGGACCCTTTCTCTCATCCTGTGTATGCTATCCTACCTGCTTGTGGGAGCCGCGGTGTTTGACGCCCTCGAATCAGAGACCGAGAACTCGAGAAAAAAGATCCTGGAACTGAAGCGCAATGAGCTGAAGAAGAAGTACGGATTCACCGATGACGACTACCGGGAGATCGAGAGAGTGGTTCTACAGTCGGAGCCCCATCGCGCGGGTAGACAGTGGAAATTCGCGGGATCCTTTTACTTTGCCATCACCGTCATCACAACGATAGGTACATTATTTTGCTATGCCTTTTAGAGATATTTTCCAAGCAAGTCTTGGACTCTTTGTTTATGTCGTTTCTTTGCTCTGCAAGTTAAATCATCCAAGTTAAATCATCCATGCATCCATACATCATCCATACAACATCTCCTCTACTCTTAAGGGCGCTGACCATGGTGATGAAGCTGAAGTCTGGATTAAATTATTAGTGAAACTGGCAGTTATGATAATGCAGTTATGGTGATTGTGTTAAAGAGACTACTGTTCTTTGGGTTATTTAAAAGAGTTGATGTGTGTGTGTGTTGTTTGTGTGTGTTAATGTACACATATGTGTCTAGAACTTAGATATTATTCTGTTCTGCAGGTTATGGCCACGCAGCTCCAAGCACTGATGCTGGAAAGGTATTCTGCATGTTCTATGCAGTTCTGGGTATCCCTCTGACACTGGTCATGTTCCAGAGCATGGGGGAAAGGATCAACACGTTTGTCCGCTACCTTCTCCGCAGGGTCAAGCGATGCATGGGCTTACAGAAGACTGACGTGTCCATGGGGAACATGGTGCTGGTGGGCCTCCTGTCCTGCATGAGCACCCTCGGTGTCGGAGCAGCAGCCTTCTCCCACTTTGAGGGCTGGACCTTCTTCAATGCCTACTACTACTGCTTCATCACGCTCACCACCATCGGCTTTGGGGACTTTGTGGCCCTGCAGAAGAAGGAGGCTCTCCAGAGGAGGACTCCCTATGTGGCCTTCAGCTTCATGTACATCCTGGTGGGGCTGGCAGTAATCGGGGCTTTCCTTAACCTGGTGGTGCTACGCTTCCTCACCTACAGCACAGAGGAGGGAACCAGGAGCCTGGAGGTGGAGGGAGAGAAGCAAAAAGCAGCAGCACCTAGGAGGACAGGGGATGGGGAGGTGGGGGAGATGGGGGAGGCGGGGGAGGTGTGGGAAGTGAGGGAGGAGGAGGCAGATGTGGAAGCATCAGCTGATGGGATAGAGCGGATTGGAGCTCAGGGTGGGAACAGTAGCCGCTGTAACCTCTCCCTGCCCATGGAGGGAGGTACCAGTCGTACCAATCTCATCCCCTCTCCATCTGAGGAGCTTAGGGAGACCCCTGGGGGCAAGGACTCTGCTAAGCATTCTGAGTCCCGCATCAGCGCCCTCTGCTCCTGTATGTGCTTCAGGCTGGGTGCCTCTGACAGTCCCTCTCCGGCCCAATGTGAGCACTCAGGCTGCCACAGCAACCCTGTCTTCTACAACTCCATCTCCTACAGGGTGGATGGAGCCTCCTGCAGCTCCAGGGGCACCTCAACCCAGTCCTTCCCCAGCAGCGATGCCCTTTTCCTGGGGATCAGTAGCCCTCATACACGGAGGAAGTCAGTGTAGCTGCTTGGATTGTTGGGACTCACCCTGGACTAAAGTGACATTTGTTCTTATCTGCAGCCAGAGATGCTTCTACATTATACAGTTGAAGTTGGAAGTTATTAAAACTCATTTTTCAACCACTCCACAGATTTCATGTTAACAAACTATAGTTTTGGCATGTTGGTTAGGAATTCTTCCAAAAATTGATTACAGACAGATTATTTAAATTATAATTCACTATATCAGAAGTTTACAAGTTGACTGTGCCTTTAAACAGCTTGGAAAATTCCAGAAAATTATGTCATGACTTTAGAAGCTTCTGATAGGCTAATTGACATCATATGAGTCAATTGGAGGTGTACCTGTGGATGTATTTCAAGGCCTACCTTCAAACTCAGTGCCTCTTTGCTCGACATCATGGGAAAATCAAAAGAAATAAGACCCAAAAAATTGTAGACCTCCACAAGTCTGGTTCATCCTTGGGAGCTATTTACAAATGCCTGAAGGTACCACGTTCATCTGTACAAACAATAGTACGCAAGTATAAACACCATGGGACCACGCTGCCGTCATACTGCTCAGGAAGGAGACGCGTTCTGTCTCCTGGAGATGAACGTACTTTGGTGCGAAAAGTGCAAATCAATCCCAGGATAACAGCAAAGGACCTTGTGAAGATGCTGGAGGAAACAGGTGCAAAAGTATCTATCCACAGTAAAACGAGTCCTTTGTTGACATAACCTGAAAGTCTGCTCAGCAAGGAAGAAGCCACTGCTCCAAAATAGCTATAAAAAAGCCAGTCTACGGTTTGCAACCGCACATGAGGACAAAGATCGTACTTTTTGGAGAAATGTCCTCTGGTCTAGAACTGTTTGGCCATAATGACCATCGTTATGGTCATTATGGGACTGGTGCACTTCACAAAATAGATGGCATCATGAGGAAGGAAAATTATGTGGATATATTGAAGCAACATCTCAAGACATCAGTCAGGAAGTTAAAGCTTGGTCGCAAATGGGTCTTCCAAACGGACAATGACCCCCAAGCATACTTCCAAAGTGGTGGCAAAATGGCTTAAGGACAACAAAGTCAAGGTATTGGAGTGGCCATTTCAAAGCCCTGACCTCAATCCTATAGAAAATATGTGGGCAGAACTGAAAAAGCGTGTGCGAGCAAGGAGGCCTACAAACCTGACTCACTTAAACAATTTAAAGGCCATACTACCAAATACTATTTGAGTGTATGTAAACTTCTGACCCACTGGGAATGTGATGATAGAAATAAAAGCTGAAATAAATAATTCTCTCTACCATTATTCTGATATTTCACATAATAAACTGGTGATCCTAACTGACCTAAGACAGGGAAGTTTTTCTTGGATTAAATGTTAGATGGTGAAAAACTGAGTTTAAATGTATTTGGCTAAGGTGTATGTAAACTTCCAACTTCAACTGTATATACAAAGTGTGTGGACACCCCTTCAAATTAGTTGATTCAGCTATTTCAGCCACACCCATTGCTGACAGGTGTATGAAATTGAGCACACAACCATGCAATCTTCATAGACAAACATTGGCAGTAGAATGGCCTTACTGAAGAGCCCTGGTCAACTGTAAGCGCTGTTATTGTGAAGTAGAAACATCTAGGGGCAACAACGGTTCAGCCGCAAAGTGGTAGGCCACACAAGCTCACAGAAAGGGACTGCCGAGTGCTGAAGCGCATAGCAGGTAAAAATCATCTTGCAACACAAGAACTGTTCAATCGGGAGCTTCATGAAATGGGTTTCCATGGCCAAGCAGCTGCACACAAGTCTAATATCACCATGCGCAATGCCAAGCGTCAGCTGGAGTGGTGTAAAGCTTACCGCCAATGGACTCAGTGGAGCAGTGGAATCACGTTCTCTGGAATGATGAATCATGCTTCACCATCTGGCAGTCCGACGGAAGGATCTGGGTTTGGCGGATGCCAGGAGAACGATACCTGCCCGAATGCATAGTGAAAACTGTAAAGTTTGGTGGAATAATGGTCTGGGGCTGTTTTTTTAATTGTTTGGGCCCCTTAGTTCCAGTGAAGGGAAATGTTAACGCTTTAGCATATAATGATATTCTAGACGATTCTGTGCTTCCAACTTTATGGCAACAGTTTGGTGAAGGCCCTTTCCTGTTTCAGTATGACAATACCCCAATACACAAAGAAAGGTCCATACAGAAATGGTTTATTGAGATCGGTGTGGAAGAACTTGACTGGCCTGCACAGAGCCCTGACCTCAACCCCATTGAACACCTTTGGGATGAATTGGAACACTGACTGCGAACCAGGCCTAATCGCCCAATATCAATGCCCGAACTCACTCATTCTCTTGCGGCTGAATGGAAGCAAATCCTCACAGCAATGTTCCAACATCTAGTGGAAAGCCTTCCCAGAAGAGTGGAGGCTGTTATAGCAGCAAAGGGGAGACCAACTCCATATTAATGCCTATGTATTTGGAATGAGGTGTGACGAGCAGGTGTCCACATACTTTTGATCATGTAGTTTGTTAATTTATTTCCAGTCTAAATGTAGCTTTTCCAGATGTCCTGTTCTGCATTGTATTTTTTAATTGCATTTGTTCTATGACACAGATAAATAAATTATTTATACAGGTATAGATTGTATAAAGTTGTGAAATAAAATGTACTACATCGTCAAACTGTTTCTTTTCTCTAAAGAAGCTCACTGCTTGTAGTATATGATTTCTTGACAAATGCACAAATGTTTAAAATGTGGGCATTATGATGGAGGAAATGTTTTCCATACAAGAGGAAAACATATGTGTCCTAGACCTGCAATCATTTGCTTATTAAACAACAGCTTACATGTAAATTATAAAACAAATCTTTACGTTTTGTATGAATAGACTTTTGTTATCACCATCTGTACATTTCATATCCATTGTTTTGGAACACAGGTGGGCCCACGGAACGTTTCAGACATTCTTCTATGATGTCACCTGTGACCTGCAGCTTATTTCCAGTCTGTTATCATTGCACAGTGCCACATTAAGAGAAATCCCATGCAGCCTTGTTTACCAGTTCGAACACTGGAATATGAGATGTAATCTACACCTCGATTAGTCTGCTTAGTTCTATTGTTATTTAGTTGTAGTGTTCTTAGTTAAAATTAGTGTTACTGTTCTTGTCCATTAGTGTTCTGTATTTTGTAATGTTCTATGTTTTGTGTGGACAGCAGGAATAATAGCTGCTGCTTCTTCAACTGCTGATGGAAATCAGAATAAAAATCATAAATCATAGAAATCCTAATTATTTCATTTAATGATTTTAATTTGAGTAATAATAATAATAATAATTAATAATGATTTCTAAATAGGCTACACTTTCTCATTCTGAACTTCCGCAAGTGGGATGGGTGTGGCTTCGTGGCAATGATCAAGAGCAGCTGCACACTAATTTGACAGCTCCAACGCAGTTACATCTCTGACACCGGCTATCGCCGGTTTAAGCTAAAGCTAAAGCTTACCGTATCCTTGCCAGATAAAACAGTTTGCACATATATTATGACAACGTTTTGGTTCATTTTGGTCTTCAGCTGTTTTTTTCTCTCCGCTGTTCATGCACACAAACGTTTGACAGATTTCAGAAAATAATGACAGATTAGTTAAAGTAGTGTTTCTGGCTATGTTGTTGTTACAGTGGCTCAAGAAGGACCAGCAACAGTAATATTGTTGGTTTTTTCCCTAGTTTTTCAAGCAAATGTCTTTAGGGAGTATGAGATCACAGACGCTCGCTTCGCCTATCCGAGCAAACCGAACCTACACTGGGGGCTAAAAGTTTGGAATATTACTAATTCAAGGATTTTTCTTTATTTGCACTATTTTTTACATTGTAGAATAAAAGTGAAGACATCAAAACTATGACATAACAAATATGGAATCATGTAATAACCAAAAAAGTGTTAAACAAATCAAAATATATATTAGAATTAAGATTCTTCAAAGTAGCCACCCTTTGCCTTGATGACAGCTTTGCACACTCATGGCATTCTCTCAACCAGCTTCATGAGGACCGCCACAGGAATGGAAGACCCAGAAATACCTCTGCTGTAGAGGATAAGTTCATTAGAGTTACCAGCCTCAGATTGCAGCCCAAATAAATGCTTCACAGAGTTCAAGTAATAGACACATCTCAACATCAACTGTTCAGAGGAGACTGTGTGTATCAGGCCTTCATGGTCGAATTGCTGCAAAGAAACCACTACTAAAGGACACCAATAAGAAGAAGAGACTTGCTTGGGCCAAGAAACATGAGCAATGGACATTAGACCGGTGGAAATGTGTCCTTTGGTCTGGATTGCAAATTTGAGATTTTTGGTTCCAACCAAATTTAGATGGTTTGGGATGAGTCGGACCGCAGTGAAGGGAAAGTAGCCAACAAGTGCTCAGCATATGTGGGAACTCCTGATGGAAAAGCATTCCAGGTGAAGCTGGTTGAGAGAATGCCAAGAGTGTGAAAAGCTGTCATCAAGGCAAAGGGTTGCTACTTGAAGAATCTCTAAAATAAAATATATTTTGATTTGTTTAACACTTTGGTTACTACATGATTCCATATGTGTTATGTCATAGTTTGATGTTTTCACTTTTATTCTACAATGTAAAAAATAGTGCAAATAAAGAAAAACTCTTGAATGAGTAATATTCCAAACTTGCATGATGTCTACTTTTATGCTAATAAGCATTTTGAATCTGAGAGTAAATAGAGCCAAATATATTGATAAAAGTCATTTTATCAAAACGTCACACCAGGGTAAGCCTACATGAAACATAACCCTTATTTTAAGTGTTTCTAAAATCCCCTATGGGAAAAATGATTGGTGTAAAAACGACTGGAACCATTTCCCTGTTTGACCACTAGGTTTTATGGGTATTATGACACCTCCACTGTGGGGCTTTATAGAATCTAGGCCTAAATACCAAATTAACATCATATTTCTAACACTAGAGGGCAACATTGGTCTAAATATCAATATTATGTTCTGTCAATGGTACAATGCTGCATTCTGAAATGTTCTGTACAAGGAGATGTAGCTTGAAGTAAATTATTCTACACAAATCTTACAGTGTTGAATATTTTTCGGCCTTTGTTCAATATTTTTAGGCCTATGATTCAAAGAACAGAATTGGAAGTTTACAACAGAAGTTTGTGAGATTTTCCACTGTTAAAATTAGAAAACACAATAGGTGTTTCAGTAAACATATAGAGTAGCAACAGAGGGCATGATTAAAGGTTATTAAAGGTTATTAAATAACACATAGGATAGCAACAGAATAGAGTGCAGAGCAGTCAGTAAAGCCCAATGGTTAGAGCAGTCAGCAAAGCCCAAGAACATATTATCATATGGCTCTGTAGAGTGCACTTAGACATGCACCAGCCATAATATATGCATGGCCATATTATTGTTTGTCATATTGCTATGGTGACGACAGGTACTGAGCATTATGTATGCATGGCTATATTACTGTGCAATTGCTATGGTTCAAATATGTTGGATAATTTCCAAGGTATATATTCATTTACATTTTATTATGCATATGCATTATTAGAACATATTGCCTTATATTTTATATAAGCTTGAAGCAGTGTCTGAGACAATATCCTTTTCTCAGTTCTGTACAGACACTCCTGAGGCCATGAAACACCCTAGTCTAGTTGACGGGTTGAAACTGTGTATCATCTCCTTTGAGCCCTGTGTGTGTCCTCCTTTGAAGACCTGTGTGTGTGTCAATGCTAAAGAATGTTTCGAGCTGTGCCTACAGAAACATATCAGACGGAAGACAGCCCCATGCAGCTACTCCTCTCAGACCACCTTGCTCTTTATCTATTTGGTTATTTGGGAGTATGAGCAGGTGCAGTCCTGAGAGTTTGTACTATTGCTGGGGTTTCGCCGCTCAGTGCCAAAGGGGCGTAGACAACTCAGGACCAAAGGCTTTGAAACAATAGTGGGAGAAAGTCAGAAGGAGGGACTCATTTACATATGAGGGAAGGAACATGCATGTTAAATATTGTGTAAGAGAAGTGTACTGAGGCTGGGAAGAACAGGATGCTCTGCAGACCAGCCTCAGACTATATTTCTTCTGTAAATAAAGTCTATATTACTTTTACAAACTCTGAACGTGTCTTACTTTAAATAAAAGAAGGGAAGATTTTCCACAACAAGAGCAACACAGGTAACACTACATCAACAGAGAGGCTTTAATCTAGTTCCCAATGGGATCCCCCACTTTCCACTCCCCTCCTATTCCTGTGGGGTTTTACTGAAGCTCTGAGACATAACATAATGGATTAAATAAAGTGTGCAATGTGAACCTTTGACCCTAGAGGGTATAAGTCTGTTGTGCAGTGACCAGACATTACTAATACGTCCAGGCGCTGAACGTGGCGTTAAACCCAAGTGTGTATTGTTACTGTAATATCATGATTCAAATCTTGTTATGGTGATTGCATGACATAAACTACTGTTACAATTCAGTGTGCAATTACAAACTTTTAACACCAAAATTATACAACTTTATTAATTTCCAGTAATGTGATTGTTTGGAGCAGACAACGTCAGCAGCAACAGTCATAAATACACAGTGAAAGGTCGCAGCTGATCATTAGATGTGAATGGGTACACCACAATGTAATTCATTGAGAAATTAACTGGAGTTAAAGATTTACAATTCAGTCAAGCTTTCAGAGTGCCTCTGAATCAATCCCTATTATTTATTTATTTAACACTAATTTAGGGAGATATTTGCAAACAAACAGAATATGCCAGGCTAAACGATGAGGAAGGAAGATCAATATACTATCTGCATCTGTGTGTGGCATAACAAGAGCAATGTTTTGTGACTGATTTAAGCAATGAGCACATTTACATAATGACTCAGTTAATATTGCAGATACAGGTAACTGCCCAGAATAAAGGAAACACCACCATAAAGTGAATTAATAGGGAGTTGGGCCACCATGAGCCAGAACAGCTTCAATGCACCTTGGCATAGATTCTACAAGTGTCTGGAACTCTACTGGGGGCGCCTGTCTCAGGCGTCGCTCCAGAACCAATTGGGCTGAGATCTGGTGACTGAGACAGCCATGGCATATGGTTTACATCGTTTACCTGTTAAACTGTCAGTCACCTGTTACATCGTTGTTCACTGTCTATTTATTCCTCATGTCACTATTTCTATTTGTTATGACACTAAAAAAAAATATTATATGTAACTCTGCATTGTTGGAATGGACCCATAAGTAAGCATTTCACCGTTAGTCTATATATGTTGTCTATGAAGCATGTAACAAATACAATTCATTTTTTAAATTTTTTTATTTTATGCGTCTGGTGCCTCGCCGCATTCATTGCTGTCTGTGTTCATGGCTGTTGGCTCAAAGGGATGACATGTGGAAATAACAAAAGGGTAATGTTGATACCAAATGAGGTTGTCATGCAGAATGAGAGTCTTTACATTACTGAAAGACCCAACTTTGATGAAGACTGTGTGCTTGTTTTATCATTGTGTGACTGGTTGTTGGAGAGTATCCCGTCACTGCTTGCTTTGGGAGCCAGAGAGATCACACTGATCATTATTGGATGACTAGGTTTCATGTCAGATTTGCCACTGCAGGGGGTGCTAGTGTCCTTCTTATATCCCAATATAGCCTTCAGCACCTCGGGTGGGGTAATTACTCTGTCTCTGGTGCACATCACATCACATCATACCATTATTCTGTTCCCAATAATGTTTTATAAGGTTACACACCACAGCCAGGCATAAAGACTTCATCGGTCTGCCATCAAATTAGTGTTCAAACTTGTACAAATGCATATTTCTTTGTAACAAAGGGAATTGGGTGCTGATACACAGCCTCAACATCATTGGTCCAGAAGACAGTGGATCCTATTGGTCCTCTTTAGTCCTGTTTATACCTGGTGCTATCATGTGTCCACATTCTGATTGTGCCAACAGTTATTTAGACAGGTGTAGACATTTAAAAGACGCATTGTGATCTGATTGGGATCAGATCTTCTAAGTGTCAACATACAAAATCAGGACAAATGACGCATGTTAGAGGTGGCTATAAATGGGGCTTGAGGCTGCAGTAAATATCCAACCAAACAACTCAATATTTAACACTGATTCTATTGCTATTGTATCAAAGTACTGTTTTGTGTCTTGCTTGTTCTTTTTATATGACACAATAGATCTGGAGTGGCTTAAAGAGAAGGTGCAATAATGAATTGTATGGCTTGATTTCACTTTGTGATTACAGACAACCACTACCAGAAGGCATTTACAGAACTGGGTGATAATGAGGTTCAAGAGGAGTGCACCATGGTTCTTTCTCAGGGTTAGAAGTTTGAGGTCTTTAATATTGCAAAAGGCAGAGTCGTGTTAAAGATGCAGCATTAACATAAACTCCATATGGTAACACAAACAGATTGAGCCAATGAGAACCGTAATGCTTTGTTTATGGAGGAATATCCATCTGCTGCTTACACAATGCATGCCTTGTTTACACATACTGTTTTTACAAGGAGACAAACTCCATGACGGGATATTACAACATGTTTTATGTCCAACTGATGTATCTAATTATGTAATTTATGCAACCTTTCTATAAAAAGGTTAGTCAACTGGGAATCTGTTCTCACTACATAGACGGCTTGGCCAAGAGGCTTCAAAGTACATATGCATTTTAATGTGACTCATAAACATGCTCAGTTGGTTACTTGTTAAAAATCTATGAATTATTGATATTATGGATGTCTCCGACTGTATACTGTGATCTGTGGATTTCAGTCTTTATTTCACCTCAACCTATAACTCTCATAGTTACCTTGATAGAGTATGAGTTACAGTTTATTTACTAAAACCCAGTCATACATCTGTGAAAGAGATCTTATCTAATTGCCTTAAGGCTCTTTATGAAGGAATGAGAACCGGAAATATTAAAGAACTCAAAATAAATGTTGACTTGTACTTATTCAGACTAATTAAATGAAAAACATTAGGATTCAGGAGGAGAGGAGAGCTGGAAGAAAACATATGTTAACACAAGTTCATTGGTGGGCTATTTGCTCATTAGTTTTAATTTCCAGATTTGTGTTTTTGTGTAGCAGCATGCAGTAATGTTTTTACTGGGAGGACGTATCCTTCAATCAGATGCAGCTTTTCTATCACTCAAAAAGATCACTTGGGTTTGGCTAATTGTAATGAATTAAATGAAGTTCTCCAAAGAGAGTAAGAGTTACTCTAAACAATGTGCCATGGTGCATAGGCTGTGACACAGATATTTGGTTTATTGAGAATTTGAATGAGAGGAATAATCTCAAACTGACAAATGAGTTGACTTGTCCAAAGCAATAATATCACCAAGTGCTGTGTCATAATTTTCTATCCCATGGAACAGCTTTTTAAATATTAAAGCAATTTAGGACATTTTGGAATGAGTATTTTGAACAATGCTGCTTTTCTATAAAATAATAAATATACTATGTGAATAGAAACAGGTATGCCATTCATTTACTAAAGGAATTCATTTAAATATTTAATCTGAATGTTCTGAACATTAACAAAACATTTCATATAATGGAACATTTGATGTAGGATCTTAATTTGATCACCATGTTGTTGCCCCTTTAAATTTAGTGTAATTTTTACTTATTGTGTTTTAAAGTTATTTTCAATTGGACATTACATTTAGAACAGAGCTTGAACTGATAGTTTGATACAGAAAGTTTTAAAAGGCTTCTAACGTTTGTAATTTCCACTTTAAAATGTCTGACTTTGCCCTAACAAAAAAATCTATCAACCCGTACAAAGATTTACATGTATAAACCATAAAATAATACACATTTCCTGATTATTTTCCTGCTCTGAGAAACTGGTCAAATTAAGATCTTGCACCTGTATACAGACTTAAGATTGTAAAGGGCGTGTCTCTAGTGCTGCTGATAAGCAGGGATAAAAACAAGGCTTCCAGACAATTAGTTTGGTACGCATCCCTCTATCCTGTGAGAGAGCATACATGGACACATGCTGAGGAGGTGAAATGAGATGGCTTGCTATATCACCCTCACCTCCTTAGGTCCACTGCTCCGCAATTAGCCAGCCTCTCTCAGCACACAGAATTCAGCACAGCAGCCCCACATCTCACATCACTGCAGAGAACGGGAAAAGATGGCGGGAAAGGATCATAAATAACAAGAGTATCTTGAATATTGTTATGAGGGAAACTTTGAGCTTTGGTCTTGGATGTTTGTGTGGCCATGGGAAGGCAGCTGCCCGGTGGAACATTGATGCCCCTTTCCAAGCTTTTTTTGTTGTTGTTGTCTGACAGGTTCCTATATACAGTAGAGTAGGTGTTATTACAGGGGTGTCATGAGAAACCGTCAAAAGCCCCTTCAGGATAATAATAAATCTCAGAGTTGCAGGAAAATAATATTAAGGGTAGTGGGTGAAGCAGACCAACGTGTAACTGTGGGTAGAGAGGGGATGTTGCTCATTATTAAGGCAACAGGAGGGTTTGGGAAATCAAATAGAGTGGTGGGGTGCATACTGCAAGTGTACATGATAAACAAACACACAGAGGAATGTCCATGTATTGTCAGTGTTATTCCTATTCACTCTTTGTAGTTTCTGGATTAGTAAAGGAAGAGTTTGGATGCTATCTTTGTTACATGTTGGATTTTTGCCATTGATTAACGAACAGTAGCACTGATTGATTTGATACCCTGTTTGAGTATAGTGTTTCCACCTCAGAGGACGTGACTGAGCTTTGTCCTAATGAGCTCAACGCTGACAAAGTAGGACTCGCCTCTCTGTATTACATGATCATGAGCACTGTTGTATCATTATGTAGTTCTGAGGCAAGTACAAATTATGTTCTTTAAATAAATCAGTTTCAGAACTTGCTGCTCTGGCAGCATTTGAATGAGAGAGATAAAGACAGCTCACAGAGATAACATGCATTAAACCACAGGCACTCATTCTCAAGGATAACAAAACCATCTCGCTCTTTTTCATTTTTTTGAAAAAGAAAGCAGAGGGATGAGGAGAGGGGGACCCACCTGAATAGTAACTGTAGTGGGAGATATGAAAGAAGAATCGTTCATAGTTTTAGTTCACAGAAAAGTGGAAAAAGATTGACACCAGAGTGATTTGTCGACTGTTAATCTTTATAAACGAGGGAGTAGTCAGATCTTTACTGGGGACTGCGCACTAAATTATTCAGTATACTGCAGTTCTGTTTGATTCCATTTATCTCTCTCTCTCCAGCCTCTCACTGTAAACTGTCAGGCTCCCTGTTCATCCTGGATGTAATCGCTGCTCTGCTATGCTACGATGGCTTCGTTTTTCACTGGCCAATGCTCATTAGCAATAGCACTTTGGGAATAAGGGGGGTGACAATAAAGAAAAAATATATATCACTGTTGATGTCACATCGCCCTTTCAAACACATCGCCCTTTCAAATGCCACCATCCACTAGAAAAGAGAAAAGATGGAACTAGAAGAGGTGCATTTTACTATGAAATCGATTTGTACAGATTTGCCACCAATGCTCCTTATTTATAAAACCCTCTTTGGCCTCACTCCCCCCTATCTGAGATACCTACTGCAGCCCTCATCCTCCACATACAACACCCATTCTGCCAGTCACATTCTGTTAAAGGTCCCCAAAGCACACACATCCCTGGGTCTCTCCTCTTTTCAGTTTGTTGCAGCTAATGACTGGAACGAGCTGCAACAAACACTCAAACTGGACCGTTTTATCTCCATCTCTTCATTCAAAGACTCAATCATGGACTCTTAGTGACAGTTGTGGCTGCTTCACGTGATGTATTGTTGTCTTTACCTTCTTGCCCTTTGTGCTGTTGTCTGTGCTTGTACTATGTTATGTGCTGCTGCCATGTTGTGTTGCTACCATGTTGTGCTGCTACCATGTGGTGTTGCTACCATTTTGTTGTCATGTGTTGCTGCCTTGCTATGTTGTTGTCTTAGGTCTCTCTTTATGTAGTGTAGTGTTGTCTCTCTTGTCGTGATGTGTGTTTTGTCCTAATTTTTAATCCCAGCCCGTCCCCGTAGGAGACCTTTTGCCTTGTGGTAGGCCGTCATTGTAAATAAGAATTTGTTCTTAACTGACTTTCCTAATTAAATAAAAAAATAGAATAAACATTGATAAAGTGCGTTCTCTCTTCAATCACTTACAGTACACTGCTAACCAATAACAACGGCATTTCCTTGTCTTTCTCTCACGTTCACACGTGTCTTGCCCTGTCCTATGTGGCTAACTGGCTTTAGTATAGGAATGTCCACACATACTGCCTCTGGTATCACAACTTCAACCACAGTAGCTAGTTCCTGTAGTGCATGTTTAGATTTAGGAAATAATATGTTATTTCAGTTTTAAACAAGATATTACTTATATAGTGTACTATTGTGCAAAGAACTGTCCTGCTTTTGATATAAATCAGAACTCAATCAATGTTTCTTTAAAAATTGAATGTCCAGATTAATAACTGTAAGATTATTTAGATCAGAACAGCCACAGACACTGATTAGAATACAACAGGTCTCCAGCCCCCACAGATATGGAATGATATTTACATTCTGGTGACCGCTTCCTGCTTGCTCTGCTGACCAGGAAGAAGACGTTTATATCAACAACATCAATAACAACACTGCTTGGCGTTAATCATCAAAGATCTCTGCTTATCTGCATCTATTTGTTATGCCAGATGTGTCTGTGTACACTGTACCCAAAGAGTGCCCGTCTGCATTAGCATATAATGCATCAATTACTTCACTATTACATGTTTTCATACTAAAACAAAATTATGAGAGATTGACAGCTAAAACCGAACAGAGATGAAGTTTGTTAAGGAATAATAACCTAAGGAGTTATTATTCTGTGAGATTACTATTCAGAGATAAAAAGGATCATCCCACTGGGCAAAAACTGTTTCCACATCAATTCAACAAAACAATTCAATGTGATGAAGTTGAATCAACGTGGAATCAATGTAAGGACATTTTGTATTTTTTTCACCCAATTTTGACCCACATCCAATGACATGGTGACCTTTTTTGTTGATTTCACGTTGAATTCACATTAGTTGACAACTCAACCAGTGGGATGTTGTACCGATGGTTCGGCCGAACATCATGATTATTCATCCTCTGTTACAAAAATAAAAGTTTGTTGGTTCATGGAGTCAGAAATGTAGGACACCCGAGTGGTACAGCGGTCTAAGACACTGCATCTCAGTGCAAGAGGTGTCACCACAGTCCATGGTTTGAATCCAGGCTGTATCACATCTGGTAGTGATGGGGAGTCCCATAGTGCGGTGCACAATTTGGCCAGGGTAGGCTGTCATTGTAAATAAGAATTTGTTCTTAACTGACTTGCCTAGTAAAATAAAGCAATCCATATTAACTCAAAACATTCTGGCTTCCTATTTTTCATATCAGACCCTTTGAGTAACTGTCTTAATATAAAACACCACACAGAGGCTCAGTGTCACACGTCAGTACATGAATAAAACAACAACTGACAGGCAGGGCCTATACTCTATGAACAAGAAACGTAAACTTCTTCTGCATGAAAATACACAGCTGTGTGACTCATAATGGATTTGCCAGCTCTGCAATGCCATCCACGTCAGCAATAAACTAGTCTTTCAGTTTCTTGTTTTCTCCCCTACCACAAAACCCAGAGACATCTGAATCAAAGATCTGCCCGTGAGACACCATCACTCAACATCCTAATGGAGCCTTCCTACACGCAGAAAAAAGAAAGCTCCAGCTTCACTGTTTCCACTAACAAGCCAAACGACTAACGGCATGGCAAACAGTGAAAAATGCACTTCTAAACTATAATTCTGTAACCTATTTGATAGCTTTGTTTATGCTATTTTAAGCTTCACGGTTGGCTCGCAGGTGGCATGTTGTTGTCTAAACATTTGATAAAATACCCAACATTTAAATAATTGACTAAATGTCAGAAAATGTCTGATGCTACTCGGGTGCTTTGTGGGTTGCACTCTTTTATCAGTCTGGTGAAATATATTTTGTCGACACAGATGCCCACAGCATCTGCCCAGAATTAAAATGTATGGATGTTACTTCACATTGGATGATCCTTTGTTCTGATTGGCTGTGCAGCTTGATGCATCATGGATCTTATAGCTAGTGCGTGTTACACTTTGCATTCATAGCAGTGAAATCAACTGCCCTATTTCAAATGCCACAAGTTAAGATGATTGCTGAGTATAAATGATGTTGACAATAATAAATACTTGAATTACTCTTTAGCAAAGCATTGTGATAGAGCCTTTGGTACTTTATGCTTAAACATATACTGTACACTCAGTCCTGCTTTCTGAATAAGTTACCCCCCCCCCAGAGGTGATTATATAAAGAACTCACATCCCAGAGGGTGTCCCTCCATAGCTTCGTTCTCACATTCAAAATAACTTATGCTTTTGTCACATCACGTTTAAGGTAAGGCCCAGATGCAGACAGTGTCGAAGTAACAAAATACTAATATTCTAACAGGGGCAGGCAAAACGACAGGTCAAGGACAGGCAGAAGTCAGTAATCCAGATACGGTCGTATGAAAAAGTTTGGGCACCCTTCTGAGGCTGCATAAATAATTGACTCTGTCGTCACAGAAAATGATCACAATGGCATGCCATTCATTTTCTAATAAAAGCTGAGTACTGGGGTATTGTCCAGACAAAGATTTTTAGTGTAGCAATATTAAGTTGTATGAAATTAAATCAGATGTGAAAAATAGGCTATGCAAAAATTTGGGCACCCTTGTCATTCTGTTGTTTTGAATACCTGTACCTACTTAGCACTGATTAATTGGAACACACAATTGGTTTGGTGAGCTCATTAAGCCTTGAACTTCATAGACAAGTGCATCCAATCATGAGAAAAGGTATTTAAGGTGGAAGTTGTTGTTCTCTTTGACTCTCCCATGAAGAGTGGCAACATGGGGGACTCAAAACAACTCTCAAATGACCTGAAAACAAATATTGTTCAACATTATGGTTTAGGGGAAGGCTACAAAAAGCTATTGCCGGGATGTAAGCTGTCAGTGTCCACTGTGAGGAACATAGTGAGGAAATGGAAGACCACAGGCACAGTTCTTGTTAAGGCCAGAAGTGGCAGGCCAAGTAAAATATCGGAGAGGCAAAGGCGAAGGATGGTGAGAACGGTCAAAAACAGCCCACAGACCACCTCCAAAGACCTACAACATCATCTTGCTGCAGATGGTGTCACTGTGCATCGTTCAACAATTCAGCGCACTTTGCACAATGAGAAGCTGTACGGGAGAGTGATACGGAAGAAGCCTTTTCTGCACACACGCCACAAACAGAGTCGCTTGAGGTATGCAAACGCACATTTGGACAAGCCAGCTTCATTTTGGAATAAGGTGCTGTGGACTGATGAAACAAAGATTGAGTTAATTGTTCATAACAAGGGGCGTTATGCATGGCGGCAAAAGAACACAGCGTTCCAAGAAAAACACTTCCTACCCACAGTAAAATTTGGTGGGGGTTCCATCATGCTGTGGGGCTGTGTGGCCAGTGCCGGTACTGGGAATCTTGTTAAAGTTGAGGGTCGCATGGATTCCACTCAATATCAGCAGATTCTTGGGAGTAATGTTGAAGAATCAGTCACAAAGTTGAAGTTACGCCGGGGCTGGATATTTCAACAAGTCAACGACCCAAAACACTGCTCAAAATCTACCCGGGAATTTATGCAGAGGAACAAGTACAATGTTCTGGAATGGCCATCCCAGTCCCCAGACCTGAATATCATTGAGAATCTGTGGGATGATTTGAAGCGGGCTGTCCATGCTCGGCAACCATCAAACCTAACTGAACTGGAGATGTTTTGTAAGGAGGAATGGTCCAAAATACCTTCATCCAGAATCCAGACACTCATTAGAGGCTATAGGAAGCGTCTAGAGGCTGTTATTTTAGCAAAAGGAGGCTCTACTAAATATTGATGTGATTTTTCTGTTGGGGTGTCCAAATGTATGCACCTGTCTAATTTAGTTTTGATGCATATTGCCATTTTCTGTTAATCCAATAAACCTAATTTCACTACTGAAATATTACTGTGTATGTTATGATAGCATTTACCATGTTTTGTGCTCTGTACATTATCAGTTGGTTAGCATGATCTCACATTTCACACACAATCTGTAAAATGTAATGGCAATAACATGCATGATACAATGTACTGTACAGGTAACTGATACAAACATGTTTTACATTGCATTAAAACAGATACACTTGCTAATTTGATTTATAAGGTGGGAGAAAATTCATATTGTACGATGGAAGATTTGATTCAGTCCTTGGGAAGTGCACACAGGGTTTTCCTTTCAACAGAGAAGGTCTCCCCTTGGAGAAACAGAGAGAGAGCTGCCCGTCCTGTTATCCCTTTTGCATTTATAGGAAGTGTTGTGTTTGAACAGAGAGTGCTGAGGCACGGGAGAACCTACCGGATGGATTGCTCAGATTAAAGGGCCTCGAAAGCTCACCCTGCCAATCAGGGGCAAATTAATTTACTCAAACAGAGAAATGGGGTGACTGAGATTTTAAAGCTGGAAAGATTGGAAGAACTGACAGAAAATATAAAGTAAAACCTTTTCTTGAGGCTTTGTAGAAATTAAAAGCAGATGGTTCAGTCCCATGTATTGAACAGCCAGGTCACATGTGAGTCAGAATTCGACGTCCAGAATTTTGAAAAGAATAATGAGAAAATGTTGTGGAAAGCTCTTAGAGACTTGCCCAGAAAAACTGTAATCACTGCCAAAGGTGCTTCTACAAAGTATTGACTCAGGGGTGTGAATACTTATAAAATGAGTTATTTCTGTATTTAATTTTCATAAAATGTCTAAGAATTTCCAAAAACATAGTTTTTTCGCTTTGTCATTATTTGTATTTTTTTTTAAATATTTTTTTTATGGGGTTGATGGGTGAGAAAAAAATATATTTAATCAATTTTAAATTCAGGCTATAACACAACAAAATGTGGAAAAGGTCAAGGGCTGTGAACACTTTCTAAAGCCACTGTAGGTTTCGGTTTTTGCCAAGGCTGGACAGGGATTCCAGATGTTGCAAGTTTGAATCCAGCGTAAGTTATTTTTGTTTTAAGCCTATCCCAAACCGTAACCCTTACCTTAACCATTCTGAGTTAATGCCTAACCTTAAGAATTTGGAGTTAATGCCTTAACTTAACCCTAACCTTAAAAAGTTGGAGTTAATGCATAAACATAACCTTAAACACTCAAAATGTTATGTTTGAGAAACATGAACGTCTAATTCTAATGTGAGACTGTGAGAGCTGGTTGGTCTTGAAGGCCTGCATAGAGGAGGCATACAAAATCCATTAATATGAATATGTTTCCACTTCTTAATGATAACAAAATGACTGTATGAAAAATCTAAACGTGATAACTCAAAGGTTTTGTAGCCATAGAAATAGAATGACTAGAACAGGCTTGGAACCTCTAACCCTGGTAAGAGTCAATGTTAGGGTTAGGTTAGAGTTATGGTTAGGCTAAGGGTAGGGGTTAATATTAGGGTTAGGGTTTAGGGACGTCCCAAGGGTCCCAGATAGCACTGAACATTAACTAATGTGGCTCATGCTCAGTTCAATCAACAAAACACAGAACATATTGATGGGTACACTTCCTGCTTTTACTTCCTGCTTAGCTCCTATGGGTACACTCGCAATGGCCGCCAATCCACCCATTATGCCATCATTGACTAGAATGGGGACGCCTGTTCTATTAATTATATTTCTATGGTTGTAGCATTCTCTCAACCTGCTGAGCGGTCAGCAATGTCTTATCAGTTGGCAGTAGAAGATAAGATAAGCACCGTCAACACTTTACATATACCTTTGTAGGTGTGACAGAATGTATTTTATCTCAAACTACTATACCAGGTACTCTCAGTAAGTCTGTACACATGTTGTGGTCCTTATTACAGACACAAAGAGCACAGTAAACACAGGAAGGATGCTCCTTTCATGCTACAACTCTAACCCCTATAATCCGCTGACCTTTTCACACCACTGAATCTTTCCCAGCTGTGGTTCAGACTAGGCCCTCCAGTCATCTCCCAGAATGAGCTCCCATTGGACTAATTACTGAACGAGCCAGTCAGACAAAACGAAGAGCAGAGTAAGAGCCTGCAGGAGATCTATCCTCTCACAGGTCTCCGTCATTACAGGGACATTGATCTTAGCTGCTGGGTTAGAATGCCAAAGCACACAGTAGGAGTACATATGTGCAAATGCAGTTTATGGTACATGGGCTGGATTGGAAGTGTTGGGAGACATACAGTAACTCACATTACGGTTTATGTGGTAGCCAGGCCTACAGTACAGTAATGAGATGGCGGCACGGAAATCTATTTTCCCTTCTAAATACATCAGTGCAACCTGAGAGACACCTTCTATTATTTCCCCCAGAGGAGAGATTATAGGCAGATCCACCAGAGCTTGATCACACATCAGAACCAGCCCCCCTGGACCAGCCCCTCTGAAGCCTAGGTCACTGTCTGAGAGGAGGGGAAAGTTTTCATTCAGTTTTTCCCACCCACTCCTGACAGAGCACAAGCTTGCTAATTTCAACCAATGTGAGGCATGTAGCCGACAAAGAACAATTGCAGAGAGTAAACACCAGTGCATAAACCACTTAACGCTCATTCTCATCCACTTATCTAGCCAGCAGTTCTACATTATCTTATTAATTAGTCTATTTCAGGGTCAGCGTGGAACGTTGGAGGGAAAGTGCATTCCAACATTCTTACATGTTTCATCTGTTTTCCGTGCCTCCATTAATAGCAGAGATGATCTTGGTTTGTTAATTGTTAGTTTGCATCTCTGCCGTGCATCATTAACGCTCTACATACATCCTTTCAGTGACTTTATTCTCCCCAGACCAAAGCCCATAAGTCACAGGGCCTCTGCCTGGGGTTGTTAACGATACAGCCTTTTAATTAGATAAAGTAACTTCTCCCAATTTGCCAGCTGCTTAAACAGTGGATAAAGTACACAGCAAGGGAAAAGCTGGGAGTCATCCAGTACACTAAAGAGAGAGAGAGTGGGCTGATCTCTGTCAGGGACCAGTTCTGTTCTGCTCTGGTCCTAAGAGGACAGTGGGTGTGCTGCTGGAACACAACACAGACAGGCAGTGGAACACTGCCTCCTAGGGACTACTGCAGTCTCAGCGCCAGCCTCTCTTCCTGACTGATGTGAGACATATTATTCAGCAGTCTGATAACTCCTATGGGATATGAAATTACTCATGTTGTTGCCCTTTTTCAATGCAACGCAACTGTTGTTGAAATCATGAGTAATTTAGTGTATGGGTATGTGTAGTGTAGTGTACGTGTATGTGCAGTGTAGTGTATTTGTATGTGTAGTAATTTAGTGTATGTGTAGTGTAGTGTATGTGTAGTGTAATGTATGTGTAGTGTATGTGTATGTGTATGTGTAGAAATGTAGTGTATGTGTAGTGTAGTGTATGTGTATGTGTAGTAATTATGTGTATGTGTAGTGTAGAGTATGTGTATGTGTAGGTGTAGTAATTTAGTGTATGTGTAGTGTAGTGTATGTATATGTGTAGTAATTATGTGTATGTGTAGTGTAGTGTATGTATATGTGTAGTAATTATGTGTATGTGTAGTGCAATGTATGTGTAGTGTAGTGTATGTGTATGTGTATGTGTATGTGTAGTAATTATGTGTATGTGTAGTGTAGTGTATGTGTAGTAATTTAGTGTATGTGTATGTGTAGTGTATGTGTACGTGTAGTAATTGAGTGTATGTGTATGTGTAGTGTAGTGTATGTGTGTGTAGTAATTTAGTGTATGTGTATGTGTAGTGCAGTGTATGTGTATGTGTAGTAATTTAGTGTATGTGTAATGCAGTGTAGTGTATGTGTAGTAATTTAGTGTATGTGTATGTGTAGTGTAGTGTATGTGTAGTAATTTAGTGTATGTGTAGTGTAGTGTATGTGTAGTAATTTAGTGTATGTGTAATGCAGTGTAGTGTATGTGTAGTAATTTAGTGTATGTGTATGTGTAGTGTAGTAATTTAGTGTATGTGTAGTGTAGTGTATGTGTATGTGTAGTAATTTAGTGTATGTGTAGTGTAGTGTGTGTGTAGTAATTTAGTGTATGTGTAGTGTAGTGTATGTGTAGTAATTTAGTGTATGTGTAGTGTAGTGTATGTGTAGTAATTTAGTGTATGTGTAATGCAGTGTAGTGTATGTGTAGTAATTTAGTGTATGTGTATGTGTAGTGTAGTGTATGTGTAGTAATTTAGTGTATGTGTAGTGTAGTGTATGTGTGTGTGTAGTAATTTAGTGTATGTGTAGTGTAGTGTATGTGTAGTAATTTAGTGTATGTGTAGTGTAGTGTAGTGTATGTGTGTGTAGTAATTTAGTGTACGTGTAGTGTAGTGTATGTGTATGTGTAGTAATTTAGTGTAAGTGTAGTGTAGTGTATGTGTGTGTGTAGTAATTTAGTGTACGTGTAGTGTAGTGTATGTGTATGTGTATGTGTAGTAATTTAGTGTATGTGTAGTGTAGTGTAGTGTATGTGTATGTGTATGTGTAGTACAAACACACACACACGAGGCATCATGTCCACAGGGGTCACAGGGGCATATTTCCTGTATAAAACATTTATAGAAAATAATCAAATATATACAGTGGGGAGAACAAGTATTTGATACACTGCCGATTTTGCAGGTTTCCCCACTTACAAAGCATGTAGAAGTCTGTAATTTTTATCACAGGTACTCTTCAACTGTGAGTGACGGAATCTAAAACAAAAATCCAGAAAATCACATTGTATGATTTTTAGGTAATTAATTTGCATTTTATTGCATGACATAAGTATTTGATACATCAGAAAAGCAGAACTTAATATTTGGTACAGAAACCTTTGTTTGCAATTACAGAGATCATACGTTTCCTGTAGTTCTTGACCAGGTTTTCACACACTGCAGCAGGGATTTTGGCCCACTCCTCCATACAGATCCTTCAGGTTTCGGGGCTGTCGCTGGGCAATACGGACTTTCAGCTCCCTCCAAAGATTTTCTATTGGGTTCAGGTCTGGAGACTGGCTAGGCCACTCCAGGACCTTGAGATGCTTCTTACGGAGCCACTCCTTAGTTGCCCTGGCTGTGTGTTTCGGGTCGTTGTCATGCTGGAAGACCCAGCCACTACTCATCTTCAATGCTCTTACTGAGGGAAGGAGGTTGTTGGCCAAGATCTCGCGATACATGGCCCCATCCATCCTCCCCTCAATACGGTGCAGTCGTCCTGTCCCCTTTGCAGAAAAGCATCCCCAAAGAATTATGTTTCCACCTCCATGCTTCACGGTTGGGATGGTGTTCTTGGCGTTGTACTCATCCTTCTTCTTCCTACAAACACGGCGAGTGGAGTTTAGACCAAAAAGCTCATCAGACCACATGACCTTCTCCCATTCCTCCTCTGGATCATCCAGATGGTCATTGGCAAACTTCAGACGGGCCTGGACATGCGCTGGCTTGAGCAGGGGGACCTTGCGTGCGCTGCAGGATTTTAATCCATGACGGCGTAGTGTGTTACTAATGGTTTTCTTTGAGACTGTGGTCCCAGCTCTCTTCAGGTCATTGACCAGGTCCTGCCGTGTAGTTCTGGGCTGATCCCTCACCTTCCTCATGATCATTGATGCCCCATGAGGTGAGATCTTGCATGGTGCCCCAGACCGAGGGAGATTGACCGTCATCTTGAACTTCTTCCATTTTCTAATAATTGCGCCAACAGTTGTTGCCTTCTCACCAAGCTGCTTGCCTATTGTCCTGTAGCCCATCCCAGCCTTGTGCAGGTCTACAATTTTATCCCTGATGTCCTTACACAGCTCTCTGGTCTTGGCCATTGTGGAGAGGTTGGAGTCTGTTTGAGTGTGTGGACAAGTGTCTTTTATACAGGTAACGAGTTCAAACAGGTGCAGTTAATACAGGTAATGAGTGGAGAACAGGAGGGCTTCTTAAAGAAAAACTAACAGGTCTGTGAGAGCCGGAATTCTTACTGGTTGGTAGGTGATCAAATACTTATGTCATGCAATAAAATGCAAATTAATTATTTAAAAATCATACAATGTGATTTTCTGGATTTTTGTTTTAGATTCCGTCTCTCACAGTTGAAGTGTACCTATGATAAAAATTACAGACTTCTACATGCTTTGTAAGTGGGAAAACCTGGGAAAATCGGCAGTGTATCAAATACTTGTTCTCCCCACTGTATATATAGCATTTTTGTGAAGTTGGCTTTAGCTAGCCCAGATAGGTTCCCATTCTCCCAACCTCATATCTAGCTACCAAGAAGTCATTTCAGTCATTTCAGGCTATCAATCAAGTTAGAGTAGCTACCCTTACCCCCTACCCTTACCCTAACCATAACTATCTTAGCTGGAATACCTTCTGGCAAGGTTGGTAGACTTTAGAAAAGCAAGCAATAACTAAATATACTGAATAAGACTCACATTCCCTTCACAGTCTTAACCCAGATTTTAGCAGAGATGCAGACAAGCAGATATTGTTTCTTTAAAAAAAGAACCTCCAGTCAGGAGGATACAGACAGCTCACCAGGTATGCTTAGATATGCAGTAACATTTACATATATACGTATATATAATGAACAAAAATATAAATGCCATTTATAAATGCCGTCCCATTTTTCCTGAGCTGATATTGTCACACCCTGATCTGTTTCACCTGTCTTTGTGATTGTCTCCACCCCCCTCCAGGTGTTACCCATCTTCCCCATTATCCCCAGTATATTTCTACCTGTGTTCTCTGTTTGTCTGTTGCCAGTTCATTTTGTTTCGTCAAGCCTACCAGCGGTTTTCTCTCTGCTCCTGTCTCTCGATTGTTCCTGTTTCCTAGTTTTTCCGGTTTTGACCATTCTTCCTGCCCTGACCCTGAGCCTGCCTGCCGTCTTGTACCTTTGCCCCACCTATCTGGATTACTGACCTCTGCTTGCCCTGACCCTGAGCCTGCCTGCCGTCCTGTACCTTTGGCAGTACGTTCAACTGGCCTCAGAACCGCAAACCACGTGTAACCCCCGGCTTCTTCACCTGCATGATGGTCTGGGAACAGCCACCCGGACAGCTAATGAAACTGTGGTTTGCACATCCAAATAACTTTAGCCGGAAATCATCTCAGGAAAGCTCATCTGTGTGCTCGTCGTCCTCACCAGGGTCTTGACCTGACTGCAGTTTTGCATTGTAACTGACATCAGTGGACAAATGCTAACCTTCGATGGCCACTGGCACTTCACGGATGAATCCCGGTTTCAACTGTACCGGGCAGATGACAGAAATTGTGTATGGCGTTGTGTGGGCGAGCGATTTGTGCCTCATGATGGCAGTGGAGTTATGGTACGGGCAGGCTTAAGCTACGGAAAACGAACACAGTGGCATTTTATTGATGGCAATTTGAATGCAGAGAGATACCGTGACTAGATCCTGAGGCCCATTGTCGTGCCATTAATCGGCCGCCATCACCTCATTCTTCAGCATGACAATGCACAAATCCATTTTGCAAGGATCTGTACACAATTCCCGCAAGCTGAAAATGTCCCAGTTATTCCATGGCCTGCATACTCACCAGACATGTCACCTATTGAGCATGTTTGGGATGCTCTGAATCAAAGTGTACGACAGCGTGTTTCAATTCCTGCCAATATCCAGCAACTTTGCACAGCCATTGAAGAGGAGTGGGACAACATTCCACAGGCCACAATCAACAGCCTGATCAACTCTATGCGAAGGAGATGTGTCACGCTGCATGAGGCAAATGGTGGTCACACCAGATACTGGCTGGTTTTCTGATCCACGCCCCTACCTTTTTTTTAAGGTATCTGTGACCAACAGATGTATATCTGTATTCCCAGTCATGTGTAATCCATAGATCTGGGCCTAATGAATTTATTTAAATTGACTGATTTCCTTATGTGAACTCTAACTCAGCAAAATCTTTGAAATAGTTGCATGTTGGGTTTATATTTTTCTCAGGAAAAAATACATTGTATTAAGCATACTGTTTATGGCTCTAGATTGCAGGAAAAGGCTGTTTCAGCCGACGCACGCACGCACGCACGCACGCACGCACGCATGCACGCACACACACACACACACACACACACACACACACACACACACACACACACACACACACACACACACACACACACACACATACACACACACACACACAGGCATACTTGAATGCACACAACTAGGCTATGCGCTGAGGCACACACATAAACACATTCCCTCCAAGGACCTTCACAAGATTGACTGCAAAATGCTGCCACCACCCTTGTATATTGACTCTGGCAGAGTATGGCGTACATATTACCCGTGATGGTCGTGGAAAGGCCATTTTTTGCATGTTTAATCAATCTCTTGTACACTTTCTGTTGGGACTTAATTGATAGATTTTCCCCTGGACAGGCAAAAACTCCATATGGGAACATTTTCACAGTGCTGTTCGCAGGTCCCAATGAATCCCAATCCATTGATCACACTGCTGCACTGGGAAACCAAATCTGAGGCAGCTGCCATGTCAGCACTCTGCCTGCAACTACAGAGAGGGAGCAAGATGGAGGGAAAACAAATGAAAGAAGATTAGAACAATCTATTAATAAATTCATTTATAGCATATAATCTGTTTGATTTGTTATTTTGGCAGCACTTTAATTTTAAGTACTAGATTTTAGGGTGTTGTTTGTTTGATGTTGTTTGGAATTAAAGCTTTTATGTTCATTTATGGATGTCTTTAATTGAAGAAATGGCCCGTGTAACATGTTTGTGAAAGTCACTAGTCAGCAACATGCAGGTGTACACCTCTGATAACACTGTACTGATAATAAAGGCAATCGGTTGCTCACTTTATGGCATACACTTAAATGGCATTATACAATTTCACAAACATACAGCAATAACTCATGAGTAGATAAGGGAAATATTTCCACTGTGAGAAGCATCATATGCCTCAGTATTGACAGAGCACCCACAAAACTGTCACAACATTTAATTTAGAATTGTCTTTGTTTTGAAAGAAAAGCAAATGTATTGTCCATTAAAATAACCTCGAATTGATCAGAAATACAGTATAGATAGGTACTTTATTGATCCCCCGGGGGGGAAATTTCATTTATAGACACTGTTAATGTTGTAAATGACTATTGTAGCAGGAAACTGCAGATATTTTATGGAATATCTACATAGGCGTACAGAGGCCCATTATCAGCAACCATCACTCCTGTGTTCCAATGGCACGTTGTGTTAGCTAATCCAAGTTTATCATTTTAAAAGGCTAATTGATTAATTGAAAACCCTTTTACAATTATGTTAGCACAGCTGAAAAGAAGCAATAAAACTGGCCTTCTTTAGACTAGTTGAGTATCTGAAGCATCAGCATTTGTGGGTTTGATTACAGGCTAAAAATGGCCAGAAACAAATAACTTTCTTCTGAAACTTGTCAGTCTATTCTTGTTCTGAGAATTGAAGGCTATTGCATGCGAGAAATTGCCAAGAAACTGAAGATCTCATACAACGCTGTGTACTACTCCCTTCACAGAACAGTGCGAACTGGCTCTAACCAGAATACAAAGAGTGGGAGGCCCCGGTGCACAACTGAGCAAGAGGACAAGTACATTAGAGTGCCTAGTTTGAGAAACAGACGCCTCACAAGTCCTCAACTGGCAGCTTCATTAAATAGTACACGCAAAACACCAGTCTCAAAGTCAACAGTGAAGAGGCGACTCCGGGATGCTGGCCTTCTAGGCAGAGTTGAAAAGAAAAAGCCATATCTCAGACTGGCCAAATTAAAATAAAAGATTAAGATGGGCAAAAGAACACAGACACTGGACAGAGGAAGATATGGCTTTTTATTTGCAACTGATAATGGGCCTCTGTACGCCTATGTAGATATTCCATTAAAAATCAGCTGTTATTTTATTTCAATGGACAAAAAATGTGCTTTTGAATGGTAGTGTACATAATTTAACTCATCAAACTGGTGATTGTAATTGTAATCCTCAGTTAATATGATTGCTTATGTAACATTTTCAAATTATATTATGTTATATTGTGGTATATTTTTATACACAGATGTGCAATTTCCATATGAATGAAGACAATATAAACATCTGTCTTAATGTGATTGTAGCTACTTGATTTTCATCATATTATGAATACCTTTCATTTGAAAATGGCTGATCTCAAGGTTCAAATTAATGGAGGGGATTGTGCGTAGTACAAGGTCCTTGATTAGTTTTGTAAACATGAGGAGGCTTCAGGGTGACACTAATCAAGTGTGTTTGTGAATGTCTGATTGGTTGTTTGACTATTCCTGGGTTTGAGTGTGGAAGTGCATGCATAATGCCCATATAATTTTTCTGAATGAAAGTAATTGTTGTCATCTCTCTTTAATAGCAGATGAATTATGATTTATTAAGAAAACAACATGAAACAACAAGATGATTTCCATCTTAAGATGTTATGTTTCATTAGCATTTTAGAAGTGTATCGCAACTATCATAACTACTATGTATCGTAACTAGTAACGAATCATGAATACACATTAGATGGAGAGATTCTCCAATTCTGTATTTCTTTTTTATGAAGATATAATTTGGCAAACGATATACTCATGAAGATTGGCACTCTCCAGATTATCACTGAGGTCCACGAAGATTAGGAGTAGACGTGAAAACAGTTGTTCCATGTGAAGGAGCTTGGGGGACCTCCATGTTTTATTGGAGGATACTTGGCATCAGTGATTCAACCAACATCAGTGCTCCAGTGGGACGACTACAGTAGTCTGCAGGCAGCCATGGTGGTAGCTGAACATAGTTGGACAGAGTCCAATCCTATCTAAGAATTGCATTTGTGTTTTCTTATTTGTGATTATATTAGTGCATGTTGAGAACAATTAGGTAAAATAATCATTTTTGTATCGATCCTGGACATGTGAAAGGGCTGAGTATAAATTCTGTAATGAACAATTACTTATTGATTATGCGTCAAGGGCAGCTGCCTGTAAGATATATTTTGAACATAGACTTGTTCACTCGTCCATGCAACAAGGTTCCTCCCCCAAAAAATCTGCACCACTAAAACGTCAAAGCGCTTTTGTAGTTCCCTATTTTGGAGTTTTAACCTTTAAACTGATGGCAGCTTAGCTGGAGGTTTTAGGGTTTTTCATCTCTTGGTTTATTGGTTTGTTTTTAAACAGCCTACGGCGATGTACAATACTATTACTTCAGTATTTCCTTTACCCTTTACATCTGTATTAATCTGCAGAATCTGTTCCTTTTGTGCTCAGTGGTGATTTCAGCTTTGTATGCAAGTCAACAAACAAGACCTTTCCCTGGTCAGGCCAGACAGAGGAAAACCAACTGACTTGCAATGTACTGTCAATTCAACAGAGGCCAAATGTCAAAGGAGGGCCAAAGTGAAAGGTCTGTCAGGGCCAGGCAAATTCTTCTTCTTACGTCTGACAGACAGATGCAAATATATATTTTGTCTGGAGAGGCCAAAACCATAGCGATCATATTAAATTACTAGTATTCTAATTCCTAATTCAACGGCCAAAACATACAAACCTCACTGCCTGTGCTCTTAGGGTCGTACTGCCTTAGTTAGCAACCGGAATCACACATATGCCCAAGGAGTCAAAATGTACAACCTTCACAGACACTTCTACAAGTTAAAAACATATTCAGAAGAACCAATACAAACCTAAACTCCTCAAATTCAGGGAGTTTACATTCAAGAGGTCATTGGCTTTTCATCCCTGACAGATTCCAATCATTTCAATTGTCTCAGTACAAATGTCAGTCTTGTCAGTTCTCTCACATGTTTCCATTCTGTAGAGCAGGGATGGGCAACTTTGATGAAGAAAAAAAAGAAATCTGAACTCATCTGAACAAAAATCTGAACTCATCTGCGTACCTACATCCATACCCACACATGCACTTAGAGCCTGCCCTAGCCTTTTGGGGGCCCTAAGTTAAATTTTGTTGGGGTCTCTCAACATTTTGTTGAGACCCGGACTGAGTTCCTAGTATTTGGAAATAGATTTGCGAACCTACAAAAGAAGCCTGTTGCCCATCCCTGCTGTAGTAGTTGCTGAGTTAGGCCAGGACTAAATCCAGACAGGAATGAGAGATCAGAGTAGAGAGGATGCTTTCATTTGTATCAGCCTCCTAGTTGATCAGCAATGTCTCATCCAGCCCTGGGTGTCTGTGTCACGGATCCGACCAGTACTGCTGCTCCATCCGTGCACCAGCTCCGGAGATCTAAGTCACCGGTTTTCTATGTGTCACTGAACTGTCTCATTGCGCACACCTGGTTCCCATTCCCCCTGATTAGATTGTTATGTATGTGCCCTCTGTTACCCATTGTCCTGGTCGATTATTGTTCCAATGTCCGTTGTTCCCTTGTCCGTTGTCCCCATGTCCGTTGGGCTTGTGAGTACCTGTGCTTTCTTGTTTTGGCTCTCGTGATGCATGTTTTGTGCACTGGTCCCGTGTACTGGTGTGCAAATGTAATTACGTGTCTGATTGTGCCTTGGCTATTTTGGGTCACGTCCCGTGTGGTTATTTCACGTCCGGTCCCGTGTAGGTATTTCATGTCTCGTCCTGTGTAGTTATTTCGGTCTCATCCCGTGTATGTATTCAAGGTAATCCTCTCTCTTTTGTTTGGGTTTCAACCCTGTGTTATATCAAATCAAATCTTATTGGTCACATACACATGTTTAGCAGATGTTATTGCGGGTGTAGCGAAATGCTTGTGCTTCTAGTTCCGACAGTGCAGTATATCTAACAGTAATATCTAACTGTTACACAACATATACCCAAATACACACAAATCTAAGTAAGGAATGAATTAGGCCTATATACATAAGGACGAGCGGCTTGGACTAAGATATATAAAACCCCTATTACGTATTCCTGCGCCTGTCTCCCGATCAATATACAACGTGACAGTCTGGTCTCTGTGTCTGCTGAGAGAAGTCAACACCTGCTGCACGCTAGTCAATCAAGTCTGACAAAGCTGAGTGGAGGTTTGTCAATAGTACAGCAGACGTGCGATCGGAAAAGGAGATAGAGAATTGGTAAGAAACAAATGGCTTGAACTTTAACAAAACCAATCAACCTCACATACAGGGAGGGGGGAATTGTGGGGTGCTAAATGTTGGTAAACCCAAAGCTATAATTAATGTACTAAAATTGTAATTACACAGTAATTGCATTGTTGTTGTATTTTATCACAGAAGTGGAATACTGACAGCTCCTCATAGCAACTTTATTGTTTGTTTTCCAGAGGTTATAGTCCTGCAAGTACATATGTTTCAATGGCACCATTCCCGTTTGCTTCTAGGCTACATGTATGTGAAAGAGTTGGTGATCAGTCAGATTACCATGCACCATACACTCTAAATAGATTAGTTACGAGGGCCTTAGAGCCTTTAAGTCTATCATACTCTCCCACCCCCTTATACCCGCTCCCTCCCTGTCGCCGGAGATGTGCTCATATCCATTACACAGCACCACTCCCATGATAGATATGTCTGTCAGTAGAACATCATAATCAAATAGTTTCAGTGGTCATTTAACATTGCAGAGGAAGGACTTCACTTTAGCCCTTGGAAGATCCGGCTCAAATACCATTTATGTGTTAGAGATGACTTGCGGAACTAAACATTTATGAAAACAATTAACTGTCTTGCTGTCTGAAATAGACTTGTTATGGCCAACCGTGTCACTCTATCTGCAATCTTCCATCGTAGGTATTTAGTTGCCGCTTCCAGACCCTGTTATCTCACCACCGCCCACCAATGGTTTGCATACATGAAATAACCCATTACATTTTAGCTACATAAAAATGAACAGAGCCATTGTGGAAAAGTTGCTAACGCTACAACTCATACGTATAGAACAATGTGCTTATATCAAACTATACTTGTGTAATCACGTATTATGTTTCTAATCATAGTATCCATCATACATAGGAGACAGACAACCTTTTACATAGGAGACAGGGTTAACTAACCATTCTGATAATGCAACTGCACCATGCAGGATTGTGACCAAATAGGAGTGTAATTGTAGCCCATGGAAGCAACATGCAAATGACTCCTCCTACACTTTTCTCATAATGTGTTTTCTCCCTCAAATGATTCACTGATTTCCTTTAAGAGGTGAATGAAGATTTTCTTTAAAATATAAACACTGGGAACTCTTATTAGTGTAATGGTTCTGCTGCTAATTTCAAAACAACGTCAGTGATTATTATGTTTGACTTGAATTAAGAATTAAAATGCTCCAAATTAAATTAGTTGAGAGTTTCCATTAATCAAGTAATTTTCAATGAACTTAATGGATTCCTTTTGCTTTGATTTAGTGTGCAATTAGTGTCCCCTTATGCCGTTACTTGGTAGCTCTATATTAGAAAATATCCTGTATCAGGCTCAGCATTCTGTTGTTTCCTAAAACCATTTGAATTAAAAATCAATCATTAGGATGCTGTCCATAGTCCTGTCTGTTTTGCCCCACCACCCCCGCCACCACCACCGCCACCACCACCACCACCACCACCACCACCCCTTTCTCTTGGGAGGACCACTTTATTTATATTCTCTTTAAGAAAAAAAATATTTTTAAACATTGTGGCATGTAGCCTGTCTAGAGAAACAACTGTAGCACATGAAACTCTCTTTCGACTCGCATGGTCACCAAAGTGATTACTCATCTGCCAAGCTGCAAAACCAATTAAATGGAAGAAATGGAAGTAAGCCAAGCAAAGAAAATAAGCCAAGCACTCAACAAACTATTATATTAGACTATTTATTGTCCTGACCAATCAATATTGAGGGTGTGTGCCTGAAAGTCTTAGAACCTTAGAGATTCTTTAGCTTCTTCCTCTCAAATGGTGGGTGTAGCTTTTTTGCAACTCATATCATATATACTGCTGCTACTTTTTATTATCTATCCTATTGCCTAGTCACTTTATCCCTACCTATATGCACATATCTACCTCAATTACCTTGTACCCCTGACATTGACTCGGTACTGGTACCCTGTGTATACAGTACGGTCAATTTATCGTTACTCATTGTGTATTTATTTATTTATTTATTTATTGTGTCATTATTTTTCTATTATTTATATTTTTTCTTTCTCTGCATTGTTGGGAAGGGCCTGTATATAAGCATTTCACTGTTAGTCTAAGCCTGTTGTTTACGAAGCATGTGACAAATAACATTTGATTTGATTTGATTTTGATTTACTTTGTGTGGGTTACTTGGAGAACATTTTCCCAACACTAATACTCGTGCCATACTTGTTTTGAAGTGAAATAAACATTTACTAATTAATAATTGATCTTATCTGTATTTTGGGGGACTGAATGGATAATATGAATGTTTGTGATTCTTCAAAGAGAGGCTGGCTTACCTAATGCATAAGTAATGTGGTTCACTTTCAAGTGTAAAGTTTCACTTTGGCCTCAGGTCTTTTAGTCCCCTGCGTTTGTATCTCCTCTCCCATTCTCTGCAAACACATGAAATCAAGGTGAAACGAGGAAGGAGTTTATAGCACATCAAAAACAGTTTTTGACACAGAGAACCTAACGTTTATGGGCAGAGACAAAAGAAAGAGGCTCTTACTGCATATTGATATTTCATATTGACATTGCATATTGAGTATCATTTTTATCATACAAACTGCCTATGCAGTGAATTCTCCAAGAGTCCTCTCACATTGTGTGAATGCATTTCTGAGGATGGTCAATGTGAGATTAGCTAAAGTTGCTGGCTCCCTGTGGGCTGAGAGCAGGTGAACTATGGAGCCCTGATTATGAAAATATGATTTAGTTGAGGAGATTAGATTCAGTCGCTCGACCCCTCAGGCAAAGCTTAGCTCATGGCGTGACACATCTGTTTGGACAATAATTGGCTTCAGTGGTTACCAAAAGTATATTTCTTTGAACAACAGAGGAGGAGAAAAAAAATGGAATAATAATAATACATTGAGTCTGGTCTTTTACTAATGGATGGCATCCTGAGGGCAAGACTAAGTGGAAACAGGAAACAATGACAGAGACAATAAAACATACAGGAAATAATTTTGTGTTGTTAAGGTGGGGGTCATTGAGCAATCTGCTGCCAGGTTGATTGCTCTGTGGCACAACAGAGACAGACTGCAACTCACTCTTATTAACTGATTTAGGATCAGCCATGTCACTTTACTTATTCTGAGCCAAACAACAAAACTGCCCTTAATCCAGTTGATTAGCAGAACGGAGTGGCTACGGTTAGCGAGCTTCTGTATCCCAATTTGCCAAAGGCTAAAATAACAGATATTTATGCACATATGCAGTATAATTTTTTACAGAACTGAGTGCCCACTCTGCTGCCTACGTAGCTGCTATGCTCAGTGCTCTGTTGCCGCGCCACCCTTTTTGATCACCTTTGTCTGGTCACTAGTGTAGCCTACAAACTTCATGATGTACACAAAACTGGTCGAACTATTGCACTAAATGACTCTGTAAGTATAAACGCGATGTCATGTTATTTTTTCAGTAGGGGTGTAGACTACACATATTTACATGTTTTACACAAAATACATCACCGTACAAACCTGTTGTCAGTATTGTAAACATAAGCACGACACAAACAGGCAATCTAGCGATTTCATGTTCTTCTTAGCTCCTGAGTTACATGCAGCTATTTACTCTCGCCACGATATAGCAGCATATATATGGCATAACTATGGCACTGGGGGATGCAAAACGAACTTGCCCATCATCAAACTTACCAGTTCGGATACGCGATCGGCTGCCTAGAACGTTCGGCTGCCCAGAGGTGGAACACAGCAAGACACAGATACTGAGTCTAAGGAGGCACACAGGCAGTGTTCTTTTTTCAGGAACTCCGTTACAACAGACAGACAGAGAAAGTTGTAGCCTTCATAATATATATGTTTTGGAATGTTTGTTCAAATAGCCGCAGGGCTTTTATGTCAGCTGTTCAGGAATATGAGGCAGAGACATAGGCTACAAAAATCATCATGGTTCAGTAGAGGGTGAGTAAAGACAGAAACGTGAAGGGAGGGGGAGTGTGAGCAACAGCTACGCAAGAAAAACGAACGTGTGCTTAAAATAACAGAACGTGATCTGGATCGTTGAGAAATAGGTTTCTGGAGAGGCGGGGCGTGGGCGAAAACTCCATATCTGTAGCCACCGCCTTAGCATAAAGGATTCCCTTACAGTAACCAGTACCTAGCTACTTTAGGAACATGGACAGCTCCAGTCTGCAGCATTGTTGTTTCAGGACCATGGACAGCTACAGCCAGTACCATGTTAATTTCAGGTTCATGGACAGCTCCAGTCTGCATCCTGATCTCAGTCTAAGCTGTTCAGCTCCAGCTAAAGTGGGAAGACATACTGGAGAAGCAAGTTGCCAGAGGCATTGTGTGTGTTTCCTGCTAGGGCCAATGGAGACCATAACACTATTGTTCTTCATGACTATATACACTACCGGTCAAAGGTTATGAATATTACTCATTCAAGGGTTTTCTTTATTTGCAAAATGATTTACGTTGCATAATAAAAGACATCAAAACTATAACATAACACATATGGAATCATGTAGTAACCAAAAAAGTGATAAACAAATCAAAGTATATATTTATATTTGAGATTCTTCAAATAGCCAAACTTTGCCTTGATGACAGCGTTGCACACTCTTGGCATTCTCTCAACCAGGTTCACCTGGAATGCATTTCCATCCATCTTGAAGTAGTTCCCACATATGCTGAGCAGTTGTTGTTGCTTTTCCTTCACTGCGGTCCGACTCATCCCAAACCATCTAAATTTGGTTGAGGTTGGAACCAAAAATCTCAAATTTGGACTCCAGACCAAAGGACATACAGTGGGGAGAACAAGTATTTGATACACTGCTGACTTTGCAGGTTTTCCTGCTTACAAAGCATGTAGAGGTCTGTAATTTTTATCACAGGTACACTTCAACTGTGAGAGACGGAATCTAAAACCAAAAATTTGATCACCTACCAACCAGTAAGAATTCCGGCTCTCACAGACCTGTTAGTTTTTCTTTAAGAAGCCCTCCTGTTCTCCAATCATTACCTGTATTAACTGCACCTGTTTGAACTCGTTACCTGTATAAAAGACACCTGTCCACACACTCAATCAAACAGACTCCAACCTCTCCACAATGGCCAAGACCAGAGAGCTGTGTAAGGACATCAGGGATAAAATTGTAGACCTGAACAAGGCTGGGATGGGCTACAGGACAATAGGCAAGCAGCTTGGTGAGAAGGCAACAACTGTTGGCGCAATTATTAGAAAATGGAAGAAGTTCAAGATGACGGTCAATCTCCCTCGGTCTGGGGCACCATGCAAGATCTCACCTCGTGGGGCATCAATGATCATGAGGAAGGTGAGGGATCAGCCCAGAACTACACGGCAGGACCTGGTCAATGACCTGAAGAGAGCTGGGACCACAGTCTCAAAGAAAACCATTAGTAACACACTACGCCGTCATGGATTAAAATCCTGCAGCACACGCAAGGTCCCCCTGCTCAAGCCAGCGCATGTCCAGGCCCGTCTGAAGTTTGCCAATGACCATCTGGATGATCCAGAGGAGGAATGGGAGAAGGTCATGTGGTCTGATGTGACAAAAATAGAGCTTTTTGGTCTAAACTCCACTCGCCGTGTTTGGAGGAAGAAGAAGGATGAGTACAACCCCAAGAACACCATCCCAACCGTGAAGCATGGAGGAAACATCATTCTTTGGGGATGCTTTTCTGCAAAGGGGACAGGACGACTGCACCGTATTGAGGGGAGGATGGATGGGGCCATGTATCGCGAGATCTTGGCCAACAACCTCCTTCCCTCAGTAAGAGCATTGAAGATGGGTTGTGGCTGGGTCTTCCAGCATGACAACGACCCGAAACACACAGCCAGGGCAACTAAGGAGTGGCTCAGAAAGAAGCATCTCAAGGTCCTGGAGTGGCCTAGCCAGTCTCCAGACCTGAACCCAATAGAAAATCTTTGGATGGAGCTGAAAGTCTGTATTGCCCAGCGACAGCCCCGAAACCTGAAGGATCTGGAGAAGGTCTGTATGGAGGAGTGGGCCAAAATCCCTGCTGCAGTGTGTGCAAACCTGGTCAAGAACTACAGGAAACGTATGATCTCTGTAATTGCAAACAAAGGTTTCTGTACCAAATATTAAGTTCTGCTTTTCTGATGTATCAAATACTTATGTCATGCAATAAAATGCAAATTAATTACTTAAAAATCATACAATGTGATTTTCTGGATTTTTGTTTTAGATTCCGCCACTCACAGTTGAAGAGTAGCTATGATAAAAACTGCAAAATCTGCAGTGTATCAAATACTTGTTCTCCCCACTGTATTTCCACCGGTCTAATCTCTGTTGATCGGGTTTCTCTTCTTCTTATTGGTGTCCTTTAGTAGTGGTTTCTTTGCAGCAATTCGACCATGAAGGCCTTATTCACACAGTCTCCTCTGAACAGTTGATGTTGAGATGTGTCTGTTACTCTGTGAAGCATTTATTTCAGCTGCAATCTGAGGCTGGTAACTCTAATGAATTTATCCTTTGAAGCAGAGGTATTTCTGGTTCTTCCATTCCTGTGGCGGTCCTCATGAAGCTGGTTGAGAGATTGCCAAGAGTGTGCAAAGCTGTCGTCAAGGCAAAGGGTGGCTAATTTGAAGAATCTTAAATATAAAATATATTTTAATTTGTTTAACACTTTTTTGGTTACTTCATGATTCCAAATGTCTTCACTTTTATTATACAATGTAAAAAAATAGTGCAAATAAAGAAATATCCTTGAATGAGTAATATTCCAAACTTTTGACCGGTGGTGTTTGTCTCCTATTCATTTCACATGGAAGTTTAGACACATCATTAGCTCAACAATGTACTGAAGTGCAGTCACATTTAACACACCAGTAAATAAAGGGATAGGTGAAATATGATAATAATGGTAAAAGCCTCAGGCCCAGCCCTAGGCCCAGCCCCCTGGGTACATTTCTCAGGACTGTGTCCAAAGACTCATTTGAGGAGCCTCTTTCAGAAATATATGATTGATTAACTAAAGAAATACAGCTTCCTTGATGATTCCAATTGTTAGTTTAGATTATGGTTACTTATGGCACTAAATAATGTTAGACCTTTAAATCTCTATGTGTTTTTGTCATGACAAATAGTCTCCCGGAAACCTATTTTCATATCAGCATGAAGGCATTTTCAGTGAACATTACAGTATTTCCAGGTATTCATAATAAAACGGCAGTGGATTTGTAGCTATATTTATTGCCATTAAATCCACTTGTGGTTCAATTGAAAGCACACAAATCAAAGCCATAAAGGAAAGCAGAGGTTTGAATCTGTAATTCTCCTGACAATCAGAAAATTGCCAGAAAGCGCACAACATAAAAGCTTAGCCCTCATGTGATCACGATCCCTGGGCTGTAATTCTGCAGCAAGGTGCTCAGTCTTTATTTAAATGAATCAATACACCCATGAGAATAATCTAGACGAATGTATACGGGAGGGAAAATTGAAAGTGATTGAGAGTGACATAGAAGCTGGCTATTCTTGGAAAGTGATGGTGCATGAAGCTCATTTACTGGATATCTATACCATTAAAACACTTTGAAATGCTGTTTGGAGAACAGCAACAACAAGCAGAAACGACCCCAGCCGTTACCTCAGTCGATCTACAAACACCTAGCCTATTAGCCTTGAAAAGAGGGAAATATGAGAAATGATTCACACTGACACGTAGAATCAGCAACTGTTCAGTCTGTTGTAATGATGAATTGCATAAAATCCGAAACTTTTTACATAGATATCGCTTTTCTCAAATTACATACTGTTCACATTTGTATTCCAATGCATTACTAATCAAGCTCTGCAGAAACAAACATCAATGGAGCACACAGATGATGGTATATCACATTTCCATGAATTAACATAATATTAACTATGATTCTGTATTAATATCAGCGATGTAGTGGTAATAAAAAGAGGGTAATTGGTCAACTATAAACTCCAGTGGGCGCTTGATATAAGACGAACAACCACCGATATAAACATTTTTAAATCTGTATTGTTTACATTTTATTGCATTTTAATGTAAGCCATATAGGGAGATGTTCATATTGAAACATGTTATTATTCATTTTGTTTGATAAGATTAGTACATAATTTCTCTGGGGACCTCACATGGGATCCACTGTACTAACCTTTCTGCTTGGTTCCTCTCTCTATGTGTCTCCTCTGCATCCTCCTGAATGCATTGTAGCCTGCCTCAGCCTAACCGCTGAGTGCCACATCACTGTCTGTCTTAGTAGCCTACTCTCTGTAAAGCAATGTTATTATGATAAAAATGTTCTGCTCTTGCTGAGGTAGGCTCTATTTAACGTCATCCTTTTGGTAATGCTAGCCAGAGCCATTCAACGTTACTGCAATATAAGTATTTGCCAGCAGCTAGCCACCTGACTGACTGACATATGTTTAATCATCCTATTTACCAGTTGTGCACTCATTCTCTGATAGTCGGTTTTTGTTTGTATAGGGGATGTCTGTAGACACGGCAGGAGTTGCCAGCTTGAGCCGACACGGAGCTGGGGTAATTTGTTTCACGTCCTTGGCCCTCAGCCTGTGCTGTGAGGGGGAGGAGTTAGCCGTTTGAGAGAGTGGTGAATGTGCTGCTTAAAAGGCAAATCCGGGAAGCGAACATAACAAACAAACAAACCACTGTTCATGATTCTACTTGTTCGTAAAGAGGCAGGCGCGATTAGAAGAATATGTGACCCGTTTCAGGAAACTAGGCGTATGTCGCAAGTCACGACTTTACAGGAGAGCCAATGCATTTTTTGGCAGAAATGCGTTCTGGAACATGCAAACTTTCATATCCCTTAATAACAAACTTGTATCGTGTAGTGGAGCTAAATAAGTGTTCCTCAAATTTGCTTTGTTAAAATCCCCAGCTACAATAAATGCAGCTTACCAGGATATGTGGTTTCCAGTTTGCATGAAGTTCTTTGAAGGCCGTCGTGGTATCTGCTTGAGGGGGGATATAGACGGTTGTGGCTATTATTGCTGAACATTCCCTCAGGAGATAGTACAGTCAGCATTTGATTGTGAGATATTCTCAGTCGGGTGAAAAGAAGGAGTTCCTGTATGTTATCACAGTTACACCATAAGTCGTTAATCATAAAACATATACCTCCACCCTTCTGCTTCCCGGAGAGATGATTATTCCTGTTGGCGCGATGGACTGAGAACCTGACTGGCTTTACGGAGTCAGACAGTATATCTCGAGAGAGCCATGTTTCTGTGAAGCAGTGTATGTTAAAATCCTTGGTGTCTCTAATCTCACCTTGAGCTCATCAACTTTATTCTCCAGAGATTGGATTTTAGCGAGTAAAATACTCGGGAGTGGTGGGTGGTGTGCACGCTTCCTAAGTCGGACCAGAAGACAGCCCTGAGTACCTCTACTCTGCAGGCGTTGTTTGGGGTCAGCCTCTGGAATAAGTTAAATTGCTCTGGGGAGAGCAAACAAATGACATGCTCCAGGGAAGTCGTAATCCTGGTCGCAATGCTGGTAGTTCCTGTGAGTTACCGCCGTATGTAATGACACAAAACAAAACAATGAGCTAATAACGTAAAAAATAGTACATAAACAACAAAATACTGCAGAGTTTCCTAAGAGTTAGTCGCGATGCTGCCATCTTGTTGGCGCTCCTCAAAGGACAGCTCTGAGTCTCTACTTTTATCTAATGTAAAAAACTGAAATTCTAATTTTGCTACATAAGACCCAATCCAGGTGTTGAGTCATATACAGTTGAAGTCGGAAGTTTCCATACACCTTAGCCAAATGCATTTAAACTCAGTTTTTCACAATACCTGACATTTAATCCTAGTAAAAAGTCCCTGTCTTAGGCCAGTTAGGATCACCAATTTATTTTAAGAATGTGAAATGGCAGGATAATAGTAGAGATAATTATTTCTTTCAGCTTTTGTTTCTTTCATCACATTCCCAGTGGGTCAGAAGTTTACATAAACTCAATTAGTATTTGGTAGCATTGCCTTTAAATTGTTTAACTTGGGTTTCGGGTAGCCTTCCACAAACTTCCCACAATAAGTTGGGTGAATTTTGGCCATTCCTCCTGACAGAACTGGTGTAACTGAGTCAGGTTTGTAGGCCTCCTTGCTCGCACACGCTTTTTCAGTTCTGCCCACACATTTTCTATAGGATTGAGGTCAGGGCTTTGTGATGGCCTCTCCAATACCTTGACTTTGTTGTCCTTAAGCCATTTTGCCACAACTTTGGAAGTATGCTTGGGGTCATTGTCCATTTGGAAGACCCATTTGCGACCAAGCTTTAACTTCCTGACTGATGTCTTGAGATGTTGCTTCAATATATCCACATAATTTTCCTTCCTCATGATGCCATCTATTTTGTGAAGTGCACCAGTCCCTCCTGCAGCAAAGCACCCCCACAACATGATGCTGCCACCCCCGTGCAAGGCTCCCCCCTTTTCCTCCAAACATAACAATGGTCTTTATGGCCAAAAAGTTTATTTTTGTTTCATCAGACCAGAGGACATCTCTCAAAAAAATACGATCTTTGTCCCCATGTGCAGTTGCAAACCGTAGTCTGTTTTTTTCATGGCTCGTTTTACTGTGGATATAGATACTTTTGTACCTGTTTCCTCCAGCATTTTCACAAGGTCCTTTGCTGTTGTTCTGGGATTGATTTGTACTTTTTGCACATTCATCTATAGGAGACAGTACGTGTCTCCTTCCTGAGCGGTATGACGGCTGCTTGGTCCCATGGTGTTTATACTTGCATACTATTGTTTGTATAGATGAACGTGGTACCTTCAGGCGTTTGGAAATTGCTCCCAAGGATGACCCAGACTTGTGGAGGTCTACATTTATTTATTTATTTTGATTTTCCCATGATGTCGAGCAAAGAGGCACTGAGTTTGAAGGTAAGCCTTGAAATACATCCATAGGTACACCTCCAATTGACTCAAATGATGTCATTTCGCCTATCAGAAGCTTCTAAAGCCATGACACAAGCTGTTTAAAGGCACAGTCAACTTAGTGTATGTAAACTTCTGACCCACTGGAATTGTGATTTAGTGAATTATAAGTGAAATAATCTGTCTGTAAACAATTGTTGAAAGAATTACTTGTGTCATGCACAATGTAGATGTCCTAACCGACTTGCCAAAACTATAGTTTGTTAACATGAAATCTGTGGAGTGGTAAATGACTATTGTAGCTGGAAAACGGCTGATTTTTAATGGAACATCTACATAGGTGTACAGAGGCCCTTTATCATGAAAAGATGCTGGAGGAGTGCTTTACGCCTTCTGTCAAGCATGGTGGAGGCAATGTGATGGTCTGGGGGTGCTTTGGTGGTGGTAAAGTGGGAGATTTGTACAGTGTAAAAGGGATCTTGAAGAAGGAAGGCTATCTCTCCATTTTGCAAGCTATGCCATACCCTGTGGACGGCGCTTAATTGGATCCAATTTCCTCCTACAACAGGACAATAATCCAAAGCACAGCTGCAGGATTTTTTGAAGGACATAATTATTATTTCAATTAAAAATAATTATTTATAACCTTGTCAACATCTTGACTATAATTCCTATTCATTTTGCAACTCATTTCATGTATGTTTTCATGGAAAACAAGGACATTTCTAAGTGACCCCAAACTTTTGAACGGTAGTGTATATAGTGTATATATATATATATATATATATATATATATATATATATATATATATATATATATATATATATATATTTTAAATAATTATAGATGTCCGGTGTCCTCATATGTAGTTACGGCCCTGTTTCAGTCACATTGAAACAATGCATTGAAATAATGTATTGGAAGAATGTCAAGCAATTTTACATGAACTCACATTTAAAAGTTCTATTTTTGCCAAATCAAGCTCTCAGAAAACATTTTACATGTACAATAAACATACACGTAAAACCACAAATCATGAAGTATACATACAACTTATTGTATAACCAACTGCTGTTGGAACATAAAGTTTTGTGGTTGGTTGACAGACAATGTAGATGCCAGAGCAAGGCGGTAAGTGGTGTAAGAACGGAGGAGTCATGGCCCTGGTGAGTTTCTTGCCCATAGGCCTAATGAGGCCCAGCTCGCTGGTGTCTCATCCTTATTATATTGTGTTATAATGAGGGGAAGGCTGGGAGGCCATTAAACTCTGATGAACCTTATTAGTGACTCTGCCTGCCTAAGCCTAGTAAAGCACTGGTTTTGTGAGAGTTTAATTCATTCTCACCAGTGGCATATTATTTTCCATATTTTGTCAAGAAAACATGAATACCTTCAATGGAAACCCAATTCAGTGTGAAATCTACTTTAATACTGTTGAACAGCAGTAAGTATTGAACAGTAATTCAAGTGAAACAACAGTAATGTAATGTATTGAATGTATCATTTTTGTTTTTCGGTTTCCGTTTTTACAGGGCCCATTTCAAACAAAAAAATGATACTTGATGATGTTCCTAAGCCATTATTTTGTGGAAAACACCAGGTCATTGATTTACTGTGCTTGAGTCACTGACTAGGTGTCAAGCTCTGGCCATAGAGAAGCCTATTTGCTTCTCTATGTAGCTATGGTCAGAGTCTGACAGTGTCTTTCTTTTCTGTTTCTTTGTGGGTTTTGGGTGGATCTCTAATTAGAGGCAGCTGCATCCCGTTGTCTCTAATTAGGGATCCGATATATGTTGAGTCTGTCCTTCACGTGGTGTGGGTTGTTATCGATATCGATGTATGTCGCAGTCACGGTGAAGTAAGTGTGCCTTTTGTTTTACGTCCGTTCATTCCGTGTGTTTTTTGGTGAACGTGACGTTTAGTCGATTTTGTGTTTGGTTTTGTGTCTGGTAGTTCGTCAGTTTCGTTTTGTAAATTATACATTGTATTAATTATTTACATAGTATAAAATAAACGATGTCGAACTACTATCCCTGCGCTGCGCCTTGGTCTCTCCCCACACACAATCGTGACAGAACAACCCACCTTTACGAGACCAAGCAGAGCAAATGGGGAGAGACGGAGAGCAAGATAGCCCCGCGTCGGTTTACCAACACCGAACTCCTCGGAGGGTTCGAGTCGGACTCGTCCGCTCCACCGGTACCCAGTCCGGGTCCAGCCGCCCGCTCCGCCTCAGTGCCAGAGCGGTCCGCTCCACCGGTACCCAGTCCGGGTCCAGCCGCCCGCTCCGCCTCAGTGCCAGAGCGGTCCGCTCCACCGGTACCCAGTCCGGGTCCAGCCGCCCGCTCCGCCTCAGTGCCAGAGCAGTCCGCCCCACCGGTGCCCAGTCCGGGCCCGGTTGTTTCCCCCGCTCCATGGCTGGAGCCGTTTACCCCACCGGGGCCCAGTCCGGGTCCGGTTGTTTTCCCCGCTCCATGGTCGGAGCCGTTTGCCCCACCGGTGCCCAGTCCGGGCCCGGTTGTTTTCCCCGCTCCATGGCCGGAGCCGTTTACCCCACCGGTGCCCAGTCCGGGCCGGGATGTTTTCCCCGCTCCATGGCCGGAGCCGTTTGCCCCACCGGTGCCCAGTCCGGGCCCGGTTGTGTTCCCCGCTCCATGGCTGGAGCCGTTTACCCCACCGGGGCCCAGTCCGGGTCCGGTTGTTTTCCCCGCTCCATGGCCGGAGCCGTTCGCCCCACCGGTGCCCAGTCCGGGCCCGGTTGTTTTCCCCGCTCCATGGCCGGAGCCGTTCACCCCACCGGTGCCCAGTCCGGGCCCGGTTGTTTTCCCCGCTCCATGGCCGGAGCCGTTTGCCCCACCGGTCCACAGCCCGGGACCGGTGATAAGGAAGAGGCACGGGACAAAACTGTCCACATCGCCGGAGCCGGAGCCGCCCCCGATGGACTAGTTTTCCCTCCCATTAACCCCCCCTGTTTTGTGTGTTTGTTTTTGTTTGTTTTTGGCGTCCGGGAGTCCGCGCCTTGGGGGGGGGGGGGTACTGTCAGGCTCTGGCCATAGAGAAGCCTATTTGCTTCTCTATGTAGCTATGGTCAGAGTCTGACAGTGTCTTTCTTTTCTGTTTCTTTGTGGGTTTTGGGTGGATCTCTAATTAGAGGCAGCTGCATCCCGTTGTCTCTAATTAGGGATCCGATATATGTTGAGTCTGTCCTTCACGTGGTGTGGGTTGTTATCGATATCGATGTATGTCGCAGTCACGGTGAAGTAAGTGTGCCTTTGGTTTTACGTCCGTTCATTCCGTGTGTTTTTTGGTGAACGTGACGTTTAGTCGATTTTGTGTTTGGTTTTGTGTCTGGTAGTTCGTCAGTTTCGTTTTGTAAATTATACATTGTATTAATTATTTACATAGTATAAAATAAACGATGTCGAACTACTATCCCTGGCTGCGCCTTGGTCTCTCCCCACACACAATCGTGACACTAGGTTAGATATTATTTTTCTCTTCCTGATTTTTTCTCTGTTTTGCAACTACACATAGGGTCATTAGTGGGATGAACAAATCTGATGAAGCAAACAGACAACTACGAAAAACATCTCCCAGAGATAGAAGACAATAAAGTCTTAATCATGCATCGAATGCATACAGTATGTTTTAGCCAGCACTAAACAAGGTGAAGTATCTCTGTCTTTAGAGAATAATGAGTCCTTTAGGATTGGAACATGGAAAAGGTAGATTGATGGATGATGAATACATTAGATCAAGGTCAGCTCACCTCTCTTCCTCTCATCTTCTTTCCTAGAATTTCTACATGACATTACATTGAAACCGAGTAAGTCATAAGGTCTCTTCTTACTAGCCAGACACGAGGCTTTCACACATCTTCCAGACAACCTTTTCTTATTTCTTATTCTTCACTCTGTCTCCCCCCCACCCCCTCTCCCTGAAAGCTTTTAAAGCTGTCACTCAGTCTCAGAATGGCCCAAATTGCAGCAGTTTAGAAGATGTTGTGGTTGTGAGCAGAGAGGTTCAAAGGTGTTCCAGATCAACCAGATCCACCTTCCTCCCCCCCAAACCATCCCCTGTTCAGACACACACCCATATTGACCCTAGTTATTCTCTGGATTCACCTTCTCCATAGGACCTCAAGTCCCATTGCTCAAGACAGTATTATGTAATGTGATTGTTTTATGAGATTGATGCAGGAATTCCCTGATTGCTTTGTAGAGTTCAGTCAAATCTTTCTTCACAGGTCCTCAACAGCATTCATCCTAAATGATGCCCTGTGTAATTAGCATGACAAAACATTTAAGATGGGAGTTCACATGTCCTCTGCTAATGACATGCTCAGATTATGAGTTTTACTTCTCTGCTTGATAAGTAGCCTTCAAACAATTTTCTCTGGGTAAAAAGGAAACCTGTAGCCTTCAAATCAAATTGCACATAGTTACAGCAAGTGGAGGACAGGGTGTGACATATGAAAGCGCAGAGGAGAGTGTGCAATATTGACAGGTAATGTGGGAAGGGACCCTAAATGATGTCACCACTGAAAACAGAGAGAGTGGGCTGCCAGAGCTGCCATGCATTCAAAGTAGTGTGGCTATTTGAGTACACGCAACGCGGCACAAGGTGTAGTTGCATTTTGACTGGGGCATACATTTGAGTCATTTTACAGGGTGAAGAGGCAAAGACATAATGTATGGGTAACCAGCTGGCTGCCTTCACAAAAATGCGACCCTGTACTGAGAGGAGTGTGATAGGGTAAATCTAAGAGGGCCCGCAGCACAGTGTCGTCTCTGAGTAATGAGCCACTAATTACTCTCCAACTTACAACCCATGAATACAAACTGACTGGGAATCTACTGAGACGCTGCTTGGGAGATCTGCCATTTTGCGGAGCCTTTTCTCAATGAGATTTGCTCAACTCCTGCATCCTCTCTCATCTGTCCTCTCTGGCCTCCTTTTGAAAAAGGTAAAAGGTAGTCAAGGAGAGGTGGCTAAGAAAGGGAAAGTGGACAAAAATGCGCTTGTATGAAATGACACTGTCCTTCTCCAATCGTGCGTCATCAGGCAAATTAAGTTTACAGGGTGGACTCCCAAAATAAATGTATAAACTGATAAAAACAAATGTAGCTTGTTGTGCAAGACATTTTTTTATAGATGAAGCATGAGTAACATATTGTTTTTAAATGTTTGCATGCTTCTCTCCATTGAGAAAACCACAGCTGATTCAAAGGGGTTGTGGCAGATTTCAAAACTCTTCCGCGAAGAACTGAGGTAGGATTCACTCTTCCTCTCCAAAAGGAGGCTATCGAGGATGGGAGGACCATCTTCCATTTGCCTACTGACGAATTTACATTCTCCTTGACTGCTCGACCACCCATTGGTCACGGAGGAGAGAGGACGGAGGAGAGGACGGACTTTTGCCCAAATAAGAAAAGGCCCAGGTATGCCATCTCCGTCCTCCCTTAGACTCCTGAGCCAGCCAGTGTGTGTTTACACAGACACTGGATTCCAGGTGGAACTCTGATAGTCTAACCTTCAGCCTTTACAGCTAGTCATGGGCTACTAATGAAACTCTAATCAATATGGCCTTCAAAGCCAAACCGAAGGAGTGGAGCAGAGCATTATCATGTCGGCCACGTCCACATGATTCTCAAAGGTAATTCCCCACCATTATCCTTTTTCATGAGCCAAATGACACCAAACCACTATGCAATGTCTTATATTTTGCAGAGAGCAAACATCAAACCAAAACCAAATTACCAGTTGTTTAAAAATGGATTTGAGTATGTTTTGAGAAAGAATGCATTATTTCATCTTGTATATGTAATCTCACTGCTATTTAAATGAGCTGGATTAAAGCCTATGCCATCCACAGACATATGTAAACCCACTAGGCAAAACTGGTTAAATCAACGTTGTTTCCATGTCATTTCAACCCACAAAACATACTTAATGACGTTAAAGCATTTTGTATTTTTTTCACCCAACTTTCTAGACCTTGAACTGACGTCTGTGCCCAGTGGGGAAGGTTACTCTGGCTCCTAAGTGATGAGTGGCACATCGGTCTAAGACACTGCATCTCAGTGCAAGAGTCGTCACTACAGTGCCTGGTTCGAATCCAGGCTGTATCACATCCGGCTATGATTGCGAAGCACAATTAGCCCAGTGTCGAACAGGTTTGGCCGGGTTAGGGCCGCCATTGTAAATAAGAATTGGTTCTTAACTGACTTGCCTTATTAAATAAAGGTTAAATAAATAAAACTTTTATAAGCAGTGGGTAAAATGAGCTGGAGCTACCCAGAGCTAGGTTTCTGGACCTCAAAGAGAGATCTTTTTATTTATTTTACTAGGCAAGTCAGTTAAGAACAAATTCTTATTTACAATGACGGCCTAGGAACAGTGGGTTAACTGCCTTGTTCAGGGGCAGAACGACAGATGTTTACCTTGTCAGCTCTGGATTCGATCCTGCAACCTTCCAGTTACGAGCCTAACACTCTAACCACTAGGCTACCTGCCGCCCCATGAGATGAGCTCCAGCACTTTCTGGGTCCAAAGAGGAGTAAGATATAAACTAGTATAAAAGTAGGCCTACTAAACCTTAGCTTCATAACCCTAACTCTAACCTTACTTTTAACCCTTAACCTAACCCCTCCAAAAGGGCTCCCCCACACCTGGTTATAGGAGGGCAGTTAAATCATAGCAGTAGATGACTGCATCTTCTCTCTTTAGTGGTAAGTTCCTCAGAACAGTATGCAGGATGAATGGTATGATCTCAACCACGACCTGAAAATGAGAATTGAGAAAAGGCTCCGCGGAATGGCAGATCTCCCAAGCATCCCTCCTCAAAGAATGGGATGGAGAGAGAGAGAGAACAGAGAGAGAGGGAGGGAGAGAGAGAGTGTGGTGAAGATAGAGTTAGAGTGGAGGTAAAGCATATGCCCTGGGCCAGTGCATCCTGATGTGTCCTCTTTAAAGGAGGGAAATGAGGGAGGTGATGGAGGGGAGATGCCACCATCAGGCCAGGCCATGCAATCTCAATATCCCCATGGCTGTAGGGGCCCACATAGACGAGAGCAGTGACAGGTTCGGAGACTACATTGCACAGACTGAGCACACTCAATATATGGATAATGTATAACAGGATTGGATTATTTAAATTCAAAATAGGCTCTAAAGTATGCTCAACCAAACTCAGCCAGGCACCACACCGTCATAGGGTAATTTTGTTTCCCTTAATCGTATCACAATCAACTTTTATCAACTGAATATAGATACTTTTTTGTATTCATACAAATAAAATTGTTATTCAAATATGCAAATGAGGTGATATGTCATTACATTGGTGCATATTTACATATTGTGGAAATCTATTTTTCTGGACACTAAATATTTCCGTTTCATTTTGTTAAGACACTCCAGAGCAGATTGTGGATAAATACTTTTTTCATCTTTCTATCTATAAAATACTAAAGACAAAATGCATTTTTGGCAAATTATTCCAAAAACAATGCTATCTATATAGAATACAAAAAGCACTTCATATTAATAATTCCCTCTGGGCAAGTCTGGAGAATATATCTAAGGATAACTCCTCAGTAAAAGGCACATGACAGCCCACTTGGAGTTTGCCAAAAGGCATGTAAAGGCTCCCATGAGAAACAAGATTATCTGGTCTGATGAAACCAAGATTGAACTCTTTGGCATGAATGCCAAGCGTCACGTCTGGAGGAAACCTGACACCATCCCTACGGTGAAGCATGGTGGTGGCAGCATCATACTGGGGGGATGTTTTTCAGCGGCAGGGACTGGGAGACTAGTCAGGATTGAGGCAAAGATGAACAGAGCAAAGTACAGAGACATCCTTGATGAAAACCTGCTCCAGTGCGCTCAGGACCTCAGACTGGGGCGATGGTTCACCTTCCAACAGGACAACGACCCTAAGCACACAGCCAAGACAATGGCTTCAGGACAAGTCTCTGAATGTCTTTGAGTGGACCAGCTAGAGCCCGGACTTGAACCCGATCTAACATCTCTAGAGAGACCTGAAAATAGCAATGCTCCCCATCCAACCTGAGCCTGATTTAGACCCAATCGCCATCTCTTCAAAGTAATTTACTAAATATATACACACTATGAAATGGGCTTTTAAATTATGTGCAATATGATGTACTGTATGTCCATTTTAAAGTGTTTAAAATTCATTCAAATGTTGATACATTTTCATCAATTGATAGGTAGATGCAAAAATGTCATTTGAGCCCGTGGTGCCTGGCTTTAAGTTGTGAAAATTTTGAGGTCTGACCTATTAGTGTGCTAGTGTTTTGAAAGGTCAAAAGGCTAATTATCTGATTCAAATCTCTTGTGCAGACTCCAGGGACTATACAGTGTATTTCGTATTGCTTCCACCAATTTGTATTTCACGACAGACTGTGGAGGAACGAGAATCTTTCACCAGTCTTTCACCAGTCTGCTAAACTGTTTCATAGTGGGTGTAAGATATTACCATTGGCATTTCGATGCTGAACCAGCCTACCGGTATTTTAACACACATCTGTTCAATTATACCTGAGAACCTCCAGATAATTACCTCTCTTCCCTCCGGCTCCACTGAATTACGATTGATCCAGGGAACTTAAGAGCCAACCAGAGTTCATATATCCACATCCTGAAGAGAGATGATGCTGTCACAAAATTCTCTCCTCCTGTCTCTGTCACAAACAGATATAATTGAACTACCCACTACGTGTGTTAAAGTCAATTGGTGTAACATCAAGATTCTCATGTTTATGTTAATGCTTATTATTGACATGAAGTAAATCAATCAGGGAAAGGCCTCTATATAATTTACTGTAACTGCAGTTGATCACCTTCAATGTGCACAGACAGCAGGGAGAGCCAAAGAGACAATGCTGTTTTTATATTCTTGTTTGATATGTGGACAGTGGAGAAGCTGTTATGGAGAATGGAGAGGGTAACATCTATTCTCTTAACAATGCATGAGAGAGGTCCTGAGGTCCTGAGCATGGAAAAACCTACAAACACACTCACACGCACACGCACGCACGCACGCACAGACACACACACACACACACACACACACACACTCACACACATACTAATCCTAGAACAGAGTGCTTTATTCTGACAGTAAATGTTGGCCTACACGAAGTGGAAAATGAAGCCAATCGTCCCAAACTTTTAATTGAATTAGTAAGAGCAGTGACAGTAGCAGGAGAATGTGGTTGGATTTACAGAACAGATCTTCAGATGTTCAGCTTCATCAGATTAATTCATTAATCTTGCAGAACATCATATTTTTCTGGAACCAAATATTTTCCTTTTTTATTTCTAATGCATTGAATCGGTATGCCGTCAAACATATGGCCAGTAACCATGAAAACTGAAATAATGTCATCTCACAAATAACATTTTTTGATCATTAACGTTTACAGAGCGAAAAAAAGACAGGATGTTCCAGTCAAGCAGGAGAATCTTGGGATAATACAATTGCCTTTATGGGAAGTGAGTGGAGGCAATGGACCAGTTGCCATAGCACCCCCCATTGCTGAACGATTTCAATAGCAGGTGATAAATTGGAAATAAGTTGGAATTTACATTTTCTTCTTACAGTATATTGTTGTAAATGGGTCGTTCTTGAATTGCGCTGACATTTGCATCCCTTTGCGATCATGAAAAACACTAGCCAAATAGTTACACATCACCCAAATGAAAGAATTCTACAGTTTACTACAGAATACTACAGTACTTACTATGTAGTTTTGTACTAAACTGTAGTATACTGTAGAATACTATACTTAAAATCTTGATAACTTTTTCCTGCTAACTCAGGATGTAGATGTGGTCCTGACAGCTCATATTAGTGTACAGCTCAGAAATAGATACATGGACAGAGTCAGACAGAGAAAGAAGCAGGAAAATAAATCCCAATCAATCCATTACCTTTTTTTCCATGCATCAGAAACAGTGACACTCCATTGGTTGTCTGGTAGAAATATTTTGTTTGTGTGGACAGCAAGCCCCGGGAGTACATGCTAAAATCTCCGTAGGCTATGCAAGACCAGCTCTCCATATCCTGTTATACTGAAAATCGATTTGCACTCCTCAAAATGAACTGTGTCCAATTGCCTAGATATGTTTATTTCATTGAATCCAAATGAGATTATGGGTCCAGAAAACACCCGTGGCAAATCCACTTCATTCAGGCATAGCAGACACATCCTGTATATGGGTCTTTCTATAAATTAGGGTATACCAGTGAGGATTTCCTACACTGGACAACTCGTTACAGCTGTTGAAGTCATTGAAAATAATCATGTTATTACGATAAGAAATTAGGGGGGATCATAGCTATATTCATTTAAATTCACAAGTTTATTTAAAACATTAATCCTTTATCGTGGTTGGTGTCTTGACAGATTTGTCCCAAAATTGTGTGACATAAAACCTTAATTTTCTGTCCTTGCATTTATGGCAGTGTAATTTGTTGTTATATCATATATTAAGCATTAATCAATTAATTAGAGATTGAACTTGAACCTTGAAACAATCTTGGATCTAGCTGTCGTTTCTTTTGTATAGAGACCTCATAAATGCAGTGTAACTATACATAACATTTTGTGTCTTCTTATGTTATGGGGTGAAAACAGTTTTCATGGGCACACAAATCCAAAATAATAAATGTGATTGCAAAATCTAATGCTTCTAACTGAAAGAGACACCTTACCTTCCTACTTAAAACCTAAATCGATACTGTCAATAACGTGATTCTTCAATAAAATTATGCTACATACTTTTAAATGCATTTAGTGTCCAGGTGATTAGTTTCTCCATGATAATTTCACACATCATCATCTGATATAGGAAGGAATTTTACGAATGACAGTCAAGTGTCGAACAGCTGTTGTGATAGCACATGCGATACAACAAAAGCCCAAGTGCTGGATAAAAGGTGTTCCTGAGGAATGTCCAGAATATTTTGGTGTCTCATTCGTTATGACCGTGAAGACAGTTGTGCCTGGATCCAATATCCAGGGGCCCAACGTTTACTGGGGAATGTCCCTCTCACATTCTGAAATTGCATTTTTGTTTTATCATTACAATGTGATACAAAATTGTAACATGTGCTTTAGGACCATGTGGATGCCTCAGAGTGGCCGGGTAGGCTGTTTGGAGTGTTCAACTGGCTGTATTTAAGACCGCAAGGACACCACAGAACAGGCTGACAGGCTATGTGAAGGCAAAGCTTCTGGAAGGCTGGCCGGACTAGCACGGGAGAGTTGAGCATAGTTCAGTGTGTATGTGTTGCGCTCTTTCACCGAGTTGTAAAAGCAAGCAGAGCAGATACTGGCTACTCTTTAGTTGACTGATGTAGCTGGCAAGGTAACTGCTGTTTAACTTAACAGAAAAAAATTATTCACAGTGCTGAGCTAGTATTGTAACTGACTTGTAACGTTAGCTAATGTTTCATCCCCTCTCGACTGAGGTGAATTAATGAGCTACACTAGCTAGTAGCTACGACATCCAGGTCAGTTCTAGCCTCTAGCTATCTGTCAGATGGCGATATGAGGTGGCTGTTATTACTTTCTAACAGCTGTTGTTTGTATGGACATGATTTGTTGCCATTGTTTTGTCCCATTTCAACAGAAGTAAATTAACTTGGCTAGCTTTCGCCAGTTGATGTACAGTTAGAGAGAAAGCTGGCCAAAAGTTTGCAAACATTAGCTATTCTTTTTGACTCAATCACACTAGACCTGAATCAAACAAAACCATTGGCCAAACGACTGAAGATTGATATTGTGACATTTTTTCAGTTCAATGTGAGTTTTTGTTAGTCAGTATGGCAATGTAACGTGATTGATCTGTCAGTTTCAGCTAATTCCCCATTTTTCACACTGACACAGTAATAAACAGCTCTAACTTTACAGGCTTCACTGTCATGGTGCACAGTAGATGTCAGCGCTGGACTGATTTCTTCATACACCAGCAGCTTTTCATACCTTTTGGCTTTTCATACCTGTCCGACTCCCACCCGTTACCCCAAGAACTGGTCCCAAACGCAACCACAGTCCCACAATTATGCACCCTATAGGCAATATAAAATGCACAAAAATAACAAAATAAATAGGTTAAATTACGAGAGTTTCTCACATGGCCCTTATCTTAGGCTATTTGTATTAATGGGCTTCTGAACTTGAAGCAGCAAGAATGATGACAGCGACACTTGCTACGTTTTGCATAGGCCTATATTATATATATATATATTATATAATATTATTATTAATATTATATATATTATATTGCATAGGCCTATATTATATTTGGGGCGGCAGGTAGCCTAGTGGTTAGAGTGTTAGGCCCGTAACTGGAAGGTTGCAGGATTATTGAAGTTCAGTCCAATAATGACTTGCACGTGATATGATATAACAACTGTATATGAAAATGTATATACAGTCCTGAATGAATGAGTGCTGAATGAATAAGTCCTGAGTGAATGAGTGATTACAGACCAGAAAGTCACTTACGGATGGATGCCTAATTGTTAAACTAGGTCCTAACACCCCAACAGTTCCAGGTCTATGTTGCCGACGGCACGGCACGGCACCCAGGTGAGACCTTAAATAGTCTAATAGCCGCCGGCAGGAAGGACCTCCTGTAGCGCTCTCTGGCACACCATGGTGGGATCAGTCTGTGACTGAAGGTGCTCTTCTGCATCATAACCATGATCGCCAGCAGTTTGGCCAGGATCCTTCTCTCCGCCACCTCCTCTAGAGTGTCAAGGTTAATCCCCAGAACAGAGCTAGCCTTCCTGATCAGCATATTTACCCGAGAAGCATCACCGGCTTTTATGTTGGCACCCCAGCACACCACTGCAAAAAAAGATAAATAGAAAGTATGCAGTAGTTTACTGCACACGTTGAAGGACCTGAGCCTCCTCAGAAAGTAGAGTCGGCTCTGGCCATTTTTGTACAGGGCCCCGGTGTGACCAGCCCATTCCAGCCTGCTGTCCATATGGACTCCCAGGAACTTGTATAACCAAACCATTTCCACATCCATCCCCTGTATAGGGACTGCAGTCAGTTGGGCCTTGGTTCTCCTGAAGTCCACCACCACCTCCTTTGTTTTGCTGATGTTGAGCTGAAGGTGGTTCTGCTCACACCACACCACAAAGTCATTGATTGTGTTGATTTCCAAAACACAGGCTAAATCCACAAGCCCACACATACTTAACTACCTGTACAGTTAACGGTTTTGGACAAATCTCTTATCGAAACCCAATCCAACCATTTCAGAGGCAATTTATGGTAACTCCAGCTGAAGGATGTATGCTGCCAAACTTCCACTAATGACTTGGAGGCAGACAGACTGAGCCTCTGGCTACTCTTACAGTAAACACATCCACCTGCATCGTTTCAAACAGCTCTCTGGAAAACAAAACTAACTACTTTAGACAACTTTAGATTGATATTATGCCATGACCTGAGGCTTATGTTGTTATTTTCCATACATGGAGATCATAGGTATATTGTTTAATTAAAAACCAACTTTTATGATAAACATGATATGAATTTGTAAGAAACCTGATTGACAAATTGACTTTGAGACCCTAAAGCCTATACAATGGTTGAATGGGAACAACTACTCTCTGCCTTTGACCAATGCTACAGTTTAAACACTTCTTGGATCCCTTCTGGATGGGTCATGTTTGCAACACAAACATGCTACCCCCTTCTCCCCCTCCAGTAATGGGTATTTTGATATTAACATCATGTGACTGTGGTAACACAGCACACAGCATAAACAGGTGTACAGCTCATGTGGCTGTAAAGTTTAGATTCAAATCAAAATCAGATAGGGCCCAAGGATCAATTCCTCATTAACTGAAGACCAATGTTCAGTCCCTCAGAATGATTCAGTTGGCTCCAGGGGCAGATCTAAAGGAAAAAGTAATAGTGCTGAGCGATTAGTCCTTTTTGAGATTGGTTTAGGTTATATCCCCCCCCCCCCCCCCCTCAAATTTTTCTATTTTGGTTTCAATATTTATTTAGACATTAAATGTACTATGCATTATCAAATCAAATCAAATGTTATTTGTCACATGCGCCAAATTCAACAGGTGTAGACCTTACAGTGAAATGCTTACTTACAAGCCCTTAACAAGAAAAATAAAAATAAGTGTTAACTAAAAATCAAAACAAAAATGTATCAATATAAATATAAATATAATATAAAAATAACAATTAAAGAGCAGCAGTAAAATAAAGGTAGCGAGGCTATATACAAGGGGTACGGTACAGAGCCAATGTGCAGGGGCACAGATTAGTCGAGGTAATTGAGGTAATATGTACATGTAGGTAGAGCAAACGTGACTATGCATAGATAATAAACAGAGAGTAGCAGCAGCGTAAAGGGGTGGGGGGTAGAAGCTGTTAAGAAGCCTTTTGGACCTAGACTTGGCACTCCGGTACCGCTTGCGATGCGGTAGCAGAGAGCACAGTCTATGACTAGGGTGGCTGGAGTCTTTCACAATTTTTAGGGCCTTCTTCTGACACCGCCTGGTATAGAGGTCCTGGATGGCAGGAATCTTGGCCCCAGTGATGTACTGGGCCATACGCACTACCCTCTGTAATGCCTTGCAGTCAGAGGCCAAGCAGTTGCCATACCAGGCAGTGATGCAACCAGTCAGGATGCTCTCCATGGTGCAGCTGTAGAACTTTTTGAGGATCTGAGGACCCATGCCAAATCTTTTGTCTCCTGAGGGGGAATAGGTTTTGTCGTGCTCTCTTTGCGGTGGACCATGATAGTTTGTTGGTGATGTGGACAGGAGGGGACTGAGCTCGCACTACTGAGGGGCCCCCGTGTTGAGGATCAGTGTGGCAGATATGTTGTTACCTACCCTTACCACCTGGGGGAGGCCCGTCAGGAAGTCCAGGATCCAGTTGCAGAGGGAAGAATGGATACAACAGTTATCACGACTCACAATGGATTTATTAAATACAAAAAGGTAAGACGTGTTTTTAATTCTGATGCTGCTCTGCACACACAAGCGTTTTAGCTAGCTAGTTAGCTCTGGTCCAACATTAAGCCAACTCTCTGAAGTTCAAAGACATTCAAATTTCCTCCTTAGAAGCCGCTCCTCCGTAGGTATAATTCTGTGGGTTTAATTCACATAATGCATGTCATAACAAGGTTTTCAAGCCACGCCTCCTCCTGCACCCTCTCTCACTTTCTCCCCACCAGCAAAATTTCAGCCACATCTCACGCCCTACTCTTGTCTGTCCAATGCATGTAAACAACTACTACAGTTACTACATCGCACACTACGGGCTTGATCTGATTTATTTCTAGAGAAACTACTACATCGTACACTACGGGCTTGATCAGATTTATTTCTAGAGAAACTACTACATCGTACACTACGGGCTTGATCAGATTTATTTCTAGAGAAACTGTAATGAGAAGATGTGCATTCGGCTCACATAAGAAAAAATGAACGAAATGGATTTCAAATAATTGAACTGTCAATTAGTTATTGATTTTGTTAATTTCTCAACACTAAAAAGTAATGAGATTCAGCCAGACTTCTCCCTCTTGTCTAAAGCCAACACTGACATCCTGGAAAAATGTATCCTCTCTTCTTTCCAATGTACTCGTACATTTTGTTTTTCTTTCCTGCACCACATAAGAGCGTCTCTTGTCTTGCCTATGTTTTATCTTGAGCTTATAGGTCAATGTTGTTGAGAAAGTGAGAGCTAAAATGTTTTGATACAAGGCAAACAATGTCATATCAATTGCAGGCAATTTCATGAATGAGATTGAACATACTATTTGAGTTGCGCAAATTCGAAGACACTTTGGAAAGTGTTCGGTCGTAATTCTAAGCACTTGATCCAGAGCTCTGAAGGTGAGTGCATCCAGCCCACAGTCTCTCTTTGCATTCCAATGGCACAACAGTGTGTGGTGGTGGTGAGGTGGCACAGCTGTGTTAGCTAGCATCACCTGGAGGATTGTGGAGTCTGTTGTTTGGCTGCTTGAGGAGGGGGAAGAACTGAGCAAGTGTGTGATTACTGAGACCTGCTGAGAGCGCCCCGGTGCACCCGAGGGGTGGCAGGGGACAGATGGCAGGGAGGAACCCGAGTGGTAGATGCCAACCAGCATTAGTCACACCCATTACTCCACCACTGTCTCTTGGCTGACAACAAGTGACTGTGCCACATGGATCTTCATACAAGGGGTTTATCAAAACAACCTGTACAGAAAAAACACAATGAGAGAGACAGAGAGTGAGAGAGAAAGAGAGAGAGAGCGAGAAAGGGAGAGAGAGAACGAAAGTGAGAAAGAGAGAGAGGGAAGGACGGAGTGAGTGAGTGACTAAAAGAGAGGGGGGAGGGAGGAGAAGAATGTTAAGGCTGCTGTTTGTCATCATCACCATCAACACTGGGTGGGTTAAGAGGAGAGATACATTTTAGTCATTGAGTCGACGCTTGACTTACAGTATTGAGTGCATACATTTTAAATCCCTGTGAACTTCATTCACATTCCAGAGTAACTTTCTTTATTTCTACATACTTTGTTTCTAATCCTTATATGTGCTCTGGGAGGTGTTAGCACGTTAATATCCTCTTTTAGAACCGGGCTAATGAAGTCACAAACAGGCTGACCCTCTGGGAGGCGTGGAACCACTGCAGGAGATGGAGGGAAACTTGAGGCCTAATTGGCAGCACCCTTGTTTCCAGTGTAATTGCACTTATCTAGCGAGTCACCTTCGAGGGTCATTAAGACCTGCAGGATTAATTGAGCAGAGCATGGCTCCGCCGCGGTGCGGAGGAGAGGAGCTGGAGAATGGAATATTTGGCCCATTACTCTGATAGCAAACTCTCTGAGTCTGACACATCTGCTCATGTGGGACACAATGAGCCGGCTAAATCGCTCCGTGACTTTGACTAACAAATGCATGCCAAAGTTAGTATTTTTATGGAATTCTAGCGGTTATCTTCTTTCACAGCGCTCTTCCTCAAAGATGCAGATATTCTCTTTATATTATTACAAGGATGCATTTACTATATTTTCACGGAATATGGTAAAGCTATTGTACAACGCCAGTTCTGTCAGGGCTTGTCAAGACTTTGTCAAGGTTTGCAACAACATGTCTATTACAAGGCTGCAAGAACATATTTTAAAGAGGACGCAAACAACTGACTATGTGGTTGTGTTGACCTATCTCAGTCATATTAACGTATGTGCATTTGTGTGATTCTTTATGCATGCATATCTGCAGACAAATACACATCTGAATAAGGACATTCCCGTTCCTTCATCCCATCAAGCACATAACAGCCGAACCAGCAGAGTTATATGAAATGTGAAGGCATGGTGGTTCATGGCAGACAACATCCTCATGGGACTGGCTCAGAGGTGTTTTCTGACTTCTTTTAAAGTGGAACTGACAGCATTTTAGAAACATTAAATCTTATTAAAATCTGTTCATATCCACCCCCAGGAAGAATATGACACTTAAAAAAAAGAAATCTGACAAGCGAGCACTTAGATATGGTAATTTTCATCAATTCTTAGAATGTTTGAGAATTACATACGAAGGCATTTGTGAAAGTTCTATAGCAATATAGAATGGGAAAGCGTCCGTGCATTTGGACAATTAGTAGACACTGAAGTAAATAAAACCTAATAAAACATCTCTCTCATCCAGGACCGGTGTGCCATAGCCAATTAGAGCTACAGTATGCCTTTATCTACCACACATGCCTGCCATCGTTCACTTTGAACTGGACTGTATGTTTACAGGCAGCTGCAAGAGCACGACTTTAGATCATTAGAAGGCTTTCGCCAAAAGCCACAAAATACACCTGAATGGGTTTCTGGAAATATGTCAATAACACTTGGGAGACTTTACAGTCCCTCAGTTATGCACATCAACAACAAAAAGAGAATCAACTAATGCTAGCCAGAGAAAGATAAGCTAAAATCTAACAAAGGAACATTAGATAAACATTAGAAAAATGCACTGATAAACAATGGGGTATTGTAGCCTACTCGTCCTTCTGCAGCTTGCCTGCCAACAATGCATGCTTGTCCCAACCAAGTACCCAAAGCTAACTGGCTAAAGTTGGCTAGTTTGCTAGCTAGCTACTTCCAGACACAAATGAGAGAACACCTTAATCTGACAATTTTACTCGCCCTAGCAGAGCTGGTTAGGCTGTTTACATGTTATCTAGAGCATTTGTGATGAACTATTACTTTCTTTGCCAATGTTTACTGACGCTGGCAATATTCAGTGGGTGTTGCATGTCAGTAAATTAATAAGTTATTCTGCGCCCTGGAACGCTCAGAGTGCTATGACTTAGTGCTATGACTTATGAAATCGGAGTAGATAGCCAGAGTGAATTTGCGAACGCAAGAGATATGCTAACTTGATAACAGCCGTTCAAGTTCTTGCTAGCTAACCAAATGACACCTGCATCTCTGGCTGTGTACAGTATAGCCACCGAAAAACGATATGACGGCAAAAAGTCAGTCACTCACCCACTCCTCCAATGACATGACATGATATCCTCCTAGCACCTAGCTTGCTAGCTATATAGCTAACTTTAGGCTCTGTGTTTTTATCTTGCTACATAAATAGATATGCTAGCTTATTAACCACATTATGACTGACTTGTGATGATTGCCCTTGCTAGTTTGATTGTATTGACATTCCCAGACTTAGTTACATTAGTTTTTGTCCCCAAAACATATTGAGCCACTGAAAACTGAGACAGCAAACAATGTACCAGGCCAGCTGATAGCAATATTTTTGGGACTACCAAGAAATGTATTGGTGAATTATATTAATCATATATTGAACTGCATCCATCTATTCTACCAATAATGCCTTAGTGTACGTCATGAAATATTTATGCAAATAGAACCTATTTTTAAAACCTCTTGCAAAGTTGGTTTTGTAGCGTAAACAGGGAATTTGATATTTATTTTGACTGAAATTATATACTTGTCTGTTTGTTTCACATCTGCAAAGTAGTTAAAACTCTGCCAGTTCCACTAATGATACAGCCAGGAAGGAAAGCATTCTCAAGGTTACATGTCACAAGGGATGGTATCTATACAGTTTATAGCCAGCATTGTTCTTGTGCTTTATAGGGTATTTTTTGGAATGTCCAGTCAACTCTATTAAAGTCCTAGTGAGATTGCTCCAGGGTTAATAAGCTGGGTCTAAAGGCCCAGACTTGGCTTTATTAAGTCAATGTCAAGGGTTTGGTTACATCAGCTATTCACTTGTGATGGCTCAGCATCTAGGACAGAGTCCTCACCTGCAGGTTCACCAGGTTACTGCTGCAGCCTACAGAGCTACTCTCCATCGCTTCCATAGTGGCAGGATCCAAAGGGAATCTACTATTTTCTTTATTTGCGAGTTCATTAAAGTGTGATTAATTTGGAACAGATTGACTTCAGTGCTTGGTGATTACAGTTTTTTTTTTTTATGTGGTACATATTCACAACTCTAAGCGCAAAAAAGTCACTTGATCACTGCACACTCTTTCAATTTGGATACATATTCAATCTGTGTCTTCTTTTCAACATGCAATATTAACTTTATTTTTTTATATGATTTTCTTGTAATTTGTTAACTTTCACACTGCATAGTAGATAGGACCCGAGGCGCTGAGCAGTATGCTATCAACCTTCCTTTTATTCTCAACAAAACAACAAAAAGGCGAGCACGCAAACATGAACTAGTGTGTACTAACATTACACACGCAAAGACCCACAAACAGGTGGAAAAACACTCAACTTAAATAAGCTCCCCAATTAGAGGCAACCACAAACTAAACATAGAGTTATCCAGAGAGGTCTCTGGACACTAAACCTGAACACCATAAAAGTTTCCAGAGACCTCTCTGAACATAGATCATTACAGTTAACAATATAATTAACTATAACTTAATCAAACTTCTCAAAACTGACAACTACCGAACCAAAATTATGTAGTGCCTAGTTAATGTATATATCGGCTCCAGGCATAAGCAACATAAGAGGTCGCTTAGGGTCATCGGCCACTGGGGAACTCAGTCGGGGTATTTACTTACTATTGAGAGTAAGAATGGTCTGGTTGTGAATCAGCAGTTTGTTATGTCAGTCACTCAATTAGCTGGCAGTTAGTCTAGTTAGCTATCCTGGATATTAGATAGCTGGTTAGACTAACTACCAATCTAAAAATTACTAGTAGTAATCATGGTCAAATACCGACTGGGCACGCAGGGCATGTGCCCAGGGGCCCTGATATCCAGTGGGCCCTCATTGAGTTTGTTAGTCATTGTTTCACCCATATCATACTAAGTCATGGCATAATATGTAGAAATGTAGGACATTTATCTCCACCCTATGGTAAAATGGGTAGAATTGCAAGAAAATATATGTAAAACTAATATTTTTTTCTCTCTGCCTCATGGCAAAATGAGTAAATTTGCATTAAATTTGTTTTTAAAATTGCAAAATATTCTCTCCGCCCCATGGCAAAATATGTAGAATTGCAGGAAATGAATTTTGAAACGTACATTTTTCTCTCCGCCGTCAAGAGAGGGGACCACTCAAATGTTTTGCCAGAGGTGGGGGCCCCCAACCAAATCTCGCTTAAGGCTAGGGTCGGCCCTGCGTATATAGTTTGATAATTGCTGAACAGCAACATTTTTACCTCACAAATGTATACATTTGACATCAATTTATGTTGGAAGGTAAAACCAAATTATATACAGTGGGGAAGTATTTGATACACTGCCGATTTTGCAGGTTTTCCCACTTACAAAGCATGTAGAAGTCTGTAATTTTTATCAGAGGTACTCTTCAACTGTGAGTGACGGAATCTAAAACAGAAATCCAGAAAATCACATTGTATGATTTTTAAGTAATTAATTTGCATTTTATTGCATGATAAGTATTTGATACATCAGAAAAGCAGAACTTAATATTTGGTACAGAAACCTTTGTTTTCAATTACAGAGATCATACGTTTCCTGTAGTTCTTGACCAGGTTTGCACACACTACAGCAGGGATTTTGGCCCACTCCTCAATACAGACCATCTCCAGATCCTTCAGGTTTCGGGGCTGTCGCTGGGCAATACGGACTTTCAGCTCCCTCCAAAGATTTTCTATTGGGTTAAGGTCTGGAGACTGGCTAGGCCACTCCAGGACCTTGAGATGCTTCTTACGGAGCCACTCCTTAGTTGCCCTGGCTGTGTGTTTCGGGTCGTTGTCATGCTGGAAGACCCAGCCACGACCCATCTTCAATGCTCTTACTGAGGGAAGGAGGTTGTTGGCCAAGATCTCGCGATACATGGCCCCATCCATTCTCAATACGGTGCAGTCGTCCTGTCCCCTTTGCAGAAAAGCATCCCCAAAGAATGATGTTTCCACCTCCATGCTTCACGGTTGGGATGGTGTTCTTGGGGTTGTACTCATCCTTCTTCTTCCTCCAAACACGGCGAGTGGAGTTTAGACCAAAAAGCTCTATTTTTGTCTCATCAGACCACATGACCTTCTCCCATTCCTCCTCTGGATCATCCAGATGGTCATTGGCAAACTTCAGACGGGCCTGGACATGCGCTGGCTTGAGCAGGGGGACCTTGCGTGCGCTGCAGGATTTTAATCCATGACGGTGTAGTGTGTTACTAATGGTTTTCTTTGAGACTGTGGTCCCAGCTCTATTCAGGTCATTGACCAGGTCCTGCCGTGTAGTTCTGGGCTGATCCCTCACCTTCCTCATGATCATTGATGCCCCACGAGGTGAGATCTTGCATGGTGCCCCAGACCGAGGGAGATTGACCGTCATCTTGAACTTCTTCCATTTTCTAATAATTGCGCCAACAGTTGTTGCCTTCTCACCAAGCTGCTTGCCTATTGTCCTGTAGCCCGTCCCAGCCTTGTGTAGGTCTACAATTTTATCCCTGATGTCCTTACACAGCTCTCTGATCTTGGCCATTGTGGAGAGGTTGGAGTCTGTTTGATTGAGTGTGTGGACAGGTGTCTTTTATACAGGTAACGAGTTCAAACAGGTGCAGTTAATACAGGTAATGAGTGGAGAACAGGAGGGCTTCTTAAAGAAAAACTAACAGGTCTGTGAGAGCCGGAATTCTTACTGGTTGGTAGGTGATCAAATACTTATGTCATGCAATAAAATGCAAATTAATTATTTAAAAATCATACAATGTGATTTTCTGGATTTTTGTTTTAGATTCCGTCTCTCACAGTTGAAGTGTACCTATGATAAAAATTACAGACCTCTACATGCTTTGTAAGTAGGAAAACCTGCAAAATCGGCAGTGTATCAAATACTTGTTCTCCCCACTGTATGGAAGTGGCTGTAAATACCACATCATCATACTTCATCAGCCGGTGTGCTTCAATAGGACAAAGTGTAAAGAGTCACTATGTTCTTCCATTTGGAATTATACTGTAGTGTACAATGAACTTCTGAAATACCTGGGTTGTATATAATGTATTCCACTCATTATCTGAATTGCATTGATACACTGTAAGCTGATGAACAGGCAATCCTGTACCAGTTTGACAAGTCACGTAGAAAGGTGATCTTGTATAATGTTTCATGGGGAACAAATGGCATACAACACTGTGCTACGTTTTTACAGTAACCAACTGCTTTACTATAGCCAACTACTGTAAATCCTGTTTCTGATGTTTGTTCTATGTATGTACTGTATAAGGATAATGAAACTGTAACACTGAAATATTTCTCAACATGCTCACAACCTACCATTGATTACAAATTATTACAAAATGGTGCATGTATAGTCAAATACTGTATGGAAAATTATATTTACCATCTACTATATTTTTCTATTCACCACTTCCAAAATAACAGCTTTGAAATGTGTATCTTGTATTTTTTGCAATTGGATTCTATGACAGTTAAAATGACTAAATGGTGAGCCTATCATTATCGGATTTATTGGTGAATAAAATAAATGTTCTCATGGTATTTCACAGAACACTTTGATTTCGCATGAATGACTCAGGGGTGAAAGATGTGTGAAATCCCAATGAATGCACAATCAAAGGTTCTGAACATAAGATAAAGGCATTACAAGTGTTATCAGTTTAGAGTTTTGAAAATATACCATTTACATCTGAAAAATGTGCCAAAGTCATTGCGGGAAAAAAAATGTAATGTGTTGCTTTTCTTCCCTCCCAACTGTGGCTGGTTTCACATGGGTGGAGGCTCTGCTGTTTGGATTAGAGATGGATGTTGATGGGCCTGACCTTTCATTTGTGTGCTACACAATGCATGTTCCATGAGCAGAGACTGCACACTGTGTCTCACGATCACTGACTGGCAGTGTGTGCGTGTGTAAATTTGTGAGCAAGGCTGTAATCTCTTAGTAACACAATCCTTTCTCTCATTGAAAAAGAGGGGAAAGACAGATGAAAAGGGCATTTTTGTATTTGGTCTCTTCCAAGGGAAAAACCCCTCAAGGACAGAGCCTGGAACAACTGCATTGAGAAAGAGAAGTAGTGCATCATCTAGCCAAATGTCAACATGATAAATCCAACCTTTACAAGCAGTCTCTGCTGTAAGTGTGCTCATGTCCCAGAATTAATAATCAGATCTATCAAATTGTTTTGGAATAATTAATGCCAACAGGGTTGTCATATATCCCCACTCCGGGGTCTATAAATCCAGCCTTTAAAAATAAGTTACGGCTAATATATACCGCCAGCGCTGCCCTGTGAGCTGCCTTAGGGCGGAAAAAAGTGTTTTTTATTGGTATTGAGGATGTCGCTTGTTAAACAAGCTTGGGTTTAGCTCTTCGGGTGTCAGCCCCATGCGAAAGAAACATCAATCTCTCCTACCCGTGTCAGGACTCTGATTGATGAAGAGGGAGAGGGGGAGGGGGCTGTCATTGTTTCAAATGGTTTTACCTCTGTGCCATACTCCATATCCCCCTACCGCCCCCACTGTGCTACAGTAACACAGTTCAAATGGATTCAGACGGAAATCTCAGAAGAATAGCTACACATATACTCTAGCCCAGAGTGGGATATGGCCTACGAAATGGGCTCTGAGGTGTTTAGGAATGCCTGGATGGGGATTTCTAACCTCTTACATCAAGAGAAACACACCAAAGGATATATGATTCAGAGCCTTGGGGTCTAACTCAAAACATATAAGCTCTATATATTTAGCATCAAACATATGTATTCTGACATCAAAATCCTTGTTTGACTATTTCACAAGCAATGTACTGTGTATGGTATCCTAAACAAACACATTAAAACAATTGGCTTATGGTTGACCAGAAATTCAGGCAGAATCTGAAAACCTGTAGACCAAATGTAAGCTTCTTGTGAGGGGTGTCAGACCACTGGTGAGTGGTGTCAGACCACTGGCAAATGTAGCATGCATGGCCATGTTTCGGAGTGAGAAAGACCTATACACAGCATAATGACTGATCACACTAAGTCAATGTAGAGGGCAAAGATTGATGGCTTTCATCGAGATAAAGGTAATCTTATTAAAATGTCATTAATAAAACATTGTTCATTAAGTGGAGTAATAAAGCTCCCATCAGGGCTGTTAGCTATGACTGACACCTAATCTATGCCTGGTGGAGCCATGGTCACTTCCCAACTTCTGAAGCAATCCACAGCATTTACACAGCATTACCAAGCATGAAAATTAATGTATGTACAAAATGTTTGATACTATATATAGCTGTCTTTACCAAAGGTTTGTCAAAGTTTTATTCTTGGGGGAAGCAGAGTTGAGTCTGCCTATTCCACAGGGAAATAATAGCTTCTGTTTTTGAACCTGTTTGCTGGTTTAACAGCAGTGTATTTTCAGGAAAGCATTGGCTGCGTTTTATTTTCTATATTTCAGATAAAGCAACAACTGCATATTATCTAAGGGTCTGCATTTGTGCAGATAGAGTGATAGAGGTTACCTTGAGTATTTAAAAAAATAATGTTTTTTTAATTTAACTAGGCAAGTCAGTTAAGAACAAATTCTTATTTACAGTGACGGGCTACACCGGCCAAACTCGGACAACGCTGGGACAATTGTGGGCTGCCCTATGGGACTCCTAATCACGGCCAGTTGTGATACAGTCTGGATTCAAACCAGGTTGTCTGTAGTGATGCCTCTAGCACTGAGATGAAGTGTCTTAGACCAATGTGCCATTTGGGAGTAGATCAGAAACACATCACAGCTTGATAAAAGGCTTGATCTCTTAATATCCATTAAGGGAGTAGACAATTGTGCACTAGCAGAAGTCTAAGCAGAGAGATCCTGTACATTTGTAAATATTTTGTTTTAAGAATGAACAATTAATATAGTTCATTAATAACAGCAGAATACACCACAGCATTAAGACTGAAGCTGGCAAGTAATTTATTTTGCTAACTAGCAAACATTCGCTGGCTAGCTGTTTGGATTCCAATACCAACCAGTGTCCGGAGATTGAGGATGGAGAGAAGCCGAAAGCAAGACAGCAGAGGTGTGCAGTGATGAGGATCATAGGGAGGACAAAGTTACAAGGCTGTTATTTAATTATTATTGAAACGTAGTGTGCTTTCTTGAGCCACGTGACTGCTGTAGCATCATCCAAGTGGGTGATTCATTTTGGTAGTAGTGAAGGAGTAACTAGCTAGCTACCTACTACAGAGTCCATGGACTGCAGTGGCTTACCTCAAACTTCATCTGACTGAGTTCTACTACAGACTTTCTCTCCCCACCTGACCACCTCCATCAGATGACCCCTAAAGCCATGAACTTTCTAATGACTGTCCATCTCATGATGTTGTTTTTCTAAATTCTTTGTATTTTTTTGTGTGCTTAGAAGCGCTTTGAGATTGTTTGTTTTCTCTTACTCTTTTTCCGGCATCAAACTAAAGTTTGGAATATTACTAATTCAAGGGTTTTACTGTATTTGCACTATTTTTTACATTGTAGAATAAAAGTGAATACATCAAAACTATGACATAACACATATGGAATCATGTAGTAACGAAAAAAGTGTATATTTTTTGAGATTCTTCAAATTGCCACCCTTTGCCTTGATGACAGCTTTGCACTCTTGGCATTCTCTCAACCAGCTTCACCTGGAATGCTTTTCCATCAGTCTTTAAGGAGTTCCCACATATGCTGTTCACTTGTTGGCTGCTTTTCCTTCACTGCAGTCCGACTCATCCCAAACCATCTAAATTTGGTTGAGGTTGGAACCAAAAATCTCAAATTTGGACTCCAGGCCAAAGGACAAATTTCCATCGGTCTAATGTCCATTGCTCGTGTTTCTTGGCCCAAGCAAGTCTCTTCTTCTTATTGGTGTCCTTTAGTAGTGGTTTCTTTGCAGCAAAGGCCTGATTCATATAGTCTCCTCTGAACAGTTGATGTTGAGATGTCTGTTACTTGAACTCTGTGAAGCATTTATTTGGGCTGCAATCTGAGGCTGGTAACTCTAATACATTTTTTTATCCCCAATTTCGTGATATCCATTTGGTAGTTACTGTCTTGTCAAGACAAGCAGGTGCCCTCATTATACATTAAAGTTCTTGACAGAAACATCATTTTTGTTTAAACTCTGATTACAGTGATACATGAGAATGTAAACGTGTTTTAATATACATTAAATCTACAATTTTAGAGTGCATCCTATTTTCATTAATGTAAAGTTATCATTCATATTTTGACTGCCAAACATGTTACACTGTTCGATTTGTTTGAAAAATAAACTAAATGTGTGTGCACAACTCTTTTCAATAATGTATGATTTACCAACACCTCCACAATGCTTGACACAATCAATCAATATGAACCATTGATCTGAATATGACTGAGGACATCTAGTGGTCAAAGGAAGATACCTTAAATATTTGACATGAGACCAGAGGCGATTTAGTAGGCTATATTTTACTTCATCACTTTATATTAATTTAATCACAATTCATTTAATTAATCCTTTCTCACCAATCTCTCAAAAATAAACAAATTTAAACATCTCTCCATTTGCCGGTCAGTTGCTCTCTCCCTTATCTCCTCCCTCCCTGCCTCCTCCTTAAAATAATCTAATAGCATATTGCTGCTCTGCTTTTCCTTGGCCCTGCTCTTCCCCTGGCTGGTCCCCTCGCTGGCCTGCTCTGCATCTGAAACACAGCAGACGACGTGGCCTCTTCCCTGGGAGTACATGAGAGGCCTAATAGAAGCCCTTTGACCAATCTGCCTAGAATACATTTTTTTTTAAGAAATACAGGTGGATCAATCAACATGACACTGACAGCTAACTAATGTTACCTTGTACTTCGTCTTTAAATTATCCCATTTCATGCTCACCAGACACATTTATTTTATTAGGTCACTAGAAGGATATTTTAAAATATTGAAAACAATGAAAGAACAACAGTGGCAAACTCATTAACATGATTACTAGCTAGCTAGCTACTAGGAACAACTTAAACGCATTTCTGCATCATCAACCTTATCAGGGTGAGAGTTTGCTCGTCTCTGCGATGTTGAGAACAAATTGTGTTTATTATTTAGTTTGCTAGCTAGCTATAGAAGACATTGCTAGATGACTACTACGGCTAATGTTACCCAACTAACGTTATGTAGCTAGCTAGCTTACGTTAAGCCACCTAGCTAGCTACGTTCACGTTAGTAACGTTGAACAGCAAGCCAGAGCTAACGTGAACGTAGCTAGCTACTAAGGTAGCAAGCTAAATAGTTTGCAGTCAATAGCTCATAGAACGGTCTTGTTGTGGCAATGTATATTTCGCAAACTCCATTTAGACAACATTTTGAGTAAAACTATAGTCATAAAACTATGCTAAGCAACTTACATTTGAAGTTTTAGTGTGAGTTTGGTTAGCCATTTCAGTTACTATGTTGTTGCTAGATAACATGCTAAGATTCCTGGGAAGAAGTTGCTGCCAAGGGCGCCGAGTCGGCTTCCGAAGGGCTCAGCGCCCGATGAGTCGACAACTAACTTTTGAGATTGCCTCGATTGACTATTGAGTGATTGAGTGCTCAAAGTTTTTGGTTTGAGATTCAGACAGAGATTCACCGGAGAACTGCAGGAGGCTCTAAGGTGAATGTGAGAACTAATAATTATGGCAAAGGTAGAAACATTGTAATATACTGTATAACAGGGAGCAAGGCTACAACAGGTGAAAGAGGGATCTGTGCAACAGCATGATACAGATAACACCAACATGGTAGATAATGGTCAAAGTTAATGACTGTAACTGGTTTTAAACTTGTTCTCAACACCAGCCTCAGAACCAGCAGTCAGCACGGCACAGATAAAAGTCACAGTTGTCATAGGGAAAATAACAGAAGGTACCACTTCCGCCTTAATAATCTTCATTTCTCTAGCTACATTGTCAGTGGTGAGAAGATGACCACAAAGATACAGCAAATGAATGAAAATTCCAGAAAGTGATGTCACAAGTGATAAGCATTTAAAATTACACAATCTCACAAAGGCCACAGCAATTGTGCTTGGTCTTTTAAAAATGACTCTCTCTCTCTCTTTGTCCCTGCTCTCTTACCATAGCATCCCTTATCTACAACAATAATTAAAACCATGAGGGAGTACTTTATTATGGCCATATAAACCTTTTAAAAATGGAATTAAAGATGTTATCCCTTTCACTGTCATAATGAAAGGATATGAAGAGAGTTGAACCTCTTACTGTCTGGCTCACTGAGTTGAAAAGAAACAAGTTTTCCTCAGATAGTTAAGCTTGTCATTTGACTTGTTGCTCGAAGTAACTTTGGAATCTCGGCAATGACTGATTCTATGAAACCGCTCTCCCACAGAAAGACAGTGCATTCACTGGTCTTTTATGCGTTAGAAGAGTGTTCTCTGTGTGAGAATTTACTTTGAAAAAATAGGACTAGGCCTGTGCTTGATTGAGAAGTTCTAACATATTCTTTTAAAAACCACATAAAAAGGAACATTTGGATAATCGCTCCCATCCGGTCATGCTAACGTCTAGCTAAACTTGCGAGGTGCTCTCTTCCATCATTAATAACACAGAACTCAGCTCTGACTAGCAGCAATGCTACCAGCGGAATGGGGGCTGTGTTACAGAGATCACCAGTATCTCATTAATGGGCAAACAGTAAGCTCTTGTGTTCTTACTGAGTGGGTTAAAAAGTTTGTGGGTGTCACTTATATCACCTTTTAGACTGTAATGAAGCAGTGAAAACATCCATAACAGTAGATTTGGGATTTTTTATGACTTGTTTGTTGGAGTTTGGGTTCAGTGAAAGAGACTAATAGATACATAGGTACTTTATTGATCCCCGAGGGGGAAATTTCTTAAACAACGGGAGCTGCTTAACAGGCGACCACTCAGGGCGGCGCAAATCTCAGGATGATGATATTTGTGATTTGAACATGGAAAGGATGCGGTACAGGCCCTGAATTTCATATTATATAGTATGTTTGCTGAACACACAGGTTTTGACAGTGCTCATACACAATTGGATTAGGCTTGTTGAATACCAAACATTTCCAATTAGGCCTTCTGTATTTGGAGTGAATGAAGAATAGAGATAAAAAGTGTCAATCAAAGACACACTCATCTCCTAATTCTATTGTCTACAGAGATTCTCGTGTAAAATCTGATAGGAAACAATCTTTTCCACTTGCCTGCCCAGCTGGTGCCTTATCCTTCATGAACCGTTAAGGTAATTTGCACTGTCAGCCATCTCCGGGCCCCACATTTCCCCAACATTAACTGTGCGATTAAAAACTCATTCCAGCTGTAATTCTGCAGTTAAGCACCTTTACCTCTCCCATGTTAGATCCTCCTAATCCTTCTTCTGACGTATGTGTTCACTCTTCTGAAATCATGCCAACTGAGGCACAGAACGTTTTAATTAAGATAAGTATTTTCAGGAGATAAGATATTCTAATATGAGTCCAGCCAGCTGATTTATCCCCCACTAACAGGCTTTATCCAATGGAATCTCAACAGCATCTAAACAGTGCAGTATGTATTAGAACGTATAGTTTACTGAAGCATCCAAGGTTAATAAGTATCCCATAAGCACACAACAGAAGAGTTATCCTGTTCACTGAGAGCAATTGTTGAACACATTGTTCTTCAAACCACTGTCAGTCATTTTGTTTTTGCCACCTAGCCACAATACATTGATGATGTTAGATATCTCACATGGCGCAGGAACCCTAGTATTATTATTCTCCTTTAATCAGCAGTATTAATAGGACTGATGAGAATGGGAGAGGTGGTAATAATTACATCAGTTGGGACTCATTTGGTTAGACTGGGATGGAGGAATAAAAAAAAAAAGGCATGGGTCAGTCACTAATGTGCTTTACCTCTTCACCTCTCCACGCAGCGAAGCAACTGAAATCAAATATTAATGTCAACCATCTTGCACTTTTCCTTATTTTAAACACTGGCTTAGAACAAACTGATGCGTTCCACTCTTAGCTGATTTATAATGAATTTAGTCAGGGCTCTAGGACATTCTCTAAGCCAGAGTTTGATCTACAAACTTTCTTGAATTGAAAAGAAGGGCCAAAGAATCTGAAGCATCTTGCTGTTGCTGGCAGCTACAGTACAATGTCCCTGCAGAACAAGCTATCAATACTTTCGACTTTCTCCACCATTTGATATGTTGTTTATTGTAAGTCTGGAACGTTGCTGGAACTCTCCCTTGTATCTGTGCACTCACACTGGACAGTGTGAAGTGTATCGTATCATCAAAGGAGCGTGGGACTGTGACTGTGACCTTGAGAAACACAATGTATCTTATTTCTCCCTCCCTGTCAAGGGCTGGGGATCGATCACTGAGAGAATGTGAGGTGGGGGGATGGGTTGGTTTGGTAACAAGCATTCAGAGAGTCAAAAGGAATGAGGAGAGAGTTATTGGTCGAACAGAACATTGCTTCTCCATTCTTTTGATGTCCTGGAGATGTACATTTTTTATGCAAACTCTGCCTCCACAGTATCGATCCCTCATATAGTCTTGGTACCACATGCTCACTCCACTTATATGTAATAAATAACAGTGTTCAAAAGAGGATCAACTATTATCCCTCATGAAATGTCACTTTCACCCTTAAATTGAAAAGTGGGATAGGATAATGGACTAGTGACAACTGGCTTACTACCAAACTTCATCACTGTTCAAGCTCCCCTTCTATAGGCCTACTCTCTATCGGAAGTTTCAGTTACAAACAGTTTGGCCACTTCAGTGACTTTGTTAACAGTTAGTGAATAATTACTTAATGAAATGGAAACTTCAGCCATCATCAGACATTGCTTTGCTTATGTATGAAAATTAAAAGGCGTTAATGTGCCAAAATTGCTCCATGCTACTGCAAGTCATGCAGGCATATTGATCTATGATCACATTTGCAATGACCTTTATGATTAAGATATCTAAAAAATGTAATTAAACATGCATTATTTCAAACCTTTCAGATTAAGCTTCGGGAAGCAGAAAGATTTGGAAAATGTCAAATTGTCTCAGTTCCCAGTAATGTATGGTAAACCGGCACACATAATTTGTACCATTTCAAGAAGCACATTTGATGTGCCTCAAATGATCCTTTTCCGTGTTTGATTTGCACATGAGATGAGAGTTTGTTTATCCATTTGCAGATATCACTAATCAGTGTGGGTTATTAGCTTTTCTAATTGCAGAATATTCCTAATTACGTTTTGCAGCAGTAACAAGCTTAACATGATTAAATATACCTTTTCAATTAAGAGCATGAAGGACCTATAAATCCATCCTTTAATTATTGATCATATTACCTTTCGAAGAAATGTTGGGGAAAACTTGTTGTACAGGTTTACAGCACTCTCAGATATGGAAAATAGTAGGGATGGAAGCTGTACCCATATTACATAGGCATGCTGCCTCTGCTGAGAAACCTCACTGGAAGTGGGAGATAAAATACGGTAAAAGGATAGAAAAATAAATAAATAAAAGAAGAAATGCGTAATAAAAATAGATAAAGCTAATCAGAGGAGCAAAGGATAAATGAAATTCCCTCTCATCCTGTCTGTGGCACGGCAGGGTTATTAGTGATTAAAAAACGCCTCTCCCTCTCCCCTTCTCTCTCCCTCCCTCTCTATCTCCCTCTCTCTCTCTCCCCTTCTCTCTCCCTCTCTCTCTTCCCCCAGACTGACTGTCAGCAGCTTTCAAACAAACCCCTATCTCTGTGGAACGCTACTACAAACACGCTGCTTAAGCTCCTCTGATATTTGATTTTGTTTTTAGTTTTTCTTTTACAGCTTTTGGAAACCAAATTAGCATTTTGGCAAAGATGCTTGAAATGTGGCGTTTTAAAGATGCTTCTTGTATAAGTACAGAGGGTCCACTTGAGGCTTGGGTCTTCTAACTGTTATCCCTACTAAAAATAAGGCAAAAAATATTTAGTATATAGTATATAGTATATATAAAAATGTTTTATCGCTTTTACCAGTTAGTGTGAAGGTGACAGTTTGAACCTGACTTTAGGGTACAGTATAATAGATGTAAGAGAGGAACTGCTTGTAAATAAACTCAAAATGTGATAATTCTACATTGAGAGTGTGTGAATGTGTGCATGTGTGGAGGCTGGGGGGGTGTAACAAAATCACACTTGCAATGCTTCTGAGAATTACATTTCGTTGTGCAATTACACACACCTCAATGTGTAGTCACACCAACCACATTGTAACAATAAACCATAATTACAATGTATTTGCTTAGAGTTTGTAATTATTATGTACTGTACATGTTGTCACGACACATCATCTAAAATGGAACATTCAAAACATGTCTGTCAAGGAACAGGTGAAAACCTACCATTAAACAGCAGCACTGAAGCAATTGGACCCATGTTGACCTTGGAAATTCAAGTAATGTCATTATCTTTGATACAACATTGAATATGAAAAGATGGCATGATTACAATCAGTATCCCTATTTTTTTTATGCGTCAACTAATTTCTGGTGTTTTTTAGATTTGGTATTGACAACGATAGAGATGTCATCATACAGCACAAATAAGATCAGATATAAGACAAATATTTATGAGCATTTGAAATATCGGTGAAGCTCACCCTTTTCACAAATCAGCATATCAAGACTGTGATATGTTATGGTGCTATGGGCTATTGATGCACTGAATGTTGACTGCTCTGCAATACATTTACAAAAGTGTTGAGCATGTTGATTGATTCACAATTGATTATGGTACCAGAGCGACTTAGCCATTGGGAAAAAGAGGGAAAAAGAGAGAATAAGAGAGTGCTAGGGGAGTTATAGAAGGTTATTAGTGTACCACCATAACCAATAATTTTGAGATAGACACAGAGAAGAAGGAAAAGAGAGGGAGACAGAGAGAGAAAAAGTTAAAATGCAGCAAGGTTTGATGGTTAATAAAGAGATAGAGAGAGTGAGGGATAGAGAGAGAGAGAGAGAGAGAGAGTGAGGGATAGAGAGAGAGAGAGAGAGAGAGAGAGAGAGAGAGAGAGAGAGAGAGAGAGAGAGAGAGAGAGAGAGAGAGAGAGAAAGAGAGCGAGAGAGAGAGAGGGAGAGAGCAGTACCCTAGTCCCCTAGAGACACACCCTTAGATGATGCTGTATGTAAGATAGGGATCAGAGCCGTATTAATCTTGGCTCCTACAGAGGAAGCCGTGGAGTCCACCAGTCGTGTCGTGTCTGCGCAGATTAAACGCCACCTCGCTCCCATCGCTCTCTACACCCCTCTCTTCTGGAGATCCCTTTACACCAGATTAGCTAGACTTGTGTTTTTGCGTTCCAGGCAATTAAATGTGTGTGTGTGTGTGTGTGTGTGTGTGTGTGTGTGTGTGTGTGTGTGTGTGTGTGTGTGTGTGTGTGTGTGTGTGTGTGTGTGCTGGGTTAAAGGGGATCAGCAGATGTAATTACTGATATCCATCACTTTGCAACCCGATGTGTGTTGTTCCAGTAAATACGTCCATCTGGCAGTCAACACCCAGGGCTGGGTGGCTGGAGCATCTTATTTTTGACTTACTCAATTTATTTGACTTAATTAAATATTCACTATTTTTGTTCTAACATTTGCTTGCTCATACTTACAGGTAACTGTAATTATACTTTGCATATGTGTTGCTACAGCAATATTTTCACATTTTCTATAATGGTTGTGCAGTAAGGGCAGTCATATTGGCCCGTCACTTACAGTGCCCTCAGAAAGTATTCATACCCCTTTGACTTTTTTTCACCCAACTACACTCAATACCCCATAATGACAAAGTTAAAACATGTTTTTAGAAATGTTAGCAAATTGATTGAAAATTAAATACAGAAATATTTAATTTACATACAGTACCAGTCAAATTCTTTTTTTTATTTGTACTATTTTCTACATTGTAGAATAATAGTGAAGACATCAAAACTATGAAATAACACATAAGTAATCATGTAGTAACCAGAAAAGTGTTTAATTAATTAAACTATATTTTATATTTATATTATACTATTTTTCTTGATGACAGCTTTGCACACTCTTGGCAGTCTCTCAACCAGATTCATGAGGTAGTCACCTGGAATGAATTTCAATTAACAGATGTTCCTTGGTATTGTCATGACTTCCGTCTGATCTGCTGTGTTTTTGTTTTTTGAGCACATGTGCCTTGTTTTGACAGCTCGCCATGTGCTCCGCTGTCATTGTATTGTCTCCCCTCCCACTCGTTATCCTTAACTATCCTTGTTCTCTTCACACCTGCTGTCAATTAATTCCTCATTAACTCCCCTATTTTAGGTCTTCTTGTGTTCAGTCTTTTGTCAGACCGTTGTTGTGAGTATGCTTTTCCTGTGACCTACTTATCCCTGTCTTGTCTTGCTGTTCTTCTTCAGACTCCAAGTGTTGTTTTGTTTTTGTTTTGGCGTTTTGATTTTTGTCCTGCTTCCACTGTTTCCCTCTCATCCTGCCAGGCCTGGTTTCCTAGTCTGCCTGCCCAGGTGTTTTCTCTGTTGGGACTTGGAAGTACCACCCCAGACCCTCTCTGTTTGCTCATCACCGTCCCCAGGGAACTCAGTGTGACTCGGACACTGCGTCGGATGACGCTATAATTGGTTTATTTTGAGAAGTGCTCTCCTGGCCCAGAGGACATTTATTTGGACTTCCTCTTTTCTTTTGTGTTCCTGTTATTTTTTCCTGGGCTCATTTGAGAGCAAAATAAACTATTGTTACCTGCAACTGAATCCGTGTCTCTCCCTGACGTGTTTGAGCCAATCAGGTATGTTGTGACAAGTTAGGGGTGGTATACAGAAGATATCCCTATTTCGTAATAGACCAAGTCCATAATATGGCAAGAACAACTCAAATAAGAGAAAGGTAAGTCCATCATTACTTCAAGACATGAAGGTCAGTCAATCCGGAAAATGTCAAGAACTTTGAAAGCTTCTTCAAGTGCAATTGCAAAAACCATCAAGCGCAATGATGAACTGGCTCTCATGAGGACCGGCACAGGAAAGGAAGAACCAGAGTAACCTCTGCTACAGAGGATAAGTTCATTAGAGTTACCACCCTCAAAATTGCAGCCCAAATAAATGCTTCACAGAGTTCAAGTAACAGACACATCTCAACATCAACTGTTCAGAGGAGACTGCATGAATCAGGCCTTCATGGTCGAATTGCTGCAAAAAAACACTACTAAAGAATACCAATAAGAAGAAGAGACTTGCTTGGGCCAAGAAAGACAAGCAAATGGAAATTAGAACTCTCTTTTGGTCTAATGAGTCCAAATTTGAGATTTTTCGTTCCAACCGCCATGTCTTTGTGAGACGCAGAGTAGGTGAACAGATTATCTGTGCATGTGTGGTTACCACCATGAAGCATGGAGGAGGAGGTGTGATGGTGTGGGGGTGCTTTGCTGGTAACACTGTTAGTGATTTATTTAGAATTCAAGGCACACTTAACCAACATGGCTACCACTGCATTCTGCAGCGATACACCATCCCATCTGGTTTGCGCTTAGTGGGACTTTTTCAACAGGTCAATGACCCAACACACCTCCAGGCTCAAGAAGGAGAGTGATGGAGTGCTGCATCAGATGACCTGGCCTCCACAATCACCCGACCTCAACCCAATTGAGATGTTTTGGGATGAGTTGGACTGCAGAGTGAAGGAAAAGCAGACAAGTGCTCAGCATATGTTGGAACTCCTTCAAGACTCTTGGAAAAGCATTCCAGGTGAAGCTGGTTGAGAGAATGCCAAGAGTGTGCAAAGCTCTCAGGGGGTGGCTACTTTGAACAATCTAAAATATTTTTTGATTTGTTTAACACTTCTTTTGGTTACTACATGATTCCATATGTGTTATTTCATAGTTCTGACGTCTTCACTATTATTCTACAATATAGAACATTTAAAAAAATAAATGAGTAGGTGTGTCCAAACTTTTGACTGGCACTGTAAGTATTCACACCCCTGAATCAATACATGTTAGAATCACATTTGGCAGCGATTACAGCTGTGAGTCTTCCTGGGTAAGTCTCTAAGTCCTGGATTGTACAATATGTGCACAAGCTCTGTCAAGTTGATTGTTGGTCATTGCTAGACAGCCATTTTCAAGTCTTGCCAAATACTTTCAAGCAGATTTAAGTAAAAATTTTAACTATGCCACTCAAGAACATTCAATGTCGTCTTGGTAAGCAACTCCAGTGTATATTTGGCCTAGTGTTTTAGGTTATTGTCCTGCTGAAAGGTGATTTGTCTCCCAGTGTCGGAAAGCAGACTGAGCCAGGTTTTCCTCTAAGATTGCCTGTGCTTAGATCTATTCCGTTTCTTTTTATCCCTCCAAAAAACTCCCTGGTCTTTGCAGATGGCAAGCATACTCAATTATGCATAGCATGATGCAGCCACCACCATGCTTGAAAATGTGTAAAGTGGTACTCAGTGATGTGTTGGATTTGCACTGTATTCAGGACATAACATCAAGTTAATTTCTTTGCCATATTTTTTTGCAGTTCTACTTTAGTGCCTTTTTGCAAAAAGGATGCCTGTTTTGGAATATTTGTATTCTGTAAAGTTTTCCTTCTTTTCACTCTGTAATGTAGGTTAGTATTGTGGAGTAACAATGTGTTTACTCCTATCACAGCCATTAAACTCTGTAACTGTTTTAAAGTCACCACTGGACTCATGGTGAAATCCCTGAGCGGTTTCCTTCCTCTCCGGCAACTGAGTTAGGAAAGACCCCTGTATTTCTGTAGTGACAGGGTGTATTGATACACTATCCAAAGTGTAATTAATAACTCTACTATGCTCAAAGGGATATTCAATGTCTGTGGTTGAACATGTTTGAAATTCACTGATCTTACAGATAATTGTATGTGTGGTGTAAGGAGATGAGGTAGCCATTAAAAATCATGTTAATCACAATTATTGCACACAAAGAGTCCATGCAACTTAGTATGTGACTTGTTAAGCACATTTTTACTCTTGAACTTATTTAGGCTTGCCATAACAAAGGGATTGAATACTTATTGGCTCAAAACATTTCAGCTTTTCATAATTCCACATTATTGGGTATTTTGTGTAGGCCAGTGACACAATATGTCAGTTTAATCCATTTTAAATTCAGGCTTTGACACAGCAAAATATGGAAAAAGTCTAAAGGTGTGAATTCTTTCTGAAGGCACTATATCTAAAATGCTCAACTTTGCAGCCTACACATCCAGTGTTTTTATCTAAGCTAAGAGGTGCCACTGTGATGAACTTTATCCTACTCATCCCTAGTAATCTAATTGAATGGTGGGTAGTGCGCTACACAAGTCTTCTACTGTATCTGTCTCTACTGTAGTGGATAGCACAGTATAAAGAGGAATGTTTGGAACTACCTTTTACCCTCCTCACTTTGAAGGTTACACTGGCTGTCTCTAGATCTAAGCACACCACACAGAAACAATCTTAGTTTGCTCTATATATATTTTTTAAATACAGTGTGCCAATGTTATTGGCCGATTTGGCAGTAAACAAGACCTTGCACGCTGTAAATTTGTGGGGAGATGTACGGTGTGTGCGAAGGGTAGGTAATGGCTATCACTGCAAGTCTACGACTCCTCCCTAAGCCAAACCTTAACTTTAATGAGTTGGAAATTGACTTCTAGGCCACACTAATAAAACAGACACAGCTAGGGTAAGAGGAAAATTAACAGTGATTTCCTTCCACAACAACCCAGGATTGATATGCATTATAATGGAGAGATACTCCCCTCATGTTTATGTAGTCAACATTTACTTCCAGAGAGAGATCAGAAACCTCTTTATCTGCCTGTTCTCTGGGGCTGCTCTGGGGGCAGGACCTAGAGGTTATATCTGTCTGCACTACAACTACGGAGACTCATTCACATAAAATCTTTATCTCACTAATATTTCCATACTCTTTTGGGATGCTGATTCTCACCTCCATGTTGCCATGTCCACTTACATTTCCCATCGGTCTAGGCTCAGAGGGATAACACTTTAAATGAACGGGGACGACGACCACTAAAGGAATTCAAGTCTAATTCCCCAGTCTGCCTGTGAGGTGGCGTAGTCTTTAGAATAACAAATGGTCTAACAAAGTCAGCATGTAGGAGTGGATCAGTGTTTAATATAAGAACAATGTCTGTTCTCTCTGTGTCCCACTGCCTCTTTTAATTGACTAGGCAAGTCCTCCATTGAGCAGCAGGCTGCAATTTTTAACCACAGCGGCTAAGGTCAGCTCATTTAAATGGAATATTCAGTATGTACGGCATATAACCTTAATTGTGAGAGGGTAATGTCAGTTCAGGTTTAATATGGTAATAAGCTTTACAGTCCCATTTCTACTACTGACATTATCTGTTGGGTAATTGGTATGCTGGCTTTGGTTCTGGCATGAATACTGAGAGAGAGGTGGAGGGTCAGCCAACACAGAATTAGCATAGACTGAGAAGTATGGCGATATTACATTGTTGTGGAAATCGGACAGTGCACATTATGTAATGGGAGTCAAGAGAGGTTGGAGGGCTCTATTCAAATTACTTAATTTCAGAGGAAATTATGTCTTTATTTTTGTTGATTTAATCATTCCTATCACGTGTACTGGTATAAAGACACATTTTCATGACTGCTCTTAACACTTCACACAAATAAAAGTGAGACTATGGTGTGCTCATTATCATAAATGCCACCGCCATCCTAAATCCTATCCGGCTTTAATCCATCACAAAAAAATGCTGAGCTAACATGTTTAGCTCGACACATAAACAAAACACCAGCCAAAGTGAGAGAGAAGAAATCTCCCTATCATTGATAATGATATGGGGACATTTAGAAGCCCTGAATAGATATAGAGCTCTGGCCATGAGTGAATGAATGTTCTTTAAGCATTGTTGAACTCTGGAGAGTAATTCACTGCTAGTACAAGCTGTCGGTTACGAAGACAAATGTGTGTGCATAATGCTTCAGAGCATTAGCGGATGGGTTCCAAGGTATAACCTCCTTTTTATTTAATGTAGTTCTCATAGATGGATTGATACTGTGGGACGCAGAGCGGCACAATGGATATTTTGATTATAACTCAGGGAAAATAATAACCAGTGATCCATCGTCCCTGTCGACTCCTGGCACTAAAGTCTGCTTTCTCAGGGCATAATAATGACATAAGTGATAAACCATGCACTGATGTGCTTCTTCTTGGTCTAGAGTTGAATAAGAAGTTGCAAAAACCAAACCAAACTGTCCTCTGGTGTTCAATAATGACAGCAATGCTGTAGATTACAAGACAATTTGTGGGCCTAAAGCTAGAATCAAAGTTCACTTCTTTGTCTGCTTTGTGCTAGTTGGATTTGAGGATTGTTTGTTCACTGTGAGTGAAGATGGCACCATTTCTTATGAAAGTACTGACATATAATGTGATCATCATCCCACCACCACATCTCTCTTCACCTCCCGGCTAGTTGCTAGTTGCCAGCTAATACACAATCCAGCTTCCATATCTCACTCTCACAACTGTTTTGCCTCATGTGAACACAAAAATTAAAGATTTGAGACTATAACTGATCAAACACTGCATGAAGAAATGTGACTCATCAGAATGTCGCCGGAGAGTAAAAGGTGTATTTGCGACAAGTTATGTGGCCATGTTGAGAGCAGTGCTCTGGGTCAAATGTAGACAGTGGCTCTATAACTCTGTCAGAGACAGACAGCGATCATAACAGGCCTAATGGTGCAATGGGCTCCAATTACAGCCGCCTCTGACAGCTACTCTTTACAACCATTTCACCTGCTGTCCAAGGAGCACATCCAACATGCAGTGGTGAGCATGGCCATGCACAGACCTTTGGAGGGGCAAGTGCTCAAAGTGTACCCCCATAGGCAAAGTGAAGAGGGTTGGGCTATCAGCTGATCATAGTGAATGAAGATGATGTAAATTAGTTAGCTATGCTGTTGAAACAAATCTAACTAGTCTTTCCCTGTGATTGGAGTTTGTTCTGCTGCTGACATCTGCCTCTTAGGCCTACTAACAAAGAGTCTAATTGAATCCTTCCCTGTTCCTGGCCCTGAGAGGACACATCAAAAGGAAGCCCTATTACACTAATGTTCAACGTGCACATGTTCTATTGTGTGGGGGCAGAATAGCAGGGGAGGGGGAATTTTCCAAGATGAAAAAAAGCGAGATCTAGCTTAATGGGCAATTAGTTTAAATAACAATAGAGAAAAAGGACTAAAAGTGAAATGAAAATGTAATAATAATAAAAAAAGATTCCACCTATCTGAAAGGGCACTTTTCTCTTCCTGCAAAATGGCAGATTCTCAGGCACCTTTAGACCTCTATCTGTGCAAGTGACTGATGGTGACTAACTTAAGAGGAGATTGTTAGCAAAAAGGCATCTTTTGGGAATTATGCCAGCGAACAATGGATCACTGCACACAATTAAAGAGACCCACTGTATATAGAGGGACAATGTGGGTCTTAACCATGGGTGCTGTAAATGGACCATAGGGATCATACTGTACTGTATTGTGATGAAGACGCTCACCACTAAAGGGCAAGAAAGCAACGGAAGACAGAGAGAGGGAGGGATGAAGCAAGAGCGATAGAACAAGAGAGAGAAAGATATGTTTTAACATCAGTCAATAAGAGAATTATGATATCAAGTAAGAAGTGAGTTGGAACTCCTGGATTCCTCTGTCACCAAGGAAAAATTCCTTCAACCATCCATCTCCTTCATCTTATGTGCCTGTTTATTTCATTCTCTCTCTCCAACTCTTTCAAAACAAAAGCATCCCAATCGTCTAACTCAGAAATGTAATCTAAATGGAGGAAAATCATGTGCACAATTCCAGTAGCAGAAAGATCCCTCAGTCCCTCATCCAGAACACTGCTTGTAATGAATTTTTTAACAACTCGTAAATTAACACGGTTTGCACCATCGCTTCCGGCTGTCCCAGCCGTCTCCTGCAACCAAGCAGTTACTGTGGTAACTGAACGCGGCACCAGGAGAATGAAAAATAAGATCACCCTTGGCAACCAGACACTGTCACCGAACATAATGGTTTTATGCAGCATTTAAAAGCCTTCGAGAGTTGTGGATGTCAGGCTAGTCTCTACTGTGTGAAACTAAAGTCAAACAGGAGGGGATGTTAGTATGACTCAATAGGTCCTAGAAATCGGTTTAGAACTCAAGAATCATCTCGTAAGATTGCAGATAGAGCAGAGTAAATGTATTTTCTAACTCAATTGAAGGCAAATCAATTGTGTGTTGTAGTGTGTTGTACATTCTCTGTCGTTACTACACAAACAGGTGAAGATGTTTCACTCACCAAGCAATCAAAGAAGAAACTCTGCTACATGTTCGAAAGAGCCCCTCTAAATCAAATCAAAATCAAATAAAATTTTATTGGTCACATACACGTGTTTAGCAGATGTTATTGCAGGTGTAGCGAAATGTTTGTGCTTCTAGCTCCGACAGTGCTGTAATATCTAACAAGTAATATCTAACAGTTTCACAACATATACCCAATACACACAAATCTAAGTAAGGAATGAATTAAGAATATATAGAATATACAGTACATATACGGACGAGCAATGTCAGAGCGGCATTGGAATAAGATACAGTAGCATAGTATAGAATACAGTTTATACATATGAAATGAGTAATGCAAGATACGGAAACATTATTAAAGTGGCTAGTGTTCCATTTCTTAAAGTGGCCAGTGATTTCTAATCTATGTATATAGGCAGCAGCTTCTGATGTGCTAGTGATGGCTGTTTAGCTGTCTGATGACCTTGAGATAGAAGCTGTTTTTCAGTCTCTCGGTCCCAGCTTTGATGCACCTGTACTGACCTCGCCTTCTGGATGGTAGCGGGGTGAACAGGCAGTGGCTCGGGTGGTTGATGTCCTTGATGATCTTTTGGGCCTTCCTGTGGCATCGAGTGCTGTAGGTGTCCTGGAGGGCGGGAAGTTTGACCTTGGTAATGCGTTGGGCAGACTGCACCACCCTCTGGAGAGACTTGCGGTTGTGGGTGGTGCAGTTGCCATGTACCAGGCGGTGATACTGTACAGCCTGACAGGATGCTCTCAATTGTGCATCTGTAAAAGTTTGTGAGGGTTTAGGTGCTAAGCCAAAATGTCTTTAGCCTCCTGAGGTTGAAGAGACGGCCTTCTTCACCACACTGTCTATGTGGGTGGACCATTTCAGTTTGTCAGTGATGTGTATGCCGAGGATCACATTTGTGGAATAACATAGGCCTATTGGAAGTCAGACACTTTCAATATTTACTTTAACATCAGTGTTATTTTCCAGAGACAAAGGCAAAACCCATCCAAAAATGTATAGTCGCAGAGTTTTGTTTGTTTGACTTTTAATAGCTATTGGTGTATCTACTCCCTATCTTACAACCCTATACTGACATAGTTGGAGACTCGCACAATAATTCTTATAAAAAACATTTACTTGAAGTGTCAATATTTTTTATTTAACTTGCCAGTCAGTTAAGAACAAATTCATATTTACAATGACGGTCTACACCGGCCAAACCTGGGCCAATTGTGCACTGCCCTAGGCTGGATTTGAACCAGGTTGTCTGTAGTGACACCTCTAGCACTGAGATGCAGTGCCTCAGACCACTGCGCCACTTGGGAGCCCAATGTTATAGTCAATGTTCCACATTAATTATTCATGGTTTTATATGAAGAGAAACCACTGTAGTCTTCATTATTGAGGGGTATGATCATTCTATAACAGATGATTAAACAGTATTATAGGCCTAAGCGACAGAGAACTCAAAGTATCTTAAGCTGTAGCAATGTGTCCAAAATAGGAAATTCAGTTACAAAGCCTATGTAGATGATGAGGGCCATGGGGACTGATTTGCCAGGCCCGAGCTCAGAAGCCTGCATATCTTGACGTGAGACACAGGGGGGAAAGATCTGAGAATGTCCTGGTTGGAGCTTCTGTGCAGCAGGTCCCTGGGTAAAACCAGCTCTCAGAAACAGATTCACAGCCTGTTTACCACCGGAGACATGGTCGGATGGCTGGTTCCTCAGATTAGCCCAGTGTTGTAGATTCCAGGAGGGATTGCAGGTTGTCTGGCTCAGTCTCTCGCTGACTATTGTCCCCAGGGGCCTGGGGGAGTGAGGCGTCCGTTTGACCTCTTTGAAGACTGTTCACGCACAGAGGCACGCACAGTCCATCTGGGAGAGTGACCACAGGCCAGCGTGGCCAGGCCCACCTCAGGAAGCTTTTTTTTTTTCAGGGGGGAGACGGGCTCCGTTAATTATCTGGACCAACACTGAGCTAGGCCTCCTCTGGCCCAGTGCCCTGGCTGACAATCACTCTCCCTGCCTCCCCCGCCCCACCGCCTGCCTGGTGGGGATGGTCATTAAGAAAATCACAGTGTCCAGATCCCAGGCAGCGTGTTGGGATGAGAGGGTCGGCTGGCATGTTCTTCTATTTCCAGAGAGACTGGCCAAGTAGAGGATGGAGCACCTCTGTAAGAAGAGGAGAACTCAGTGGCACAGAACGCCAGACAGACATAATAATGATGTTTTTACAGCAGTATGATGACATGATTGGTTTACAGTTAATTTGGAAGCGTGTACAGATATACCTGGCGGTGTCATATTTGGGCCTCCGTTTCTCTGTAATATGTTCTCCCTGGTCTGATTCAACAAATTCTCATGCAACCCTAATCCTACATCGTAAGATGACATCAAATTCCAACTGAAAATTGTTTTATAAAGTTGGCTGTCAGAAGTATTACAATGTAAATGTGCTTTTATGTAAATGTAGTTTCAAGACATGGCATATGAGGGTGCAGTGAGATAACCGATGGGTTATTTGCCTTAAACCCCCTCCCTGTTTATTGTCTATGCAAAGTCACTTTACCCCTACCTACATGTACAAATGACATTGACTCGGTACCGGTACCCCTGTATATTGCCTCGTTATTGTTATGTAATTTTCTTGTTACTTTTTTATTTTATTTTATTTAGTAAATATTTAATAATAAATACTCTATTTCTTGAACTGCATTGTTGGTTAAGCGCTTAATTTTAAACATTTGTCACGTTGTATAGAGGATCGGGAGAGAGGCGCAGGAATACGTAGTAGTTTTTTTTTATACACCACCCACGCAATACAACAAGTGTACGTGTAACGGCACGGGGACGAAGCCCAAAACAAACACATATACAAAACACAGGGTTGAAACCCAAACAAAAGAGCGAGGAGTGCCTCGAATAAATACACGGGACGAGACCCGAAATAGCCAAGGCACAATAATACACGTAATTACATTTGCACACCATTACACGGGACGAGAACCGTATTACAACCAGTGCACAAAACACGCAGCACGAGAGCCAAATCGACCACCCAATGGTGAAACAAAGGGCACACTTATAACAATCTAATCAGGGGGAATGGGAACCAGGTGTGCGTGATGTGACAGTTCAGTGACACATAGAAAACCGGTGATGTAGACCTCCGAAGCTGGCGCACGAATGGAGCAGCAGTACCGGGGGTATCCGTGACAACCTGTTGTATTTGGTGCATGTAACAAATAACATTTTACTTTATTGAATACTTTTCTCGTCACTCATCTTGAAAAAACGTATGCTTAAAAACTAGAAAATCAACCAATCCTCCATCGTTAACACAGTGGAAAGGTAAAATGCTTTATTATCTTAATGTTGAATGTGCATGGGCGACGGAGAGAAACAAAATGGTGCCGTTTGTGGCGGAGAGTGATGGGTCTGGGCAGGGGTGATGTTGTGGATGTTTGTGTGCATCTGGAAGTTGTTGTTTGTATAGTAAAAAAGTGTCTGTGTCATGTCAGTGACGTTATTTGAACAACTATCATCATATAATGTCACTGACATCTGTTACTCTAACATTTACTAAACACAAGTTTAACCTCCGAATGCCAGTTTTGTAGCTTGTTTATGGAGGGTTTGTACTTGCTGCATCTATACTGTGATGTTCTGTCCTCACTGCCAGTTGTAATCAAATAATAAGAAGGAAAATGTGGTAAGTAACAGTCAATATTGCTCCATCTTACACATAATGTGGTCGAAGCTTCAGCTCATGGTGACAAATAGAGAAAAATATCAAAGGAGGCCCTCTTGAGAGCAATGAATTAGATTTTCAAAGGGATGCATAAGCAATTTAAAATCATTTGACCAGCCACGCAAAGCCCTTCTTACCTTTCATCTCAATAGCCAGCCCCAGGAAATAAATGATGGAAGGTTGCTCAATATTCTAATGCTTCAAGGCTGAGAAGTTCATGCTTTTATTTGGATCTGATATGAATATTGATAGCATTGCTGTTAGCGTCTCCAAAGCACAACGGTCTGGTCTGAAGGACGTGAAGATAATCGACAACTGTCAGATTTTTTTTATCAATTAGCTCAGTGAGTGAAGATGACAAGGCTTCTTATCAAACCACATTTCCATCCCTGTGTTTTAATTCTGTTCTTGTAAATGTTCTTTGGAAATTCATAAATAAGTGTTTTCACAAGGGCAGCTTGGTACGTAAGACCCAGTGGTAAACCCTCTGTGTGTCTGTAAATAAAAAAACTGGTTGTCCAGAGCTTTTGGGGGCTGCAAAAGACCTGCAAGACAGGATGCATTATTCAAGAGAATTAAGAATAGTTTGATGTAGCTCCAACAGCTATAATATAATGATGTTCATTTAACTGCCTACCATGCCATGGCAGACACTTTTTCTTACCTATACCCTTGCTCTGAGAGGACAATGGCAATGTATTGTTGGACAAAACAACTTTGTATTGTTAGTTTTGGTCTGTCTGGGTTCTCGAGTTATGATTTTTGAGTCCGTAAAGAAATAGTTGTAAATAGGAGTCAGAAGTTGAATTGAATGGTTTGTGTTGCTACATCAATATCAATATTATTGTCCTTGGTTTATGACAAACCTAGTGGAGCACAGCCAGGGATGAATAAATGTTATAGTGATATCTGTTATGATTTTCAAACCAGTACATAGTATGCATACTGTCCTACAAATGTACTGGCATGTTTGCCTGTTCCAAGAGGCTAGAAAGAGGCAACTGTGTATACCAGAATTAAATTGAAAAGCAGCAAGACAAGACACCATCATCTGAAACCTCTTATTTTTTAAAACATCGATGATAGAGACAATCAAGTTCTGTCACTTTAGCTAGCATTTGGGCCTTTTTTGGTCCTCAACCGTTTAATGTTGTAATGATGTTCCTTGGAATAACTTCACTCATTTGTGACGTATAGTATATGATGTGATAACCAACGTGCACCCTTCAACCTCAGTCTCCTATGTTCTGCTATTTACCAGATCAATACAAACACTGAGGCAGAGCCACAAGAATACCACAACCATTTGCCTTACCTGTGGGAATGCGTGAGGAAGGCACTCTTGACTGTGGAAGCTTCAGTGAGGAGGCAGACTTGTTGTAGCAGTACAATGTCCAGGAGCAGGGTTTTTAAATACAGTTGTAAGGAATGGAAAATAATATGCAGTAAACTTATATACAGCATGTACAAAGTTTTTATAAAACAATAGCAAGACTTAACCCAGGCCTCAATAATTCCTGTCAGCGACACGTCTGGCCACAATACAACACAACATAACACAACACAACAGGAATGGCAGATGTTTCCATCAAGGGCTCACCTTGGAATAAACCATTCTGCATCAGTCAAGGTATTAGCTATATACAGGTATTAAATACAATTACCATAAATACACACTTCAATAACAGTGTTAAATCATGCCTAATGCAGTAAATACACCAAGGTACCCTTTAATATCCCCCCTGGGATTAGTCAACAATAGCAAAAAGCAAACCACAGGATAATTGGCACTCCCGAACACACCTCTGGTTTACACGCCCCCCTACAGCAAGTAGTTGAGTGATTAGAGCATTGGATCTGTAACCGAAAGGTTGCTGGATCGAATCCCAGAGCTAAATCTGTCGTTCTGCCCCTGAACAAGGCAGTTAACCCACTGTTCCTAGGCTGTCATTGTAAATAAGAATTTGTTCTTAACTGACTTGCCTAGTAAAATATATTTTTTTAATACCCTAGCACGGCAGAAGGAAATAACACTTCACATTTTCAGTTATGAGGAATCAAAAGTAAGTTCTAATATATAGATTGCGATCTTATTACCAAAACATGTGCACTTTGTAGTGGTAACAAGAGGCACGTGCCCCCTCAGATTTGTCCTTTTACGAAACTTCACTTTTAGGCCCACATTTATTTGAATTTTTTATAAAAATATCTGTCAGCAGTATTTTGCAGAGGAGGCACACTGGACCAGTCAAAGAGTATACCACCAACCCCCCCCCCCCCCCCCCCCCCACATTCTCCCTAGTAAGTGGTTCTTTCCACGGTGCACCGCAGGACGCTAGACACTCTAGTGCGTGCAGACAGTATCGTCAGTGGAGGAGGAGAGAGAGTGTAGAGTGACACACAGCTTTGGATCCGATTTTAGCTGCCGGTGATGGGCAGGACTTGCAGGAGGTATGTTTGTACACTAATTTGATCAATTTAGGTAGCCTATTGATTCCTTCTTGATTAATAAATAAAACAAAAATGTGAAGTTGGCTTTAGCTAGCCTGCCAGATAGGTTTCCAATCTCCCAACCGCATAACTACACTACATTACCAAAGGTATGTGGACACCTTCTCGTCGAACATCTCATTCCAAGATCAAGGGCATTAATATGTTGGTCCCCCCTTTGTTGCTATAACAGCCCCCACTCTCCTGGGAAGGCTTTTGACTAGATGTTGGAACATTGCTGTGGGGATTTGCTTCCATTCTGCCACAAGAGCATTAGAGAGGTCAGGTGAGGTCATGTGTTCCAATTTATCCCTAAGGTGTTGGATGGGGTTGAGGTCAATGCTCTGTGCAGGCCAGTCAAGTTCTTCCACACCGATTTCGCAAACCATTTCTGTATGGACCTCACTTTGTACACGGGGGCATTGTCATGCTGAAACAGGAAAGGGCCTTCCCCAAACTGTTGCCACAAAGTTGGAAGCACAGAATCGTCTAGAACAGGGTTCCCCAACTTCCGGCCTGCAGGCCGAATTTGGCCCGCGGGTGGGTTCATTTGGCCCTCCAAGTTTTCTTTCGACATTAAAGACTGTAAAAACACCAGGAAATTAGCTCCAAGTGATTTTAATGTAGGAAATCTGTTCCCAAGCATTCCCACGCATAATAGAGAGACACGTGATTGTATACAAATGTCAGCAAGGTTTAAAATGATTATGTTTAGTTCAAACATTATATCTGTTTGTGCTTCTTAGTCTACTAATTATTTGTAATTACGTTCCGGCCCCCGACCATCTGGTCAGTAAAAAATCGCCCCGCGGCTGAATCTAGTTCATCATCCCTGGTCTAGAATGTCATTGTATGCTGTAGCTTTAAGATTTCCCTTCAATTGAACTAAGGGGCCAAGACCGAACCATGAAAAACAGCCCCAGACCATTATTCCTCCTCCACCAAACTTTACAGTTGGCACTATGCATTCTGGCAGGTAGCGTTCTCCTGGCATCCGCCAAACACTGATTCATCCGTCGGATTGCCAGATGGTGAAGCGTGATTAATTTCCACTGCTCCAGAGTCGAATGGCGACGAGCTTCACACCACTCCAACCGATGCTTTGCATTGCGCATGGTGATGTGTGCGGCTGCTCGGCCATGGAAACCCATTTCATGATGCTCCTGACGAACAGTCGTTGTGCTGACATTGCTTCCAGAGGCAGTTTGGAACTCTGTAGTGAGTGTTTCAACCGAGGACAGACAATTTCTAGCATTCGGCTGACCCGTTCTGTGAGCTTGTGTGGCCTACCACTTCGCGGTTGAGCCGTTGTTGCTCCCTAGACGTTTCCACTTCACAATAACAGCACTTGCAGTTGACTGGGGCAGCTCTAGCAGGGCAGAAATTTGACAAACTGACTTGTTGGAAAGGTGGCATCCTATGACAGTGCCACGTTGAACGTCACTGAGCTCTTCAGTAAGGCCATTGTACTGCCAATGTTTGTCTTTGGAGATTGCATGGCTGTGTGCTCAATTTTATACAGGTGTGGCTGAAATAGCTAAATCCACAAATTTGAAGAGGTGTCCACATACTTGTATAAATATAGTGTAGATTCCAAGCCATTTCAGGATAGTAATCAAGTTAAAGTAGCTTATCTAACTATCTTAGCTGGCATGCCTGCTAGCAAGGTTGCTAGACTTTAGGAAAGCACGCAATTACTAAATGTACTGAATGTGACTCATATTCCTTTAAATATTTAACCTAGATTTCAGTAGAGATGCAGTGTTTATTTTATTTTAATAAAATAACCACCAGTCAGGAGGCTACAGACAGCTCAACAGGTATGTTTAGATATGCAGAGAAATACTTAGTTTAAATGTAATCTGGCACCTTATGATAATGTCATGATATTTGTGTATTAATTATGATGCCATGATATGTGCCTGTATTGATGATGTGTGTTTTGATCCCATATGTTGTAATTTGGATGTAATATCCTAGGCATGTTTATGCATTATATTGAGATGTGTGATTTACAACAGTCAGAAGAACACTCTCATTATAATGACAATTGAACAGGTAAAGAGGTATGCAGAACCTATGCAGAATAATATACATTAGGCATAATGTTTATGGCTCTAGATTACAGGAAAAAGCTCTTCCTCACGTAGAGTACTTCATGCCCCCTCTAAAATAATGGCTGCATGACGCCCCGGGTGATAACATTAATACAAAAAAAGCATAAGTGAAACTTGAAGAGCAACAAACAAATGGTTTGCTTGTCCAAAACAAGGCCCCAGGGTTCCTGTCTAGAAGCACGCTTTCCACTTTGCTCAGAGGACACTTTCGTTATTGCATTTTAGCTGATGGCGGGCCCAAAAATACAATTCCCATAAACGGCCCCATAGAGAAGTCAAATTAGAAAATTCATAAATAGACACTCGTTATCACCTTTGTTACAAAAATATCAATTTAATTATTCAAGTAATTGTCTTCAAGGTCTATTTTTTTTCACCACTCACATCCGAAGATATTAACATTTAATATTAATCCAATGTCTATCATATTTCTGGATGACGTGATGACTTCGTCTCTGCTCACGCTGCTCCAGTGCTAGTGCGCAGGCGTTAACGGCGTTAAAGCACAATGGTCGGACCCTGTCTCCAGTTCATATATACCTCAGTGGTCCCAATTGAATGACTGTTTCTGGCTACAAACTTCTAGCAGAATGCTTTCAAAGATAGAGTAGGATCGTGATACAATTTGAACACATGATGTTAACAAAGGCCTTATGCCCCTTTCTATTTAGTATGATTTCATTTGCAAAGCATAATACCAAACATTAATATCAATATAGCGGTATTGATTTTTTCCCCCAGACCATGGACAGCAGGGCAATTCAATTGTAGACAGCAGTTAAACTACAATATTTCCTGAGCTTTCTCCTGGATATAGGACCGACACTTCAAAACTTTATGATTTATTTTTTACTGTCTGTTTTGCCATTTGTGAATGTGTTATTCAATGCGTTTCTATGGGCTATAATATTTCAATATTTGATCAAATAACCAAAAATATGAAACATTGATACCTAAAGGGGTCCTAAAATTCTAAACCAAATAGCTAAATAATCCATGGTATGACCATTTTAAAATAATTCCATATTTTAGCTTAGTAGAACCTCCCCCAGAGTTTTGATTAATGCACCAGGTCACTTTCCTCTTTGTCAGTCAATGAACTACTGTTTGTCCAACAGGCCATCAAAGTCCTCAATGTACTGTATTGTTTTGTATTTGTAGTGCTCCATTGTCCCTAATATAGACCAGGACAAATGCTTGGCCTTGGTTGAAGATGTTGATCCCTCTCACGTCAGTGGGTTATCTGACGGTTCTGTAGGTATCATGAAAGACGAGTTAGAAAGGTTTTGTATCATTTCAGACAGCAGTTTTCAATCACTGTGGTGAAGAAGACCCAAGACCCGTCTTCTTCAGGAGGCTGAAGAAATTTGTCTTGGCCCATAAGACCTTCACACACTTCTACATATGCACCATCGAGAGCATCCTGTCGGGTTGTATAACCGCCTGGTATGGCAACTGCACCACCCGCAACAGCAGGACTCTCCAGAGAGTGGTGCGGTCAGCCCATTGCATCTCCTGGGCACCCTGCCTGCCCTCCAAGATATCCAACACCCAGTGTGCCAGGAATGCCAAGAAGATCATCAAGGACCTCAGCCACACAAGCCTCTGCCTGTTCACCCTGCTACCATCTAGCAGGCAGAGACAGTGTATAAGTGCATCAAAGCTGGGACAAAAAGACTGAAAAAAAAGCTTCTATTTCCAGACTATCAGACTGTTAAACAGTCATCACTAGCTGGCCTCCCCCTGGTATTCTGCCCTGCACCTTAGACACTGTCACTAGCCGACTACCACCCGGTACTCTACTCTGGTCACTTTAATAATGTTTACATAATGTTTGTTGTTCTGAAATCATTTCTGTAGTTAGAAACAGATAATATTAGCAGTCCTTCAATGTTATTCTGTTTAAGTGTTATTTGACCTATAATTGATTACTCACTTTATACAGTATGTACTGTATGTACTGTATTCTCGACATAGCTCATCCTATATAACTACTACTGTACATATATATATACTGGGATCTTTCAGTTCATGAATATATATATATTATATAAGTATATATATATACTTACAGCGGGTGAAATAAGTATTGAACACGTCACCATTTTTTTCAGTAAATATATTTCCAAAGGTGCTATTGACATGAAAGTTTCACCAGATGTTAGTAACAACCCAAGTAATCCATACATACAAAGAAACCAAAACAAATAAGTTCAGAAATTATTTCGCTGTGCCTGCATTAACATCTGCTAACCTGTGTATGCTACAAATAACATTTGCTTTGATTTAATTGATTGAAAGTAGTGCTCACTATCCAAAACGGGTCCCGAAAATTGCGTACTGCAGTGGCGGTCAGTGCCGTTTGTGATGAAGGATGACAAAAAAAAATTCATGAGCATGTCATTATTTCTATTACAGCATGTTGGATAACGGCCATTCATATTCCATTCACCCAGCTCAATGTAACATTGATAGGTTTAGGCTGCTATATGATACATTCATTTTCTCTTTACTCATCATGAGGTTGCTACAACCTAGCCTATGAATGAACATGGGTGCACACAGATCGAGAGAACAGTGACACATGGACATAACTTAACTTATCTGGGGTGTAATCATTAGTCCTACAGTTGCAAACAAGAGTTTCTATTGGATAAATTCAGTTATTTTTATCCCTGTTGCATTTGCTTCAGTTTAAGAAAAGTTTTTCAACATAATGAATAAACCCCTGATCACACATAAACAGTTAACTTTCATAGCAGCCACTTTGTATTCCTTCTCGCCTCTATGCACTCTCCTCCTCTCACCTTTTCCTTTCATTTGTGGACATCAATGAACAACACATCAGCTGTATGTGACCAGGGGAATAAACCTTTCCAAGCCAAACCATGTCATAACCGCTACACACAGCCTACATCGTTGTCCCCATATTAGCTAAAGTAAGGTCCCAGTCAACATAGCTAATAGAACTAATGTGTTAGTAAACCCGCTTCAATCATGCAGTATCGTTACAGTGTATAGTCAGTAAGCAGTTACACTGGCGGGCCCGTTGGCAATAAATTAATAAAACCAAAAGCTTACCTTGACTTGGAAGAGTTCCAGTGTTGTGCTGGATAGGCATAGTCAGCTAGCTAACATAGAATCACTCTGAAACTGAAAGTGAAGAAATTCATTTTTGAATTTGAAAACTATTATCTTTCTCTCTCTTTGAGTGAACTACTCACCACATTTTATGTACTGCAGTGCTAGCCTGCTGTAGCTTATGCTTTCAGTATTAGATTAATTCTCTGATACTTTGATTGGGTGGACAACATGTCAGTTCATGTTGCAAGAGCTCTGATAGGTTGGAGGACATCCTCCAGAAGTTGTCATAATTACTGTGTAAGTCTATGGAAGGGGAACCAAGAGCCTCCTAGGTTTTGTATTGAATTCAATGTACCAAGAGGAGGATGGAAGCTAGCTGTTCTCCGGCTACACCATGGTGCTACCCTACAGAGTGCTGTTGAGGCTACTGTAGACCTTCATTGAAAAACAGTGTGTTTTACTCAATTATTTGGTGACGTGAATATATTTAGTATAGTTGTATCTAGTTTTTATGAAACTCAATGAGGAGGATGGTCCTCCCCTTCTTCCTCTGAGGAGCCTCCACTAGCGTACTGTCATCCATTTTTGTATGATAAAAATATACAGCTCTGAAAAAAATTGAGACCAATGCAAAATTATCAGTTTCTCTGGTTTTACTATTTATAGTGTTTGTGTTTGGGTAAAATTAACATGTTTGTTTTCTATAAACTACTGACAACGTTACTCCCAAATTCCAAATAGAAATATTGTCATTTAGAGTATTTATTAGCAGAAAATTACAACTGGTCAAAACAACAAAAAATATGCAGTGTTGTCAGACCTCGAATAATGCAAAGAAAATAAGTTAATATTCATTTTTAAACAACACAAAACTAATGTTTTAACTTAGGAAGAGTTCAGAAATCAATATTTGGTGGAATAACCCTGATTTTCAATCACAGCTTTCATGCGTCTTGGCATGCTCAATGCTTTCACGTTGATGTTGGGTGACTTTTGCCACTCCTGGAGCAAACATTCAAGCAGCTCGGCTTTGTTTGATGGCTTGTGATCATCCATCTTCCTCGTGATCACATTCCAGAGGTTTTCAATAGGGTTCAGGTCTGGAGATTGGGCTGGCCATGACAGGGTCTTGATCTGATAGTCCTCCATCCACACCTTGCTTGACCTGGCTGTGTGGCATGGAGCATGGTCCTGCTGGAAAAACCAATCATCAGAGTTGAGGAACATTGTCAGAGCAGAATGAAGCATGTTTTCTTCCAGGACAACCTGAGTGTGCAAAGCTGTCATCAAGGCAAAGGGTGGCTACTTCAAAGAATCTCAAAAATAACATATATTTGGATTTGTTTAACACTTTTTTTGGTTACTACATGTTATGTCATAGTGTTGATGTCTTCACTTTTATTCTACAATGTAAAAAATAGTGCAAATAAAGAAAAACCCTTGAATGAGTAATATTCCAAACTTTTGGCCCCCAGTGTACCTATAAATAGTAAAACTGATAATTTTACAGTGGTCTCTTAATTGCTTCTGTATATGTCTTGCGAATCCAATTGTGCTTAAGATCCCATTCAAACTCTGGGCTTGCGGCAGTGGTAGCTACTGTAGCAGTGTGTATATTATCTAGTCACAGTTCTAGTCGGAGAAAGGTTGAAATGAGACATAATCAATATGGATGTTAAGGGAAGATGGGTGCCTCATTTGTCAGTGGTACACGGAGACCAAACTAAATTCCAATATTTTGCTCTGAATGTGCAATCTGTTAATCACACCCAATCATAATTTATGGGTGTGCTTAGCAAAATATATTACCAAATAGATGTTCACTCAACATAAGTCAATAATCGCAGAAACCTTCAATTATGTTGCACCCTATAGGGAACGAAGATGAAGCATTAAAACAAGCCAATTGACATTATATCGAATTGATTACCTTATTATAAGGAGGCATGGTTATTATTGCCATAACTCACTGCCCATTAACAATCTATTGTAGTGCTGACAGAGTGTCAACATCAGCTATTGCAGATACATATTCATCTTGTCTATTTGATTATCCCTGTTTAACAGGAAAAGTCTTCAGAAACGAGGGGGTTTAATTCCACTGTCTGAAATGTATTTCTATATTGTCTCTGGGGGGTTAAAGTACTGCATGGGACCTACACTGAACAAAAATATAAACGCAACATGTAAAGTTTTGGTCCAATGTTTCATGAGCTGAAAGATCCCAGAAATGTTCCATACGCACAAAAAGTGGATTTCAAATGCACACATTTGCACACATTTGTTTACTTCCCTGTTAGTGAGCATTTCTCCTTTGCAAAGATAATCCATCCACCTGACATATCAAGAAGCTGATTAAACAGCATGATCATTACGCAGGTGCACTTTGTGCTGGGGATAATAACACGCCACTCTAAAAGGTGCAGGTTTGTCACACAGCCTCACAACCACAGACCACATGTAACCATGCCAGCCTAGGACCTCAACATCACGCTTCTTCACCTGCAGGATCGTCTGAGACCAGCCAGTCTGAGACAAATCAAATCAAATCAGCTGATGAAACTATGGGTTTGCACATCCGAAGAAGTTCTGCACAAACTGTCAGAAACCGTCTCAGGGAAGCTCATCTGCGTGCTCGTCGTCCTCACCAGACTTCAGTGGGCAAATGCTCACCTTTGATGGCCACTGGCACGCTGGAGAAGTGTACTCTTTATGGATGAATCACGGTTTCAACTGTACCAGACAGATGGCAGACAGCGTGTATGGCGTCGGGTCGGTGAGCGGTTTGCTGATGTCAACGTTGTGAACAGAGTGCCCCATGGTGGCGAAGGGGTTATGGTATGGGCAGGCATAAGCTACGGACAACAAACACAATTGCATTTTATCGATGGCAATTTAAATACACAGAGATACCGTGATGAGATCTTGAGGCCCATTGTTGTGCCATTCATCCGCTGCCATCACTTAATGTTTCAGTATAATAATGCACGGCCCCATGTCACAAGGACTGGTTTTCTGATCCACACCCCTACCTTTTTTTTAAAAGTATCTGTGACGAACAGATGCATATCTGTATTCCCAATCATGAAAAATCTATTGATTAGGGCCTAATCAATTTATTTAAATTGACGGATTTCCTTATATGAACTGTAACTCAGTAAAATCTTTGAAATTGTTGCATGAAATTGTTGCATGTTGCATTTATATTTTTTTTCAGTGTAATTGGGCGTCATCAATCAATACATAACAGTGATTACATTTGATCACATCCTCGTTCATATTGGTGGTCCTCTCCTCAACATGTTACTGTAAAGGGATCTAAAGGATGCTGCTGTAGCCTGTGTCTTAATGAGTTTTAGACAATTACTTTCTCTATGAATTCCATTGTGTCCTATATCGGGCAACATTTATTGAAATGTGTATTATTGTAGAGAACATACAGGAATGTAGAAAAACCTTCTCAGTATTTTAAGGTTGAAATATTGAATGTGGTATTATGAAGATTACAGAATATTGCAAGATTTAGTCAATTACTTGCATGCTTACTGCTTGTAAGTTCACACATTAGAGATCAGGTGTAGATGGTTGGGGATCATGTGTGTGTATACTGTATACTGTACTGTATGTGTGAGTGTAGGGGAGGTGAGGGGTGTGTGTGGAAAAGCTGTCTACCTTCTTCTCAGCCTGTGATGCTGTCAGGCTGTGGTGCTTTATAACCCTGACAGGGTGTCCCCTACCTCACCTTCCAGTCAAGGAGCTCTGGGGGGGGGGGGGGGGGGGGGGGGGGCTGGGGGGCAGAGGGGAGACCAAGCAAATCTGCAAATTGTACAACAAATAGTGTTGAAAATTGAATTAAACTAAGTTGAATTGTATTGAAAAACTGTTTCAACTGTTAATTTGTATCTGTCCCTTATCTATTAAAAAAATCTATTTGAAAATGAACACAGGGAAAATATTACAGTTAGATACAAGCAGGTCTGTAACTACATATGAGGGAAAAAAAAGAATACGTTTCAATATGAACATCTCCACATTGCATATCTTTCCTATAGGCCGACATTAAGTTCTAAAAGGTTTTTGTTTAAATTGGTGGTTATAACATAATAAATGATATGGATTCACTCTGTGTGCAATAGTAGTGTTTAACATGATTTTTGAATGACTACCTCATCTCTGTACCCCACACATACAATCATCTGTAAGGTCCCTTAGACGAGCCGGGAACCTTGAACCTATCTGCCATGGACAGAGATGGAAATATCCGTTAGAAATTTAGAAAGAGGGGAGATCTGAAGATGCAACAAGAATCTTGGGTTGCTAATATGACTAGGAGAATGCCTTTGGCTGCTAGACAATGATTTGAAACAAAAATAACAGGAGAGCGGATATGAGGAAGTCTTTGTAAAATAATTGCTGTAAGACATGCCTCACTACATGAAGTGAAAGTTCCAGGTTTCAAACAATTAAGGAACAGTAAAAAATATAGCAATGCTAAGGCTAAGGCCTAACCATCTTCAAATCAAATCAAATACAATTTTATTGGTCACATACACGCGTTTAGCAGATGTTAATGTGAGTGTAGCGAAATGTTTGTGCTTCTAGCTCCGACAGAGCAGTAATATCTAACAATTACGCAACATATACACAGCACACACAAATCTAAGTAAGGAATTAATTAGGACTACATAAATATATGGACGAGCGGCATGGACTAAGATACAGTAGAATAGTATTGAATACAGTATATACATATGAGATGACTAATGCCAGATATGTAAACATTATTAAAGTGACTAGTGTTCCATTTCTTAAAGTGTCCAGTGATTCTAGTCTATACCTATAGGCAGCAGCCTCTAATGTGCTAGTGATGGCTGTTTAACTGTCTGATGGCCTTGAGATAGAAGCCGTTTTTTAGTCTCTCTGTCCCAGCTTTGATCATTCCAGAAGTTTGAATAGCAATGGTCGAGAGTTTTAGCTGCGCGAGTGCTACAGTCGCTATGTTGATATAACTTTGGCAGCCTAGTCCTCAACTTTGCTTTGTTAAAATCCCCAGCTGCAATAAAAGCAGCCTCAGGATATGTGGTTACCAGTTTGCATAAAGTCCAGTGAAGTTCTTTGAGGGCCTTTGTGGTATCGGCTTGAGGGGGGATAAAAACGGCTGTGTCAATGACGGAGGAGAATTCTCTTGGGAGATAATACGGTCTGCATTAGATTATGAGGTATTCTAGATCGGGTGAACAAAAGGACTTGAGTTTCTGTATGTTACTGCAATTACACCATGAGCCGTTAATCATGAAACACACCCTTCGACCCCTCTGCTTCCTGGAGAGATATTTATTCCTGTCTACGTGATGGACTGAGAATCTTGCACCGACTTTGACAGAGTATCCCGAGAGAGCCATGTTTCTGTCAAAGAAAGAACGTTACAGGCCCTGATGTCTCTCTGGAAATGAATAATTGCCATGAGTTCATCAACTTTGTTATCCAAAGACTGAACATTGGCGAGTAATATACTCGGAAGCGGTGGGTGATGTGCGTGCCTTCTAAGTCGAACCAGCAGGCCACCTCGAGTGCCTCTCCTCCACCGGCGATGTTTTGGGTCGGCCTCTGGAATAAGTTAAATTGCCCTGGGGAGAGAGAACAAAGGATCTGCTCCAGGGAAGTTGTATTCCTGGCCGTAATGCTGGTAGTTCTGGTGAGTTACCGCCGCACTAATATCCAATAGTTCTTCCCGGCTGGTGGATGGAAAGGCTTTCCCAAAAACCTTCTCAATAAATATTAACCACAGTAGCTACAAAGTAGCCTATCTCTACCTGGAAGAATTATATAATGACTACTTTCATCAATCCAACCAAACAACAGTGCTAGGTGCCTGCACAGATGAATTAAAGGGCAACTACACATATACAGCACCAGGTTGGGTCTCATTTGGGTTGAGTTTGGCTGATTGAGGAGGCCAGGTCATCTGATGCAGCACTCCATCACTCTCCTTCTTGTTCAAATATCCCTTACATAGCCTGGAGGTGTGTTTTGGGTCATTGTCTTGTTGAAAAACAAATGATAGTCCCACTAAGCGCAAACCAGATGGGATGGCGTTTCGCTGCAGAATGCTGTGGTAGCCATGCAGGTTAAGTGTGTCTTGAATTCTAAATAAATCACTGACAGTGTCACCAGCAAAGCATCCCCACACCATCACACCTCCTCCTCCCTGCTTCACGGTGGGAACCACACATGCAGAGATCATCCATTCACCTACTCTGCATCTCACAAAAACACGGCAGTTGGATAAAAAATCTCATTTTGACTCATCAGACCAAAGGACAGATTTCCACCGGTCTAATGTCCAACCAAGCTGCCTGTTTAGGAGCACTGGTGGGCTTCAACATGGATGTACTGGATATCTTACAGACATCCCGGGCTAGGCCATCGTCATCATCATCATCGTCACCTTCTTTATGATAGTAACAGGCAAGTGTGCTCAAAAGAGTACATGCTGTGATTATTATAGATTTTTAGAATGGATGTAAAATGTTACCTGGCCCCAATTGTTTTACCCTCTGGTCTCTGATTGCTGGTCTCCCCAGTCCCATCCTCAGCCCAGCTCTGTCATCCATCCCTAGCCCCATCCTCAGCCTGCAGCCCTAGCTGCAGCTCCAAGCCTTTCCTGTACCATCCCTTGTGCTGGCTGACAGGCAGCAAACCCAGGCTGACAGGTGGCCAGGTGGTGTCAAAGGCTCACCACAGAGAGCCCTGGCTGTCTCTACTCATTTCTTCCATTCTGCTCTCTGACCTTAAACCCCGCCTCTGCCTCTCCCTTCATATTCCGTTGGAGTTTGTTTTGGATTATGTCAAATATTGACCTACATTGTGATGGATGGGTTGTTTTATTCACATACTGAAAAAACAAAAGTCTCTTTGTTTTCTGTGTGTGTGCGTGTGGTGTGTGTGTGTGTGTGTGTGTGTGTGTGTGTGTGCATACTGATTTAATTGTATTTATAGATCCAAACTCTGTAATAACTCAAACATTATCTTCTGTTTTCTGTGTTGAATGGCCTGTGAATTAACTCAATAATGTATGCTTTGAATTCAGGAAAATGCAATGTCCTTTTCTCCTTTGGTGAGATCTCATGAGGTTTCCAAACATTTTCTTGTTAGATTGTTTCATTTAATTTCAGCATCACCTACTTCACTGCCAACTGAAAAGCAACTAATTATTAATTATCTTTTGATCTGAATCAGACGGGGTAATTTTGGTAATCAACACTCAATGACCAATATAACGTACCCAAATAGCTTTAATTTGTAAATGAATACCCACAGCAAGTGGCCATCAGTGTATGATTTTTTTTTTTAGCTTTATCAAAGCAGACAATCGCTTAGACAGCAACCTGTGCTGCTGTGCCTCAGCATACCTCCATTCAATTCCTACCTTTCAATGCGCTAGGCTACTTTCCTGTGTATTTCATTGTTTCTGCTCTGGAATGAGACACTCTCCCCTGCCTCACTGTAATTGCTTTTCATGTAAATGGAGATTGGTCGGTAGATCAGCTGAAGATGAGAGGGAGGAAATATGCCATCCGTACCTCTACACGCACACACCATTAGTGATTAGAGTGTTGCCAAGTAAGTCTTTCTAACAAGGGCTAAAATGACTGAAAAAATCCAGAGATTAGAATGCATGGCACTAGTGGGCCCAGGACGAGGCGAGGTCCCTGGAGAAAAAACACCTACGAGAGAAACAGTTAAATGACCCTAAATCAGACTTAATTTGATATTTGATCTCTCTCACCCCTGAAGCGTAATGGCTATGAATATGTGATCCTTTCAGTTCAAGACATGATGAAAGTATCTCTCTGGCTCAGGCTGTACAAAGGTGTGCCGTTAGCAGGGACATTCATACAGCCATGAATGTAATGGATGCACTCCAGCTCTTGGCTTGGCACACTTAGCTCTTTTCTATGTTCATCTGAGAGATATACTGTATCTGTTTGGAAAACTATACTTTGGTCATATTGCCATCTTTCACAGACAAAGCGTCTTCTTAATGGACATCTCATTGCCCCCTCTTATCTCTTCTAATGCATCACTTTCCTCTGAAACGAGACGCTGTGAAAATACAGAGTTTGATGTCTGTGCCATGTTTTAATTGCATCCCTGCATTACAACTCCTGGGAGGGATCGTGGCCTCGCTAATGGCACTACTCATCAGCGCCTGTGAATGCAATTAGCCGAGTTAGCGAATACCCTCAGCTCTGAGGTGACCTGTGTGTTTGGGTGTCATCAGATGCATAAAGGAGCTGAGCAGCTCTCATTTACTAACTTGGAGGAGGTGCAGACTGTTGGCTCTAATGCTTGTTTATGCCCAAACATTACCATTAAAAAGGCACAGCTTTTTAAACTAAGGATGATGTTCTCTACTGGTCTGATTCATTAAACACATTAGTACGAAAGCAGGAAAACATTGGTCACCTTTGAATGTTTTCCCCATTACTCTTAAGTGATGGGAAACATAACGAGGTGATCTTTGTTTTTTGCTGCTGTACTTAGAAGCCATCATAAGGTGAGGGTGATTTAACACAAATACACGCCCACATACTGACTCATGTACACACACACACACACACACATATTCATGCACATACACACCCAAACTGTTTTTGAACACTTACAGCAACCTTTCACTAAAGCACTCTTGTTTGCAAATTGCAATATGAATACAGAAAAGCTATTTTGTCAACTTTAATATGTTGATGCATTTTTTTTTATCAATCCCTTTCAGGCGATGGTCGAAACTCTTTTTCTTCTCTCAACCCACTCTCCATCTTTATTTTTATGCACAATCTCAAGCTTCCAAACAAATACAATCTTCCTTTCTTTTCTTGCACTCCTCACTAACTCCCTCTTTTCCCCTGTGATGCATGCTCATATTGCCTCTACACCTCTCTCTCTCTCTCGCTCTCTCTCTCTCTCTCTCTCTCTCTCTAATCCTCTCTCTCTCTCTGTTCCTCGCTGGGAGAATATTTAACCTTGGACAAGATCGGGGAGCAGATGGTGGGCCCTTATGTGCGTCCAGCACAGTCCACAGCTAATGAAGTGACGTCTCTATAAACACCTGACAGAGGGTCAAGCCAGCACAGCCTTGAAGAGGACCAGCTCCGGCTGCACTGAGCAGCCCTCAGCAGGCCCGGGTAATGAGCTTTCACTCTCCTCTTACAGCTCCCCCATTTCACCCTACCGTAACGCCATCCAGGACAGCCCTCCAATCTGCCAACACACCCACACCCCCTCTCGGCCCCCGTTTCTGTTATTGTAAACAAACACACACAGTCACACAGTCACACACACACACACACACAGACACGCACACCACAGAATTAGCAACTGGTCATGGCAAATACCATATGGTGCATAACTGCGTGGCAACCCATGGACTCCCCCTTCTTCTGCATGTACTGTATGAATAGCCTATAGCATTTAGTGAATAGCTCTTTCATCAACACAACAGCACAGAAATATGGTAGATAGATAGTGTGCTTTTCCTGTAATATTCTATAGAATATATAATAGAATAGACATCCAGTGTTGATATGCTTATGATGAGTCAGAGCCATTCATAATGCCTGTACTTTTTTCAATAATTTAGCTTGTTTCTTGAAATGCTCATGAGACCATCAGAAGAAGAAATAGGTTAGGCACTATCTCCTACTGGAGAATTAATATATCTACAGCTACACTTTGGTCTCCCATTCAAGGTTTTAACCAAGCCCAAACCTGCTTAGCTTTGATGTTTGTCCCTGACTATTTCCAATGTGCTGTTATGACAGTGATTGTGGATAGAGCTCCACTTAAAAACTAAACGGATACCTTGTTGCTTTCAAAGTCATTGCAAAGGTTAGGTTTTACAGAGCAAATGTTATCATACTTTATCACTCATATATGCTATAGGTAACTGCAAAAAATAATGAAAACACTTGAGTAAATGTGGGATCCAAAGTATATTGAAAGCAGGTAATTCCACACAGTGTGGTTCCTGAGTTAATTAGGCAATTAACATCCCATCATGGTTAGGGTTATGTATAACAAAACTGGGCAGACGTGAATCCAACACATCAATTACTAATTTATAGACAAACTGGAATTAAAGCCAGATTAAGTCAGTGGCACAAACGGAAGTGTCCAAGCAGAAGATACGTCTCCTTCAAATGTTGATATTTGTTTGTGCTGAAAACCAAACACAATTCAATATCACATTTGAAATAGAATAAATAGCCTATTAACTTGTCAACAAGTTAACAAATTATACATATTTATAAAGCCATTTTTACATCAACAGTTGTCACAAAGTGCTTATACAGAAACCCAGCCTAAAACCCCCAGTACAAGCAATGCAGATGGAAAGGCACGGTGGCTTGGAAAAACTCCCTAGAAAGTCAGGAACCTGGGAAGAAACCTAGAGAGGAACCAGCCCCTGAGTGGTAGCCAGTCCTCTTCTGGCTGTGTCGGGTAGAGATTATTAAAGTACATGGCCTTTACGATGTTCAAACGTTCATAGATGACCAGCAGGGTGAAATAATAATCATAGTGTTACAGTGGTTATAGTGGGTGCAACAGGTCAGCACCATAGGAGTAAATGTCAGTTGGCTTTTCATAGCAGAGCATTCAGAGGTCAGGAGAGAGAGAGAGAGAGAGAGAGAGAGAGAGAGAGAGAGAGAGAGAGAGAGAGACGCATGCAGAAGAGCAGAAACTGCATCAGACAGGGGACAGCCAGGAGTCGGGGACAGCCAGGAGTCGTCAGGCCAGGTAGTCCTGAGGCATGGTCCCAGGGCTAAGGTCCTCCGGCAGGGGAGAGAGAGAGAAAGAGAGATGGGAGATTTAGATGGAGCATAAGTTCACACAGGACACCAGATAAGACAAGAGAATTACACCAGATAGGACAGACTGACTGTAGCCACCCGGTACATAGACTATTGCAGCATAGATACTGGAGACTAAGACAGGGGGTCAGGGGACTCTGTGGCCCCGTCTAAAGTTACCCCCGGACAGGGCCAATCAGGCATGATATAACCCTACCCACTTTGCCAATGCACAGCACTCACACCACTAAAGGGATATCAACAGACCACTAACTTACTACCCTGAGACAAAGCCTAGTATAGCCCACAAAGATCTCCCCGACCGCACAAGCCCGAGGGGGCGCAAAACCAGATCACCTCAATGACTCAACCGACTCAAGTCGAGTATAGTGGAAAAAAGCCTGGCACGACGTGATGCACCTATCCTAGGGACGGCATGGGAGAGCTCGAGCAAGCCAGTGACTCAGCCCCGGTAATAGGGTCAGAGGCAGAGAATCCCAGTGGAGAGAGGGGAGCTGGCCAGGCATAGACTGTAAGGGTGGCTCGTCACTCCAGTGCCTTGCCGTTCACCTTCACACCCCTGAGCTAGACTACACTCAATCATAGGACCTACTGAAGAGATGAGTCTTCAGTAAAGACTTAAAGGTTGAGACAGTCTGAGTCTCACACATAGATTGGCAGACCATTCCATAAAAATGTATCTCTTATCCAGCTTCGTGAGCAATGCTTTTCCAACAGTCTTGAAGGAGTTCCCACATATGCTGAGTGCTTGTTGGCTGCATTTCCTTCACTCTGCGTTCCAACTCATCCCAAACCATCTCAATTGGGTTGAGGTCGGGTGATTGTGGAGGCCAGGTCATCTGATGCAGCACGCCATCACTCTCCTTATTGGTCAAATAGCCCTTACACAGCCTCTGGATGTGTTGGGTCTTTGACCTGTTAAAAAAAAATTGATAGTCCCACTAAGCGCAAACCAGATGGGGTGGTGTTGAGATGTGTCTGTTACTTGAACTCTGTGAAGCATTTATTTGGCCTGCAATCTGAGGTGCAGTTAACTCTAATGAAGCTCTGGGTCTTCCTTTCCTGTGGCGGTCCTCATGAGAGCCAGTTTCATCATAGCGCTTGATGGTTTTTGAGACTGAGACTTTTTGAGAAACGTTAAATATCCGGATTTACTGATCTTCATGTCTTAAAGTAATGATGGACTGTTGTTTCTCTTTGCTTATCTGAGCTGTTCTTGCCATTTATATGGACTTGGTCTTTAACCAAATAAGGCTATCTTCCGTGTGCCACCCCTACCTTGTCACAACACAACTGACTGGCTCAAACGCATTAAGAAGGAAATTAATTCCACAAATTAACTTATACCAAGGCACATCTGTTAATTGAAATGCATTCTAGGTGACTACCTCATGAAGCTGGTTGAGAGAATGCCAAGAGTGTGCAAAGCTGTCATCAAGGCAAAGGGTGACTACTTAGAAGAATCTAAAATATAACATATTTTGATTTGTTTCCATATGTGTTATTTCATAGTTTTGATGTCTTCACTATTATTCTACAATGTAGAAAATAGTAAAAAATAAAGAAAAACCCTGGGATGAGTAGGTGTACAAACTTTTGACTGGTATTGTGTATATATATCTTTTTTTACTGTAGCCTATGCTTTTTAATAAATTGTGGTATCAACCCACAATGGAGTAGGACAAGAATATTCTGTGCCCCCACCCGAATTGCAGTTTATTTATTATTATTTTTTATTTTATTTAACGTTTATTTAACTAGGCAAGTCAGTTAAGAACAAATTCTCATTTACAATGACATCCTACCTACAGGGTCAGCCATAGTAGTACGGCGCCCCTGGAGCAAATTAGGATTAAGTGCCTTGCTCAAGGGCACATCGACAGGTTGATGAAAACACAAAGACAGTCAATAACCTGCAGACCTTTCGCGACTTCGCCAGCTATTGCGCTCATAATAAAGGTTGTGAAACTAGATCAAATATTTCTAACACACCCCCGGACGTACAATATAGCGCTACTGCCAGCGCTTAGATTTACCATTGCGTTATTTTGTTAAAATAGAGCAATATGTGCAATATGGTTTAGATGAGAAGCTCTTGTATAGTTTCAATTGCTATACTTATTTTGTTTTGTCTATGTACTATGGACGGTATGCTAATATATGCACTCACACATGAAGCAGGACTGTGGCTTTGGTCACACCACATCTAAGGCTAGTGTAAACAACAAAAAAGTGAGGCAAGTTATATTTTTCACAAATCCATGTGTATAAAAGGTTAATTTACAGTACGTCCAAAAATGTATGTAGCAACTAAGGATTCTAGCTTTAAGGCTATCATACAAACTAATGTAACATTTACAAAATCTATATTTACAAAAAAGTATATGGTGAATTGGAAATGATGCAGACAATTTCACTGATAGAAGCCACAATCTAGCTTCAATATTAAAGCTGACGTTTAGCCTCTCGAGTGGCGCAGCAGTCTAAGGCACTGCATCTCAGTGCTAGCTGTGTCACTACAGATCCTGGTTTGATACCGGGCTGTGTTCTTGTCCCATTGCGCTCTAGCGATTCGTGTGGCAGCGCATGCACGCTGACATGGTTGCCAGGTGTAAAGTGTTTCCTCTGACACATTGGTGCTGCTGGATTAAGCGAGCATTTTGTCAAGAAGCAGTGTGGCTTGGCGGGGTTGTGTTTCTGAGGATGCACGGCTCTCGACCTTTGCCTCTCCCCAGTCCATACGGGAGTTGCATTGATGGGACAAGACTGGAACTACCAATTGGGGAGAAAAATAAATACAATTGCTGACATTCCACCTTAAAATGAATAACATAGCCATATTTTGAGTTTACTGTAACTTTCTTCTTATGTAATCATATAAAGCATGTGTACTCAAGATAGCATGCATTGGTCATCACAGGTAGCGGAGAGGTTGCTGGACAAGGTAGAAATCTGTTGTTCTACCCCTGAACAAGGCAGTTAACCCACAGTTCCTAGGCTGTCATTGTAAATAAGAATTTGTTCTTAACTGACTTGCCTAGTTTAAAAAAAAAATACAGGTCTGTGGAAATCTTCACAATTGCTGTAATAATCTGTGCAGAATCTTAAATGGCATTGATCACTTGCACCATGTACTTGTAATGTAATCTCAATCCAGGTTATTTTGTTCTGCTATTAGATGAAGCACAGTGATAACACATTCATCTGTTATATAAACAATACAAATATCTGACATTGCATTCCCATTTTAACTTTGCTGTAATTTTAAATGGTTGAAACCGCAGTGATAACACATTGGAAATTCTCCTAACTTTTGGCTGTCTTTTTCAGATGGTTGAATATAGGTTGAATCCTCATTGATCATTGTCTCAACCAAATATTACTTGATTATCCACGTTGAAATTATGTGGTGTGCCCAGTGGGATGGTATTACATAAGACCAAATGAAGAGCTCTTCACATGGACCATTAAGGACCTGTTGTAGACCCTCCTGATCTCCTCTGACTGTCACCAGAGAGAAACCGCTTTGTCTGCTCCATTCATCATGGTGAGATTTCAAGTCACATGCTCTAATGCAGTCCCTCCATCAAAAAACACGAGTGGGAGCATTACACGTGGGGAAGCTTCTCTGACGTGCTTGATATGTAAATAGTTTTTTAATCTGATATGGTTTGAATTTGATCTTCCAAAAACAATATTCTGTCCATTTGTCTCAGAGCCATATAAAAATGAGTACCTTCAATCAAAAGCTAAACTGAGTTTATGGCTGTCATTTTAAGGGGATTTTGTTCATTCTCATCAATTCACCCTTATATGATTTACACATTCCCCGAGAGATTCATTTCTAAGCCGAGATCCATTTCTATCTCCATTAAAGTTCATCTGTTTGCACATTTAGCCACTTTTCATGTTTTATGGTCTCCAGTCCATCATTGGAATATTACAGGACACTCCCTCTAGTATACCCCTTCATCTCACATGGGAAGCAAAAGCACCATCACAGGCAGTTCGCTACTCTGCTAATGACCGCCTCATTCTCTGCCTATAGATTTACTATAAATGGAAATGTTAACGGTAGACCAGGGATCTGTTCTCCCAGAATTGTTACAGACAGGACCACAGCTTCCTTTTATCTTATGTCTGTGCTGTGGATGGTGAGACTGGACCAGAGTTTATTTACAGTGCCTTCATAAAGTATTCTCACCCCTTGACTTTTTCAACATTTTGTTGTGTTACAGCCTTAATTTACTATAGATTAAGTTGCATTTTTTTTGTCACAATACCCGATTATTAACACATATTGAATACTTATATATTAGTGTTTAATTTTGCATATTTATGTATTTTTTTCTTCCATTTTGACATTACTGTGACGATGCGAGTGGAGGTGAAAAATAGCTAAATAAAAAACAAAAGCTTATTTTATGTCAGAAAGGAAATAACTACAGCAACTCACTGAACAGCACAAATGGCGTGAAAACAATAACCTGTGAGGGGTAACACAAACACACAGAACTTAAAGAGAACACAATGAGCTAACACAACACAGGTGTGGATGATAAGGGTGTTGCTGCCATTGTACTACTGCCAGCAGTTAGAACACCGGCTAGGAGGAGCGCCTGAGAGGAGGAGGTGCCACAGCTCTACACGGGGCATTCGTTACAGTACCCCCCTCCCTAGGCGCGGCTCCTGAGGGTGAGGAGCTGGCCGATCCGGACGGCGTGCGTGGAACTCTGCTGTGATAGAGGGGTCGCATATGTCCACTGCCCGAACCCAGCTACGCTCCTCAGGGCCGTAACCCGCCCAGTCCACTAGGTACTGGATCCGGCCCCGCCGTAGCCGAGAGTCAAGCACTTTCTTCACCCGGTAAGCCAGACCTCCAGCTACCTCCTTTGGGGGTGGAGGTGCCACTGCAGGGCCGGATCCCCCCAACAGACCAGGAACCACCGGTCTGAGGAGAGAGACATGGAAAGATGGAGAGAGATTAGTGTAAGGTGGGGTTAATCTTAATCTGTAGGTGACCTCATTAACTCTCCGTAGGACAGTGAATGGCCCCCACATACCGGGGCTCCAACTTACAACAGGGCAGGCGGAGCTGGAGGTCCCTCGTGGACAGCCAGACCTTGTCCCCTGGACGGTAAAACGGTAAACCATGAGCGGCGGACCAGACCCCTCAGCTTTCCTAAACCACTCCTCCACCGCCTGTACCTCACTCGAACCCCTCCTCCAGGGGCACAGCGGAGGCTGGAAACCGAGTACCACCTGGAAAGGGGTTGGACCTGTGGAGGAATGGCGTAGGGAGTTCTGAGCGTACTCCGCTCAGGGGAGAAAGCGGGTCCACTCACCTGGCTGTTCCATACAATAGGATCGGAGGAACCTCCAGAGCTCCTGGTTTGTGCGTTCCGCCTGCCCGTTAGCCTGTGGGTGGTACCCGGATGTGAGGCTGACCGCGACCCCCAGTCTTGACATGAACGCCTTCCAGACTCGTGATGACTCGACACTATGTCCTCCGGAAGTCCATAGAAATGGAAGACCTACTGAAACAGCACCTCAGCGAACTGGAGCACAGCGGGGAGGCTGGGCAGTGGCAGGAATCGCACCATCTTCGAAAACCTGTCCACTATGTCCCAGGAGACGGGACCCACGATGCAGGACGGTGGTAGGATGGGTGTGTCTTTAGCAGATCAGCCCCCCGGTCGTGGATACGGGAGAGTGCGTCAGCCCTGCCATTCTTCGTCCCCGGGCGATAGGTCAGGGTGAAGCGCTCGAAATAGAGAGTCCAACCCCTGAAGGGGGTTAAGGTGCCGGGCTGCCCTGACGTACTCCAGGTTCCGATGATCCGTCAGGACAGTGAGCGGCTCATGAGCACCCTCCAGCCAATGTCTCCACTCCTCTAATGCCAACTCTGTCATCCCTACCCCAACCTCTGATGCGTCGACCTCAACCGTGAAGGGCTTGAGCGGGTCCGGGTGACGTAGGACGGGTGCCGTGGTGAATCGGCCCTTCAGGTCGAGGAACACCTGCTCGGCTTCAGAGGTCCAGTTGAGACATTGAGGGTGTCCCTTCAACAATGACGTGAGTGGAGTCGTAATGGAGCTGAATCCCTTGATGAATTGCCAGAAAATTTTGGCAAATCCGAGAAAGCTTTGTAGTGCCTTGATGGTCTTCGGGACTGGCCATGACCTCACCGCCTCCACCTTCAGTTCCTCCATCTTGACCCCCTCCGGAGCGATGCGGTACCCAAGGAAGGAAACGGCCGTTTGGTGGTAGGCGTATTTTTCATCTGACATACTGATGGTTCTGTAGTAAACATTTGAGGACAGCACGAATGTGGTCCATGTGTTCTGGGAATGTTGGTGAATAGACCAAAATGTTGTCAATATAGACTACCACATACCTCCCCAACATGTCCCGAAATACCTCATTCAGAAATGACTGGAACACCGCTGGGCTGGGGCATTGGCGAGTCCATATGTCATCACGAGGTATTCATAGGGACCCGACGCCGTGCTGAATGTGGTCTTCCACTCGTCTCCTTCCCGGATATGCACAAGGTTGTATGCGCTCTGGAGGTCCAGTTTGGTAAAGAAGCGCGCCCCCCTCAGCTGCTCTAGGGCTGCAGGAACGAGGAGCATTGGATACCGGAACTTCGTCGTTACCTCATTTAGTCCTCAGTAGTCAATGCACGGCCTCAGAACCCCGTCCCTCTTTTTGACGAAGAGGGGAGGTGGAATGGCGGATGTGGCCCTGCTCTAGCGTCTCTTTGATGTAGGTCTCCATCGTCTCCGTCTCGGCCATAGAGAGCGGATATATTCTTCTTCGGGGGGGCGTGGCATCTGGTATGAGGTCTATGGCACAGTCCCAGGGGCGGTGAGGAGGGAGACACCTGGCCTTTTCTCGAGAAAACTCCCCACTCAGATCTTCGTAATCTGGCGGAATGCTCCCCGTGAGGGTGCTCTCTGGACTCTCCACCGACGTGGCTCCACACGTAATGGTCAAGCAGGTCCCCCGACATCTGTCCGACCAACCTAGGATCCTTTGTGCACTCCAGACGATGTTGGCGTCATGTTGCTGGAGCCATGGAAGTCCCAGGATGACCAGATGTATGGAGGATGAGATCATCAACGTGAGTAATCGACCCAGACCCCACCGGTCAGCCATCCAGGGCTTGGATGGGCATAGAGGACCTCAAACGTCAGTTGGAGAGCGTCTACCAAGGACCGGTCAATGAAACTCCCTGCAGCTCCGGAGTCGATCAAGGCTGTGGACACATGGTTGGGGAAGTCACCAGACAGCACAACTGAACAACAGAAGGGGCTAGCTATACTGTCGGCACGCAAAGCACTTACTGTGACGACTCCGCCGTTCTCTCTCCTCTGCGGAGAGTCTCGTGATCCCCAGCTCCATCGGCTCCGGTCCCGGCTCTGCCCTGTGGAGTGGGAGATGAGACCGGCGCACCAGCCGGTCATAGTCCCAGAGCTGCCCGTTGAAGGCAATAGCCCGGGCGATGTAGGCGTCCAGCGTCATAGACTGACTTACACAAGCCTGACTTACACAAGCCAACTCCATTTGGACCTCAGTCCGCAGACCCGGCTTATTCCACCCACTGGACGCCGCCAACATCTGGCATACTCCGATGCCGTGCCCTGACCCTGAGTAAGGCGCATAAGCCGCTCGCCACCATCTCGCCCCTCCGCAGGGTGATTAAATACTGCTCGGAACTGAGCAATGAACCGGGGAACCGACCTCAATTCCTCAGCACTGCCCTCCCACAGTGCCATTGCCCATTCAAGAGCATGCCCCGTGAGGAGAGTGATCATCGTAGATACCTTCTCCGAGTCCGGCACCGGCTGATCGCCCAAGTACAGCTCGCACTGGAGAAGGAATCCATGACATCCCTCCGGATTACCGTCGTACTTATCTGGAACGGCTCTCCAGAGTTCCCCCCCTCGGGACGTGTCGAGACGAGAAACGATCATGTGCTGGTGACGCTGTGGCTCCAGCTGGACTCACTGGGCGATCCCCGCCCAATCGTGGTGCCATGAATGACATCATCTCCCCGAGCGTGGTCACCGACCCAGCAACCTGCTCCTCCATGGCTCGGAGTCTCTCCTCTAGCGCAGGTGCCCAACCGGGTGGACCAGCTCCCTCTCCGCGCCCGTCCATGCTCATACTCGGGTGACGAGTGGAAAAAGGAAAAATTGCCTCGGTTTGGACGGGTTATTCTGTGACGATGTGAGTGGTGATGGCGAAAAAAGGAGGCGAGAAATAGCGAAATAAAAATCAAAAGCTTCTGTAATGACAGAAAGGAAATAACTACAGCAACTCACTGAACAGCACAAATGGCGTGAAAACAATAACCTGTGAGGGGTAACACAAACACACAGAACTTAAAGAGAACATAATGAGCTAACACAACACAGGTGTGGATGATAAGGGTGTTGCTGCCATTTTACTACTGCCGCCAGTAGATTGTTGAAAAAAATTACAATTCAGTCTATTTTAATCCCACTTTGTAACACAACAACATGTGGAAAAAGTAAAGGGTGTGAATACTTTCTGACGGCACTGTATGCAGAGGAGCACCACAATAATAATAATTACTGTCTACAATTGAACATCTTGTCACGCACACCTTTCAAAACAGCAACTCTTCACATTCAACTCCCAATAATAATTAGAAAGTGGTTCCCTCCGTTTTCTCCTACAGTAACCACTGTCTTTCTCTCCTCTCACTCCTCTTCTTTTATTACCTGATTATCTACTTCGTATTTTTAATCTTGCCATCTGTCTATCCCTGTTTGGTGGCTAACCTTATTTCTTACTCGCCTAACTTGAATCTCTCTCTCTCTCTCTCTCTCTCTCTCTCTCTCTCTCTCTCTCTCTCTCTTTTTCTCTCTCTCCACACACACACACTTTGCTGTGCCAGCACTTATACTATGGTGAAATAGCTGGTGGGGGGGGGGTGGGGGGGTTGGGGGGGCTGGTGGACATGGTCCCAGATGAGAGCAGTCAATATTTCATATCTAGACCTGGAAGGAGACACAGAGGGCAGACCGAATTCAAATAGGGTAAGATGTATAACTCACATACACAGACAGAGTTTTAACAGTCTTGCCAATGGGAAATACTGCAGGATGTTCAGCAGCTGAATCCATTTATTTGCAAATTTAACACACTGGCAAGATGACAAACGCTAGCACTATGGAAACAAAATTGAATGTGAGGACAACAATAAAAAGTGGGCATACATTAGCATAAAACAAATTGTTTGACTTCACATCTTTAAATGTGTTGTGCGCACCCCGCGTAGCCTAGGTTTCATTGAAAATGTGAATATTATTATTTGTGAATAATATCAGTTTTGCTCTGTGATTAGGTTTGGCCTGTAATTATACAGTATCCATTTCAAAGGTGTTGTAATGCATGCCAACAGCTCTGGATGAAAAGGGTCTTCCCTGCTTTGCTGCCAAGTCCCATTCTCTCCCTGAACTCGATCAGCCATTCAGCCCATGTACGCCTGAGATTATTATTAGTTTCTCATATTGAATTCCATGGCCTATAGAATAACTCTGCAATCAGTTCACATTTCTAAACATAGCCTTCTCAGGTACATCTGCTCTCACACAACCTCATGTGAATAGATACTCTATTCAGGGTTTAAATATTAGTAGCATAGAATGATGTAGCGTGATCAATTCCACTCCGTGAATGGGAATAATGTGTGCACTCTGGAGGAGATGTTAACAATGTTCAGACCAAAGAAGGCCCATGTATTGTGCTGCTACAGCATAGAACCAATGGATGCCGAATGTTTACCCAGCAGACGCTCTGGGAAATTATGAATAGTATATACAGTGACTTCAGAAAGTATTCACACCCCTTGACCTATTCCACATTTTGTTGTGTTACAGACTGAATTCAACATTTATTAAATAGTTTTTTTCTCTCTCACCCATCTACACACAATACCCCATAATGACATAGTGAAAATGTTGTTTTTAGAGATTTTTGAATTTCATTGGAAAATCAAATAGTCATATCAAATCAAATCAAGCGTTATTTATATAGCACATTTCATACATGAATGCAACACAATGTGCTTCACAGGAAAAAACAAATAAGCAATGAAAATGAAAACTGAAATATTTACTACACAAGAGACATAATGCTAACTGAAAGACTAAATAGTACCCTAAGGAAAAGCAAAACTAGAAAAGTGTGTTTTAAGATCCCTTTTAAATGTGTCCACGGTTTTGGCACACCTCAGGTTCTCTGACAGGCTATTCGAGAGGCAGGGGGCATAGTAACTAAAAGCTGCCTCTCCATGCTTCTTGGTCCTAGGCTTTGGGATAGTTAAAAGGCCAGCGCCAGAGGACCTGAGGGGCCTACTGGGTACATAACTTAAAAGCATGTCTGATATGTATTGGGGTTATTTTAAAACCAATAGAAGAATCTTAAAATGAATTCTAAAACTCACAGGCAGGCAGTGCAGACACTTTAAAATCGGTGTAATGTGTGCTCTCCATCTGGTATTGGTCAGTACCCGTGCTGCAGCATTCCGTATGTTTTGCAGTTGACCAATGGCTTTCTTGGCTAGACCAGACAGGAGAGCATTACAGTAGTCAAGCCTGCTTGTAATAAAAGCATGGATGTGTCTCTCTGTACCAGCTTGAGATAGAAACGGCCACACCTTGGCAATGTTCCTCAAGTGGTAAAAAGCTATTTTGGTCATATTCCTAATGTGTGATTCAAAATTGAGTTCAGAATCTAAAATCGTATCTTTATTGCCCGTGAATTCAAATGTGCGGCCAGATTCTCTCTCTGTGCTTTGGCTCCAATAATAAGTACCTCAGTCTTGTGTTGATTGGAGGAAGTTGTGAGCCATCCAAGTATTTAAATCACTTATACAGTCTAATAATTTATCTGTGGAGCTAAAATCCTCTCGTGACAACGAAATGTAAAGTCATGTATGGTCTGCGTAGCATTGAAAATCAATGTTGTGCTTTCTAATAACGCTGCCAGGGGGAAGCATATATAAACTGAACAATACTGGACCAAAATCGAACCAGATGTGATATCTTTTTTCTCTGAGGGTGACAAAAATCTCTTGACCGGAGAGGCCAACCAACCTCTCTAGTCTATCCAGAAGGACAAGTATTCAAACCCCTGAGTCAAGCACATTTGTCAGCTATTACAGCTGTGAGTCTCTAAGATCTTCCCACACCTAGAATGTGCAACATTTGCTCATTATTTTTTTCAAAATTATTCAAGCTCTGTCAAATTGGTTGTTGATCATTGCTAGACAACCATTTTCAGGTTTGTCCATAGATTTTCAAGTAGATTTAAGTCAAAACTGTAATTCGGCCACTCAGGAACATTACCTGTGTTTTAGGTTATTGTCCTGCTAAAAAGTGAATTAATCTCTCAGTGTCTGGTGGAAAGCAGACTGAACCAGGTTTTCCTCTAGGATTTTGCCTGTGCTTAGCTCCATTCCAGATTTTTTTATCCTGACAAACTCCCCAGTCCTTAACAATTACATGCATACCCATAGCATGATGCAGCCACCACTATGCTTGAAAATATGGAGAGTGGTACTCAGTAATGTGTTGTATTGGAATTACCCCAAACACGAACACTTTGTATTCATTAAATTTTTCGCAGTAGATAGATAGATAGATAGATAGATATTTATTGATCCCCCGGGGGGGAAATTTCATAGTATTACTTTAGTGCTATGTTTTGGAGTAGTTTTATTCTGTACAGGCTTCCTTCTTTTCACTCTGTCACTTAGGTTAGTATTGTGGAGTAACGACAATGTTGATGTATTCTCAGTTTTCTCCTATCACAGTCATTAAACTCAGTTTTAAAGTCACCATTGGCCTCATTGTGAAATCCTTGAGTGGTTTCCATCCTCTCCGGCAACTGAGTTAAGAAGGGCAGCTGTATCTTTGTAGTGACTTGGTGTAATGATACACCATCCAAAGTGTAATTAATAACTTCACCATGCGCGAAGAGATATTTAGTGTCTGCTTTTATTATTTTTACCTATCTACAGATAATTGTACATAGATGAGATAGTCATTCAAAAATCATGTTGAACACTATTGTTGCACACAGAGTGAGTCCATGCAACATATTATGAGACTTGTTAAGCGCATTTTTACTCCTGAATTTATGCTTGCATAAGAAAGGGGTTAAATACTTATTGACTCAAGACATTTCAGCTTTGAATTTTTTATTTATTTGTAAAAAAAAAACAACATAATTCCACTTTGACATTATGGGGTATTGTGTGTAGGCTAGTGGCAAATCTAAATGTAATCCATTTGAAATTCAGGCTGTAACACAACAAAATGTCAAGGAGTGTGAATACTTTCTGAAGGCACTGTAAATACACATCAGTGTCATACTTAAATCAAGATCCTTTTGATTACCTCTTACAGGGCAACAACCATCGATAAGGCATGAAATTAAAAAGATAAACACTAAGTGCTGACTAAGGTCAGTATTCAGGTATGAACATTATTTTGCTTCAACACATTTGGAGCTTTTTTGTTAGATATTGTACCGTACGCCTACATCTTACATGCCTGACCCTCCGACCGTTTCCAATAACAACATTACAATACAACATTATATAGTTATAAAACTAAATTTCAGCACCAGCCGCGGGGCCCTGGGCAAGGTGCTAGCTGTTGGCTGTTTAAGCAGTGTTTGATCTCTGCAGAGACCTTCTCTTGGCTCCTCTATCGGGCCTCTACAGTTGGGCACAGAGTCATTTCATTCCGGTTGCCTGCATTTGTTTGTATAATGCCACGCTTGGCTTTCGCATAGACATAATTAAATCAAGCCTAATACACTATTTATGCATTCTACCTCTGAATTATTCACACTGCAGTTTTTGTGCGTTATTGCATTTTTGTAGAGTCAGTAAGAAGTTGTGAGGCTGCCGTTATTGAACAGAACCCCCTTAAGATGACATATTTTATTCATTAATATAGCCCTATACAAGACTACACAATGCATTCATGTAAATGCTGTGTTTGCAATTCATATAATTCAAACATAAATTGTATAATAAGTACAATTACAGTATCCTGCCTCCAGAGAGTGTATTACAATACATTTTTATGAAAAGTTTAAAGAACATAACATTCTTTAGAAATTACTACTAAAACACACACACACAGACACAGACACACACACACACACACACACACACACACACACACACACACACACACACACACACACACACACACACACACACACATACACATACACATACACACACACACACACACACACACACACACACACACACACACACACACACACACACACACACACACACACACACACACACACACACACACACACACACACACACACACTTGGCCTTGTTCAGAACAACCTGTTCTCCTTCGTTAGACCCATCCTCAAATGCCCTGAAGGCTTCTGTAAGGCTTCTCAGCACTCGCTGTTCATACCAAAGAACAAAAGGACCATGACAAGAAACACAATGTTTTTTATTTATTTTCATGAAAGTCTGCATGAATGGAATGACTACTGTACATGCACACTTTTATGTTCAATGTCCTCTCAGCGGACCTCAATTAAACAAGTATAAATTCCACTGACATTTGTCTCCCATAGACATTACAGTAAATTGTGTGTGAAATACATTGGATCCGTAGCATCGATAGTCATTTCCTCCACGTGACTTGGAGACGCTGTGAATTGGAAACTGACAGAGAGGTTAATTAAGCGGAGTAGATTCTGACGTTACAGTTCAAATGAAAATAAAATGATATCAAAAGTCATCCATCACAGTCAGGGGCTCTATGCACCTATCATGCAATCATTGTACAGTATACTGAAAGTGCAGTCAAAAGGTCACGGAGATACAGGCGGCTCCTGGTCCTCATCCCCCACCTTCTGTATGGAGAGCATCCCGCAGACACAGATCGTTATTTATGGCCCACAGTCATGGCTACCCTGAGATAAAAGCTGACCTATTACCTAATGAAGACAGTCTTATGCACAGAGAGGATTCTGTTGCTCTGTTGTGTTGAAATATGTGCCGAGAATATCAGAACGGTGCACAACGATATAGCACATCATCTAATCAGTGTTAGATTAAAGAATTGGATCATGGGTGAAATTGCTTTGTATCTTTCTTCTGAATTGAGAGGGAATGTGTTTGTTTATTTTTGTTTAATTCATCACTGGATAATGTGACTATTTGTGACAGAAGATCTCAATCCAATATATTTGTGTTACTGGTAAATTGACATTCCTCTTGTGTAATAACACATGCAACTCACATCAGCTCCATTACTGTGCAATAATAACGTAGCTACACAGTGACTATCTAACAACATCTAAATACAACAGTAATAACAGGATGAGATCAAGAGAAGTGATTTAACATGACAAACTGTAAATTGTTAGATTACAGTATTCCCTAAAACGTAATTCTATTGGAGTCATACTGATGTCAATAAAGAAATGTAAGCTTTAGGATAATGCTCAGATCACTGCACTGTAACAGAAAAAGCTCTGCAGAGAAGCAATAAAAAAAGAAAATGGAGAATCAAATGTGTTTGAGACAGCAACAGTCTGTAGAGTCTATAGTATGGTGCTCATAACTTATTCCCCCTTTTAAAAGAGAACTGGGACCCGTTTAGTGAGATTTGTTTCATAATTCAGCATGGCCTTAAACCAATTCACTTCAAGTGCCCAGGTGGTATTTGTATTAGGCAAATGCTCGATACTCGAGTGGAATAATTTACTTGCATTCCAAAACTGGCAGAGTACCTCCAAGCCACAGAATTTACTGAGCAGAGAATCAGTCAGTCCCTGCTTTGGGGTAGTAATTCAGCAAAACAATAATTTTCATGAATATTATTGTTTTTGTTCTGTGGGGTGAGACTGGCAGCTCTGTAGGCCTGTGTTAGAGCCATTAGATCATTGTGGGCACAGCAGAGGGGCTGACAGGGAGGTGGCACACTGGGGTTCCATAACACTGAGAATGTCAGACCCTCGATACCTGCTCATCAAGACGGTGGTGAGGTTCTATAAAACTATCCCTTTCACACACATACCAAAATCCCACTAATTTACCATGCTTGCATTTTTATACCAGCTTTTTGGTATATCTAAAAGGGGTAGGGGGTTATTAACATGGAATAATGAAACCGCTCCCAATCTGCCAGTTACCCACTGATAATGTATGTATAAAAGGGTTATCTGGGATTGTAAAGCATTTTCAATAAGACAGTGTAAACTTAAACAACTAAAAAAATTAAACAAAGTATGTATAAGAGATAATGAAGCAATAATTATCAAGACCATCTTTGAGAACTAACAATCACCAAAATAAAAACTAGACAGTCAGGGAGAATCTGAAATTCCAAAAATGGCATGACATGGTGCCCCCATTGATTTTGTTATAACGTTTGAGTCACTCAGATAGCATAAGAACAAGTCATAAGCCATGACAAAATGTATATAATTGCAGGAAATGTGCTTTAAAATAAAAATGATCTCAGCCCCATGACAACTTAGGAAAATAGTTTTGAAATTTCCCTTTTTCTCTCACCCCCATGACAAATGTGTAGAATTGCAGGAAACTAGCTTTAAAACTGTCAAATGTTCTCTCTGCCCCATGGCAAAATGTGTAGAATTGCAGGAAATTATCCTTAAAACAGCATAGTTTTGTCTCTGCTGCCAACTAAAACTAATTTACATAAGTATTCGCACCCCTGAGCCAATTATTTGTAGAAGCACCTTTGGCAGAGATTATAGCTTTTAGTCTGTCTGGGTAAGTCTCTAAGAGCTTTCCACACCTGGATTTTGCACCATTTCCCCGTCACTCTTTTCAAAATTCTACAAGCTCTGTCACATTGGTTGTTGATCATTGCTAGACAATCGTTTTCAGGTCTTGCCCTAGATTTTCAAGTAGATTTAAGTCAAAACCGTAACTCGGCCAGGATCATTCTCTCTCTTCTTGGTAAGCAACTCCAGTGTAGATGTGGCCGTGTTTTAGGTTATTGCCCTGCTGAAAGGTGAATTCATTTCCCAGTGTCTGGTGGAAAGCAGACTAAATCACGATTTCCTCTAGGATACATTTTCTATCCTGAAAAACTACCCAGTCTTTAACGATTACAAGCATACCCATAACATGATGCAGCCACCACTATGCTTGAAAATATGGAGAGTGCTACTCAGTAATGTTTTTGGATTTGCCCCAAACATAAAACTTTCTATTCAGGACAAAACGTTAATTGCTTTGACACATTTTTTGCAGTTTACATAATTCCATGTTGACATTATGGGGTATTGTGTGTTTGTATGTAGGCCAGTTACAAAAAAATCTAAATTTAAGAAATGTTAAATTCAGTGTGTATCACATCACAATGTGGATACTTTCTGAAGGCACTACAACATTGTCTATTCCTTAGAGAGATGTTTATTTAGAGGGAGTTTGTACGGGTTGATTTTGACAAGATGTGTTATATTTAGTATCAACGTCTTACGCTGCAGAAATCACAACGAATATCTCAACAGAAATGAGAGTGAAGTGAGAGGTGGTTTGATGCAGCTTGTGTGAAGAGTGAAGACTGATAAGGAAGAGCAGTATAGGCTACAGCTTTTTCCTGGTAGAAATAGAAGAGAGAGAGAGACAGAGAGAGAGAGAGAGGGGGGGGGGGGGAGAGAGATGATGCATGGTGAAAGAATACAAGATTTACGTCAGGTTAGAAATGGAGACAAGGTAGGATTAAGCATGAGAAACGCATTCAGACAACATAATGCCATAATCACATCTAACACATCTCAATAAGGAGGCAATAGAAAAATCTGCATTTTATAGAATATCTGCCTCTTAACATTTTAGGCCACAACCAATTGGGATTCAGTAGTTATTACAAAAATGTAATTAGCCTTATAGATTGGCATGTCTATGGAAATACAGTTTACAGATTACTGTGGTAGGATTGTTACAGGGTAGAGGTGCCCTTAATATAGTAATTACAGTAGTCATGTCAACTGTGTATGCCTGTTTGAATTAATTGTTTCTTTGACTTTAAAACAGTGGAGAAAAAAACCGCTCTCGACTTGACTCCTCTGTTCTATCTCCTCTCGACTTCACCCATCCGTCCTCTCTCCTCTCGACTTCACTCCTCCGTCCTCTCTCCTCTCGACATGACTCCTCCATCCTCTCTCCTCTCGACTTGACTCCTCCATCCTCTCTCCTCTCGACTTGACTCCTCCGTCCTCTCGACTTGACTCCTCCGTCCTCTCGACTTCACTCCTCCGTCCTCTCTCCTCTCGACTTGACTCCTCCATCCTCTCTCAACTCGACATGACTCCTCCATCCTCTCTCCTCTCGACTTGACTCCTCCATCCTCTCTCCTCTCGACTTGACTCCTCCGTCCTCTCGACTTCACTCCTCCGTCCTCTCTCCTCTCGACTTGACTCCTCCATCCTCTCTCAACTCGACTCCTCCATCCTCTCTCTTCTTGACTTGGCTCCTCCGTCCTCTGTCCTCTTGACTTGACTCTTCTGTCCTCTCTCCTCCATGACCTGGAAACCAATAAATGGTTGAGGGGTTTAGAAGTGTCAATTTGTTAGTAGGCGAACGGAAGAGTGTCCCTCCTCCTCGTTAGCCACTTTTTGTTGAGGATAGTCATGTGTATCCTACCTGAGTCATTGGCAGAAGAGCTTTGATATCTGCCACACAGCCTTAAAATCAGCTGTTGTTTTGTCAGAAGAGAAAAAGCATGCACATGTTTGAAAACAATATGGTACATATTTTTATATATGCGATGTCTGCCACAACTAGAGACATTTATTTTTACCACTTTGCAAATATTTTGATATTCCTCCTCTGTAAAGATAATTTGCCTGATGACGCAATAGTGGACAAGGAGAGTCTCGTTTCATACAAGCACATTTTCTTCCACATTACCTTTAACCTTTTTCAAAAGGAGGTGAAGAGAGGATGGAGGATTTAGCTGAACCTGGGAGAGTCTCCCAGGGACAGCGGTTGTGGCTCCAAACCTACACTCTGCAGCTAGTGTAACAACGTTCTGTCCATTGTTTTTAATTCTTCTTCAGTAGACTATTTCTTATGCCTGCCCTATAGAATTAGGAATTAGAATACTTAGTAATTGAATAGGATCTCTATGGCCAGCCCATTCTAAACCAAACATTCCAGAAACATTGCAAAAGTTCAAATGGCAAGCTTTACCTTATTGCTGACCCATACTGTTTTGAGAGACTATAAGTATGATTATTTTAATGCACAATTATGTACTGCTGTGGTTTGTACTAGTGGTATAAAAACGTCACTACAATTGTTTTTTTTTATACAAGTCTCACTATAGATCAAGAGAATAGGAGGTAACTGAGGTGTGAAATAAACTCACACGTGGTGGTGGACACATGAAAGGATAAGGGTCGACGGCGTCACTCAAAGTGTGCCAGTTTCAAGTAAGAATGACCATAGCTGAAAAAGAAAATAGCTTTTTATGCTACTCTATTCTTTGTTACACAATACGTGGACATATTGTCTTTGTACAAATGTAGTCTTCAAGTTGCCTATAAACAAATCAAGTTATAATTCATTAAATGAGAAAATTATCAAGCTTTTACAGTGACAATAAATAGCCTACAGTGCATTCTGTGCGATAGGAGTGGTTCCAGTGACGTTGGCACCCAATAAGTGCGCTGGCTCCTTGGTACAGAGCAGCATCAGCATCGCTCTCTCACTCTCCTCTCTTCGGCAGTTTTGCGCTAGACGAATCGGAACAATTTTTCACACATAGCTTTTTATTGCACTCAGAACTTTGCATCCAAGAAGAGAGATCCGGGAATTAATACCATTTATTCGAGGAAGGCGAGTCGGTCTCTGGCAAAGATGAATTTTGTATCCGTTGTTATACTGACGTGCACCTTACTTGGGGGCACATCTTGGGTAAGATATATTTATTTTCGAAATACGGTGGAAGTAGCCTACTGCACTGCTGTGCCCGCTTGGCATGCACGAGCTTTGCAGCGCTATGCATGTGGTGCTGAAATGTGGTCAGCGACTTTTCCCTACAGTAACATGCTGCATTTTATGAGCATATAATGTCATGATAATTGCAGACGATACTTCAAAAGGATTTTGTAGTAACCACTCATTTCGGGTTTGGTCACAAAAAAAGCTACATCCCTGTTGAATGACAGGCGCCTGAATAAACCAACCAACTGTTCCTTTTGAGTCCCTTTTCTAATAATTTACTTTAGCCTACTGAACTGCAGTAGCCTATTAGTGAGTTATAGCATTGTAGAGCATGCAGAAGCCTTTGGTGTCATCAATTCTATAGTAGCCTATAGGCTATAGGAGGCTACGAACTTCATGCCCGTTTACGCACTGTCATATTCCCTTTGATTAAATCACTACTAGCCTATTGCTAGCATGTGATAGCCTCGATATAATATACAATTTACTATATCTCATAATTTGATTTCATTGAAATTGAAAAACTTATCTGAATTGAGGGCCAATATTAACTTGTCTCCTGGATAGCATCTTCTTTTTGTGGTAGAATAAACAAATGTGACATTTTGAACAGATTGTCTCTTTTTACTATAGAGTATTGAGACTATGAACATGGTCTATGAGTGTTTGTTGTTGCCCATCATCATCAATCTCATTATCATATACAAAATGAACAACAAAAGGTGACAAATGAACCCACTGGTTTCTGGTGTTTGTGATTCCATTGTAAATGTTGTCGTCCATTTAAACAGCAAGCGGTGGACTGAAGCAAATCAGCAACACCAGTCTCTAGTCTGTCTGTCGAAGGTTCGATATCAGTCTCAAAGCCTACAAGATCAGCCTGTGACCCTCTGGCCACAAGTCAATTTTCCAATGCTTATAGGCTTTTTTTCTCCTCAGCGGACCAAGGCAGGCCAACCACCTACACCCCCATGCAGACCAGGCTTCTCCGAGACCTTCTACACTGTGTTTGTCTCTAGGGATCTACTGCGAGGCCAGAGCATTCTCAAAGGTAAGCACTGTGGCTGTGGAGGCCCTGGATCTAATCTATTGACTGGTGTTTCCCCCTCTTCTCCGGAGATATATCCCAACCAGAGGGTGATTGAGTGTGTGTGTGTGTGTGTGGGGGGGGGGGGAATACAGTATATTGTGTTATGCGGCATTCCATCATGACTTAAGAAGGTCAGTGCACACTCTTGTGGAATGCGCAGAACAATCATCCATGTATTGATGCGGTTAAAGTTGGATGGAATGCACACTATGTGTTTTCAAACCAGATGATAATTATGTCTGATTTGATAAGAGGTTTGCAACAGGCTCTTTCTAAATATAAAAATATGTTATTGCTTATCACAGGAACTGCATTTTCAAGGCAACGTACAAGTGTTCCCTTTGAAAACATTGCATTTCTCCTTTCATAAAGGATCACTTAAGCAGCAGACTTACCAAAGCAGGTTCATTTAAATCTCCCATCTATCTCCTCTTTGCGTTTGCTTCTGGAAGCTCACAGCTTTTATTTTATTCCTCGTATTCAATGTAAAAAAAATTCCCTTTAACTCTCTCTGTTTTTCAGAGGAATTCAATTCTCTTTTCATGCGCTCCATTTCTTTTCAGCACATCACATGTATTGTGAGGTTCCTCTCCAGCAACGTCAGATTTTTTGAGCTTGGCTCATACATTTGTCTTGAAGTCACTTATAAAATTGCGGAAACAAACCTCACTGGCATGTTCTTTTATAATTCTTGTATAGTTGATCATTCTATCTGCATGCATTGCATATTCATCTTAGAATAGTACATTTGACTTTGATTATGTTTGACTTTTTGACTATGTTTGTGTTTCTGGCCTTAATGGGTAGGTACATGTTGACAACTCTGTGTTGTTTTTGTCGCACTGCTTTGCTTTGTCTTGGCCAGGTCGCAGTTGCAAATGAGAACTTGTTCTCAACTGACCTACCTGGTTAAATAAAGGTGAAATAAAAAAAAAATTTTTTAATGAAAACATCCTGGTTAGGTGTAGCACAGTAAGAGCTTTGTGAACTCAGCAGGGTTTATGGATGAGGGAAGGGTTAAGGTCCTCCTAAAACAGACCTTATCCCCTATGACTCTTCACAGTGGCTCAACACTACAGAAAGATGAGCCCCACTCTCCCCTGACACTTTCTGCAGGCTATTTTTTTGTTGTTGTTGATTGAAACGTTATTTTCTAGGAGGAAACAGTGCTCTTGTTTTAATGTTTGTTGGGACATGTCACCTGCTTTAAACAAAAGCAATCTAATTATTGTAGAGGTTATTTTGTTATTTATGAGAACTTCACGTCCTGTCAATAGGGAGATACTTTTCCTGGAGGCTTGGGGTTAAAGGGACCTGCCTGTCTGGACATTGGCTGAGCTGTCCACAGTGACCCACGCCAAAACAATTTTGACAGACAATGTGTTTGTGTGGTGTGTGTGAGTGAGAGTGTGTGTGTTTGTGTGTGTTTCTGAGAGAGAAACACTGCTGCCTGCACCTTTCAACAAAAATCATACGCCAGTCCAGTGCTAGATCATTTTGATTTGGTCTATATTGGACAGCATCCATTGCTTCGATACCAATATTACCTCTGTATCCTCTCACTCTGTGAACACCAATCTTTGTGTCGTGCTGTCCTCCCTGCTGGCCACTCAGGAATATCGTCAGGAGAAGCTTATGTCCTCCTGCTATGATTAATGTACCGCGGCTGGCCTGACTGAGGGTTTGTTATCTCCACAAGGCAACAGTGAAAAAAGGAAGAACACTAACAATTTTGTGTACTGTATGCAGTGGCGATTTTACCATGTAAATATTGGTAGGGCAAACAACAACAACAAAAATGTGGGATGCATGCCAGCAAAGCCACAACACAACACAACACTAGACAATACATTAATAGCACTATAACGGTGACAAACGGTTCCCACAAACTGTTAGGACCTACATAAAGCTGTCCCAACAGCAGTCCCAACATCTTACCACTGCTACACCTGGCTATCAGCGGCGCCTTGTCTGGTTCATTCAGCCTCATTTACTACCTTTAAAAAAAACATTGCTGATATGGCTGACTTGCTTAAACAAATGTGGTTTCTAATGACAATTGAGATGTACAAACTATGGCATAAGGGGATGACAAGTAGATAAGAGGTAATCCGTAATTTCGATTAAGACATTAATGAGTGAGCTAGGACGGACGTAGTCAATATAACTATTTTTTTTTAACACTTTTGAAATGTACAGCGACAGAATTCAGAACATGGGCCGTTTTTACAGTATTGTACACCAAGTCAGAACCGTAGAATAAATGAAGGGGGCATATAAGCAGACAATGAAAGCTCTTACAATATTCAATGATTAGATTTCTCTAAAACAGGTTATAGGCTATACAGTGGGGAGAACAAGTATTTGATACACTGCAGATTTTGCAGGTTTTCCCACTTACAAAGCATGTAGAAGTCTGTAATTTTTATCATAGGTACTCTTCAACTGTGAGTGACGGAATCTAACACAAAAATCCAGAAAATCACATTGTATGATTTTTAAGTAATTAATTTTCATTTTATTGCATGACATAAGTATTTGATACATCAGAAAAGCAGAACTTAATATTTGGTAGAGAAACCTTTGTTTGCAATTACAGAGATCATACGTTTCCTGTAGTTCTTGACCAGGTTTGCACACACTGCAGCAGGGATTTTGGCCCACTCCTCCATCCAGATCCTTCAGGTTTCGGGGCTGTCGCTGGGCAATACGGACTTTCAGCTCCCTCCAAAGATTTTCTATTGGGTTCAGGTCTGGAGACTGGCTAGGCCACTCCAGGACCTTGAGATGCTTCTTACAGAGCCACTCCTTAGTTGCCCTGGCTGTGTGTTTCGGGTCATTGTCATGCTGGAAGACCCAGCCACGACCCATCTTCAATGCTCTTACTGAGGGAAGGAGGTTGTTGGCCAAGATCTCGCGATACATGGCCCCAACCATCCTCCCCTCAATACGGTGCAGTCGTCCTGTCCCCTTTGCAGAAAAGCATCCCCAAAGAATGATGTTTCCACCTCCATGCTTCACGGTTGGGATGATGTTCTTGGGGTTGTACTCATCCTTCTTCTTCCTCCAAACACGGCGAGTGGAGTTTAGACCAAAAAGCTCTATTTTTGTCTCATCAGACCACATTACCTTCTCCCATTCCTCCTCTGGATCATCCAGATGGTCATTGGCAAACTTCAGACGGGCCTGAACATGCGCTGGCTTGAGCAGGGGGACCTTGCGTGCGCTGCAGGATTTTAATCCATGACGGCGCAGTGTGTTACTAATGGTTTTCTTTGAGACTGTGGTCCCAGCTCTCTTCAGGTCATTGACCAGGTCCTGCCGTGTAGTTCTGGGCTGATCCCTCACCTTCCTCATGATCATTGATGCCCCACGAGGTGAGATCTTGCATGGTGCCCAAGACCGAGGGAGATTGACCGTCATCTTGAACTTCTTCCATTTTCTAATAATTGCGCCAACAGTTGTTGCCTTCTCACCAAGCTGCTTGCCTATTGTCCTGTAGCCCATCCCAGCCTTGTGCAGGTCAACAATTTTATCCTTGATGTCCTTACACAGCTGTTTGATTGAGTGTGTGGAGTCCGTTTGATTGAGTGTGTGGACAGGTGTCTTTTATACAGGTAACAAGTTCAAACAGGTGTAGTTAATACAGGTAATGAGTGGAGAACAGGAGGGCTTCTTAAAGAAAAACTAACTGGTCTGTGAGAGCCGGAATTCTTACTGGTTGGTAGGTGATCAAATACTTATGTCATGCAATAAAATGCAAATTAATTATTTAAAAATCATACAATGTGATTTTCTGGATTTTAGATTCCGTCTCTCACAGTTGAAGTGTACCTATGATAAAAATTACAGACCTCTACATGCTTTGTAAGTAGGAAAACCTGCAAAATCGGCAGTGTATCAAATACTTGTTCTCCCCACTGTATATGCACCACCAAGTCAGAACAGTAGGCGACATTAAGAGGGGAAAATAGACCAAATTATGGGCTACTAACAGCTTACTACACAACATACACTTCGTATTACTTTCTTAGCTACAGTATACATATCTCGCTGGCATATTACATAATGTATGCAGCAGCATACAATACATTTTTGGACACACCTTGTTGTGCTGTGCTCACTTGAACAGACAACTGGGAACTCTGAAAAAAACAAGGTCGAATCATGATGACGTCTTTTATCTTCAGGTCGTAGTTTGAGAAAGAGGCCTGAGTTCCCCGACTTACAATTCCGAGTTGGATGACCGTTCAAAACTTATTTTCCCAGTCGGAGCTCGTTTTTCCCCGACTTCCCAGTTGTCTTGAACTCACTGAAGTTTTCACAGTTCCGAGTTAACCAATGCTGTTGAGCAAGACACAAGTCATGCTTCATTGACATCATGGCCAATGTTGAATGTTTATCATTTTAAACTTGGAAAAGAGACCCTTATTCCCAGATTTGGGATCACACAGCCACTCCACTGAATAGCAGGCTAGTGATTGCTTTGCAATGTTTGCAGTTAGCCACTGTCACTGATTCCTTCCAAACAACTCATTGTTGAATTTGCGATTTCCAACTTGTTGTGTAATGTTTATGTCCAATGGCCGATGAGCACCGTTAATTTCTCTTTATTATTTAATTTTATACGACAAGGATTAAAAAGGATTTGCCAGTAGATTGTCGACTTGATTCATGATGATGACTGCTAGATAAGATTTATAAAGTATGATGTTGACATGATCAGTCCAATCATTTTATCTGTGGCCAATGACAAAATGAAATGACGGGTCGCCACTGACAGTATGTAACCCAGAACCGTCTAGGAAATGAATGGTCAGGCAGAGAAGAGGGAGGGGCTGAGGTGATATATAGTATATATAGCCACTGCAGCCTGTGCTCCCTATATAGCCACTGCATCCCAGCATCACAGCCAGGTGCAGCCTGACATTGGCTTCTATGCTGTTCGCTTGAAAGTAAACCTCAGCCATTTCCATGTTCTTATCCCACACCATTCATCCAGTCTTTAAGGTGGTGGGGAGGAAGAGCTGTTAGACAGTGTTTGTAATATTTACTTTTTGGAGGGAGTGTGGGTGGATGTTAGACCATTGCCTAATGGTACTTTTATCTTGTTAGCATCCACACGCCTTTTCGACATTTCTGGCCTTAATGGGTAGGTACATGTCCACCCACGTCTGTTTGGTTTAGATAAAAATGTTTATGGATGCAAAGGTGATCATTATGAAGACGGTACTGTTCTAGCTGGGATTATCCAGTCACAGATCCTCCTTCCATATACAGCGCCTTTGGAAAGTGTTGACTTTTTACACATTTTGTTACATTAAAGCCATATTCTAAAATGGATTACATTTTTTTAAATCCTCAGCAATCTACACACAGTACCCCATAATGAGAAAGCGAAAACAGGTTTTTAGACCTGTTTCAAATGTATCTTTTTTACATAAGTATTCAGACCCTTTGCTATGAGACTAGAAATTGAGCTCAGGTGCATCCCTTTTCCATTGATGATCCTTGAGATATTTCTAAAACTTGATTGGAGTTCACCTGTGGTAAATTCAATTGATTGGACATGATTTGGAAAGGCACACACCTGTCTACATAAGGTCCCACAGTTGACAGTGCATGTCAGAGCAAAAACCAAGCCATGAGGTCGAGGGAATTGTCCTTAGAGAAACTCCCCAAATACAGTTGTGCCAAGCTCTTGTAGCTTCATACCCAAGAAGACTCGAGGCTGTAATCGCTGCCAAAGGTGCTTCAACAAAGTACTGAGTAAAGGGTCTGAATACTTTTGTAAATGTGATATTTCAGTTTTATATTATAAATTAGCAAAAATGTGAAGAAAAACTGTTTTTGCTTTGTCATTATGGGGGATTGTTTGTAGATTGTTGAGGAAAAAAAACAATTTAATCAATTGGGCTGTAACCTCACAAAATGTGGAAAAAGTTAAGGGGTCTAAATACTTTCAGAAGGCACTGTATATCCCTATAGGTTAAACAGGCTTTTATTTGTTTTATGATAACACAAAATACCTTTATTGTTTAACATCACATACATTTATTGGATGCCCTAAGTTTAACAGAGTGAATTAACACATGCTTCTATGAAGCTGATTGTCTTTGTAGTGGAGGAGTTGGAGATTATATGACAGTGAGCCTCGAGAGGCATAGCACTCATTCCTTCCAGATCCCTGCTGTGGCCAGATAGGCCATGAAAAGGGATATTCCGGTGATTGCACATCACAGTGTAAACCATCACCCCGGTCTAAGAGCCGGAACAGACACCTAGGAACGTAGGCAGGGAAGAGGGGCAGAGCACAAAATAAATTGATTTGAACTGCAGTTTCTTCCGGGTAGTGGCCCTTAAAGTCACTGTCAGTACGTATAAAAAAATAAACATTTGTGATGAGTTTCATCCCTCGCCCCTCACCATCCACCACGACAGAGGTGAGAAGGGTAGCAACAAAACGTATCTCCTGTACCATGGGGGAGTTGGTTGAGTGCATATTTTTGTTTTCTGTAATGGCTTTATGGCTCAGTGTGTCAATCGAAGGTACAATGTAACTTTAAACTGTATAGCAATGTTGCTTCGGGATGCTTTTGATTCTCTCTAAAGTAACGGAATACAGGCACCTAATAAAAGTATATTGCATAGAGGTTCAGGAGGGAAATAAGACAAAGACATATTGGTCTTCAGGGTGACAGCAACACAAGTGAAGTGTCATTTATGTGGACAAGTGCATATTTCATTGAAGCTTTTGCTTTGTGAACTGCAACACATACTGTTATCCCCTTTCAAACAGAATGGACTTGTTTTGATGTCTAAAATGTAAGTATTATGCCTTTGTATCTTCAAAGAATCTGAACCCTCACTGCCCTATCTGATGAGAAACATGGGATTTGATCCCTCCCTTTGTTTCTTACGTTTGTTTCTTACCTCTACCTTTCTTTCTTTCATTTTTTTCTTGTGCTATTTGCTCTTTGCGGTCTGGCAGTTGATAAAAAGATGGTTTGACGACTTCTCCTGCATTTACTCTTTGTTAGATGTCGATAGACAATATCAGAATTACAACTCATTCATATTATTGGGAGTTAGGCTAAATGTCTTTATGTTAACTTTACCATCAACCAGATGCCTTAAACTATCATAACTTTATTGTCAACCCATAACTTTAGAAGTGGCTGGTGTGAAATGGCACGTGACCCCAATCAGACAACATTTAAAAATATCTGACAAATAAAGTAATATCTTGGTTTAAACAGCCTGTCTGGTGTCTGTTGTCTGCTCGGCTCGATAGAACCTCAGACACCTCGCCTAGCTTCTCTTCAAGTCAGCAAGCGCTGCTCTCATAAGTATGTCCAAACCTAGGGAAAGGGATTACGATTTCAGGCGTTTGATAAGCAGGATGCCATTTTCCCTCTGACTCACTGTCTCTCTTGTCCTCCAGAGAGCCTTTCATCTCTCCACACAGGACACAGAGTCTGTGGTGAGCTGATAGAATACAGGTAGTGAAGATGAGCTACATCGTTTCTCTTTATCTCCTCTTCCCTTCACACACAACACAAGGTATGGCCCTATATCCCTCAAAGCCCCTGGAACATGACATCCACTGCTAGCCCATTCCATTACCCCAGCCACCCAAGATACATACGGTACAGTACAATGCTTTCCATTTAAATAAATAAAAGTGTGTGAAAAACAATATGTGACTTATTAATATATTTCATGCTCAAACCCTCATATTAAACACCAACGGTATTCACTAAGTTGATGGTTCATATTTAGGATAATGTTTTGCAGCTTTGGCATTCTATTTTTTACTTAAAAAGCATCCTATTTCATTATTTAATATATTTTACATGTATTCGAGCAGGTAGCGTTCTCCTGGCATCCGCCAAACCCAGATTCGTCGGACTGCCAGATGGTGAAGCGTGATTCATCACTCCAGAGAATGCGTTTCCACTGCTCCAGAGTTCAATACACCACTCTTCGCGGCTGAGCCGTTGTTGCTCGTAGACGTTTCCACTTCACAATAACAGCACTTACAGTTGACCGGGGCAGGTTTAGCAGTTTTAGCAACTTTGACGAACTGACTTATTGGAAAGGTGGCATCCTATGACGGTGCCACTTGAAAGTCACTGAAATAGTTTGTCTATGGAGATTGCATGGCTGGGTGCTCGATTTTATACACCTGTCAGCAACGGGTGTGGCTGAAATAGCCGAATGCACTCATTTGAAGGGGTGTCCACATACTTTTGTATATATAGTGTAATTACAGACACCTGTAATCATCTGAAGTACCCAAAAGGGCCACTTCATGTCTTGTGATAGATTAGATAAAATTCTTGAAAGATACCAAAATTCTGATAGCTTACTGGTAAACGCCAAAAGCTTCAAGTAATATACCCTCCCTTTACAACCCTTATTCTCTGGGTTTTCCCATCACTTACAAGCAGATTAGAGTTTGTTTCGACCTAACTACCATCCATTCATATAGCGAGCCTTAGCTGAAGAGAAAAAAAAATAAAAAGAATGTATGCTGGACTCCTGCTGCAATCCATTTCCAAGCCCTGTGCCGCAGTAGTCGACCTGGGAAGGTTATGCAATGTATATACAATTAGGAGATGAACCAAAGGTGTCCCAAAGTCTGACCTTCCGAATGAGGTAATCATGATATTATCAGACGTTAGATTGGATCTTCTAGAGCTAGAAACAGCCAATCATTCAAAGCACAGACAGGAAAGGAAAAGGAAAGGGAGAGAAAGGACACATAATATGTTTTTCTCAGAATAGTCCCAGCCAGGAGATTCATTTGGGGGGACATAGGTGGTTGAAGTTCACTGATACAGCATAGAGTGGGAATTTCTGTTAAAATGGCTATGGAAAAGCCATATAATCCCTATGTAACCCCTGGTCTCTTCCAGAGAGAGCCATTTGTGTTCAATGAATGCAATTTGCATCTTTAATCAATATCTTTTCTTAATCAGCCACCCTCTTAATCAATATGCTTTAGTGCTTTACATTTCCGTGCTCTCTAATGATTTGAGACCCTGATAGTGGAGCTATCTTTTGTTGTGTTACAGAAACAACTGATTTTCCTCGTAGGAAACCTCAGTTTCACCTCTTAACCGCCTGTGTAACCCGACATCAACCAGTTCATTACCAAGGTTTTCCCCCTCCCCTAAGCCCCAGGATTTACATGAATCTGAATACAAGTCAGGCTTCTGTGTTCAAGTGAGGTTTAGCTGACTTTAGACTCATTTACTTGTTATCTTATTTCCTACAGTTAGGAAATAAGGTTGTTAGGTTATTGAGCGGATTATGATTTTAATTATTAATAGGAGCAACACATTAAGTAGTACTAGAAGTCTACCATAATAACCCAGCATAATACAAGGTGAAATGTGTATCCTGAGAGCCGCTTGAACAACAATTTGGATTATGTCTTACGCTCACTTTCACCTTTTATAGCAGTGGTCTTTCAATTATATTTATTTACATGGCTTGAGTATCCTCTTTGAGATGAAAACAAATGAAATCTGCATGCTTTTCTACTTGTCTTCCTCCCACCTACCTGCCTGATTGTGCCAGTGTGTTAACCCTGACCTCTCCCAGCTGCAGCCTCCATGGTTAGAAGCCCTCTGGTAGTGCTTTAATTACTGTTTGGACTAAGTGGAGTGGATTAGTTCTGTAGGTCCATCTCAACCTGGGGGAGGAGGGATGTGATTCAGCCCAAAGTGGCTCCATTCACTCACCTCCTCTCTTCAAGAAAACAGGAAGAAGAGGAGGAGGAGGAGGAGGAGGAGGATGACAAAGTAGTGGGCTTTGTTGGTATTCATGAGGAAATGCTATTTTCCTTTGCCAAACAGAAATAGTGTTTATTCTCAAAACACAAATACCATGGACTACAGTACATGGCTCATTTATGAAAGCGTCTGAAAGGTTTAGGCAGAGCTTTTCCCTCTTCGTCCTTTCTCTACATCATCACAATGTTCCAATGTTCCAATCAGTTTGACTCACTCGCTGTGGTGCTAGAGATGCATAGTACATACTGTTGGTGTATGTTTACACATATTATGATGCTACTATATGGTAGCATATGTACATTAATGCAAAACAGGGTTCCTGGAGAGCTACATCTGTTCAATGAGTAATGGGCAAAATATATGCCCTCCTACATAAATGTCAGTCAGCCCATCCATTTAGTATAGGCATCATCCTAGTCATTACTCACCATGAATAACCATCATCTGAATGACACTGTTACACATCTCTTTTTTTTAACCTTTATTTAACCAGGCAAGTCAGTTAGATTTTTTTTTAGTAAACACTCTTATCCAGAGCGACTTAGAGTAGTGAGCATACATTTTCATACTTGTCCCCCATGGGAATCAAACCCACAACCCTGGCATTGCAAGCACCATGCTCTACCAACTGAGCTACACGGGACTACAATTAGTTAGATGAGTTATATTAAAGCGTTTTAACCTTGTGCTGTCATTTTACCCCCCCGGTTCCCCAACGTTCATATCCCAAGTCACCATCACTGTACGAGGTGAAAAACAGTACAATCAAAGTGATTTACGCCATGCTGCGCCCAACTCCTATGTTCCTCAAAGCCGTAGCTACACACATCTCTAGGTTCACTGTGTACTGTATACTACATCTATTTCTGTAACCACAGGGGTTTATCTTCGTAATTAAAAGGCTTCACTGTCAAGTTTCCTTTGTGCTCTAAAGTCGAACATCACAGAGGTCCCTAGCCACAGAAATAGCTGTGTTTAGTTTCTTGTTATCTCATTCAACCATGTTCTTCTCCCACATCCTGGCAATCAGACTGTATTCTGTGTTTGTTGGTGTGTTGGTGTAGGAGTAGGGCTGTTGCGGTGACCGTATTACCGCCACACAGGTGATCACAAGTCATGAATGCAGTCAAATTTCATGTGACCGCTTAGTCACGGTAATTAGGCTTCTCCAAGCTCTGATGCTGCTGATGGTCATTAGTAGCCTACCAAACCTGCTAACTGCCTGGTACTCAGCACTCTATTATCCCTCTAATCACTCTGACATCAATGCAAATGTATTCGAAAATCAAATCAAACACTTAATGAGAGCCCATGAGGTCATGTTGCGCAACATTTCTATAGGCTATGCAATTGTGCGAGAAAACAGAGTGATGGCCTCTACTAAAAAGAGAGTGATCGCATCAGCTTTCTATAGGCTAGATCTACTATATTTATTTCTCAACTTTCCTAATATTAAGTGCATTACTTATATTTACAACAGGAGTATAGCCTACCTGGCCTTGAACATTAACCACTGGAAAAGCGTCCTCCATTCACTATTTAAGTGCATATTTAGTACATGTAAAGACAAGATTAAATAAAAAATAGTCTGATGGGTGACAATATTAGCCTATCACTTGTAAATTATATATTTGCATTTGTGAATGATGCCAAGCATAATATACTTTTTCGTATCATAGTCACACACCTCATGTAGCCTAGTCCATATGCCAAATAACTTCTTAAAATTAGGCACATTAATATGCTTTATGAGGGGTTTACATAAGCAGTGTGTGAGTTTATAATAAAAGCATTACATGCATAATTGCATTTGCAGTCGCTTTTGATAATGGTGTTTTCCCTCTAATGGAACATTCACGCGTATACTACTACTACCATGTGCGCATTGCTGCGCTTATAACGTGTAATAATGTTGTACTATGGGGGATAGTAGATTGACATAGGCTAGTGCTTTTGCTGTTTATTAGGTCTACTCATCTTGTTGGATGACGAAAAGATAAATAAAAATGTGGATATTTCTTCCAGTATTTTCAATATGCACTTCGGAATTGGATAACGATGCGCGCAGTTAGTCTTCCCATGTAGCCTGTGAGAAAGACCCGATCACGTGATGGGAGAAGGGCACAATGGCCACTGGCTGCAAAAGGCATTCATTTTTTTAGGGTGCATTACAGCCACAAAGGGGATGCCGCTGTGAAATTATAAAGTGCTTGTCAAATTGTGAATGAGAGACTAATGAAGTGTGTACAGGCTGCGCAAAAAAACAAAGCAGAGCTCATGCGTTTCAAGCAACTTTGTTCAAATCATCATTAGAGTCGCATCATGCAATGTTTTAAAAATCGAAACATATAGCCCAGCGTTTGTAGAACAACGAAAGTTACATTAATAACTCCAAATTAAGCATATAGGAATACCTATTTCATTGTTAACCGCTCAACACAGAATAGCCACATGTGCACACTCCTTCAAATCGTCTGGAGAAAATAATTTATATAACATTTTCAATTGTATTCTTCATACTATAATACAATGCCACGGAATTCTAAGAAATTCTTGTCTGCTAGGTAGGTAGGTAGGTAGGTAGATTATTGATCCCAGAGGGGATATTTCTTCGTCAAGCGGTCGACGGTCAGTAGCCTGAGGTCTCCTGTAAAGGTCAGCAGCCTGAGGCCTCCTGTGAAGGTCAGCAGCCCGAGGTCCCCGGTGACGGTCAGCAGCCCGAGGTCCCCGGTGACGGTCAGCAGCCCGAGGTCCCCGGTGACGGTCAGCAGCCCGAGGTCCCCGGTGACGGTCAGCAGCCCGAGGTCCCCGGTGACGGTCAGCAGCCCGAGGTCCCCGGTGACGGTCAGCAGCCCGAGGTCCCCGGTGACGGTCAGCAGCCCGAAGTACCCGGTGACGGTCAGCAGCTCGAGGTCCCCGGTGACGGTCAGCAGCCCGAGGTCCCCGGTGACGGTCAGCAGCCCGAGGTCCCCGGTGACGGTCAGCAGCCCGAGGTCCCCGGTGACGGTCAGCAGCCCGAGGTCCCCGGTGACGGTCAGCAGCCCGAGGTCCCCGGTGACGGTCAGCAGCCCGAGGTCCCCGGTGACGGTCAGCAGCCCGAGGTCCCCGGCGACGGTCAGCAGCCCGAGGTCCCCGGCGACGGTCAGCAGCCCGAGGTCCCCGGCGAAGGTCAGCAGCCCGAGGTCCCCGGCGAAGGTCAGCAGCCCGAGGTCCCCGGCGAAGGTCAGCAGCCCGAGGTCCCCGGGGAGGGTCAGCAGCCCGAGAGCTCCGGGGAAGGTGAGCAGACCTGAACCTCCACCGGTGCCCAGTCCGGGGCCGGTCGTCTGCGTCGCTCCAGTGCCGGAGCAGTCCGCTCCACCGGTGCCCAGTCCGGGGCTGGTCGTCCACGTCGCTCCAGTGCCGGAGCAGTCCACTCCACCGGTGCCCAGTCCGGGGCCGGTCATCTACGTCGCTCCAGTGACGGAGCAGTCCGCTCCACCGGTGCCCAGTCCGGGGCCGGTCGTCCACGTCGCTCCAGTGCCGGAGCAGTCCGCTCCACCGGTGCCCAGTCCGGGGCCGGTCGTCTACGTCGCTCCAGTGCCGGAGCAATCCGCTCCACCGGTGCCCAGTCCGGGGCCGGTCGTCTACGTCGCTCCAGAGACGGAGCAGTCCGCTCCACCGGTGCCCAGTCCGGGGCCGGTCATCTGCGTCGCTCCAGTGCCGGAGCAGTCCGCTCCACCGGTGCCCAGTCCGGGGCCGGTTGTCAGCCCCTCTCCAGGGTCGAGGGCTCCCGCACCAGGGTCCAGACAGGACTTGGTGACTGGCGGGAGTACTGAGGGGGGAACCACCGCGCCGGGGTCCGGACCGGATCGGGCGTGCAACGGAGAGGTAGGAGGGAGGCTACTCTCACAGCCTGTGCCACGCCCGGAACCGGAACCGGAGCCCCCACCAGCAACCACCTCAGTACCCCGCCATGTCCCCCCTAGTTTTGGACATTTTTTCTGTTCAGGAGAGGGGGGACTGTATGTGTGCGGTCGGGAGTCCGCACCTTAGGGGGGGGGGTACTGTGAGGGCTTGGTTGTGGTAAGGCCTCTTACTCCCACCTAGGGGAGGAGAGAGGCACACAACCAAGCTCTCACACATTATTAGGGAGATGATCATCCCCAATCAGAGACAGCTGTATAGCGTTGTCTCTGATTGGGGATAGTATTTAGACTCCACACACAGCCACCTGTGTGTGGATCATTGTTCGTGTCTGCCTTGAGTATTCAGCACGTGAGTCACTTTGCTTTGTTTAGTATTGGTTATAGTTAGTCAGTCATCTCCTTTTGTATTTTGCGCTTCGTGATTCCACTCTCCAAAATAAAAAGGAATGACGCTCCACCAGCGCTCTGTTTATCGTCCCATTATTCCGCATCGTGACAGATACATAGAGTGGCAGTATGAAAAAGTATAAAAATACAAGAAGTCAGGAGTGCAAATAATCAATAAGACATTGCATAGTATGGGTGGATGGCTGAATATGTACACTATACATTGTTACATTGTTACAGAGTGTTAGGTGAAAAAAAAAAGATGCAAATATTACAAGTTGATATAGATAAATAAGGAGTATTTGCATGGTTAACTATACTATACAGGTCGATGGCAGAGAAATACTTAAATAGCTAAAAGTGCGTTTGATATAAGTGAGGGTAATAATAGTTTACTTAATATACAGACTGTTTAAATGAACAGGTAAGTGAATATTTGCATGGTTACATTAACTGTAAAAGTAAATGACAGGAAGAGATACCTAAATAGCTAAATGTGTGTATGATATAATTTAGGGTAATAATAGTAATTCCCTTAAAATACAGTCCTTAGTGCGCAGGGTTTAATTACAGATAAATACACATATTGCACATTCGATATACTAAAAGAAATGAAAATAGATACAAGTTCAGTCCAAGAATTACTTACAATATTGCACGTGATATGATATATCAACTGTACATGAATATGTATATACAGACCTGAATGAATAAATAAGTCCTGAGTGAATGAGTGATTACAGACCAGAGTTACTCACGGATGGATGCATAATTGTTAAACTAGGTCCTAACACCCCAACAGTTCCAGGTCTATGTTGCCGATGGCACGGCACCCCGATGAGGCATTAAATAGTCTAATAGCCGCCGGCAGGAAGGACCTCCTGTAGCGCTCTCTGGCACACCGTGGTGGGATCAGTCTGTGACTGAATGTGTTCCTCTGCGTCATAACCATGGCATGCAGAGGGTGGGTGACATTGTCCATGATGGCCAGCAGTTTGGCCAGGATCCGTCTCTCCGCCACCTCCTCTAGAGTGTCAAGGCTAATCCCCAGAACAGAGCTAGCCTTCCTGATCAGCTTATTTACCCAAGAAGCATCACCGGCTTTTATGTTGGCGCCCCAGCACACCACTGCAAAAAACAGACTGGTAGAAGGTATGCAGTAGTTTACTGCACATGTTGAAGGACCTCAGCCTCCTCAGAAAGTAGAGTCGGCTCTGGCCCTTTTTGTATAGAGCCCCGGTGTTACCAGCCCATTCCAGCCTGTTGTCCATATGGACTCCCAGGAACTTGTATGACCCAACCATTTCCACATCCATCCCCTGTATAGGGACTGCAGTCAGTTGGAGTCCACCGCCATCTCCTTTGTTTTGCTGATGTTGAGCTGAAGGTGTTTCTGCTCACACCACAACACAAAGTCAGTGATTGTGCTCCTGTACTCTTCCTCCTGCCCACCCCTGATGCACCCTAAATTGCTGAGTCATCCGAGAACTTCTGTAGGTGGCATGTTTCAGAGTTATATCTGAAGTCCGAGGTGTAGAGGGTGAACAGGAAGGGGGACATGACCGTTCCCTGGGGGGCCCCTGTGTTGCTCACTGCCCGTTCTGACACACAGCTCTGTAGTCGCACAAATTGTGTTCTACCGGTCAGGTAGTCTGTGACCCAGGAGACTAAGGGTGCTTCCACTTTCATCCTCTTCATCTTCTCACCCAGTAGCAGGGGCTGAATGGTGTTGAAGGCACTGGAGAAGTCAAAAAACATAACCCTCACAGTGCAACCTGCGTTGTCCAGGTGAGAGTAGGCCTTCTGCAGAAGGTAGATGATTGCATCATCCACCCCGATGTTGCGCTGATATGCGAACTTCAGGGGGTCCAGTGATGTACACACCAGGGGTCTGTGAGCGAGGACTAACCTTTCTAGGGTCTTCATGATGTGGGATGTTAGTGCTACAAGTCGCCTTCTTGGGCACTGGGACAAGGCAGGATGTTTTCCACAGCACAGGGACCCTTTCCAGGTTCAGGCTAAGGTTGAAGAGTCACTGGAGTATTCCACACAGTTGGTCAGCACAGACCCTAACCACCCTTGGGCTGATGCCATCAGGCCCGCCGCTTTCCACTGATGTCTCTCCAGCTCTCTCTTCACTTGGTTGGTGGTGAAAGCCAGCCCAGGTGGGGAGTTGGGAGGAAGGGGGGTGTTGAGGATCAGTCCAGAGGGAGCAGGGGCGGAGGTGGGGGTCGCTGATTGTCTCAACAGAGGTGTTGTGAGCAAAGTGGGGTTGGGACAGCCGTGAGGGTGTGTGGCCTGGGGAGCTGGAGGGGAGGTGGACAGGGCCAGTATCGAACCTGGGTTCAGCTCATTGGCTCTGTCCTGGGTCCCCTCCGTCTGCCCACTGTTTGACTTTTTGAATGAACTAATGTAGCCCACAGCCATTTGGCATAGCCAGACCAGGACCTAACATAAGGACAACTCAGAGTATGCTATTCTGTTCTTCATATCATGCTTCTTTAGACATGTCTAAAATAAATAATGTATTTATTGTGGTGTAGGCTATATTACATGGATTTATTAGACTTTTTAAAATGTAGATGTTACAAAGGTCTGCATCAGTATGCTATGTGTGGAAGCCAGGAGATGCTAAATGTGTTTATGTTAATTACGGTCAATTACCATGAGACTGACAGTTATTTGCTTGACAATCACCGGCGGAGGACATTTTGTGACTGCCACAGCCCTATGTATGAGTATAACTGACTGTCTGTGTCTTTGTGTGTGTTTTATGTTATGTCTGTTTCAGTGTGTTTGCTATGTGTGGGTTTCCCAGCTGGCACATTAAGTTTCTTGGAAGTTGTGGGAACGTATGTTTTTGATTTCCAATTTGATTTCTCATTGGTTCTGGGAACAAAGCCATACGTTACCTGACCTGTGAAACTGAATGTTTTTTAAACATTCTGAGAACGGAAGATAAAATGCTGCTTGTTCTCGGACACATGCATTTTTAGGTGGCAGGGAGGTTCTGAGAACGTTTTACTGGGGAAGTTTTATTAACGCTCTGAGAACGGAAGTCATTTGAAGATAATGAAATAACATTCTGAGAACAATCTCTAAATGTTGTGAATGTTTTGAATGGCATTTATAGGTTATTTAGAGGTTTTTTAATAACTTCCTTAAAAGTTTCACTGAATGTTTCAATTAAGACTTCCAATAACACTGCTAGGTTAGCTGTTTTGAACGGTTTTGAACTTTTGATAGGACACATGGAAATGTTTTGCTTAGCATTAATCATGCAAACACATTTTTTTTTATTGCGGCACGGCATCAGTGAGATTCAAATCTATGATCTTCAGTTCTCTATCCATAGAATTAGTCCACCAGGATGGAGCTAGCATGCCATGTATTTTTCAACTCATACAAAGCTGTTAATTTTAGTTTATTCAAACATACCATGTTTCCAGGCTGTATCGCAACTGGCCGTGATTGGGAGTCCCATAGGGCAGCGCACAATTGACCAGGCATTGTCCGAGTTTGGCCGGTGTAGACCGTCATTGTAAATAAGAATTTGTTCTTAACTGACTTGCCTAGTTAAATAAATGTTAAATAAAAAAATACATTATTTCAAAGGAAACAAGCACTCATTAAGATCAGGTTTGGCGAATTAGCAGGCGTGGCCAACACACTTTAACACACTTAACAAGACAGAGGATGGAGAGAGTTTTGTTGACTCTGAAAATGGAATGTATTTTTTTTTAATAACATTATTAGAACAATTTGAGAACATGACCTTAAATAGAACCATGGTGAAACCACAAGGAAACCAGTAGGAAACGTTATGCTGAAATATTGTAATGGAATGTTTTTTTCTTAACATTCTCCAAACTATTTGAAAACATTCCCAATGTCAAACCAGTTGTATTGCATTCCTAGAACATTACCAAAATACATTATGTTAAAGTAATGAGCTGAGAATGTTCCAAAAACCAAGCAACTATCCTGCACCATTACCAGAAAGTTGTGGGAAGGTTGTATGCAAAATAGCCATAGGACAACCATGCTCTCACCACGCTCTAAGAAAAATAAAATATGGTTCTCCGAATGTTATGTGCTAGCTGGGGTGTTTATCTGTGGTGTTAAGTAACTATTCTACTACAGCCTGGGGTCTGTGGTGGGGTGGGTGAGTAATATTAGCCACAGGACGAAGAAGTACTGCTCCATCAACAGGGAGATTATCTTAAGTGCAGAAAGTAAAGGATTGAAAACCATCCAAGTAATCCAGCTGTCAATCTTGTGGCTCATTACCAAGCAAAGGATAGGCAGGTAGGTAGAGAGAGAGAGAGAGAGAGAGAGAGAGAGAGAGAGAGAGAGAGAGAGAGAGAGAGAGAGAGAGAGAGAGAGAGAGAGAGAGAGAGAGAGAGAGAGAGAGAGAGAGAGAGAGAGAGAGAGAGAGAGAGAGAGAGAGAGAGAGAGAGAGAGAGAGAGAGAGAGAGAGAGAGAGAGAGAGAGAGAGAGAGAGAGAGAGAGAGAGAGAGAATAGATTTAAAGAAACAGGCGGAGACAGGTAGAGTAGAGTTAGAGCAGGACTGGGAGGTTAAATGGCTTTTCTGTGTGGGTTCTGAGATGGCCTTATTAAGCTTTTACTTCCTGAGCTTTGGCATGGGAGGAAGAAATCACAAGCTTGTCAATCAAACAACAAACCTGTTTCGATGTCCCTTGCAATTCCCATATTAATTAACACCAACGATTAGTTAATTTAATTGAAGTTGCCTCAAGCTGTAATTTGCTTTCCAGTCCATGAAAGTACAGTAATTATACAAAACACTTCAAATTGGAACATAGATCTATCTACCTGTTAAAAGCATAATTGATAAAGAATGGACTTCTCTTCAACATTGTTTTTTTTTTTACAATGTTATTATGCTAAATCTGCAGCTTTAGGGAGATGTAGCTCATTGTCATAATGCTCACTATACTATGACTGGGCTTTACACGATCATCTCCAATAGCTCCCTTGCCGTGGTCCATGATTTCTCTTGGAAATAGCTCAATACTGCATGCAAACTAGGAATGGGGGGGTAAAAATCAATACAGTTAAATATCGGGATATTATTTATGACGATATATCGTATTATATCGTTTTGACAATATCGCAATATAATTTTTTCGCTAGTTGGCTGTACCTTCACCCAAACTCCATTATTTTTCATTCATAGCTTGTTCTCCATCTTCTTTTTAAATAGGGAGACAATTTGTTTTCAGCACTTTCATTTCCATGACTGATCAAACTTGTTTTCTCATGGCTCTCTCTTGTCATTCTGCAGCAGACATATGCTGAGCAATATGTTTGGAACATCAAATCATAATAAAATCACAGTATCGAAACGCAATACATATACACTGAGTGTACAACACATTAGGAACACCTTCCTAATACTGAGTTGCACCCCCTTTTGCCCATAGAACAGCCTCAATTTGTCGGTGCATGGACTCTACAAGGTGTTACATTTGACCCCACTCTGTCATTTGAACCCCACATCCGGAACATCACCAAGTCAGGCTTCAACCACCTCAAAAACGTCTCACGACTCAGACCCTCTCTCACTGACCCCACTGCTGAAACCCTCATTCACGTGTTTGTTTTATCAAGCCTGGACTACTGCAATGCCATTCTCTACGGACTCTCCGCCAAAACACTGGACTTCAACATCAGAATTCACACACACCAGACCTTGGGACCACATCACCCCACCCTCGTCAAACTCCACTGGCTCCCAGTTCAATACAGGATCATTTTCAAATTGCTCATGCTCACCAACAAAGCACTCAATGGACTAGCGCCCTCATACCTTACTGACCTGACCTCCTGCACCCCTACACACCCACCTGTTCACTGCGCTCCTCTGACACTGGCCTCCTCACCACCCCTCACACCAGGCGTTGCTCCATGGCAGACCGGGCTTTTAGCAGTGCAGCTCTACAACTCTGTCAGAACCTCACAAACCATACACATATTCAAGTCCAAACTAAAGACACACCTCTTTTTATTTTATATTTTATTTTATTTAACCTTTATTTAACTAGGTAAGTCAGTTAAGAACAAATTCTTATTTTCAATGACGGCCTACACCGGCAAAACTCGGACGACGCTGCGCCAATTGTGCGCCGCCCTATGGGACTCCCAATCACGGCAGGTTGTGATACAGCCTCTTCTACCCGGATTCTCTGATGTCTTAGCTTTTATTCTCTTCACTTTCCTGGTTAGTCTCTCATCATGTTTAGTGTTCTCCATGGTTAGTCTGTCCTTATGTTTAGTGTACTTTTATATAACTTACTTATTTTAATGTGATTGTATTGCTTTTATCCTGCATATATCTAAAGTGACTTTGGGTGTTGTGAAAATGCATCAAATAAAATGTATTATTATAGAATTGTGAGAATTGTGAGAATCGTAATACATATCATATCGGTAACTAAGTATCGTGAGGTCCCTGGCAATTCCTTGCCCTAATGCAAACCATTGTAACCTTTGTCAGAACAGGCACAATGCATATTACAGCCCTACATCGAAGGGTGTTAGAGAAAGGGAATTTATTAAGGAAGCTGAATGAGGTGGTAGGCTACTGTATGTGGTTAAAGCTAGAGCTAGATGGAGGAGCTGTAAAATGGATTGTGTTGCAACATCACAATAAGGAAATGAACCTGTCCTGCGGTTTATTTCAAACTCACCCATATTACTGTGTAAAGAATGCTAAGCTTGCTAGTTTGCCATGGATTAGGGTGACTGTTTAGTAAATCAATTACATTGATGTCAAGGTATACACGCATTTAAGCCAAATTGCTTGTACAAGCCATGCTTGAATAGATACAGTACATTGAGGAAGTAATAATAAACACATTACATATAGTGTTTTTTCCCCATAGTGGCTACTCTGCATGTGGCTGTCTTATCCCCCATAAACTACTGATTTCTCCTCTGCAGCTCCAGATTTGAGATATTCAGTGAGTTGATTTCACAATTACAGTATAGCTGTTGGTATTGGCTGGCATTCTTACATATTCAGATCAGCCTTGATGTTCAAAGAAATACCGCTCATCTCCCAGTGGTCTTACTGAGCTTTTAGGAATATAAAATAAACCATTTGGGTGAATAGTAGGACCTAAAACAATCCCCAAAAATCCAAACCTCCATCAAAGAAAGAAGAAGAAAATCGCATCTCCCACAGCTATGTCTTTTGTGGATATGATTGCATCCATTTGCTGTCTATTTGGATGTTTAAAGTAGACTGTGTGTTATTTGCTCACACACTTGGCAGGCAGGGTGTGGAATGTGGATGCCCACTGCTGAGAACTATTTATTGGACTTATCTGCCCATTGATGTGTACCATTAGGTTTGGGCTTTGTGTTTTGGGCTTTGTGTTGCTGATCATTTGCAATTTGTCTGAAATATTTGTTCAGGATAGTTTCTCTATGCATATTTGAGCTGTTCTTGTCATAATATGGACTTGGTCTTTTACCAAATAGGGCTATCTTCTGTATACCACCCCTACCTTGTCACAATACAACTGATTGGCTCAAATTCATTAAGAAGGAAAGCAATTCCAATAGAAAATAGTAAAATTATGAAAAACCCTGGAATGAGTAGATGTGTCCAAACGTTTGATTGGTACTCTAGGTAACTGCCAAAATAGTGTAAACACTTGAGTAAATGATGGATACAAAGTATATTGAAAGCAGGTGCTTCCACACAGTGTGGTTCCTGAGTTAATTAAGTAATTCACTTCCCATCATGCTTAGGGTCATGTATAAAAATGTTGGGCAGGCCATAATTTTGACTTCCATGGCCCCATAGGATGACAATGCCCCCATCCACAGAGTGGATCATATGCTATGGCCATTTAAGTCACCAGATTTCAACCAATTTAAACACATGGGAGATTCTGGAGCGGCACCTGGGACAGCATTTTCCACCAACATCAACAAAACACCAAATTATGGGATTTCTTGTGGAAAAATGGTGTTGCATACCTCCAGTAGAGTTCCAGACAAATCCATGCCGGGGCGCATTGAAGCTGTTCTGGCTCGTGGTGGCCCAACGCCCTATTAAGATACTTTATGTTGCTGTTTCCTTTATTTTGGCAGTTACCTGTACATTCTCTCAGTTATTGTATGGAATGTGAAAGGAGATGTTCTTTGGTAGTCTATAGTGTCTAAATGAGAGCCAAACAAAGCATGGCTGACTGATGTACTGTATATATTGTATTTGAAAAACACTATGCCTGACCCATTTCACTTATTTCACTCACTATGCAATACATACACAGAGATTACACATGGGACCAGTGGACCTTTGGAATACTGCACCAATGTTAAATATCTGTTTATACTGTGTAGCTTTGTCCTCCAAATGGGCTTCTTCTGTGATAACCTCCTAGTTTCCCTCCATATTGTTGCTTACAACCAAACAACAACTCTGCAGAGTAAGATGTGTTTCTGATTGTGGCTCCTATTTGCTGGTGCATCTTGACATATTTGCATTTGGTAGGCATACAGTTATCGCAAACATCCATGAGCTGATTCAAGCAATGGGCTAAGGCCAGACAGAAATTCTCTAGAAACATCATTACCAAGCCGAAGATGCCCCGATTCCCACTCAGAGGTACATGTATTTATCGGATGTGCTAGAAGGTGGGTAGGAGCTTTCTTTAATGTTCTTAGGCTTGACATTTGGCATTTGTGTCTTTATTTAGTAAATCCTGTCAATTGTTATATACACAGACAAACATACACAAGTTTCTAGGGTACGGTAGCTACCCCATGACAGAAATATTGGAGAAAATCAATACAACCCTCCACAATGCTGGCACTACAACACAGACACTGACTGGTAGCATCGATCACATCTTCAGAAGAATCACATACGTTTTTATTTTCTGCTTCAAGCACTGCTTCTCTCTCTCTCTCTCTCTCCCTCTCTCTCTCTCTCTCTCGAAACTGTATAACTAGGATAGCTCAGGGAATGTGAGGGGCACGTGGGGGAGGGGGGGGGGGCTGGCATTGTTTGCTCTCTGTGTAGCAACACAACAATAGGACAATGAGAGGGGGCAGTCTGGGTTTGTGTTGCCTCTGGGAATACAACCCTTCTTATTGCCATAAACAGCTGTTTGGTCAGTGAACGAAAAAACACAGGCTGTCATATCCTTGTTTCACCATGATTACAGCTACTGAACCACAGGGCAGTGGTGAAGAGAGGGATAGTTGTTGTGTAGTGTATTTGAGTACTGAAGTGGAGAGTGATTGTACGTGTAACCTCTTTTCATATGATTGCATGTGAACAACACCTCAGTTTAGTGAATCATGTTTCTCGAAGCACAACATAGAAATTACACCTGTATATGGTAGAGAAGAGAAACTGAGTGATTGACACACTAGTGCTCAGGTTTGCCATATCGTTTCCTGTTGAAGTCTGCTTTCAGGCAACTTTCTTGTGATTTCGTATGCACCAACTGTTATTCTCACCAGAGGGAAAAGGGAGTCTTAGTATTTCATTATGAAGACAATAGTTTATCTTGCTAGTTGAATGATGCCTCCTGCCCTCAGGCTTATAGGCCTGTTGTGCAGCATTCACCTGTTCTGAATATTAATAACCAACTACTCCTCCCTGACAACCCAGTGGGTTTGTGATGTTCTACTATGGTGATTCACAAATTGATCGGTGTCCCGTATACGGGACGGTTGCTGCTCAATATGCGATATGTGACTAGAATGGGGTTGCAAACAACAGCCAACTTTCCGGGACATAGAGCATGTCTTATATGGGCAGAAAGCTTTAATTCTTGTTAATTCTGGAGTGTCCAATTTACAGTAGCTATTACAGCAAAAAAAAATACCATGCTATTGTTTGAGGATAGTGCACAACATCAAAACACTTCTATCACGGCAACTGGTTTGGTACATTCACCTCTGAAGTTAAATAATGTACTTACATTCAGTAATCTTGCTCTGATTTGTCACCCTGAGGGTCCCAGAGATCAAATGTAGTGTCATTTTTTATTTTTATATTCAAATGTAGAAACTGGGTTCTACAGTTTGACCTCAGACTCCACACCCACCCCTGAGATGATCAATGGAAACTTGATTGGAGTCCACCTGTGGTAAATTCAATTGATTGGACATGATTTGGAAATGCACAAACCTGTCTATATAAGGTCCTACAGTTGCCAGTGCATGTCCGAGCAAAAACCAAGCTTTGAGGTCGAAGGAATTGTACGTAGAGCTCTGAGGCATGATTGTGTCGAGGCACAGATCTGGGGAAGGGTAACAAAACATTTCTGCAGCATTGAAGGTCCCAACACAGTGGCCTCCATCGTTCTTAAATGGAAGAAGTTTGGAACCACCCAGACTCTTCCTAGAGCTGGCTGCCCGGCCAAACTGAGCAATCGGTGGTGAAGGGCATTGGTCAGGGAGGCAACCAAGAACCTGATGGACACTCTGACAGAGCTCCAGAGTTCCTCTGTGGAGTTGGGAGAACCTTCCAGAAGGACAACCATCTCTGCAGCACTCCACCAATCAGGCCTTTATGGTAAAGTGGCCAGATGGAAGTCACTCCTCAGTAAAAGGCACACGACTGCCTGCTAGGAGTTTGCCAAAAGGCACCTAAAGGACTCTCAGACCTTGAGAAACAAGATTCTCTGGTCTGATGAAATGAAGATTGAACTCTTTGGCCTGAATGCCAAGTGCCACATCTGGAGGAAACTAGGCACCATCCCTACGGTGAATCATGGTGGTGGCAGCATCATGCTTTGGGGATGTTTTTCAGCGGCAGGGACTGAAAGACTAGTCGTGATCAAATGAAAGATGAATGGAGCAAAGTACAGAGAGATCCTTGATGAAAACCTGTTCCAGAGCGCTCAGGACCTCAGACTGGGACGAAGGTTCACCTTCCAACAGGACAACAATGCTAAGCACACAGCCAAGACAACGCAGGAGAGGCTTCAGGACAAGTCTCTGAATGTCCTTGAGTGGCCCAATCAGAATCCGGACTTGAACCCGATCGAACATCTCTAGAGAAACCTGAAAATAGCTGTGCAGCGACGCTCCCCATCCAACTTGAGAGAGCTTGAGAGATTCTGCAGAGAAGAATGGGTGAAACTCCCAAAATACAGGTGTGCCAAGCTTGTAGCGTCATACCCAACAAGACTCGAGGCTGTAATCGTTGTCAAAGGTGCTTCAACAAAGTACTGAGTAAAGGGTCTGAATACTTATGTAAATGAAATATTTCCGTTTTTATTTTATTTATATATATATATATATACACATTTGTATTGTGTGTAGATTAATGAGGGATAAAAACAACTTGATCAATATTAGAATAAGGCTGTAACATAACAAAATGTGGAAAAAGTCAAGGGGTCTGAATACTTTCTGAATGCACTGCATGTGTGGCACCATGTTTGTAGATGTTATACAATGCATTCTGGCTGTAAACGTCAGACTGTCTGTCAGACCAAAGATGTTATAACAAAATTAGGTGAAGGAATGGTTCACTCTCTTTCGAGTAAACCTATGGAAGTGAAAGATGGTAGACGACACACCCCCTTCAACATGCATACTGCAAACTGACCAAACTCATCTTGTCTACTCTTCTTATCTTTGGTTGACGCGAGAAAAACAAATTACCCATTTTTAATCTGATTATAAAAAATTTCGGAAAGTGTTTTACTCAATTATATTGTCA